>OX451218.1:146295768-146930768 GCA_949628195.1 Phasia obesa | reverse complement strand
TGTATGTATAAATAAAAAAAAAATATTACTTTAAAAAATAATTCGCGACTACAAAACTATAATTTTTATTAAGTTTTTTCCTTCTCCTGTAAAGTAGGAAAAACGTCAGTTAGGGTCCTTCTATATTAAGGTATCGATATGTATATAGAGTAACATATTTTTTAAATGCATTTGATTCTTAAATAGATGAATTAATGCATCTATTAAATGCATAGACAAGATCAGGATACCGACTACAAACTGTCAAAAATAAAATACACACGTCTATATGTAAACGATTATTATAAGCCAGCAAAGCTACATACATAGCTACACGACCACCGTTGTGGCTTAGGCTAATTTCTATTTTTGTATGCGACAATTTTATTTTATTCAACAAAAGAAAATGTCGCAAAATTTCAAATTCATTCAAAGTTCCCTACTTTTTTAAAGAAAAAAAAAAAACAGAAAATTCAAATTTAATGGAGAATGTTTATTATCATTTGAAAGAACATTCTTTGGCATTTATTTTTTGAAGAAGTGGCAGCTCTTGAATCTCTTCAGGTTATCTTCGTCTCAAATGCGGTAATTTTGTTTGTTTACATACCCATTAAGCCAGAAATAGGCCTTATCGCTAAACAAAATTTGCCTCGAAAACGTACTGTACTTGTCTGTATTAAGAAAATCGGAGTGCTGAAGAGTATAGAAGATTCGGCACAGCCGAATATAGCACTCTTACTTGTTTTATATGAAGTTTGACTTTTGTAATACATGTTAATGTCTAATGGAGACAGGGGGCAATACAACTTCTGTAAAAATTTCAACAGTGTAGCTTTAAAGTTTTCAGAGATAGAGAGCGTTGATAGAGGAACAACCATTGTATAAGTAGGTCAAACATTAGGGTCAGGTTCTTACCCTTTGGGTACCAAAGACTTAAAACAGTAAAAGAGATAAATTAAAAAAACCTTAGTTGATGCAATGAGAATAATTTTGTAATTGTTGCTAATTATTTTTAAATTAATATCTTGCTTCCTGCCTCTATTAAAAGAATTTTCGTGAAGCAATAACACAGTTCAACAGGAAAAAAATTACCCGGTTCCGAGGGGCAATCTTGAATTTTATTGGTTATGGTGTTTGTGTTAAGTTTTGGGTTTTGGTGTATTTTGACATAAGATTACACCTAATTCTGTTTTTACACGGTAGATTGGTTCTAGAAAAATCCGTGTAAAAAACAGTGTAAAAAAAGGCATTGGTCAGAAACAAAAATAGGTGATTGGTTCCTATAAATCTCTAAAACCTATTAAAATTAGTGAAAAACGAGAATTATTTTAAGAACAAAAAATCATGTTTATTTTTACACATACATATGTACATATAATGTGTATTTGCACCGTTTATTTTCATCTTTAGTTTATGATGAAGACTTAACAGATAGTTTCGTTCCAGAAATCAACGATTGCCTAATTGAATTTTAATTTTTATAGTTCTTACTATAGCTTCGTTTAAACCGAACATTTTGCTTTTGTTTTCTAATAGCCCGTTCAGGCTGCCACGAAATTAAGTCATTTCGTGATTTCGGCCGAAATCAAGTTGAAATTACGTAATTTCGCATACATTTTACCATTACCCAAATTAACTCACTCTACTTAATTTCGTCGAAATTAACTTGAAATTACGATAGACAACGCTGGTTTTGTAGAAAAAGCTACTTTTTTTGCAACCATGACCATATTTACAACCTGGAAAGTCCGTTTGGTTTGAAAAAAATTTAAAAGCCAAATGAAATAATGGAAATATGTACATTAATTATGTTGTAGTGTTGTTTTTCATATTCCTGTATATTTTAAATCAATAAGAAATTGTTGTGCGAAAGCTTTTTGAAAAGCATTAAATTATACAAAAGTCACTAAACGTGATCAGCTGTTTGCGAAATTAACTCAAATGTCAAAAAGCCCTGTATGAACCATTGAGATTTCGTTCGTAATTTCAGCTCGAAATTACTTAATTTCGTGGCAGCCTGAACCGGCTATAAAGAAATAGCTTTACGTTGTAATATTTTATTTGTAATTTTCGACGTCTTCTTTTAGAGATGCATTGATATTTCACAAAATATTTACGCATTTAAATTGCTCTAACAAGTAAAAATGATTGTATTCACAAAAAGGGAATTCCTCTAAATTTTTGATATAAAAATATTTCGCAAAACTTAATTTTTACAAATAAAAGCTGAGCTCAAAAGATTTTGAATCGTGCTAAATGGAATAAAATCGTGTAAAAAAATAGTTTGTTATTTTCAAACCGTGTTAAATTAAAACCGTGTAAAAACAGAATTGGGTGTATATAGTAAAATTTTATGGCCAACATTTTTGCATAAAATTTTATCCTCGCTCTTCCCCTTTTCGGGGTGTTTTTTACGATTTGTTAGAATAAAGCCACAATATGCCGTTATGCGAGGGAGTTAGGGGGTTAATATGTTCTACAAAAACATTTGGAACAACATTTTCTACAAAGTTGCTGAACATATCCTACACCTCAGATATGCTACTAGAACATGCCAGAGCTGAGAAACTTTAACCTCCTCTAAAATAAAATGCCGATGTGATCTTTCAAAGCGCAGACACACGTATAGTTTTTTTGGTCTCCTCTACTAGAATCAATCGTCTGAACACCGTAATTTTGTAAAAGTTTGAAAAATTTGCAATTGACAAAAGAAATATACAGTTGGATGTAACAACATCGATTTTCGTTGAAAACGGAACATCCTAGAGATCCATTTGCCTTTACGTTTAAGTAGAAAATGATGCTTGATTAAGATTCAGAATTATTGTTATTTTTATTTGGTAATAAACTTGTATTACTTTCATTTTTTATTTCAATTCAAATTATTTTTACACATCACCACCTACCAATTATTTTATTATTTCATTTAACTATTTCCAGATTTCTATCGAGTTTGATTTTCTAAATGCGCCTTGAGTAAAAATAACTTCCATAAACAGCACGCAAGTAAAATCAAACTGCTTAATTTTATCTTTACAAACCGATTTTAATAAATTTATTTGTTCGTTAAAACTTTACAAACAAAATCATAAAATCTGTAATCCGTTGAAGTGAATATTAAAAAAGCTTATGTCAATTGCAAAAAGTTACAGTCGCCAGAAATAATAGTCCACTGAGCTAAAAAAAATTCTTCTACCAATATACGAGGTTAAGTCAGGATGTCTTTACAAAATCATATAAAAACATGCAAGAATTTAAAATCAAACAGATTTCTGAAAAATGCAATGTTTCGAATGACGATATGATAATTTTAAAGGATAAACTACTAAACCAAAAATTAACTTCATTCTGTAAAAGGAATCAATGATCGAAGAGCTAAAGCGCGCGAATTAATTGAGGCCATGGGTGCATCATATGCTTTTGATATTTTTATTCAAGTTGTCAATTTGAGAAATTTTTAACAAATTCGTTTAAAAAGCAATTTACACTTTCTGGTAAAAACAAATAACGTGGGTTTAAGTGGCAGCTTGCTAAACGCAAGCACATAGAATCAAGTGATTCCGTTTTTACACCGCCGATCCCTATGTGGATCCTAGTAGATAGTAGAAACAATTAAGAATTGACAATAAGTTTACACATATGGGAATATTTCTTGACCTAAATGATCATGAACATATTTGGAATTTTTTCTGTCTGTATGTTCGCCTGCAAGAGGGGTAATAAATGAATTTAAAAAAAAAAAATGTGGGGAGGTAAATTAGTACCTCGGTTCAAATATATATTTTTCCCGTAAAAATATCTCATTTTTAAGAGAAAATGGAGATAAAAAGTGAAAGTAAACAATTTTACCGTTTTAATAATACTGAAAACTTGGCAACACCCTTTATTTTTTTAAACCGAAAATTTTAGACACTATTTATAGAACTCAATATAAAATCTATAAATTTAATATAAAATGTCCTAGACTACTTATATTTAAAATGAAACAAATCAAATTGTTTTTAAGTTTAAATAAAGCTGTCCTATATACATACATACATACATACATACATACATACATACATACATACATACATACATACATACATACATACATACATACATACATGCATACATACATACATACACACACATACATACATACATAATATCTGTTGAACATTAAATGACTATGAATATTTTTACATATTTAAATTTTATTTTTGCAATAACAACATATGTAACTACATATTAATGAATTGAATTTGATCTCTATTGTGTGTA
This sequence comes from Phasia obesa, assembly GCA_949628195.1. Classification (NCBI taxonomy): domain Eukaryota; kingdom Metazoa; phylum Arthropoda; class Insecta; order Diptera; family Tachinidae; genus Phasia; species Phasia obesa. The sequence goes on along the minus strand of OX451218.1, from coordinate 146,926,526 downwards.
TTTGGTAAATAAAATTATATACAAAAAATTATTTTTGGAATCGGTTATATATATTATTTGTTTTTATTCACGCATGATTCCTTTTGAAAATTTATTTAAATAAATATTTTATAAGTATAAAATATTTATTATCAAAAAATATAATAATCGAAATTGATTACTATTGGGAAAGCCTATCCAGATAGCTATTTCGCTAGTGCTCAACTAGCTCATCAGTGGATTTTTCCCAATTTTTCTGAATAAAAACTCAGATTCTTATGCTTAAAACTTAATAGACTAAATGAGAAGTTCAATCAGTCTAGAAAGAAAGCCAAATCTAAATTTCTAAACAAAATAAAAAACCATAGTAACCATTTCGATTTCAACAAGTTTATTTTATTCTTCTTTCAATTTTCTACATTAAGGGTTTCCATTGGATACCATTCATAATGTATCAAAAAGAGTTTTGAAAAACAAAAATAAAAATACAAATTAAAAAATTAAAAATACGAAAATCGTATTTACTCAGCGTGCGCATGCTGTTATATACAAAAAATTATTTTTGGAATCGGTTATATATATTATTTGTTTTTATTCACGCATGATTCCTTTTGAAAATTTATTTAAATAAATATTTTATAAGTATAAAATATTTATTATCAAAAAATATAATAATCGAAATTGATTACTATTGTTGAAATCGAAATGGTTACTATGGTTTTTTATTTTGTTTAGAAATTTAGATTTGGCTTTCTTTCTAGACTGATTGAACTTCTCATTTAGTCTATTAAGTTTTAAGCATAAGAATCTGAGTTTTTATTCAGAAAAATTGGGAAAAATCCACTGATGAGCTAGTTGAGCACTAGCGAAATAGCTATCTGGATAGGCTTTCCCAATAGTAATCAATTTCGATTATTATATTTTTTGATAATAAATATTTTATACTTATAAAATATTTATTTAAATAAATTTTCAAAAGGAATCATGCGTGAATAAAAACAAATAATATAAATAAAATTATATAAAATACTTTAAAAAGATATTTTCAAAATAGATTTTTTTTTATTTTTTTAATGACTCATTTCGTGCACTTGTTTTTATTAATTTTGCATTAAAAGGAATTCGGAAGCAAACCAGGGCGAAAACAAAAAACATTCACGTCTGAATGTATGTGAAATGATTTCACCATTTTTTACAAATTTTTGTGTTTGTTGTACAAAATTTTATTGTAAGATCTTGGAGAGTTTCCAGTTGCTTTGTTATTAAAAAAACTATACAATCCAGAATTAACTGAGTCCACGTGCATGCAGAGCTGGGAACAGTTTTGTCGCAGTTTTAGGCTCATTTGGTCATTTATTGTATATCATTACGAATGGCGCTTTAAAAATGTAAATCAATTTCACTCTTTCTTTTTAAATATAACTGACCAGCGGAAATGACATTATTAGTAAAGTCAAATTAAAAAATTGTAATTGGTTTGTTTACTTTTAAATTAAATGCCTGCAGCAATAATAACAAATCTAAAGATTTATATATATATATATATATATATATATATATATATATATATATATATATATATATATATATATATATATATATATATATATATATATATATATATATATATATATATATTGTGTGATCAATAGCGAGGTGAAGTAAAAGTCCGGCTAGTGATCATTATAAAACTTATGTTTTTTATTTTCTTATAAAAATTTATATTAAATGTAATTGAAAATTTTATAAAATACGTGTAAACAAATTGAATCGTTTCAGCGTTCGTGTTATTAGTACTAAGTTTACGTCAGAAGAATTCCCATAATAAATTTTATATAATAAATGATTTGTCATATGCATGTTTATACTTACATACATAGAAACCAAATTAAGAGTAAATTAATGTAAACAGGAAAACTGACATCTCAAATTGTAATTAACTTAGTTTGTCTTCATTTGCTTTGTGACCATAAACGTTATACTTTGTTAACAAAAAATGTTTACGTAACGCTAATATACACAAGTATACTTCATGGATTAATTCACCAACTTGACAAAGGGTTATCCATGCAGTTACAAACATGGTTTATGTTTTACAATAGATATCGCATAAAAAAGACTCAAGACAAAAGACACAAGACACAAACGCAGCAATAAATCAAAAGACTGAAGAAACAAACTGACTATACGATTGTTGTTGCTAACAGTAAAGTGACACTTGTACAACGAAATAAAAGGGATTGATTACAATAAAATTATTCTCACGTTGAAGTGTTAGATTTCCAAAAATTCTCGAAATATAATAAGAATTGTTACAACTGAGGTACAACAAACTTGAACAAGATAAAATAAATAAATAAAAAACCAAATAATCACATCTCGTTATTATGTGTGAATATTTATAAAAAATTAAGTCACATATTGGCCGAATGTATTTTCCTTTTCTCTTTCTAATTAATCACGTATAATAACGTAAGAACGGTTACATTGTAACCCAACTTATGCTTTTACGGAAAGGTAATTTACCACGCCCACTTTTTAAGTAGCTAGAGAACTATAAGAGGTATGTAGGTCTTTGAAATTTTGCACCAGCAACTCCCTTATTAACATACATAGTTTAGCGAAACATACAATATGAACAATTAATATCCTGTATCAGCCTTACACTAGATTGGTACAGTGGGCGTGGTAGTTCCCATACAAAGTGCAAAGTTTTTATTGTGTTTCTAGAGAACTACAATATGTAGAGGTAACAAGTAATTTGAACAAGTAACCCTCACACTAATGTGCATAATCAAGCAAAATACAGACTGGATTCGGATAGTGGAATTGGTACCTCCCATAAAAAGTAAAATATTATTATCGTGTTATTACGCATAGTCTAGCAAAAAAAAAAAGATTGGATGGTACTGGTGAGCGGCACTAACAATTTTTATTTTAATTTTTAAAATACATTCATTAGCTTTATTTTACCTCTTGTCTTTACTTGATAAAAAATTTTTTTGATGAAAATTAAACATCACATTTTAAAAACATTGGCGCATATTCAGAAATAGTTACTTAGTACTAACTTATTTAAGTGGATATTTAAGTTATTCACAAATGTTTACGAAAGCTTACACTTAGTTATGACTAAAGCTGTAACTAAATGTGAACTAACTCATACATTCAAAGAACAGCTGATTAATTTCATACCATAAATTATTTGAAAAGAAAATTTTAAAATAAAAAATAAAGAAATGCATAGAATTATAAGGGATTTTCAAATAATATCGGACGAAAACATGACGAGAAAAGTAAGGACGTATAAACGCTGCAATCCATTTGAAATGGATGATCAAAATTTCTACGAAAGGTATCGGTTCGACAAAGAAACGGCGCGTTTTATAGTTGATTTAGTGGGCTGCAAAAAGTTTCAAACTAAGAGAGGTAAACCAATTTCAATGGACTTGCAAGTGCTTTGAGCTTGCAAGTCCATTGAGTGACCTTGAGATTTTTGGGGCGAAATGTTCACCAAAGTGATATAGGTGAGTAAAATCACATCCAAGTTTCATTAAACTTTATTTGCAATTTTTAGCTGATCTACATGGATTGTCGCAACCAACAGTAAGTCGCATAATAAAGAATGTGACAAAAAAGTTGGCTTTACGCTTGCCGGATTTTGTAAAATTTCGAGAAGAACTTGAGGAAGTGAATAAAATAAAAAACAGATTTTTTAATACAGCACGCTTTCCTTGTGTGATTGTTGCGATTGATTGCACACATGTGCATATCAAATGTCCAACAAGAAATGTTGGTTCAATAATGGCTGGACATTTTATGAACAGAAAAGGATATTATTCCCTAAATGTACAGGTAAGTGACTACTTTGAATTATAGTATAGTTGGTACAATAAAAATTTTTAGATCGTTTGTGATGCCGATTGCAAAATCTTAGACATAGTCGCTCGAAATCGTGGTTCTGTTCACGATGCAAGGATTTGATCTATGTGTAACCTAAAATATAAGCTTGAAGCATCACAGAGTCAACATAAAGGCGTATTACTTGGTGATGGAGTATATCCAGCAAGTTCTATAATGTTGACACCTGTAAGGACTCCAACAACAGAATAAGAAAAATGGTTTTACTTGTTTTGTAGTGGTATAAAACAAGTGAGTCAAATCTTACTTACTCTTCACCCGATGTGTTATATTAGCAACAACAAATAAGTCAAAAAATTGTCCATGAAAAAATGGTTATAAATTTGGAATGTTTTAAACTATTTTTATGGAAACTTGTATTTTTCGAAAAATTCTCTGTGAAAAAATTTTAATATTCAAATATTACAAACACAATGATAGAGTAATAGTATACTCATCACCCCCAGTGAAGGGTATGCTATCGTTCATGTTTTGCAAAATGCAAAAAGCTTAAAACTTGCGTTTTTGTAGAAAGAGAATATATTTATGATACAAACGTACTAATAATTTCAATGTATTAATAACTTTAAATATAAAATTTCAGATATAATCGAAGTCAAACAGCAACTAGAGCCAAAATTGCCTGTTTAAATGGCCAGCTTAAGTCGAAATTTCAATGCGTTTTGGAATGGATTCGTGTAGACTTAGATACCGCAAAAAATATCATCGTTGCTGTTACAGTTTTCCATAATATAGCCAAGGAGAGAAACATGCAATGTAATCTCTTAATATATTTTCTATACGCGCAATTTTTTACGTATATTTAATTTCATTTTTCGTTCTGAGTGAAACTCCATATAATCGTACAGCTTTGCATCAACCACAAGATATCCATAACATCACTGAAGTCGATACGGGTATGGCTTTTAGATCAGGATTCATAGAAAAACATTTCTAAAAATTTTATTTAAAACATTCTATTTATGTATTTTATTCAATCAATACACATACATGGATTTATTCAATATTTTATGTGTAAAAAGCCTTAAAAATAATAATAAAAAACAAAAACAAATTCATAAAAAATTGTATAATAGAACTAATTATGAGATCAGATGTTCGAGTTCATCCTAAGAAAACTGTTAGTCCATTTTCCAGTCTTTTAGGCTCTTTCCTCCAATACAGACAATTTGTTTTTAGGTTTTGGTAAAGATTTCAATTGCTTAATGTATGGGGATAGCTGTGGCTTATTTTCTTTCTGATTAACATCTCTTTCTTCTGATGGACTCAAAACCTATTGCCGTTCAGTCGTAACAAATTTACTGTCGCTATCTATTAAACATGTATCTTCAGTCAGCTCTGGAGCTATTAAATTTAAAATTTCTTCGTCACTTTCGTCAAGAGAAGGAATTGGAACGTGATTTCCTGTAGCAATAGTAGCTTTACGGACTGCTGCCAACTTTGTTTTGGATTGAGCTTTCATCCTGTTCCATTGTTGTTTTAAACGGCAAATGTCCCTCTTGTATCCCATTGACATCATTTGTTCGTTGATGTGCCCCCAAGATTCCTTTTTTTATAAATCATTTTTGTGTCATTTCTCTTGTCGTCAATCACATTTAGATATTTGGAAACCAAATCTTTTAAAGCTTTTTTTCATCTTGTGACCAATTTGTTTCTCTCTAAAATTAACAAAACAATAATTATTTTCAAATAATTTTATCTTCTATTTTTATTGCGTCCAAAAACATCAAAACAAAAATTAAATAAATTAGGTATGTGTTTTTGGACGATAAAAATTTATTGAATAATTTTATTTATACAGGACTTCATTTTAATTGATTTTTATATAAACCGCAAATAAAAAATTACTTGTTTAATATCTATTAATTCTTCTTTATGACAAAATTTGTTTTTTATAGCTTAAAAAGCTTTTTTGATGAATTGAAATTTTTATCGTTAAGAATTGTATCGACATGTTATTTTCTCTACGAGCCAAAGTAGAGGGTTGTATTTCTTTTATCAGCTGACTGTAGTTGTCACCTTAGTTATGAATTATGAATAAGATCTATTACTATCTGTTAACTAATTTTTAGTTTCTGTTTAACAAGATTCGACTTTAGTTACGATTTTAGAATATGCGCCATTATTTTTAATACTGTTTTTTTTATAGAGTTTGACTTTTATCAAGACAAATTTTTGTCAGATATAGACACTAGGTTATGTAATTCATGAAATAAATAAAATTTTATTAAGACAATGGTAAAACATTAACAAGAAAGATAATTATGTATATTAATTTGTTTTTTTTTTTTTGAAACCTTAACAATAAATAACCAAAAGTAACAAAAAACATATCAAAAAATAAATAATAATAAATAAAACCTTAAATAAAATATATTCTAAAATAACCTTTTTTTTAAATAATAGAACACAAAAGTTAGCAAAAAATAAATAAAAAATATTTTTTTCAATTTATTTATTTTAATTCAGCGTGGAAAATTTTAATGAAAAGCTTAAAAATTTAATTATGAAACCATAAATATTTAAAAATACAAATCAGTTAATTTTTTTTTGAATAATTTCTTTTGTTTGTTGAGTGTTGTTAAACAATATGGCATGGCTTACGATGTCCAAAGAATTCTTTCTTTACTTCAATTGCATTTAAAACAAAAGCTAAAATTGTACTAATTTTCAGATGTTTTTTTTTTTCATATTAAATATAGTGTCACTAAAGAGGAAAAAAAAGCACTAAAAGAAGCACTGACTCAGAAAACGCACTGACGCAAATATTTTTCGCGTTGAAATTTTAAAAAAGTACTAAAAACAGTGCTTTTAGCACTGAGTAGACAACGCTGCCGTAGAGCGTCGTACCTAGCAAGGATGATAGAAGACAAGTTTACGCCAGTGTTGGGATCTGACAATGTTTAAATTGTACCGCTCCAATGATAAAATTGTACCAAATCAGCATCAATTGTACCAAAATTTAGCATAAGGTAAAAAACGTTATTTCTAGGCTACGGCAGACGGCATTCCATTCCCATTATACTAAGACCCGCTACAGCAGACCAATCATCTACTTACTAAAACATACATACTAAAATTCTGATCTATTATCAAAATAAATAATAAAAATCCTGAACGTAAATAAAATAATGTTGCAATTGAGTTAGTTCTAGACAGGTTTGGAGAACTATGAAACTATACATGGTTGTTATTGTAAGAAAATTTATTAAATTAAAATATTTATTGAATAAATTTAATATGAAATTGTACCAAAAAATATAAAATGTACCAGTGTACACTGATGTGTCGATTGTACCAAAGTTGGTATAATTGTACCACAAATCCCAACACTGGGTTTGGCCATCACGAAAATAAAATTAAAATTTTTTGTGCATGTCGACCTAATCACGTCACGAAATTGTCTTCCTATTGGCTAATAATTCTGACTGAGAGTATAACTATAAATTATGAGAGTTTTTAATAAAAATGCTGAGAGTTTATTTGCAGGGTTGCCAATTTTTGCCTATTAGTTAGATTTTTTGTTCGTATTTATTTGAAGCAATTTGTTAATTACAGACTTGGCAACCTTACCTTGGCCGAACTACGTCATCTAACAGGAAAACATGCGCATGGCGTAATGTTGTCTTCTAACATTCTTGGTACCTACCATCTAAACCTAGGGCAACAAAGCAACAACTTTGCGTGCGTTTTCGAGTTAAATGTTACCCATACATCTCTTTCAATTGTCGGCATGAACCGGACAAACAGCTTGAGCAATCTTAAAAAGCTTAAAATACAATAAACACTTGGAAAGTAAACTATTGTAAAATTAAAATCTAGATTGGATCACTATTGTAGTTCTCTAGTTGTAAGGGTGTACCCAGTTTTAAAAAAATTCAACACTCTACCTGTTATGGTTCCCTAGTTTCATGACCAAAGGTTTTTTGTTTGTATGCTTGCCACCATGCCCACTTTTCCCTTCCAATCCGTTTTTCGCTAGACTGTGCGTATTAGCATGATAATTGTTCACTTTGTATGGAGGCACCAAGCCAACCGTAGCAAACCTAGTTTGTGTTTTACTGGGCTATGCACATTAGAATGAGGGTTACTTTTGCAAAGTTTCAAGACTCTACCTATTATAATTCTCTAAATACACTTTGTATGGGAGGTACCATGCCCACTATTCCGATTCAGTGTGTGTATATTAGTATAAATTATGTATATTAGTATGGGGGTTACTGGTGCAAAATTTCAAGAGTCTACTTATTATAGTAATAATTTTTCACTTTGTATGGGAGGTACCTCGCCTATTATTCCACCTCATCCAGTTTTTAGCTATATTATGCATATTAATAAGAGAGTTATTCAAAAAGATATTTTCAAGGTTCTACTGATTGCAGTTACCAAATAACACGATTATAAATATTTACTTTGTATGCGAAGTAGTGCGAATAAGTACCATAAACAAACCCTTTTTGTGCTTTATATGTGTACCAGCCTTGCCCGCCACTTCGTGTGCGTCCTTACAATATTTTATTTTATTCCCTCTGACTGCAAATAGTTGTTGAAGAATATTCAAATACAAATTAGGTTATTAATTTTTATAAAGTAAAAATGAGAAAAATTTAATTAGACACTAGCAGGATGAAATGCATTTTTATTTAACCAACCAAACTCAGATAAAGGAATACGAGAAAAACTGTATTCAATCATCAATTTTCAGTTAGTGAGAACGAAGTCTACTCTAACACCACCTAAAGCTTCCCTCTTGTTCGATATATTTTTTTATATTATTTACCACTTTATATTTGTTGTTACCTTATTTTATGTCTTAACTTCATATAAAGGATCTCATCCCTGCTAAAATATGCCGCAGAAAGTATGCCTGTCGGTAAAATTTCATACTTTTAACTTACTTGCGAAAAAAGTATCCTATGTTTGAATCAGGATACTCCACCCAAAATTTTATTAAAATACATCAATTTACATGATGCGAATATAGACAGACAGACAGGAAATAAATTACTGTTTTAGTATATGTGTAGATATAGACAGAAGATGTGTATTTGGGCAAAAATATAACCAAATATGTAGGTGCAGACACAGGAACATAACGGACGGTTTATTCAGCCAAATAAATTTTAATGAAATTTAAACCTACATCCAATCGAAGGCGGTAATCCGGGAAAGACAGATAATTTGTACGGCTGAGGCGATTTAAATAAAATTTTATACATAAATAGTTTCTAATCTAGAGCATAAAATAAGCCAAATGTGATCCCAGGGGGGAGATAAGGTGGACAAATGGGAAGTTTATACGGTTGAACGATCGATAGATCCTTTTTTAGAATGAGCTATAGGCTATAAATTTTTAAAAAATCATACCCAGAGGAAAAAGAATTAATGTAGCTAAAATAATAAAAGTTAATATAAATTCGCCATTGCCATCACGTAATGGAAGGTATATGAAAGGCAAATTTAAAATAACACTTTATTTGCAACCATAACTAGTTTTGGAAAAGATTTAATAGGAACTAGACTGAGAAAAAAAAAAACGATAAAAAGCTCATTTCAAAAAAATCTTTTGCCACTAAGTTCTCGGTAGTTGTGTTATCAGCAATCTTGACAATGTCAATTGGCAAAGCTGCGATTTGACACCTTTAGACTTTTTGTTTGGGCTGCTGTTAAAAAACGATGTTTTGCGAACTATCCATATTATTCAGGCTAAAATTTTCCGAGCAATTCATAAGGTGGAAAAAGAAGCCATCAACAAAGTCTTGGAAAATTGGACTGACAGCTGCTGCAGTCAAATCAATGAAACGAATTCTATAAAAAATTCAATTTTAATAAAGCCATAATATACAAAATCAAATTAAGTTTAGTTCATTTAATCTATAAAAAGATACTTGGAATTGGAATACGCGAAAAAAAAATAAAAAGATGTGTCATACTTTTTAAGTGAAGATAATTTCGTGAACAATTTTTTGACTTGCTGTATGTACGTAAGTATGTGCTTACATAAAATCGTATCTATCTATGAGATATAAAAACAATGATAAGATTAAAATTGACTAAATGATATACATATTTTAAATGTATATCATGTTTAAATTTTTAACAACAATTTGTATCTTCTATTAATGTGTAATTTGTATCTTATATTAATATGTATGTAAGAACATATTAATATCTATGTATTTACCCAAGGCATATTTACACTAGGTAAACCCAATAGCGAATTTGACGTTAGCTGTTTTTTTAATGTTAAAATTATACTTGGCTTTCCCTTAATTTATTTTATTTTTAATATTTGTTTACATTTTTAAAATAAAGAAAAAAATTAAAGGAAAATGTTTGTTAAATTAAAGAATAGATTTTAACACAATTGTATCAAAATCTTACAAAACCTTTAACTAGTATAAATAAATAAAAACAATAAAAAACACTTGAATTCCTTAATAAAGTGTATAAAACATGCAGCTGATATACGAATCCTATCATAAATAAGACCACAATGTCAAAAAATTATTTATTATTATTTTTTAAGTCTATTTTTTCCCAAACTTATAGACATATAAGCACATTTCTTGTAGACATTTTCAAAGGCTATCGAAATTAAAAATATTTTATCATTAAGGGGCTTACCTGTAAGCCACCTTCTCCCTAGGGGGCCAAAAGACCGCAGCACCATTCGAAAACGCCTCTGCTGTGCTTTCGTTAAGATATCCAAAATAAAATTCGTACAAAATTATAAATAAAATTCGTACAAAATTATAAATTAAATCGGTTAAAAAACTTAAAACCGAAACTGGTTTTATCAAAAAAGCCAAATTTACACAACTAAGATGTTTTGGAATTCCCGCAAACTCGAAATCCGTTTTAGACCTATGGTTTCTAGAACAAAGAAGCTTAGAAATCTTTGTTGAAACATTTCACCTCCTTGATATTTTTTTAATTTGTTTTTTCATCCATTGAAATCTATCTATGTACCTTTTATTGGCTGTTATATTCGTCTATTAATTTCTCTGAGATTTTATCTTACTGTTTATGTATAACATTACATCATACTTACATATATTGTACTTAAACTCTTTTTAACCTTTACTTCTAAGCTTTGTGAATAAATCACGTGTTTTATTTTTGCAATTTTTCAAAGCACCACTGACAACTATTCCAAATCAACTTTTGCACCCAGAACCTGTAGAAAAAACACCATCTTTCAACTATAGACGTCTGGCAGGAACCATTGAGATATTAGTGCAGTCGTTAAACAGTTTTATGAGCTCTATGGGTAATATGATGCAAGAAATGTTAAAAATGAAATCTATAATATTGCAGGCAAACTATGTACTGTTTAAAAATATGTTTGTGGAACGCGTACGGCTTACGCCAACACAGAAATACTTCCTTAAAAACCAACAAATTACTGTGTAGTTTTTGTGAGAATTACCTTCAAGCAACAAATATCTGTGTTCAAGAATTTCATCTGTTGCAGACTTAGTTCCAACTCCACAATCAGATTATTCATGATGGCGAACGTGTAGCAACCTTAATAACTATGATTCCTAAACCAGGAAAAGTTGAATCATACAGCCTTTTATCAAATATGTTAAAGCTGTTGGAGAGGATGTTGATAACTAAGGATGTATTCCGTACCATCAATTCGGACCATCAATAAAGACCTTTAAAGAAAGAAAATCCTGCTCTGCGCTTTTTATCGACTTTTCTCAAGCATCCGATAAGGTCTGATATGACGGCCTAATACATAAGTTAAAACTGAATTTGCCCGTAAACTTATACAAGCTGTTAGATAGTTATTTAACCGAACGAAAATTTATTGTAAAAGAAAATTTTTTGAGCTCACTTCGGCCAATTGTAGCCGGAATTCCCCAAGGTAGTATATTAGGGCCCTTTTACACTTGTTGCATACTTCAGACATGCCAACTAGTAATGGAGTCCACATATCGACATTTACTAAAATTAACGAAAAGCCTGTCAAATGCTTAAAGGCCGGGGCACATAGAATCCGTCATGCGTTATACTTTGACGTATTCAACTGAAATCAAAGTAACAACGAATGAGGTTGACACAATGAGTACCTTGTTGACGGATATTAAATCAGGAAATTAAAGACTTAAAACGCTTTTTTTCACAATTTACTTTATTCATTTTATTTATTTTGTTGTATTTTGCTTTATTTATGCTGCAGCTCAACACAATAATTTTCTCAAAATAAAGAAAAAAACAATTCATAGCTATCAAACTGCTCAACGTACATACGTCAAAATTTGCCCTTACTTTACGTTGACGGAGACGTACTGATTGTGACAACGATCATAAGAAAACATGTATTTCAACTTACTTGTCAGTTGGCGTATAACGTATGACGGATTCTATGTGCCCCAGCCTTAAACAACTTATTGAAGACTTTTAGGTGGCTACAATGAACTTACATGAATCTAGAAACTATTATGCCACTGTTGCACCTTTGTTTTATTCGTACTTTTGCAAAAATATAATTTCTTTCTCGATAAATAAAATTTGTTAGCAAAAATATTTTGAATTTACCTTTTTTATATACTTAATATCATTCATAAACAAATTTTGTTAGTCTTCAGCAAATATTGAAAGAAAAATTACACATTTTTTGGTGTTTGTAGTTTTAGCCAAAATTACTAAAAGATGCAACGGTGTACATCACTCAACTCATAAACAATAAAATGTCCTGTCTTTTGAATTACAATTATAATAAAACTCGACGCTTTTTTCTTATAGGAAGTTTCTTTTTTCAACATTTTATTTTAAATTTAGAAATAATTTGTTTGACTTCGCTCTCCATTGCAATTTTTTGTGAATATACTTGTACATACATACATATATATAACACAAAGCACAATCAGCTGTTTCCGTACGGAACCTAGTATCGTGATAAAAGTAAAATTTAATTCAAAAAACCTAGTATTAAAAATAATGTTTTTTTATATGAATGTGCGATCAGTTTCGTATTTTGCTTAAGCAAATGCTTAAGTTGCTTAAGTTTGCTTTAGCTAGCTTATGGACATATGTATGTATATGTAGTACCAAGGCGAATTCATACCAGGTGTGAGCAGTAGGACAACAACTACAACAAAACAACAACTTTGACATTAGATTAGTAGATATGAAACAATGTATATTTTGACAAGACATTCGCAAAAAACGAGAGCAAAAAACAATCAGCTGGGCTATCGACTCCACCTTGTATGAATTCGCCTTGTGTAGTACAAACAAATTTTACATTTGATATTTAGCGTTTTTTTTAGCCAGAAAAAAATATTTCAGCCTTTTCTTAAAGGTTATTTAGCCATTTTTCTAAAAAAGTTTTGGCAACACTGGTCTATATATACTCTCTGTCCAACCCCTCTTAAATGTGTGATGCCAAATGTTTCAGTGTAAAATTTTGAGAAAACCTAGAGGCGATTCCAGAAAATATAAAGAATGCATGCATTCAGTATAAGTTTAGATATTTAAAGGTTTTCTTTTTAACAATTTAATAAACATTGGAGACCTATAGTAAAAAAGTGCAATAGTTTTTGTTCCTAAAGCCTGGTACTTTGTTCAGTTTTGAATGCGGGATGCATGAAAAATGTTGCAGAAGTAGTACTGATTTTACTGTTTAAAATCATTCAAATGTTTCTGGCAACATTTTATCAAAGCTATGAAATAAAGCAAATGGACATTTTTTCATGTGGAATTTTTTGTAAATTTTTTTTGTGGAAAATTGTTTAAAACAATATATATTTAAAAGCAATAAAATTGTAAAATTCTTTCAAAACGCGAGATAGACAACACATGTTAAATGCCAAATTTTTCTTGCGAAATAATAAATGTTGCTCAACATTTTTCACAAATTCTAACAGAGACTAGGCTTAAAGGAGTAAAATTTTTTATTATTAAAATATTTTATACAGTCTTCAGTCTTGAATGCTAAATTTTTTAGGAAATTAAATGTATTTCAATAATGAAAGGTCTGTACAATTGCCTCTAGGGCTAAGAAATATTTTTGTATGTGAAAATAATGATGACGTCTTACGTTACGGAATATAAAGGTGTTCCTGTTTATGTAAAAATGTATTTCTTACGAACGAACAGAATCCTTATGTTGTACCTACTATAACACGAAAAACCACCAAAAATTGGCTACTAGACAGCTGTGCATCATAAAACGCTTACCACTATACATAAAAAGAAATAGACAAGTTAAGCCTGGTACTCTGTTCAGTTTTTCATGCGGAATGCTGTCAAATTACATACATAAAAAATTTCTATGAAAAAGTCATGAAAAAATGTTGCAGAAGTAGTACTCTGTTTTTGCTGTGGAAAAACATTGAAATGTTTCTGGCAACATTTTATCAAAGCTGTGAAATAAAGCAAAGTGGCATTATTTCATGTGGAATTTGTCAAACAACAGCTGATCGCATGGCTTTTGTTAACATTTCTAAAACAATGTGGTATACTTAAAAACAATAAAATCGTAAAATTCTTTCAAATCGCCAGAGAGACACCATTTTTTAAATGTCAAATTTTCCTTGTGAAATAATAAATGTTGCTCAACATTTTTCACAAATTCGAACAGAGTACTAGGCTTTATATCTTACAAAAGATTAAGACAAGTAATCAGAATTATTACGGATGTTGTTGTCACACTTTGACAAGAGTAATATTGAATTAGATTAAAGAAAACAGCCTGAAATTTCTGATTGTTTGATTACCATCGCGAAGCAACGCGTCCTAAAACAATGTTTGACTTCAGTTTTTTGGGAATTTATTTGATAATTGTGAGTTGAAAGAAACTTATTTTATGATAAACAAATTTAAAATCGTTAACCATTTTAAAAACCTCCAGATCTGACAACACTATGCTTTACTGTGGGGAAATGAGGACGCAATGTTACCAACCCCAAATTTTATATGGTAGATCGACTTAAAGGGCAGTTTAGACAGTAAGACTTTACGTACGTAAAATCTAAGAGAAAATAAAATGAAAATCAATCCGTATGACAACACAGAGATTAAAAATCGTATGGTTTGTTTTCTTACGTTTACACTATTGGTGTTGAATAAAATGAAGTAAAATTGAATCAGCTGTTGTTAAAGCAATAAAAAAAGTGAAAACAAATAAATAGAGCGCGTACTTGTGAAAAATATGCCAAATTAAAAAAAAGTAACAAGGAAAAGGTTCTTGGTGTTGTACTAGCCATTGCTATAATAAAAAAATTGGAAACCAACAACTAAAACAAATTAAAAAATGTTCACGTTCTTTTGCCAAAAGTTTTTTATTGTTTACAAACTTATTTGTGATGCCAACTGGATTTATTTTGCACTATATTCAGCGGTTTTCTGTTATTTTGACGAGTTTTGCCTTTGAAAAGTTAGCATAAATAAGAAAAACGCAACCCTGATCTAATGAAGTAGAATAGTTTTTGAAAAATTTCAAAACATAAAGAGAGCCGTAAGACTGTCAAATTTCCATCCGTATTTTCTCTCAATGTCGGACAGTTTCATTACATATTATGTTTAGACGATACTACTTGTACTCTTCTACACAAAAATTTGACATGTCGTATTACTTGTAGTATAATGTAAACCGCCCTTAAAAAGTTAGTTGCAAGGTATATTTATTTTACTAGATAGTGGCATCCCTACAACAAATACAACAATACAAGAACAACATGGCATTTTGTTGTTGCTTTGTAGTTCGAAATGTCAAAAAACATAAGAAAATTGAGAAGGCGTATATGTGTTTTATTGCTTTCTCACTTCTACACTATAAAATTTCTGAACACATACAACATTTGACATGTCGGACTACTAAATCAGCTGGGGGGACGACACTACCTAGTCAGATAAATATACCTTGGTTAGTTGTTTCCTAGATTTTATAAGGTGAGAAAACAACGGCAATAAATACAAAACACAAGAACTTTGACAACTTGTTCGCATATAAGAAAAAATATTTTTTTGAAAAAAAAAAAAAAATAAATTAGCAAAGAAGAATAGGCTTTGATAGTTTCCTAATAACTTACTTTAAAAAGTATGTAAGTAAATCTACCAACTGTAAGTGTCGGTTGTTTCAAAAATCTCAGATTTGAATCTGATATCTTCGATTATTCGTTGGTGCCATTGATGATAAGAAATTAATGATCACTATTATTCAAAATAAAATCAAATTAAAAATAAGTGTATAAATAAAGAATGGAATTATTTGATCGGTTATTATTTATGAGCGTTAAATATATTTTAAATATATAATAAATTTTTATTTCATCAGCTGCAAATATCTTGTAGGAACATGATTAAATAAAAAGGAGTTAAAAAACAAAAGGTACAATTGGAGAGAAATTGCTTAATTTAGAGGCAGTAGTTTCAAAACAAATAACAAAAGATTTTCTTATTAATATTTTTGCGAAAGTTTAAAGAACATATGAATAGTTTGTGTAGTTTGTTCAAGGTAGACTTGGTAACACTGCAGGAAATACAAAATACAAAAGTTGTTATTTCACATTCGTGTTTTGGTTAAATTTGTTTCAGTTGCTGTACGCCGGTCGTGAGATCAACTTGTGACATCATCGTTAGTAGAAGAGTGTGAGAAGTGTAGTTAAATTAACTAGCGAGTTCAATTTGTGATAAAAACATACGTACAATTTATTAAAGAAACAATAAAATCCATGGGAAAAAATTATTTTGAAGTGACTTTTTTTTAAACAAACTTCAGTTAGTTTGTGTGTTAATTTGAAAACTAAACAATTTTAAAAACATGTAATAACGTGCATGGCACATACTTAGATACATAAATAATTAAATGTAAATATGTAATTCAGATTGTGTATTTAAGGTATGAAATGACATTATTATGAGGAATTTAAATTCTACACAGTGTTCAAAATTCAAATAAATTGTGACTTGAAAAATGTAAGTATGACGACTTAGTATGTTCTTCTGTACATTGAACTATGACAATCAGGGCTGCCAGTGTGCAGCATTTAATTCTTACATTTTGGTTTTTATATGGAATATATACCTACATACATATATATAAAGCACAAAATGTGTTTGTTTGTCGGAAAGCTGTAGCTCCCTACACCAGTGAACCGATCTTCCTGAAATTTTTACAGTTTGTTATTAGATACACGGTTAGTAAAATAGGGTACTTATTTGTTGGATTTTCGGAGTGGGCGTGGCACCTCCCATAAAAAGTGTAGCCGGGTAACAGTAATAGGTAGCGCCTTGAAATTTTGCCCTCCTAACCTCTATATTAACATACATAGTTTAGAGAAAGATAGACTCGATTAGCGGGCGTGGTACCTCCCATACGAAGTGAAAAATATTACCCTGTATTTAGGGAACTGAAGTAGGTATCACTTTGGAATTTGGCACCAGTAACCCCCAATATAACGTACATAGTTACGCTAAACACAGGCTGAACTGGAACAGTGCGCGTGGTACCTTTAGTACAAAGTAAAATAGCGTGCAGTTCTTTTAATTTTTACTCACTCCTACTTGGGAAAAATAAGGTCTGTAGCAACCATATTTTACTTAACAATTCTGTGTAGCAAAACTTTATACTCCGCCAGAATGTCCAGTAAGGTGTTATGCCGTTTTGCTGATTTGAAACACAATTTATATTGATTTTTTGAATATTTAAAATGAACAAATTTTTTTCAAATATAAAAATGTAGACGATTTGTTGACAATGTCGCCAAAGAGTCACCATAATAGTTGACAAAAGTGGTGACATGGGGGCAATTGCCCCAAATTTCCTTCAGGGATGTTACACTCATGATTTTCATTTCGAAAATTGTTTGTACAATTTTTTTTGTAAAAATATTTTTTTGGAAAATATTTCTGTACAAGTATTTGTTTGAACATGTTTTTAAGTTTTTTTTAAATATATTTTGATATTTTTTTTTAATTTTTGATAATTTTTTTTTTAATTTAGGACCTTCCTGCATTCTAAATTGAGTTAGAATGGTCAGACTAAAGCAAAAAAATATCCTTAAAAAAATTCCTGATATTGAGCCTCCCATGTGCCTTTTAACTGCTCCTGGTTACCAGTGGGCACGCTGTGGGTCCATTGGCTACCTTTCTACCTACGGTGAAGGGTATAAAAGCACAATTAACTACTTCGGCATAACAAGGTATTAAAAATTATAAATAGTTGAATAACTAGCATATACATATGTGAGATGGAAAATAATAAATATTAATGTCATTCGAATAATATACTCGACCAAAAGATATGTTAGGCAGATCTAATTTTAAAGTTATGGAGGAATATTGCAAATTTTTCAGAGTTGTAAGATAGTGTTCATTTTAAAATATCTCTTGTGCCAAAAAACACAGAAAACTGTACATAATAAAATTAGTTAGCTTAACATCTATTTTTTGGGGAATTTATGAAGAAATTTTGGGACGATTTAAAAAAGAATTTGGCAGCCCTATTTTGTTTCATATTTAATAATTTTCATTAAAAACTTATCTATTAACTGTTGTTTATATTCACATTCTCATAACCACATGCATCAAAACAAATCCACATTCTGGTTCAAGAACAAGCACAAGCTTTTTGATTTGTATTTTACTACAGAGCTGCCAGATTTGCAGTTAGAAACGGAATTCTCGTTAATAAAGAAGATGAATTTAAAATTTTTTTCATTGATGTCATTTCAATTCGAGGTGTTTAAAACTAAATTACTATTTAATAATGTTCTAAATATGACAGTGGCAGTTTTATTCAGAAAAAATACTTCAGTTGCTCAGAGCTAATAGTTAGCAAAATCCTTAACAAGAAGCAGAAGAACATAAAATATGAATTAGAAATCCATGACATCTATCAGTAATACGTGTTTCTTTTTTAATTAATAGATTTTTAAATTTTTCTCGTATGTACTATGGAATATGCTAAAAAAGTTTTTCTTTATGGATTATTTATTTGGTGTCAAAAATGAGTAAAAAAATTGGGAATTACAAGTTTAATTATTGATTTAATTGAGATTCCTTCTTGATAAAATTAAAAAGATTTTCCACATGAAAATAATAAGGAATCCCTTTGGAAATATCTTATTTTTTCTGCAGCGATACCCCTTAGCCTAAAAACGTTTCATAGAGAAAATCTTGTTGATGCTATTAGACAGTTTTGGCTCTGTGTACATAAAGGCACAATTTTGTAAAGGAAGCCTCTTGAAATATGTGCGCAGTATGCTAGACTTCGTTACTTTGTTGGAAAACCTATTAATGTCCCGCCCAAGTTAAGAACCTTATTTAAAAAAAAAAATATTCTTTTAATAGAATTGATTAGTTTTAGCAATTCATTTGTATGTTAACAAATACCTAGTTCAGTAATAAATTTAAAATAAAATTTTTATATTCCTTTTATTATTACTGTATGCTCTCGATTTCGATTATAATTTTGTAAGAGTGTTATCTAATTGATTTTTGAAAGGGAAAAAATGCATGTACTAATAATTACTTATTTTCAGAAAATCGTTGATGTTTATTAACAATAGTATTGAAAATTACGATTAGGCTAAAAAACGAAAATAAAAAGAAAATATTGTTTTTACCTTGAAGATAATAAACAAAACTACATGGTAACTCTGTTTCTTTATGTATGAGGTTTACGTTTTCTTAAGTGGTTTCATTTTCTACTTAAAATTAACTTCATGGTGTTGGATTTTTATTTCTTCTTGGTTGTTTGTTTTTCATAATTTTTTTTTTATAATTTTGTGCTTAGGTTGTCGGTTTTTATGAATTATTTTTTGTTGCATTTTTTCTGTTTTTACAGTGTTTAGTTACCAATATACATAAGCCTTACGCTACTCTTTTACCAGTGAGAGATAGAACGTTATAAACTGTTTTTTTGCGCTAAAGAACAAACAAAAAAGAGAAACAAATCTCAAGTTAATTACAACTTTCAAACCACGCTTTTTCCTGAATACATACTGTGATCGTCAACAAAAGTAAACATTTATACACACATATATGTATGTAGGTATGTATGTATATGGATGTGACACATACATACATATGTACATATTTACATACATATGTAAGTATACATCTATATATATATATAATGTGCATGCATATTCATATTTGCATAAATTGAATGATAAAGTCCCAATAAACATACATACATATACTGCGTTATAAGCTGATAACTTTTTAAATTCTACTCTTCTCTTATTCGACGACGAAAAAATCAAATTGTCGTACTGAATCAGAGCTTGCGACTCTTATACTTAATAACGGGTCTACAACAAACTACTGGTAGTTCAGAATATTAACATTAAAAAACAGATTTATGTACCTATATCAATATCAAGTTGTAAGATTACGGTGACTAACCATACACTATTATAGTGGACAGACAGTACACTATTTTATCCTCTTGTACACTATTATTTTTGCGTACACTATTTTTACACTTTTTTAACATACTTTTTTGTTCACTTTTATCATTATCCACAATCTTTAGATGAAAAAACTCAATAAGAGCTAAAATTGCATAAAATTCCTGTTGGAAACTGTTTTTTACGATATTAAAGGAAAAGAAATATTTTACTTACATAAGAGTGTTCATATGTATGTAAATGTAGTCCGGTTCTTAAATTTTATTTTGATTATTTGGTTAAATGTAGGTACATACAACGTTTGGTGCTCCGAAAAATTTCAAAAGATATTGGAAACTTTAGATTTTTGTAATCATAAAAAGGAATTTTTAAATTTAATGCACTTTTAAGGAATAAGTCTGATCTTTAAAACAAACAAAAAAAAGCTTCAATGGAAACATCATTACGTAAATATTCATATCTTTGTATTTTCAATACCCTTTGTAAAATTAATTTTTATTAATATATTTTTATGAGTACACTATTATTTTAAATTAAAATAATGGTCCCTGTATGTATAATACAACTTGTATTAGATGTGACAGTGGTGTGGAGAGAGAGAGAACATAAAAACTTAACTGAAGTGCTTTTCTTTTGTGAAAATTTGTAAATGTGTTGGCTTAAAAAAAATTTCCCCACAAACAACATTTTATAAAATTATATTCGAGAATGGAACCCTACGAGCGGCTCTTTTTGAAGAGTCATTTACTACTTAAATGATCTTAACACTACAAGTTCATTGACATTAAAAAACAAAAATTCCTAATATTTAAATCTTACACACTTGTTTCAAAATTAGTAAAAAATTGTCCATCATAAACAAATACAGCAGCGCAACAAGCAGTTTTTTATAATAACTACAAACAACACTCACATTTAAAACACCTGCATAATCTAATTGTGATTGCTGTACATCTAGTTATTTATTATATTTAATGAATCACATATGTAAGTGATTAAAGTAATTGTAGAAAATTTCAATATACATATTTTTACAATTTTCATCAAGCAACTTTAATTTTTTATTTTATTTCAAATAAAATAAAAATCATAGACAAGATTGCTATCTCATATTCTTTATAATAAGTTGAGATGCAAAAAGTATGTCAATGAATTGAATAAAATTTAATTTTTTCAGTACAAACGAGTATAAATATTAAGTCCCAGATTTAAACATTCAAATATATGATTTAATTTAATTACATTAACAATGCTAAAACTTAAATATTTATAGAAAATATAGAAAAGTTTAATTGAAAATATTTTTGTTCATATACATAAGTTTTACATTTTGTGTTTTACCTTTTTTTAGTTCAAGATCACTCATTAAGGTTTTTTAAAACCAATTATTAACCCTTTAACTTTTTGTTTTTGGATAAATTATTATTTTGGGCATGTAGGTTAAGTTAGATTATGCGGGTCTCTTGCATAAAGCGAGTTCACACGGCGCCCAGTAGGACCCACCCGCATTTTCAGTACGGAAGGAAAACCTAAAGCTTCTCGTAATTATTTGATATTAAGTTCTTGCAAGTTCAGCTCTCACAACGAGAGAAACTCATACGTTCTGACTTTCTAAATTGGTATTACGTACGTCAACTTTTTTCAATTGCCATAAAGTTATCGATAATGCTATTTTTGACAGTCTAGCAAGTGGAAATAAATGTAAATAATCAAAAGATTTTTAATAAATAAACAAGAATAAAATAGTTCAAAGAAAATGAAACAACATGATTATTTCCAACTGAAATTAACAACTTTTGGTTGCCAGTTGCCATACGTAATGCAATTTCGGCAACTGACAACATGAACTTGGGCACATGCTAAGAAAGCCCTCTAAAGTCGACTGTGACGTAACATTGCAATAGATTCCACAGAGGAATATCAAAATCTAAATAAAGATGGAAATACCTCGCAATACAGGGAATTCTTTCAATGTTCTCAGACTCATTGTACCGAATAGAGACTCAGCTGAAAATTGTACGTATGTGGCCTATATAGAGCACAACCAAGTTTAAGTGATTATCATATCATTAACAGCTTTTACCTAGGATTTAAAATTAAAAAAAATATAATTCCCATGACAAAAAGTACTTTTGCTATAAAAATTTAAACGCGCAGAGAAAGAGAAAGTGAACACACGTTTCGGTCATAATCGATAATTTTGAAGTCATTACAGGTATGTTAATAGCATTTACACTCTTAAGAAACCTTGAAAATGGGGTAAACCTTAAACGGCTCTCCTGTAAAATTTACCCTTCTGAAAAAAATATTTTTGTTTTTCAAATGTCCCACAATTTAAAAGTTTAAACATTGTAGTGTAGCAGGGTAGTTAGAGGGTTAAATAGCTGTAGTGAAAACGTTGGTTGTTAATATAAAGCTTGTAAATATAAAATATTATTTATCTATGTTGTTTCTGTAATTTCTGTCTTTTTTGCACTTTTCCTCTGTTTCTGATGTATTGTCCGTGGAATGAGTTAAACCTGTCAACAGACACGTTCGCCGAGTGATAACTTTTATATTGTTTACTCTGTTTCGTAAAAATTGTAAATTAAATATTCTCAAATTTAGACAATTTGAGAACTTATTTTATTGAATTTAATTGATTTTGATCACGATTTAGAGTTAATGAAAGTTTTCTATGCGTTTTGGCATTATGGTTGAGTTGTGTTAAAAACAAATTCTAAACTTTAATTCACATGCATAAGTATGTTACAAATAATGACTGCCAAACAAATAAAACGTCCAACATAGTGTAAACCAGAAATAAAGAACGACTCTTTATTTCAACAAAAAAAAAAAAAAAAACAAAAAGAATCATAAAAAATAATATTAAATACTAAGAACGAGCAGATAGATGTAGAGCAAAATGAGTATATAAAACCGGTTTTGATAAAAATTTTGATTCAAAAAAACATGAAGTAAAGAGATAAACAAACTAACTGCCTCTATGTGTGTGTTTGTGCATGGATGTGTAAAGAAGGCCGTAATTTTGAGGCAAGTATTTTAACTCCTTTTGAACTCACAAATGTTCTATTATTGCCTCGATATTTAAGTCAGTAGAACAACCAACGGCTGTTTATAGTACAAACAAAAGTATTTCGATTTTATTTTTTTTTCATCTACATTAGAGCTAAGAGCAGCATACATACCTTTCCATACACACAAATGCTTAAATGGATGCACATAGATACATATATTTTTCACATAGATTCATATCCATACATCCATGTTTGTAACGAAAAACAAAAACATCCACCATGAGGGTATCACAGGGGATCACGTTGCAAGGCCTTCTTGGCCTATTTAGAACTTATAAAAATCCATTATTTACGCCATTCGACCTGCCTTTTAAAATGTTCATCCTTTAAATAAACGTTCTTCAATTAAGACAATTAAAATTCTGATTTCTCGACGGCCCCTTCATAAGATTCCTTAAGATCTCCAACAAATTTTTTATGGAGATCTTTTTTTTTCTAAAAAAAACCTTTTTGATGGGAAAAGAATTTTAATACTTTTATTGTACTTGATCTAGAATATAAGTACATACATATGTAAGGCCTTTATAATGGCCACACTACTACACCTTTTAGCCTCTGTGTATTAAAAAAAAAAAAAAATAAATGCATAGGTATGTAGTAATAATAACAAAAACAACACTCACATAATGGAACTTTGTGACATGCATTTGTATTTAGCCAGAAATGCTCGTTATTGCAAGATTTTATTTAAAAGCTCAACCAAGATCAAGAAAATTCAGAACATACAAAGATACAAATGGTATTTTGATTTTGTGTGTAAATAAACTGCAAATGTACATAGATGTAGATATATGTATATTATATATGTTTATATGTATATCTAAGTATGTATATGCTAACACAAAGCATAATATACGTACATCACAGCGATGGTAAATTAAGTTTTCTAATTGTAGGTACCAATCGTCTTCTTAAATTGTACTTTTCGAACTCAATTTGTACTAAATATAGGTACATACATATATTTTGGTTATAGGTTATTATATTATACACATCTACATACATATGCATATTTTTTATATTTATAATTTGTTATAAATTTTAGTATCAAAAAGTTTTTTATAACATTGGTTTTATACAATTTTTACATACCTACAATTTTAAGTTTATTGTTTCCAATTTAGAAACAATTTTATCTTTATTACTCAAACCCTGTTTACATTATGCAATGCTATTTGTTTATTGGCGGCGAGAGAGAAAAAGAAAGAACGTCTATATATCTTTTCTATTTTTCTTATGAGAAAAAAACTTTGCGACCAGCGTACAAATCAATCGTCTTACTTCTAGGCTTGTTATAAACTCTGCCTTAAATTAAATTTTTTTAGAAAACTGGCTAGTGTGATAAAACAATGAGAAGGTTCGAAATACGCAATTATACCAACTTTACCATCCCTGCTACATATACTACCTCTTACACCACTTTGCAGAATAACATGTTTAAATGGTGTGCGAGTTCTTGCTTATTTAAATTTAAACTAAAGTTACAAGCAAGGCATATTTAACCAGGTGATTGCACAAGGCGGAGCTAATATTAAAGAGAAATTTTTTCCATTTTTTTTATATGGAGTTTGACATTAATCAGGTATTTTAAGAGAGAATAAAACAGATATTACTGTCAAAATCCATAAAAAAATTCAAAAAAATTTTTGCTGAAATTTCTTCTCCCTTACGCTATCACCTTGTTAAATATGCCTTGGTTACAAGTAAAAAAACTTGTATTTAAACGAGAACAGTTTCACAGACACAATCATTGTGTTGAAGCTAGAGATGGGATTGTGATTGATGTGAGTGCACGCTCATGAGAAAAAAATTTTACTCATGCACGTTTATATTTTTCGACTTACGCTCATATACGACTTTAGAATTTTCTTTTATTTTCAGAAAGCCATGTTGTTTTTGTATTATTGTATTTGTTGAATGCTCGCTATTACCCTATTACCTAGTAAAATGACTTAACCTTGATCAAAAAACTTGTAAAATTTTCATCCGATTTCTTCTTAAAAACTTTTCAAATTTTATAGGTAATACAATTTTATATCATAAGTAGTTATAATAAATTTAAACAATTTAAAAGGCAATAAAAAACAATTTGTAAATTCTGAAATACTAATAAATACGACTAAAATACAATACAAAATCGTCTAAAATATATTAAGTTATTTTCTTAAACATATAAATATTATTGCCAGGACGCGGACGTTGGTTGTCCTAGTCACTGATAGTATTTTATAAAATCCCTCTTTATGACTTTGCTAATGGCAAAGGAGAAAAAGTGCAAAAATAGATAATTCGTTAAATAAGGCAACACGCTTTGACTCTGTTCAATTTTCAAATTAAACACGAACATGCGGGACTCACGGCAATCACGTTTGCACAGCCCATCTCTGGTTAAAATGTCCAACTCGCAACATAAATGCTGATAAAAAGTCAAAGCTACGTATGTTTGTCATTCTGACAGTCAGTCACACACACAGACACAGACGAACGAACACACGTTTTACACAGATTTCAAGGAGAACTACTTGCCAGAATAAATTCTAGATTTATTTGCTTTTTTTTCTTAACTTAAAAAACAAAAAATCTAAGGAGAAAAGAAAAACTTTATGAAACTGTAGCGTTGAGAGTAAGTACTGCACGCAAAGTTAGAAAATGTCACATCACATGTAGTAATCAGGCTTACCAGATATAATAGTTCTCGCCAAAAGTGGCGATTTTTGAGCTTTTTGTGTGAAAAGATGGTTTAAAAGGCATTGATAAACATACTTCCTGAAAATAGAAATGCTTTTAAACTTGCCTTCAAACATCTTTCAAAGATTTTTAGAAATCCTAATATGTCGTTAGATGTTTATGAACCACAGTGTAAATAAATACATTATTTTAATTATGATAATCCACATAATTTACATTAGTTTTGGCTGTATTTTTAAAGAACTTGCTTTGACTGTATTTTAAATGCCGTTAATTATTTCTTTCGATAATAAAAACCACTTCTGATATCTCTGAAACAACCTCGTGGTACCTTTCTCAGAACAGGATCAATTATTAGCCATTAAGCACCCGGTCGCCATAATGAATCTCATAACATTGTCACGTTTTAATTACAATGCTCTAAAGCGAAAATGTTCAAAATTTGAATTGCATTTTACTACATTTTTTCATTTCGGATAATGGTGTTTTTCAATGTATATTTCACTTTGAAGAGACATCCAGGGTCGAAGGCTGGATGAAGCGAATAAATACAAGTCGGAACTTTTAACATTAAAAAAATTTATTTGTAAACCAGTATTTTCTCAAGTGCGAGTTAGACTCACACACCTAGGGTTCCATACTATGTTTAGTAGAACTTTAAAAATTCAGGTTGTTAATTTTTTCATGTCTTATGAGTCACCCTTTAATTTTAAAATTATAATTATAGTCGTAATCGCGAAAATTGCAACACTGTTGGAACACCCTTTAAATTTGATCAATTTTTGTTATAGTGGCTATGTTAATACACTATCTATAAAAATATACATGCGCCACCTATTGCGGTTCAAAAAAATAAGGTAATATACGCGAAAAACATGTCACTGATGGAACACCTTTTAGATATTAGTAATTGTTACAGCAGCCGAAGTAACGAGTGATTTTTTAAGAGCTTGAGAACTTTTTTTTTAAAAAAAACGCATAAAATTTGCAAAATCTCATCGGTTCTTTATTTGAAACGTTAGATTGGTCCATGACATTTACTTTTTGAAGATAATTTCATTTAAATGTTGACCGCGGCTGCGTCTTAGGTGGTCCATTCGGAAAGTCCAATTTTGGGCAACTTTTTCGAGCATTTCGGCCGGAATAGCCCGAATTTCTTCGGAAATGTTGTCTTCCAAAGCTGGAATAGTTGCTGGCTTATTTCTGTAGACTTTAGACTTGACGTAGCCCCACAAAAAATAGTCTAAAGGCGTCAAATCGCATGATCTTGGTGGCCAACTTACCGGTCCATTTCTTGAGATGAATTGTTCTCCGAAGTTTTCCCTCAAAATGGCCATAGAATCGCGAGCTGTATGGCATGTAGCGCCATCTTGTTGAAACCACATGTCAACCAAGTTCAGTTGTTCCATTTTTGGCAACAAAAAGTTTGTTAGCATCAAACGATAGCGATCGCCATTCACCGTAACGTTGCGTCCAACAGCATCTTTGAAAAAATACGGTCCAATGATTCCACCAGCGTACAAACCACACCAAACAGTGCATTTTTCGGGATGCATGGGCAGTTCTTGAACGGCTTCTGGTTGCTCTTCACTCCAAATGCGGCAATTTTGCTTATTTACGTAGCCATTCAACCAGAAATGAGCCTCATCGCTGAACAAAATTTGTCACATTTGAACATTTCGAACCGAACACTGATTTTGGTAATAAAATTCAATGATTTGCAAGCGTTGCTCGTTAGTAAGTCTATTCATGATGAAATGTCAAAGCATACTGAGCATCTTTCTCTTTGGCACCATGTCTGAAATCTCACGTGATCTGTCAAATACTAATGCATGAAAATCCTAACCTCAAAAAAATCACCCATTACAACATCTACTGTAAACATTATAGAGTCTACCTATTATGGTTAATTTTGTTATTTGATATGGCGGCCAAGACAATTCTCTTTCTATGAATATATCAAGAGTCTACCTATTACTATTAAAAAAATACTATACGTAAAAAACATGTCACTGTCAGAACACCCTTTAATTTTTATTAATTATCATAACGGCCATGGCAACACATCTTCTATACAAATTGGAAGAGTCTACCTATTACGGTTCAAAAAACATGTCGTTATACATGCAAAAGACGTCACTGTCGGAAAACCCTTTAAATTTTTATTGCTTTTATAGGGGTCATAGTAATACAACATTTGTGAAATTGGTTAAAAAATTAGTCAATGTTTATGCAAATCACGTCACTGTCGGCACATCCTTTAATTTTTACTATTTTCATTAGTGGCATTGTATTACACCTCCTGTAAGACTTCAAGAGTCTACTTATTATCGTTCAAACCTATGCCATATACATACAAATCACGTCACTAACGGAACACCCATTATTTTTTAGGCTTAATATAATTGCCTATAATGCAAACATAGTTTAAATCACTGCAAATTTTAAGTGGTTGCCTCCTATAGCTTAAGAAATAAATACATAAAGGCAAATAACACGTCACTTTCGGAACACCCTATAAGTTGTAGTATTTGTTGTTATAGTGGCTGTGAAAATTTTAAGAGTCTACCTATTATGGTTCAAAACTTAGGCCTTATGCATGCAAATCACACCACTATCGGAACACCCTTTAATTTTTAGGTTTATTTTTTTAGACTTGTTTATAATGCGAACTAAGTTTTTTTTAATTACAGTTTGTAAATTTTTAGTGTATGCCTCCTACAGTTCAAGAAATAAACACATATTCGTGAATAACACCTCTCTATTGGAACACCCTATAAGTTTTAGTATTTGTTGCTATAGCGGCAACAGCTATACATCATTTGTGAAAATTTCAAGAGTCTACCTATTACGGTTCCAGAGATAAAAGGCGCTGACAGACGGACAGACATTGTAGGAACCCTAAAAATATAAAATTTATAATTATAAACAATGGATTTTTTTATTTTTTATTAAAATTTTACTCAAATTTACAAATTTAAAATTTTTACAATAATTTTTTCTTCACCTTTAAAACAGTATGTCAGTTTTGCGAAAGTTTACTGTACTATATGTAAATGAAAAACATTATTTACATTTACAATGTACATATCGTTTAACTCCCTAAAACAAAAAGTTTAGAAATGTGATTAAAAATAGAAAAACATATTTTTTTCCCTTTATTTTGTAGAATGTGTAAACAAGGTTATATTGTAGATTTCATCTAATGATTGAAGCCAATAATTGTAAAACGCAGTGTAATTTGTACAAATTTTCTTCATTTTATATTAAAACAAGTTTAATTGATTGCAACTCAAACTGTTTTATATCAGAAGGTTTTACGTAGCGCAAAATACTTCCAATTACATTGAACAGTGCATCCTTTTTGTGAGAAATAGTTAATTTATATTTCAAAACATATACCTTCAAATGTCTATTTATACCTATTATTGCCGAACCCTGCAGTAGAGCACCGCTGTTATAACAAGCAATTTCAACTAATTTGTTCTTGAATTTACGAACACTGGTTTTTGATTGAAGCTGAAGCTTTAAGACGTTGGACACTTCCAGTGTCTTTAAGGTTCGGAAACACCATTGGAATTGCGATTACTTTCAAAGAACAAAGAGAGTTTTTAATTTCGTGCAAAATAAATACTTACCTGGATTTTCACAACGTTGTACTTAAATTGGAATATTTCATATTGCATGTTATTTACTTGTTACTGCCGAATTACATTATGCAACTTTTGTCGCAGCAATTCTTACTTAGTAGGCGAGAGGGGAGAGAGAAATGGGGTACACACATGCATGTACTCTTGAAATTCATTTTGTCCTCTCTTTCACGACATAAACACAAATGCAATATTAAAAAAGAAAGAGAGAAAGATTGCAGTGACAAAAATAGCTTATCGGCACTTATAATGCACTTTTTGGGCACTTTTTATAGTTTGCCTATAAAGTTACCTGTAGGTTAAGAAAACTTTAGACTAGGTTAGGTTGTGACGCTTGAAAAAAGGATGAGCAGGAATATCCCTAAGGTTTCTGAGGTTTCACACTTGGCCTAGTGCAGAACCAGAAGCCCGGATAAATAAATTTATCCTATTAATATCGCAATGATAGAGGAGATGCTTCACCTTGACCTAGTTAGACTAACTGTCTGCGTCCCCCACAGTAGTTCTTGCTGAATGTTGTCCAGTAGATATATTTGATCCGTAATGTAGGTCCCAATTCCAGCAACTTCGTCCGCACTTCGTTACACTGTCGCGTAACCGGTACCCATAAGAGATCCAGGTTGGAACTAGAAATGTCCAATTCAGGAACCAATCTGGACGTTGTGTCGCTGCTCGATAAGAAGTTTATCGTGGCTTTGCTGTCGGTACAAATCTGAATATCTTTGTCACATATCCGGTAGAAACTCAGTCTTGTCGCTCGTTTTGTGGCTAAAATATCGCTCCGAATAGTGCTGCATTGATTTTGCAGCCTTAACTGCATCCTAGTTTGAAATCGAGGGATGAAGACGCCTCCAGCCACTCCAATGTCTGTTTTAGATCCGACTGTATAAACTTTAAGCAAGTTTTGGACATTGCGTACATGCGACCTTGCGATGATTGCAGATGTTATGAGAGAGTATCTTAGTGAATTCCTGATACTGCCACCGAAACTTCATTCGCGTATGCCACAGTTCTGATCATCATGGAGTCCAGTTCTATAAGCAATGTATTTATAGCAAGGTTTCAAAGAAGATGTGACAGCACACCATGTTGGCATTCCACACGAAGCTAAGAAAACTTTAGCTAAAGCGAACTTTAAAACGTGATTTATCTATCTTTGTTTTAAAAAAGCCATCTGTGGAATAAATGTTATAAATATTAAATTATGGCATTAGGTTAGATAGGGTTGTTCCAAAAATGGCATTGTGATTCCCTTTAGCTAACTAAAGAAACTAAGAAAAACAAAAAGGAAAAAGGTAGACCTATGTGATTACTGCTACCTATCACTCAGCCACCCAATTTCTTTGATGAAGCCAACGACATCTTTGATTTTACACCGCACGATGTCGAAGAGCCCATCGAGAAATCTATCACCTTCCCATCTAAGTCTGTGGCTTTGTAATACCGGGCAGTGACACACGATATGCTCCACAGTTTTCAACTCTTCGTCGTCCTCGCACATCCTACAATAGTCCGAAAAGCCGCTTTAAGAGAGACAATTTGGGAATATTTTTAAGATAATGAAAATAGAAAGAAAGGATTCGTAGTACAATAAAAAGTTTGTCTACATTTTGCAATAAAAAATTATTTAAATATCGAAGGAAATTGAGCTTTGTAATTTTTTGATTTTCCAGTTGCGGTCACCAGCGAATTTTGCTGAATGCAATGATTTTTAATTACAATGGGAAAACTATTTATTTATTTATCAAGAGAATAGACAACTACTTGAAATAAAAAGAACACAAAGTAAAGTCTATATTTCTATCTGGGGCCATTCCCATTCGATTTCTCACTAATCAATTTAAAATTTTCTGTACCCAATTTACATGCAGAAAACCAAATTTTCGACACAAATTCTACCTCGGCAGTGTCGATTCCCAGTAAATTTTACCACATTTAAAAAACAATTAAAAAATTGCGGTCAACCTATTTCAAGTCCCCCCGAGGGACTAATTTTCATTGTCGACAAATTCTAATACTTTGCGGGAGAAAGTAGCCCCACAAAGAGCCACTCATTTCAGTGAACGGTAACTTCGGAGTACACGTGGTGGCTGTGGTTTGGACCAAGGTTTGCAGGGATAGTGCAAGGTGTTAGAACATGGGTCTAGGCTTTCCATGTTCTATAGATTAAGTAGTAATCTATATACGCTAGTCTACGCTTCAATTTCACTCAGTGGCAAAACCACCGTCAGGTAAGAACATGATGCTAGGTACTAACGTTCAATCTTAAAAATAAAGCTAATTTTGTTCAACTACTGTAATTGTTTAAATGGAAACGTAAATGTACTTCAATTCATTATTATTTGTGTCGGGTACACACTTTTCAATAATTTAAATTTCATATTAATACAAATTTAGTTGTCAGACAAAAAGTCTAACTATGATATGCACTCGTATTATGAATAAGGGGAAACAAACTCTCACTTTCATTAAATAGCGGCCAAAGTTCAGTGAGCTCGTCGTCAGTTATAATGGCGTAACAGTACGAGTAAAATAGAGTAGAAAGACATACACAAACTCGTAGATGAAAGAAGTGTGCAGGCAGCCATTGTACTCTAGGTACATTCACTTTTTGTTTACTGTATGCAACAGCTGCAACGGAGCAACCCAGCGGGAAAAGGTAATCAAAAAGAAACGAGTAGGTAATACATAGAATGAATAATATTCTGCTTCCAGTATCCATAACTCGTAACTAACTCAATATATGCTGCGAACGCATTTTCAAATTCATTAGCTATTTCTAATACATAAAATAATATATACAGGGGTGTCATAGAATCCAAGTCGGTTTTACTAATTGTCGGTTTTGCAAAACAATATTGGTTTCATTTGGTGTCATGAAACCAAGTCGGTTTTGTTACTTTCGAATGCAAATAAAACCGATGTTCGAATCAGCTGTTTTGAATGTTAATGTAAATGATTACATTTTAGTTTTATTTTTTTTTTTGTCAAATACAAACTGTGTTTATTTAAAATATTAAAAATTTGTGGTTTTATCAATATAAAATATAAAAATTTAGTGTTTAATTAATTAAATTGACGAAATAAAAGAAACTTATAAGTAAATAAATGAAATGGCCGCTGCTGTTCTTGCATTTTTACTATTAGAGGAAGAGCGTTCAGAAAAGGTAAAAAGAAAAATTTTACATGACTATAGCAATCCCCTTATACTTTATATACAAACATACTTAAATCTGCTTTGCAGATTTGTAGGTTGTTACCGGTTAAATAAAGACGCTTTTTATGCTTTCCCCTGTTGAGGAATAAAAATTTATGAAAAAATTGTCTTTTAAATAAATAAATTCAATTAACATACATCCGTACTTACATTTTTTTAAAATATCCAAAAAGAAACAGAATTAAATGAAAATGGCCGTGAACTTTTTTAATTTGCTTACAAAAATAAAAAAACCGACAGCTGTTTGCTGCTTGGTTTATTTCCAATAACAAACCGACAAAATTGGTTTCTGTGACACCTAAAACCGATAAAAATTCAAGTTCGCACACAAAACCGATAACATTGGATTGCATGAGACCAAGAAGATTTTTTTGTCGGTTTCAAATCCAATTCCAATAATATCGTTTTCTATGACACCCCTGATACATTTATATTATTTATATACACATTTTTTAATTTCAAATTCTATTCTATAAACATCAAATACAATTATTTAAATATCAAGTTCAATTCTTTAAATTCTATACAGCCAGACTTAATTCCTTATCCTTTAAAATGAACAACATGTCTAATTCGTATTCTAATGAATCCAGTTCATTGCGTCAAAGAAGAGACGAGAGGAAAATTTTGGCTATTTGGGGTAGTAGTTCTTTGTCCACTATAACAAATATGTAATAAAAATTAAAGGGTGTTCCGAGAGTGTCGTAGACCCTAGGAATTTTTACAGAAGAAATGTTGCCGCGGTCGCTATAACAATTACTAAAAATTAAAGGGTGTTCCGATAGTGACATGATTTCCACGTATGTTGCCTTATTGCTTTAAATTAACACAATCTACAATGATAATTTATCGTCTCTAAACTAAAAGGATATTCCCTCTAACTTGTACTTCTAAAATTGTACTGATTTTTTAATTTGTTTTTAGTTTTGTTAATTTTAAAAGAATAATATAAACATTTCTAACCTTGAATAGAATTTAAAATTTATAAAGTTAAAAATCGATATTTTACTTATTGCTAAAACTAATAGAAAAAAAAACTATTTTAAATTATTTAAAATCTAAGATATTTCAATATTAAAATTTTGAAAAAAAAAATTTTATTCTGTTTCCAAATAATATAAAAAATTTATATTTATAGAATTTTACTTGCTGCATTTTTGATGCTTATTATTAGTACGCGTTTTAACTTAAACTTCGTTTTAAATAAAAAGTGCAAATAAAGAGGCCACGTGAAGACGATGTGAAACAACAAATCTTTATTTAAACAAAGTATAGGGGAAAAATACGAATAATTGTCACTCGAGGAAACAGTACATTCCTTCTTCTGAAAATTTTGGTATATACTTGGTAATCAATATTTAATTTTTGTGTCGGTTGAAATTACCTCCTCGATTCCAGAGTAATGTCTTTCTAAAGTAATAATTACATATTCAATTATCAGCCATGTCACAGAGCTAAATTCCGTTCGGAAGTGGAATTGATTCCGTACTATGCTTCTCTAGAAAACGTAAAACGAAAAAAATTTTCGGAATGAAACAAATTTCAATTTGCTATGTGGAATTTATATTTTTAGCTTTTTTAACCGTTTAAACTATTCAGGCCATCGTTTTATTAAAATTCTGCGTCATATTTTACCAATCTACTGCT
This sequence comes from Phasia obesa, assembly GCA_949628195.1. Classification (NCBI taxonomy): domain Eukaryota; kingdom Metazoa; phylum Arthropoda; class Insecta; order Diptera; family Tachinidae; genus Phasia; species Phasia obesa. The sequence continues at coordinate 146,891,974 of OX451218.1, read as the reverse complement.
GTAATTAAAGACATTTCGGTCATTTTTGTTATATTTTTTCTGATTTAATAACACAAATATTTTTTTGACTTTCAAAAAATTAATTTATTCAATCATTTCAGACATTTCGTTCGGAATTGAAATGATTTCGTAGGTATCATTTCGATCGGAATGGTTTTAACTTCTATAGATTCCGTTCGGTTTTAGTAAATCGAAAATACAAAACCACTTTTTATGTATTACATATTGCAACGTAAGAACGAATGTGACAAAACAAAAAATAGATGCTTCGAAAGATAATAAAAATTCAAGAAATACATCTTTCACCAGTTTGTAGTCCGAACCTCCCCTACACTCCTATACCTCATTATATATGCGCCGGTTTGCGACCGTAGGTACCAAAACAATTTTTATGACCCAAGGTCCAATATTTTCTGCACAAATTGATGAATGCACAAGTTTTAAAAAACCAATTATATTCTGCGCAGCTTTGCAACGTTGCTTTTTGAAGTATTTCAGCCTTTTTAATACAAATCTAAAGAAAACAACTTTTTATCAAATAGTCTTCTTGGGTGTTGAGGCCTTTTATTTTGGCGGACCCTGCCAATAAAAACAACATATGACTCAATATTAGAGTAATAAATATAAAAATCGCATCAAAAAATAATTTTGTGCTAAATAAAAATAAATATTAGCCTTCTGGTCATTTTAACAAGATACAGAGAAAGTGCATTTTAGACCAAGCTGTTCGCTGTGATAATGTTGAAATAGACCAGTAATATTTTGGCTCCCGAGGTACTTTAGTATTTACTTTCTATAGAGTAATATAACTTTGAAATCTGTAACCATAAACTATGACTTTTGGCCCCCTTCTCAAAATATGTAACACAGTGCGAGGGCCAAAGTGTAGAGTTTTCTGGCAAAATTTAAGTTGAAAATTTTTCACTAAGTATTAGTTACAAGCATAACTGAATCTTTAAGACTTAAAAAACCTTTTTAGCACGGTTTATTATTTTACCTTCATAAAAAAATGCAAATAAAAATTAAAATGTATTTTAAACCCTGCATAACATTCGTTCGTATTGGTTGATTTTTTCATAGCAATACTTAAAGACCAAAGTCTCACTTACAAAATAGCAAAAACCACGTATAAAAATTCCAATCCAATTAAAAGTTATGGATTATTGACCACTGTGCGCCGTAAAGTGTTAAGGTATGGTCCAGAATAATATCCATTACTAACAAAAAGATGTTCTGAATAGTTAAACGGCTATAAATTGCTTAAAATATCAATTCGACATAGCAAATTGAAAGCGGTTTTATTCCGAACAATTTTTTCGTTTTACGTTTTCTATAGAAGCAAAATACAAAATCTTCCCACTTTCAAACGAAATATAGCTCTGGAGCATGTGTTAATAAAACCGAACGGAATCTATAGCAGCTAAAACCATTCCTACGGAATCATTTCAATTCCGAACGGAATTTGTGACATGCCTGTATATGTGTAATAAATGCCTTTTTCTCACTGGGGAGGTAACAATGAAACACAGCAACATCAGCAAGCAGTGCCTACAATTACATTTGTGGAAGGAGATCTGAAAAAAATGATCTTTAAGCAAATGAACTTAATTTGAAATTGGAAATAAAAATATAAGAAAAGTTCAGTTGGTTAAATGAAAACGAACACTTGAAATTCTTTTGTTATTTTTTATATATGAATGTGTATGTATGTATGTATGTATATGCATTTTATTAAAATGTATTGTTTGTTGTCTTCCTGTTGATATTACGCCACATGAAACTGAAAGCATAGAAAAAGGAAAAATAATTGTAAACAAACACAACACAACACAATAAGATGATGAGATAAGAAGTCATAGACTTTAAAAAACTTACAATTGAAATGTGAGGTAATAATAAAAAGTTTCAAATCGTTTTCCATTCAATTTTACTATAAGAGTACAATAGCAACTTGAAGTCCACTCAAATGATGAACAAAATATGTATTTTATGAATAGGTATGCGATCATTTTTAAAACTACAAAGATAAAGATTCGGATTATGAAGAAAGAAACAACTACAACTGTCTTTAAGCCATGGTCGCTTCTTCTATTTCTTATTCCGGACGAAAAAAATCGACAGTTGCTGTCATGAACACGTTATCCGCTTGATTTTCCGTTAGATGACGTTGTCGTTTGACGGTGCGTTTCAAAATCCACAGGCTGTGTGACGCAATTTTAGCACAAATGACGTATTAAAAGCAGGATGGCGTAGTCTTGTTCGCATCATTCCACTACGACGACTATCAATGCGACCGACTATAAAACTCAGCATTCAAGTTGCTTTTTATGTCAATTGCCTCAAAACTTGCAATGTCAAAATTTATTGCACATTTTAAAACGAATATTAATAAAACGAATATTTTAGTGATATCGCTGAAATTGATGTTGGCATAGAATATTTGAAATAATTGAATTAAAAATTAATTAATTAAAAAAAATAGTTCAAATAAATTAAAATTCATGACATTTATTTTCAATATTTAACCGAACCAGCAAAGAGATACTTAACAGTTTCCCTGAAAATACAAAAAATTTCAAACCCTAAAAATCTGAAGTTTAAGAATATTAATAAATACAAGAACGGATTTCTCACCTTGTACGGCATTTTAAAGACTTCTTTGGAGTTAAAAGTTGCAGTAAACACATAAAAACCAATGAAATTATATTGACCATATTGACTTACAGAAACACACTTGCAGATATCTATAGACGATGTGAGATTTTGCGCAATATTTTACAAACACGAAGATAATTATTTCTTTTGTAAAATCGCTGAAGAGAAATGTGTTTCGTAAATTACGTCCAAACTGTGACCAAACTTCACATCAGTTGCACACCAACATGTGTGCGAAGAGTGCAAGTCTAGTACAATGTTGCTGCTGTATCGGTTAGTGTCAAATCGTCGCCGTTGTCAACAATTGGGCTTAGGTTATTCTATTTGTTCACTTGGAACATTTTACGTAAGAACTTCGGTGTGAAACCATACAAAATACATCTACTGCAAGAACTGAAGCCAGGTGACGTACCACAACCTCGTATGTTTTTTGGCGAAGATGCCTCAGGAAAGTTGGATAAAGTTTTTTCTATCGAAAAAAATGTGTCATTGAACAAACAGAGTGCACCCTGAAGGATGCGCTGTTTGGTGCTGGTTGTGAGCCGACCGCATCATTGCACCGTAATACTTCAAGAACGATGAAAATAGCAACGTTACAACAAATAGAGATAGCGTGCGGCTTTTTTGTCAAAAATGGAAGAGTTGGACTTGGTTGATATGTGGTTTCATCAAATCGGTGCCATATGGGAGGCGAGTTTAGGGAGCAATTAATCTCATGTGATGGAGTCCATTAACGGACAAGGTCATGTAATTTGACCCTACTAGACAATTTTTTGTGGGGATTCGTGAAGTCTCCCGTGTACCGGGACAAGCCAGCGACAATTACAACCCAACAATACAGCTGCCATTACTGAGATACCGACCGAAATGTAGCAAAAAGTATGCCAAAAAAAGACACAATTCCTCCATACAACATTTTTCTGGCAACACTGGATGCAGCCAGTTTGTGTTTAAATATAGCAAAATATTTTGTTTCGTCATATCAAGTCAATAACATTTGCTCAAAATTAAATTTTAAATAAATAGAAAAAAACAACAAAAATTTTGACTTCTGTTATTTCAAAAACCTTTTTTTGGATTAAGGTTAAGGCCACTATAAGGAGCCCATAATGAAACTCTTTCTATGTCAGCGTTTAATTTTATTCAATGTTTTCATTTTAGTTGTTAGCAACAGTTTGAAAAGAGTAGAAGCCGAGAATTTAACCCTGTGTAACAGACATCAATGGTCCAAAAATAACAACATTGCCATATTTTCATCGTCTAACTCATTTCTGAGATCTTCAGCTACGTCAGTGAGAGTGATAATACAACTAAGCTTAGCGTTAAATCCATATTGCTTGGTTGTAATCAGGTTATACTTCTTGCGATATTTCGTTGTTTGACTGTGGATTAGTGAGATGATTTTGCGAAAGGTAGACATCAAGATTGGGAAAAGTATTGCCACGAACGACTTATTTTATCTGAAGGTGATTACTTTGAAGAGGACAAAATTGGTATTCGTAGATAAATTTGTTTGCTGTTTTTTTAAACATTAATAATTGATTAATAGTTAAAATTTAAAAAGCGATGAACAGATAAACGTATCGAACAAAAAGAAACAACAATTTGTTTACACATACATACATATGTATATTTTCGTCATTAAACATTTATACTCCTAGTATTTTTTTATATTAATTTTTTAAGTTTTTTTTTAAAGACCGCTGCAAGTGAAAGCGTTGGTAATCAGTACTTAACACCACTAGTGTAAATAGCTGCTATTGCTGTTAAAAAGCTTTAAAAATTAAAAAGTGAAAAATATTGTTGGCAATATTTTGTTTTATTTGATTTGACACTTTTTAAGTTGCATTGGTGTTGTTGTGATGTGTCTGTTTCATTTGAGTGATATTTTTCGTCGCAGTCACTGTTAAAACAAATTATTTTTGCATTTGCTCTTCTGTAAGTATATGGGTATGTATATATAAATGTATGTATGTGTGTGTATGATTACCCAGTTAACAAAATTGTCCGACATTTGTAAGACTGTTGGCAGAATAATCTACAAAATAACTTGTATATATTCTGTCAGAGGTCGGATCTAAAAATAAACACATATGTATGTGAAGTGGTTGACACAAAGTCAGAGAAATTCTAATTTTCTTTTCTATATTTCTCATAGAAATCTAACGGACATGTAAGGAAAACGGCATGTGAAATTCTGTTGTATTGCGGACAGTCGTGTTGATAGGTTTATTACGTAATTTTGGATGTAATTGACTAGACTTGTAGATTTCTCACAGAAAACCACATGTTCCAGACAAGTCTGACAAAAGTCCATACGAAAACTGAAAAATAAGGTCAGAAATTTGTAAAAGTCTTATTCAGAATTTTTTGCAACATTTTATTGGCGTACGTCTGTGTTCGGGTTGAAGTCAATTTTGGCAAGGCACCAGAAGGGATACAGAAAATTTGAAACTGCTAATCGGCCAGGCATAGTTTCGAAAATTTTGCTATTACAATTCAGCAACATTAGATCATGGCACTTGAGGCTGCGGGCAAAAAACATTTTTTCAGGTTGTTTTTATATTTTTCGGCTCTAATGATTTTCGCTTCCTATTTTTGTTACTAAATAATGCGTGATCCATTTCGAGGTTCCATATTTTTTTTAACGAAAAAAAAAGAAACAAAGAAACTTCAAATTTAATGGATAATGTTTATTATCATTTGAAAGAACATTTTTTGGCTATTATTTTTTGAAGATTATGTCTATCAAATGTTGGCCGTTGCATATCAATAGATGTGTCGAACAACGACGTATAAAATTTAAACTTTAAGTATAGGAGTGAACTGGGATCGTAAATGTTGCACTTCGATGGCTGTTTCAACACGTTAACGACCCGAAACACATATCTAAGCTGTTTGATCTTTTCATCAAAGTTTTCGTAACTGTATGACAATCCACCAACCTTTCTTCAATTATACACCCTACATACCGCTCATAGATAATGCCGCCAACCGAAGATTAATACAGACAATGTTTTTCAGGATGATTGTATCTTTGTTATAAAAATAGACAATATTATCTGTGTGGCTCAAAAACAAAATCAATAAGAGAAAGTACGTTTAATCGGTGTAAAGTGATGTAAAAAATGAATGCTCAATCCAACAACAAAAAAGTTTAAAACGAACAGACAATAAAAAGCAAACAAATACGAGTAATAGTAGTATCAACAACATTGTTATGTGCTAAGTTGTTGTTGTTGCTGTTGTATATAAAAAACGAAAATAGCAAAAAAAAAAAAATAAACAAGAAACATATTTCTCGATTGGTCGAAACTACGATTAAAACAAAGTTTAAGACCGAGTCAAAGGCTCTTGCTCTAAACTAAATCAAATAAATTTGTAAAATTGATAGCAAGTGCGTAATTTTATTTAAAATAGTATAATTTTTCCATATATTGAGTGAAGGCAGCTTTCACAACTTTCTGCTGATAGTTTAAGTAAGGCTTAATTTAATTTTTATTTTAACATTATTCCTATACACCCTCCCGTGAGCAAACACTGATTATTTTTGACCAAATTTACAATAAATTTATTGGCAACATCAAAAACAATGATAGCAGCAAAAACAACTAATTAAAGCTTAAAAAACTATTAAATATTCAATATTAAATATAAATAATAGCCAGCGAAAATATGGCAACATTACAAGAACAAATTTAACGGTAGAGGTTAAATAAAAATCATCAGTTCGATAGTAGCTTGTCGGACTATTTCGGCTTAGCATGCTAAATTAGCGTACTATCTACTTTAAGCCATTGGAAAGTTATGAAAAAATACCTTAAACCTTATTTGATTGATATCGAAAAGCTTTCTTTTACTAACATCTTTTTGTGAACGTATTTTGAAACCACAATAATAATTGTATTTAAAACTCATTTGAAACTCTTGGAATTGTTTTCACATTTGCCAGCATGTCAACCAATTGTTAACCATTTAATAAAGAAGCACTACCTTTTTTTTGTTCGGAAAAGTCAATACACGCACACAGGCATACACATATGCACTCATTCCTATGCATGCATGCACATTAGGGGATTAACTTTTATGACAATTTTTAAGAATGAAGCTTAATGTACAGATGAAATTTTGAAGTCAGGCTTAAGTTCGTTTTATTCTCTCTAAGTTATAAGAATATTTTTTTTTAACTAATATTGTGAGTAATTTCAAAGAAAAAATGGGAAAATTTTATTTTAGACTCTAGCAGAATGTAATGCATTTTCTGGATCGCTACATCCGTCTTTAGCATTCTTCTCATCCATCTACTTTGGGTGGTGTTAAGTTGTAAAGATCATCTATTTAACCAACCAAACACAAAGAAGGTAGATGCGAAGAATGCTAAAGACGGATGTAGCGATTCAGATAATGCCGAAAGCATTTCCTCTATACTCGACTTTTCCTTTTTTCGATTAAGGCCTACTGAATTTTGGGAAATCTGCAAGTTATTATTATTGACCACTTGCGAGCCATTTCTTTTAGCGACCATTCCCGTAACATGTTTGAAAATTCTGCCAGAGGACTATTGATGTCCCCCGCACGGTTACCACGTCGATTCGTTCGAACCGTTCCTTGCACATTAATCTGCCATCTCCTTTCCACCTATGCCCCCAAGCCCTGCAACTGAAACTATCCTTACACAGTGTCGTCTAAGTAGGGCCAGAGATTGAAAATACGTCAACACCCTTCTTCAATCCCCTAATCTTCATTTAAAGGGCCGTAAGCAGACAAGCAGACTGTCGACAACAATACTCGTATCAACAGCCGTCGTCTCCGTTCGCTCTTGCCGCTAGCAATATAGCATATATTTAGCCTTAATCTCTAAAAGTGTTTTAAAATATTATAAAATATTAAAATAAATGTGAAATATTAAAAGAAAATAAATATAAAACGTGTTAACATGGAGTCGCCAGCATTCTGTTCTTGAAGATCCTTGTAGCAGCTAAAGAGGTAGAGCTGAAATTAGGGACAGCAAATTTCACTCAAGCAATAGTAACTTACTCAAATATTTTACTTTAATATTTTATTCTTCACAGACTACATATTTGCACAAGCTAAAATGAATATCGGGGAATACTGCTGACATCCGCGCAACCTGTTCGGAAGATCTGCTGGAGAAGTACAATTAAGAAGGTAGATGAGAGAAATATGCTTCCGAAAAGCTTATGTGAGTTGATAATTATCCTCGAGGTATTTACATACTTTGATCTATCTTGAAATATTTACTAATTTATATACTTCTTCACATTTCAGATGTTTAACAGCAGCAAGCGATTGAATTTGAAAAAAGCGTTTGAATGGCAGTAGAATGCAGTCACCATTGAGCGAAAATAATATTTAAATATGTTAAATTATATATTTAATAAATATGTATAGCTTAATTTTGAAATATATTTAAATAAATATTAAAATAATATAAAAAGTATTGATTGAATTAGCTATAAGGGGTATATTTATCAAGTTCGAGTAGTCATCGTTAATTAATTTCTACAGTATAGTTGATCAGTAAACAGCATTAGAGTGAGCAATACAGAGATATGTTCTATAGTCCAAAAAATTAATAAGTTCGAGGGAGATGCAAAATCACACGTCCACAAATTTTTGCCTCATATTGATACTATGCCCTTAATAATGTGAAAGAAACTTTGTTCTACGCAATGAGAGATTTTTTCTCTGACTGCTCAATTGACGGTCACTGTTCTTGTAGGGATGTTTTGCTTGATAAGTTATACCGGTTGTTATAGGTGTTTGAGTTTCAGCAACGGTCAATAGCGACATATGTATGTAATATTACTGCAAATACTTATACCGAAATACATACATATATCTAAAAATATGTCGGTTGCCTAATCTGCAAACATTTTTTTTTACTAAATAAGTAATGAATTAAAATAAAGAAGGTGGAAAAAACATAATTAAACGGGGAGCATGATCGAACTCTATGAAGTTTCAGTTTAAATTTGGTTACCTCCCTAATGTTGCTATGTACTTATTAAAAATTATACTTTACAAAGTAAATAAGTGAACATTGAAATAAAAATGTACGTGCTTAGACTTTGTTGTTGCTGACGAACGATATTGTATCTACCAAACTTCTTGAAATGTTTATTGGCTCCTAAACTTAACAAATTATTGCTGTTGTTGCTTAATTTCTGTAAACAGTATTGCTCAGTTTTATATTTCTGTTTAAAGAGAAAGTCTTATTTCTCTTCATAATATTTTCCTATCGTTAATAAGATATTTTCAATTATTCCTATTTTTATTAGTTTTTATTTTGCAAAATTTAAAAACAAAATTTTAAAGCAGTTTTAGAAAAGTTAAATTTAATTAAAATTAATTTTTGAAAATAATTTATTACACAGGACTGTTTATAAAGAGTAGTAACACATTTTTGAAGCTTTATTAATCTGTAATGTGTTTTTCTTTCTTTTTTTAATTCATAAGAAATTTGTATATTTTAAAAATATTAATATAAACAATTTGTGATTTTTAATATAATTACAGCAAAAAAGAAAACAAAAAAAAAGGAACAAAACGTGGTGCTTTGAAAAATAAAAAAGAAAATAAAAGAAACTAGTCGATTATCTTTTAAGTTTTTTGATAAAAAAAATATTTAAATAATTTAAAAGAAGAACAATGTCTGAACGTCGTGGTACAAAAGCTTTGGAATTGTGGTGCCGTCGTATGACAGAAGGATATCCCGGTGTTAAAATTGACAATATGACGACATCATGGCGGGATGGTTTGGCGTTTTGCGCTATGATACATCATTTTAGACCAGAATTAATGTAAGTAAATCATTAAAAAAATATACTAAAATACTAAATTTTAACCATAAAACGAACTTAGAGACCTAACTCTCAATTTAACAAACAAGTAACTGCATCAGCGTTGCCGCTTTGGTCTGGTTGGACCAAAATTTGTAGCTTTTGCATCTCTAAGCAAAAGTTGGTGGTTTGTTATAATTTTCTTAGCTTTTGATAGGAAAAATGTTTGATAATTTAAAATTAAAAGTTACAGTTATTTTTATGTAAAAACAAAGCTGAAACAAAAAATAAGTTAAGAGAAGAGTGACATTTCTTATTCGACTAGCGTTGCTGATTTAAAAATATTTTACACCATTACTCTCTTCCAAAAAAGCATCGTGCAACAAAAAAGTGGCAAAAAACCTTATCAAGCTACATATGTAAGCCCTAAGAAGAAAAAAAAACGTGAATCACAATTTTGGTACGCAGGGCTAACTTTGAACTTTTCAACTATTGACTACTTGTCTGCATTAGCGGTGCAATACTTCCCAAACTTTTTGATAACTGTATTCTTACCTTCTTTAACATTTATGAAATTACTAAGCTGGTTTTAAAACAATCTTATTACGCTTTGAAGGTTATTTTCTCGTTTTTTCGGGGTTTTTACCTAATCAAATATGTCAGACAATTATCGAGTTAAGCTAATATATAACGTGCAATTTCCTATTTGGGATAGGTATATTTCGAAAACTAGACCTAATTTAAGAAATTAATCTATTTATCCACCCAAGAAGCAGAATTGCGTTAGAAAATCATTAAATCTTATCTTAATAATATCTTCTTTGTGGCAACGCTGAACTGTATTAACACATTTATACCAGTGTTGCAGGGCCAAACTAAAAAAGTTACGCGTTTTGAAAATTTTAGGATTGCAATTCAGCAACATCCAATTAGAGGCTGCGGGCAAAAAACCACGCCTACCTATATATTTTCACGTTGTTTTCATTTTTTATTTGGTTTTAATGATTCTCTTTGACCTTTTTTTGTTAAATAAATATTAGACCACGAAAGGAGTGCATACAGGGGTTACAGGGGATCTGTAACCCCCTGCGAGAGGCCGATTTTGTGTTTATTTTTAGGTTAGTAAAGTTTTTCTGCTTTGATTTGTATTAGAGGCATTTATGAAAACCAATACATATAGAGGTAGCCAATGGACCCACAACGTGCCACTGGTAGCCAAGAGCAGTTAAAAGGCACATGGGGGGTCAATATGAGGCAATTTTTCTTTAAGGATTATTTTGCTTTAGTTTGACCATTCTAACTAAATATAGATTGCAGAAGGGTTCTAAATTAAAAATAAAAAGAATCATAATAAATTAAAAAAAAAAAAATTAAAACATTAAAAAAAATTTTTTTTAAAAATATTTACAAAACATTTTCAAAAAGATATTTTTACAGAAATTTTTCCGAAAAAAATGTTTGAAAAAATTTTTACAAACAATTTTCGAAATATTTAAAAAATAAATCTGGAGTGGCCTACACTCAACTTTACCATACCCAATGGAAACTGATATTTTTATGGATATATTACATAAAGAATATAAGTTCAAAGTATATACGAATCGAAAATTTAATTATTTTCGGTTTGGGGTGTTAAGTAAACAACCCCTTGCCCCTCCCGGTTATGCCCAAAAACTATTCAGCTCTTCATCCATATACCAAAGGCATATTCAAAATTTTATTTTGATATGTCAAACTGTACGACCTGCACAAACTCCACAAAAATAGTGGCATACACAACATTCGGTACGGCCGAATATAACACTCTTACTTGTTTGTATTGACTTTAATTCTTTCTTCCATAATCAAGCCTACTGAGAGCTTCTTTAGTTAAATAGTTTAACGCCTTTACCATAAGTGGTGTTGGGAAAGCTAGTAATTTCTAAAAAAATCGATGTAGAGATTTCAACGTATCTTTACGGTTTAAGGTCTCCTGAATCCATTTTTACTATTTTCGCGATGATGACTGTGGGTGTGGGTGTGTGTGTATACTACAATTTTTGAGATCGCTCTACAGGTCATAACGTTTGACATATCAAATTGAAATTCATATGTGTTTTTGGTGTATGAAGATGAAGATCAGTATAGTTTTTCGGCATAATTGACACCCAAACTAAAATAATTACTTTTTCGATTGGAATGTACTTTGAACTTTTATTCTTTATGTAATATATCCATAAAAATATCTGTTTCCATCATGTATGGTAAAGTTGAATGTAAAAAGAACACTTCAGATTTTTTATACACGGGGAACAAAAGCAAAAATATGCTATGGTATACCTATGTTGAATTTTATTTTTTTTTTCTAAATTTGGCGGGAAAAGTTGAAGTAAATATGTAATATAAATCAAGAATATAATATGCAACATGAAACACTGAAATGCATTTATAAATTAATTTTTTTATATTTTATTTTAGAGATTTTGAAAAATTGAACAAAACAGATGTTTACTATAATAACGCTCTAGCATTCACTACAGCTGAAAAATATTTGGGTATACCTGCTCTATTGGATGCCGACGATATGGCTGCTTACGAAGTACCTGACAGACTATCTATTCTTACGTATCTGTCACAATTTTATCAAGTTTTTGCAGCAGAAGGTAAGTTTATCTTTCACCTAATTTTGAAATTGAAATAATAATAATAATAATAATAAAATAACAGTGAAATTCAGAAAGCACATGTGTCTATAATGAGCCTCCTATTTATGTAAACAGTAGAAGATGTATCAATTTTAGATGATACTTAGATCGATCGATCACTCATAAGTACACGAGACTTTTTTTGTTGTTTTTATTGTTTTTGTTGGTATGCTTTCTTCAAATAAGTATGCATTTCTCTATGGCCATTAATTTATTTCTGTTTTAATTTCTCTTGATAAATAACTACTTAGACACAACAACAACAGGTGGTTTTTGTTGATGTTTTTGTAGCTGGCGTTTTAATTTGTTTGTATTTATGCTTATAAAAGCGGAACTTCATGTCCATTTGCTTCTATATTTTTTAAGTTGAATCGCAATGATCGTTATTTTTGTTGAGCAAATGCTTTTGGCAGCGTTGCACTTTTATGGCCATTATTAATACAAAGAAAAAAATAACATATTTGTGCATACATTCATACACACATACATATGTTTGAATGTATGTTCAAATTTATGTGTGTACGAATTTGAATTTGTTTGAAACAAAGAATAAAAAAGTGATGAGGGGAAATCTGATTTAGAGATTACTGTGTTATTCATGAGATCTACTCACAAAGTTTGAATTTAAATTTACAATTTGTTTAGTTTTTATTGCTACCGTCCAGTGATGCGCACAGTTCACGTGATTGGTGTAAGTCAATCTTAATCACGCGTGATCTGATACAATTTCTCGTAAATTGCATGAGCATGAGTGTATAAAATATGGGCGAGGTGTGGATGATTTAGCCGCTTGTATTATCAAGAATACTTTGCGTGTATAGAAAAAACTGCTAATGCCACAAATACACGACATGTTTTTTACATCTGACATGTCAAATTTCCCACTGCAAAACACGTACATGTCGTGTGTGGCTGTTAAAACATTGCTTCTGCAAAATACATATGCAAAGTGATCTGACAAAATTTCATTTAGAACGTGTTTACAGTTATAAAGTCATACTATGTAAAAAACATTTCGTGTATATGGGACTTACGCGAGGAGAAGTCAATATAACTTTAAAAATCATATAATTAGCACTAAAAACTTAATTTAATAAAGGTGAAAAGTGCCAAGATACAAACGGTGACTGTCAAACTTTAACAATCGATTGGTTTCTTTTTAAAAACGATATTTTTTTTTATTTTAAAAAATTAAAAAAATATTATAATTTATATTTTGAATATTAATAAATTCACTGTAGGTTATTATGGCTTTGGTTAAGCTTTGTTCTTTTTTAGTAAAAAAACATTTAAGCACTCAGCGAAATGGCCATAGAAACGTAGTAATCAATTTCAATGAAATTATAATTTCGGTTAATAGCACGCCATAAATTTATTTAAAAAGATATCGCTTTGTGCTGTAATTAATCACTTTTACCTAAAGAATTCAAAGATGAGTTACACGAAGTCCGTAGCACATCTGCACCGCAAACAGTTTTAACGTTTGCCTTCACCCTGGAAAAAACAGATTGGTGTGACTGATTCCATAGCCGGTTTATAACTTTTACGTCGCGATCCTAATGAATTTCATTTCATATAGATAATTTATCGTAAAACATGGTTTCATCACTTTTCAGAATGTTGGGTTTTCTTTACATTTTGGCGGTAAGCATTTGCAACTCAACACTTTTCTTTTTGTATTTTTATTGACTACCTACCACTCGTTTATAAAGGAAATATTTCGAAGAATTTTAATGCCAAATAATATAATAAAGTTCTCCCAGATTATTCTGAATTTAACTTTCTTTCTTTCTAAATTTTTATTTAGAAGAGTATAAATGTTTTTACAAATTCCAATGTTTAAATTTTTAAATTGAACTCTGTATATTTTTTTATTAAATTATGGATTTTATTTGTAAATCATAAGACGACATCTTTCAGAAAAAACATAAAATCATTTTGAGATTTTGAGGAAGATTTCAATGAATAATTGTAAGGTTCGACTTTGTACCGAGGGAAAAATGATAGTACTTTTAATATGGCGTTACGTTATAACAATATTTGTGATAATGTCTAAATTTTTTACTCAGGTAAACATGCATAATCCTAAATCCATGCTTTGTAATGCATGAGTAATTTCTTTCTTTTCGGGTAAAAACTACTCGCGATCCCATCTCTGGGTTAATCAAACAAGTGTTCCACCGCGTGAACACGCAGTGATGCATTTTATGTTGGCTTCAATGATATGATTGTGTTAATTTGTGCACTGTTTCGTTTGTAATTAGTTTATGTTTTTCCACTGTATTTTTTTATTTTGTTTTAAAAAAGATTTCGAAATTGGGTGTGTTAAATAAATATTTTACAAATTATTACTGCAAAGGTAAATTACTTACATAAATGATTAAATTTCATTCATTCATATTTCTAAATTGTTAATTCTAAGAGAAGAGCAACGAATTTTTCTTTGGGCGTGAAGTTTGGTGACCTTATAATATAATAAATCGATAGTAAATCGATAACTATATGTAAGTATATGTTCACCGATTAATTTGTGTTAACTTATGCTTCTTCGCTACTTAATGAGTTTTTGATAAAAGGCAACAACTTAGTAACCAATTATCTATCCGAATCTTCAAATCCTAAGCAATTTGTCATCGATTTTGTGGTTGCATATCTTGCATATTTTATTTTAGTACATATTTTCGATGTTTTAAGTGCATATTAGAACATTTTCAAACGCATGTGTAAGAAGGTGCAACAACAGGTGTTTGTGACCCAGAGTGCAGAGAATGGGGAAATTGAATCATTTTACAAGTGAATTGATTTTAATTAAAATTAAAGCAGTAGAACTAATTCCTGTATAATTATTACAGAGTGGACAAGGCCTATAAACCATTTCACCACTGCTTAGAAATATCCTTAGAGTGAGCACAGGCAATGCGGGGTAAAATAAGTTGGCATAGTAATCCCCGTTTAAGTGCATTCTGTAAAAATCGTAGTTTTTGTGCGTCATTTAAGCGGATATTCGGAATTTGGGTAAAGATTTTCTAAGGAGCTAAACTGAGCATTTAGCGAAATGGCCACAGAAAATAGTTTTTCCCGCAATACGAGGAAAGAATGATAATTCCGTGATTTTCCACGACAAGTGTATTCTACAAATGGACAGTTATCGAACTGTAAGCAAGTTGCGTCTATTAGTTTGTTTGTAACAGACAACCTTGTTAATTTTAAAGAAATTAAAAAAATTGAAGTGCTGATTAAAATTTTCTTAAGTAAAAAAAAGATCACAGAAATCAAAGAAGGGCTGAAAAATTTCAATGGTTAACTAGTTGTTTACTGAGTTACGTTGTGGTAGTACCAGCACAGATAACGCCAAACGATCAGGTCATCCAAAAGAGGTAGTCACGCCGAATATAGTCGATAAAATCTATGAAATTATATTCGACGTAATTGTTATTGTGGTTGAAACACCAAACCGTTACTATACACCAGAACCCAAAAAACAATAAAAACAATCGCTTTTTTCTAGTCTAAGTGCACCAAAGAAGGCTGAAGTGGGTCTATCGGCCAACAACTCCATGGATACAGTTTTTCGTTGATAATAAGTAGTTATGCATCGACCTGTAGCGATATCGAAGCCATCGGTTTCTCCAACACACTCTCACGCAGCGATGTTTTGGGCAGATCTGGAGTCTCGTCAACGTACGGGTGTTTAGTGACTGTTTAATAAACCAGTGGACTTAAATATAGCCACCACACTACATTATCACGATGTTTTGTTAATTCAATACATTGTGTAATTATCTTCATTTCGTAATACTCAATTCTAACTAAAGCAAAGTGCTTGTTGCATGGTTTCGACAAATATAACTCAAAACGTGATATGTCAAATGATTCTTCTTTTGTTAATAAAAAATAATTATCGATAATCAAAAAACAAAACAATTCACAAGTGATGCTTCTAAACAAACCGAAGTTTCTTAAACTACAGGTTATATATGTAAGTAAATGTGTTTGTCGTCAGATGAATGGTGTTTGTCGTTTTGAAAATTAGGTTCTCTTTGCTGCATTGTCATCATCGTTCTTATCCTCCAAATATGTTTATGTAATATTTAAAAACAATATACATAATTGAAGACGGTATTTGTTTAAATTTAATAAATAAAAAAAAAAAAATTTAGCAGCTGCTGTGATAGTCAGCGAACTTTTGTTGCAGTTGAAAATGTTAACAAAGACAAAAAAAAAAAACAACAAAATGTTGTTCAAAAGTGTGCAACAACGAATAACGATATAAAAATAAAATTAAAAAACTAGTAACTTTTGCAACAAATGCTTGAAACCGTCGTATTTGTTACTCAACCTCTTGGAGTTTTTTTATTATTATTTTTTTCTATTCATCTTGCATACTGAATATTATACAATACCTTTCAACTGTGAAAGGTTGTTGTTGTAACCAGTTGACTCTAGTTTCCCACGGATTCAAGAAAAATAGAAGAAGAATAAGATGTACTCGTTACGAAATCTTGCGTTCTTGCATCAAAAAGCACTGAATCAACATTAAAAAGATTAATTAAAAATAATTTGGATTCAGCATGTAATAAAAATCTGAATCTTTAATTGCGATTATAATTTCTAACATTCCAGAAATCTTTTAGGAAAATTTAAAGCCCTGCAGAAAATGGATTAGCACGTCGAGAATCTTCTTTCAAATGCTTCAACTTATATTTTATTCATATAAAAAGAAATCTCTATGTTCCTGATGAAATACGATAATAATATTTATAAGTATTACGTGTAAGTTATAATATTAAATATATTGTACAAAAGCAAACAGCAAAAGCAAGGTTAAGTAAAAAAATTAATCAGCCTTTAAGTTTATTAGCCGTAATTTAGCTCGATAACACTCATTCAGTTATTCTTACACTTTTCTTAGTCCGCCTTAGAGTAACAATTCGTAAGGCCTTTAAGATAGGTTCTTGTAGCATATGCTACCTCATTAGGTGTGGCCAAGAATGATAGAAATAATATTACGCCATGCGCATGTTTTCTCGTTAGATGACGTTGTTCGGCCAATGAAATGTTGCCAAGTCTGTAATCAACAATTTGTTTCAAATAAGTACGTACAAATAAATCTAAGTAGTAGACAATAATTGGCAACCCTGCGAATAAACTCTCATAATTTATAGTTATAAACTCTCATAATTTATAGTTATGCTCGGCCTAATGACGTCACGAAATGACGTCACATGCGCAGAAAATTTCAATTTAATTTTCGGGATGGCGTATCCTTGTCTTCTATCATCCTTGGGTTAGGCTAGGTTAAGAATGGTTGTGCCAATAATGGCATATCTACTTGGAGACCCGGAGGGTCCTGCTACCTGCGATCTGCGACATGCTACCTATCACACTTACAACTCTCAGAATTTTCCTCTCCGAATCTAGTTGTAGCTTAGTTTTTGCAGCGTCAAGTCTGGGACAAATTACCCGTGAGACTCAGCAACCATACCTAACTTCCCAAATTGTCCGTCAGCGCATCAATACCCTTTTTGCTCTCGCCTACTAACCTTGATTTAACACTGTGTCCTTTCAAGGCACAGTGTTAAATGGAAGCGATCCGTTGAGTCCGACCTCAAGTATAATCTTTGAGTGTCCTATGTTACTCGACTTCACCAACCCTGATGCAAAAAGTCTAAGCAAATTTTTGCCGCCATTCCGACCACTTTGCTTTCTCATAGTTTTTTTTTCCTAAATTCTTTAAGTCACCCATTAGTTTGGTAAATCAATTTGTTTTTAGTGAATTTTAAACAATATTTATACACGATATTGCCGTCCTTCAACTCAGCTGGCTAAATGAAATGAAATCGAAATTTGCATGATTTTAACCTGTTTTTAATATTTTGAAGGTCTGGAGAAAAATTTGCAATATCAAATAAAATATTCATGTATTTTTGGCTTTCGCATTTTTAATGTTTGACACAATATTTTCCTTTTTTTATTCTTCAATATTAATTGCGTAATTTAAGCAGAAATATCAAGTTTTATTATGATTAAATGATTTTGTTTTGTTTTGTTTTATGGCCTTGCAAAAGAAGTAGGTACCACTTACCTATTCACATTTTTTTCGGTGATTGCATTTTTCTCTTTATGGTTGTTAAAAATAATCTTGTTTGTATTCTGCATCATCTTTGATTTTCTCTAGACTGTCAGGATGTTTGTTGTTTTGTGCAAAATTTTATTAAAATATCTACAGAGTTTCAAGAGATACTGAATTATTTGCAAGATAAGTTGTTGAACCACTGTGCGTGTTTTTTTTTTTTTTGTTATGTGGAGCATGAAATATTATTATTAAGCTGTATTAAAATAAAAATATAAAATGATAGTAATGCCGATTATATAAATACATATACATATTATAAATCTATATTCTTTTGGTAACATTTTTAAAAATAATTATAATTTTTATTTAATTTAGAAGCGCACAACAGACTTAAACGTTCCTCGTCATCTGCCACCGACAAAACCCAAATTACGAAATCATCTGGACCGCCTCCAAAGGTAAGTGATCATAATTTCAATTTGATATTTTTTACAGCAGGTTAGACTAAAGCTTTCGAATAATTCCTTTATTTAATTGCACTTATCTTCATCATTTAATATTACTGTTTGTTGTTGTTTGGGCAGTGGCTTGATATACATAGGTATAATTAGTTTAAAATCTTTGTAATAATAATTATATTTTTTAAATTTTATTGATTTTATTAGTAAATTCAATAAACATTTTAAATAATAACCCTCCCCTCCCCTCCCCATAACACAAGCACCACCACTACTAAAAATAGCAATACCGATAACAAGGATTTTAAAATGATGTCAATTTCTAAAACGCAGTTAAAACGCAAAATATGTTAAGCAAAATAAAAAGGAAGTGGTTTCGGATACCGGTTCCATCTTTCTGTTCTTGTCTTATAGAATTTCAAAAACAAACACAGAAGCAGTAAAAATTGAAACTGATCGCTGACAGGCCTTCATGAAATTAAATGATTTTTTTCGTTTTAAGCAAGAAGAAGGAAGTAAATGGAAGATATTTGTTCAGTTTCTACGATCACTATCAAATGCCTAGTCACAGGCACACTGGTAACACACTGACACATTTCCACAGATAAACAGAAAAAGAAGGAAACGTTTTTAAGGCACAAACCAACTTTTTCTTCAACCAAGCACAGTGGTCTATATGCGTTAATATCTTAAAACTGAAAAAAAAACAAAAGATATCTGGGGATTAAACAAATTTATATTAAAATAAATTTTTCTTAGCTGTTTAAAATGAAGTATGTCCTAACCCTTTATCTATCTTGGTTTGTATACAACTTCCAAAAATCCCTCAGAGACCCTTTAACAATCAAAGCATTTTTCTCAAAATATCTAAATTGGATTACACATCTGTGATTCGTTAAATGTCGTAAAATGTGGTATGTCTCATCCCGTAATCCATCTTGGTTTGTCTATAACTTCTGAAATTTCCTCAGAGAGACAGTATGTATCTCTGATAGCAAGTTCAATTTTCGTCGATTATGGTTTTCAAATTACTCGAATAACACGAGTTAATCGCGCATATTAAAGACAATAAAAAAAGACAATCATACAAAATTGTAAGTTTAACTGTCATAATCCCCTTCGTAGTGAGCCTACCTGATAAATGTGCCTTGGATAAAGTTTTGTGTCCGTTTTGTTTTTATATTAAATTTTATTTTTAATACTTTTTATTTTTTAAAATCTTTTTGTCTCAAATCTCGATTAATGTTAATAGTTTTATCTTCTGGTATGCATTGCAAATCCAAATATTATAAGATTGGTTCAAAAACTATTCTCAAAATCAATCGAAATTCATCACACCATTTAATAATAATTTTCAAATCAATCGTATTCCACCGCATACCTGATTGATTTGTTTATTTCACTTAGAAAATTATTTTTGTTTGATATTTTCATTTCTTTCTTGCAGAATTTTGAGCATAAATAATATGAATTGATTTAATTAACTGAAGTAGGTACCCAAGTAGGCTAGTCTATGAGTCTGGGGTTGTGGGTTCGATTCCCAAAAAGTGTTTCACTACTTCGTAATAATTAAGTTAGAATTTATTTTGTAATTGTATGGTGACGTTAAATCAAAAATATGAATTGTTTCATAAATAGTTTGCTTTTGTCGTAATGCGGAGAAGGTAACGATTACGTTTTGAACATGACATTTATCATGATGTGCATATAATAATTGTTTAATATTGCACTTCAAACTCGCTTAGTAAATACTAGCTGTACCCGCCACGCCACGTCTTCAGCGCCCTTACAATATTTTGTTCGATTTTGTTTTGAAAGTAAACCACACCCTCCAAATTTTAAGACTCTTATTTTTATAGTACTACAGTTATGGTTATTATCCAGGGTACCCATCCCTGGATAAAATTCTAAAATTTATATGAAATTCTAAAATTATTGTAGAGTTCTGTAAATAGTGTTTAAAATATCCCGCTTTCAAAAATAAAATTGCTGCCAAGTTTGCTGTATCATTTAATCGGTAACATTGCGTACTTTTACTGCTTTTATGTAAATTAAACTTCAACAAATAAGAAATAAATAACAGATTTGTCGATTAACCGATATAATACGTGTAGCCAAATTAACATTTTTGTTTGTTGGCTGAAAACTGAAAAGAAAACTAGAAACCCGTTTTTTATCCTCATATCTCAAATCGCATTAAATCAACACTTAGGAGTGACTGAGGCAAGCTTAAATAAAAAGAAATAGTAAGAGCCTCCGATTTTATTAGCAAGAATAACTGTATATTTCACAGCGTCTCATGAATTCCTTCTTTCGCACGATTTAAAACAAAAACAAATTCCCAAATGTTGTTTTAATTTTAAATGTAATTGTGCGAAGGAATGAAACGGCAGTAATTTTCACTTAATATTTTGGTTTCATGCATGACGATATATAAACACTTTGCTCCCACTGTACGTAGAGATCAAACATGTCGTTGTTTCTTTTTTACCAGTGTGGCTTGTTTAAAAACATTGTGTCTTTTTTGTTTTTTTATAAATTTGAGCTAAGAAGAAGAAAAAACTGGAAGTTTAAAGAACAAATACGGTTTCCCTCATGTCTAAATACGAGTAAATAAGTATGTACTCGTATGTACGTGTACATGGTTAGAACAGAAAAATTCAAATAAAAAGAATTAAGATATAAAAACAACCAATCGTGACGTTACACAGTTACAACGGCCTTGCATGCTGCAGTGATAAGGCAGGCAGGTTTGGTTGTATCTGAGCAGTTTTCAGAGAATATTGACGCAATTTTGTATCTGGAAACTCTTATAACATGAATTTATAGATAAAAAAATTGGTTTTTATCATATAATAAATTAACAATTCTAATCTGGATCTACTAAATAAAATGTACGTTCATACGATGGCAAACGACGGCAAACAAGCGTTTTGTTTTTTAACATGGTCTTTTTTTAGATCACTACATATAGTCCATCATTTACTATAAAGGTGGTACGTGGTTTACGGCAGAGGCTGTTCTAATGCATTCCCGTCGTACTGGGCTGCGCCCCACAAAAACGCATGTTACAAAAACTATTATACATAATATAAAACTAAACAGCAGAGTGGAATGGTATCGTTAAATAAATGCGTGTACGAAGACACATTTATCAGGTAGCCTCACTGCGGAGGGGATATATTGGGGCGAAAATTTTAACTGTCAAAATCCATATAAAAAAACAAAAAATTTACGCCTTAATATTTCCCTTTCGTAGTGAGGCTACCTGATAAATGTGCAGTACTCAGAAATATAGAATTCTGTGGGCTCTTAGTTTAAATACTTTTTAATCGGTTAAAAATTGAATAAATACTTTTGAATTTGTTGTAAGCATGGGAATAACTGTTTTTGTTATTGTTACATAGTTTTTGTGAAGTTGGTGTAAATCTTTTATTCTGATATAAATATATCCATCCATGAGAATGCCGATGAAAAGCGCAGAACATTATTTTCTTTTTTATAGACTTTTTTTTACTAAATTTACTTATGTATGTTTTTGCTTCAATTGTGCTACGTTTTCCGTTTTTTTAACCTGGATTACATAGTTTCTAGCTCAAAATCAGAAATTTTTTAATAGGTTTATAAGTCTATATACATAATTCTGTTTTTGTGTGATCTTTTTCCGTCTTAGGTATCATTACTTTTGAATAAAAGTATTCAAGGCGCAAATGGCGCTAAAAATTAAGATTACCCCTGTCTCCATTAGTCATTAGCATGTCAAGCTTCATATAAAAACAACCTTATTATTAATACTGTTTTTCTATTTGAAATTTAACTTTTGTTAAACGACTAATGTAGACGGGGGTTTAGGTTGCACAGATTGCCGGTTCTGTGTTCAGAAAACCGACTCACTTGGGTCCCTGTGGTCCCTATGTGACAGAAGGTGATTTAAGAATGTTATAGTTACGTATGTACCATGTTCTACGTAATGATAGCTACATATGTACCAGATATGGGGGGATTCAATTACATTTCAATTACATTTCAAATACAAATTACAATCAATTACATTTCAAAAAATTTCCCATTACTAATTACAAGTAAGTGTAATTGAAATCAGGGACAAAATCAATTACAATTACTTGTAATTTGTAATTGAACTTTTTCAATTACAATTACTTGTAATTAGTAATTTAATTTTCCAATTACTAATTACATGTAATTGTAATTGAAAAAGTTCAATTACAAATTACAATTAATTGTAATTGTAATCAGGCAGTAATCATTACTTCCAATTGAACGAAATTCAATTATATCCCCAAAAATTTCTAGCTTATCTTGCGTTGCATGATCAACTGTATTATTCAAACGAGCAATACGAAAACTGCATCCATGTTCAATTACGGTGAACACCTTCATAAAGGTAATTATTGCTTACAAAATTTTGAAAACTTTGAGGTCAAATATACATTTTTTCATTTAATATTCCGTAGACATTGATATTGTGAAAATAGTTTGAAATTTGCACTTCAGATTTAATTGCGTGGTCTAAATTCGTTTCTAAATTACCTCAAAAACTATCCTACAATACTAAAGACTTTTTTACGGTCTAATACTCCCTTAACATCTTCAGCACCAGTTGAAAGGTTATATTTGTTCGCTAGTATTATTTTAACACTAAGGCTCCAAATTTATTTATTCAAATAGGATTGTTATTATTTTTTATAATTTATATGTAATTGAACATTTTTGTATTATATATTTTTTGACAATAATTACAAAAAAAAGTATTCATTACTTAAAATGTAGTTAGTATTTTAATTTTCCAATTACTAATTACATGTAATTGTAATTGAAATTTTTCAATTACAAATTACAAGTAATTGTAATTGATTTTAGTCCCTATTTCAATTACAATTACTTGTAATTAGTAATTGAAAATTTTCAATTGTAATTAGTAATTGAAAATTTTCAATTACAATTACATGTAATTAGTAATTGCATGTGTAATTAATTACAAAATGTAATTGATATCCCCCAAGTCTGATATGTACATATGTATGTATATCCATAACAGTGACAGTCAAATTACTGTCACTGTTCTTTTAGGGTTGTTTCGTCTTACTTGATGAATTCATATTAGGTGAACGTCAAACTTCTAAAAATAATTTGCGGACATTAGGTAAGCACAAAGTTAGGAAATATGACAAAATAAGCTAACTTTCGAAAAACGGTCGCAAAACGGTAGCTTGTTTACGACTTAACATATTATTCATATTTTTCATTAAATTTTATCGCAGCCGAACGAACTACGAAAAAAATTTAATCGCTGAAGGAAACAATATTAAAACTTGTAAAATATACATATGGATATGTAAATAACAGTGTCGGCAACGCAGTGTGAATCTAAAATATCAAGATATTAAACTGCAATAACAAGGAGTTTTCGCAGCATTCAGCTTTTCAATATAATAAACAAAAATTAAAGTGTGGCATCACAACGTTCTGACATTTCGTGTTTCATAGTAAACATTTTTATTTTTTCTCATATTTTTTCTATCCAATTGGAGTCTTTGTTTGTGTTGTTACGGTATATTTTTATTAATTTTCGGTTCATTAAAATTAACTTGATTACATTTTTTGCTTAACTTGAGTTAATAAATCTTAATGTTTATGAAGTGTTTAGTTGAAAAACAATGTATTTCTTGATCTGACATTGTTTTATTGCAAAAGCTGTAACGTCAGCGTGTAAAAAAGTGAAACTCAATTTGGTTGCTTCGTGTACAGAAGAGTGAGTGCCTTGTTCGATAGGCCTTTTTATGCATGCATGTGAAATAATTTCCATTAATTATTGTGTTTTGTAAAGATAAAATGTGATTTAAAAAAAAAAGTGATTAAAAATAGTTTTTATGACATCTTCTGTTTAAGTACCAACGTGAAAAACATATTTTAAGGTGAGAATTATTAAATGTTATTTTGGTGGTGTTAGTGTACAACTATTTCTCTAGGTTTTTGTTTATGAATCATTCGTTTAGCATTTTAATACTAAGGTTTTACAGATTATTCTTGGCTGGAAAATGTTAAAACGTCATAATTTTTTTCCGTTATTTTTAATACCTCAGATAACAAAATGAACAAATCTAGTTTATTGCCGTTTCACACTGTGATACAAGTCTTAGGATGTTCATTGAATTTTGTAAGAAGGAAATTACCACATAGCACCAAATCGCCGGCGAAGTAAAATAATTATAAATTGGCTATGTTAGCTTCAAACTAATTCGCCTAAAGAATACCAGAAGCACTTGCGAAGTTTTACTACCGCACTAACCATCTGTCTTATCTACTACTATCCCTTTCTAAAGGAAGTAACACAGTTAATGTAGGCATTAATTGCCTGAGTGTTACTTCTCTTAAAAAAAAAAACAAATCGTAAGGGTCTTTGGTGTGAATTGCTTTCAAAGCAAAATCGAACAAAATATTGAAAGATGCTGACGAAGTGGCGGGCACAGCTAGTTGACAAAAATCTAAAGTTAAGCAAGGCATAGACGATCTAGTAATCAAGTTGTATGCTAGTTCCTCAAACGATAAAATTAAGTGTGCAATCTCATGCAAACTTCATTTAGTTTTCTCTCGTATACTATAATTGACGTCGTCCGCAAATAATATTTAACATTCTTGTTTATTGCAAGGTGGCCTCAACATTAATAAACACAAATACTACATAAAATAGTAGGCGACAGGCACTCGAGCGTTGCGACAGTGTTGTAAAAAATAATAGAAAATCAAAACCGTTTGATCTATCGTACAGCCACACACAACTTAAGTACAATAAGCTCACAAACGTTGCAATCTCTTGAACAACCTATTATAGTTTTACCCGACTGTTGGTAATCGTCCGTCCCTTGCTTAAAATTTACAATTGGTTCATACTATGATGTGTGTCACGATAAATTCGAATTTAACTAGCAGAGACAAAAACCACATTTTTTAACCGAGTTCATTTTGCAGTCAACAGATCACTGTTATTGGTATAACATTCACTGTAAGAAAAGCAATAAAAAGAGCTTAATTTTGAAATTTCTTGGGAAGATTAGTGGTCAATATGGAAAAATGGGGATGGGCTGGTATAACACACCATATACCAATGGTAGCCCCAGGAATACTTAATGGACCTATAATAGTGGGATATCTGAATTTTTCGAATTTAGAATAAAGCTGAGTTTAGGTCTATTAAGTACTCCATTGACAACCACTTGTATATGGTGTGTTATTAGTATAAATTTACGTCCGGTATAATTTTACGTCCATATTCTGTCGAGTATCGGAGATATATATTTTAAAATTTTGAATTTTCGAAAAAATACCGAAAAATATAAAATTTTAAAGTATATTTAGAGAAGACTTGAATCGGATGTTAATCATTCTCAAAAAAGGAATACATATATACAATTTTATATAATAACATGATTTAATAATATTATTTAATAATCATATTATTAATAATAATAAAAATAAATTTCAATTCATTTCAAGGCTAGCAACTTATTTCTTCTTTAGAGTTACCTCTGTAAAATTTTGTATTTTTTTTTGTTTGCTTTTTTACTTTTATTACTCTAATATGAAGTGGAAAAGACCCTATTCCTAAGTACTTCAGAACATCCTTTTGGAATATTTTGGTGCAAAGCAGCACATTGTATTATTTTCATTAAAATTGGATTGCTTTTGAATAGGCTTGAAGCTACTGACCTTTTTATTCCCTATTGAGTTTTATACGATTTAATTTAGGACTTTGTGCTAACCAATATCAGGTATTAATTTTATTCCGAGCAATCATCACATCAAGTGAGCAATGCTTGGGATCATTATCTTGATGAAATGTCAAAGCTAAAGGTTAGAACAATACGCTTAATCATCTTCCAAATGATTCTCTAATAAACTCCTGTTCATTTCACCCATAATTTCTCCTTCAGTATTAAATCTAGACCACAACCTAATAATGACAGAAGACAAGATTACGCCATGCGCATGTTTTTCCCTTAAACGACGTTTTTAGGCTAATATAAGGTTGCCAAGTCTGTAATCAAAAAATTGCTTTAAATAAGTACGTACAAAAAAATTTAAGTAATAGGCAAAAATTGGAATTGCAAATAAACTCTCAGAATATATATAAATAAATTAGTCAAGTGCGAGTTAGACTCACACACGTAGGGTTCCGTACTATGTTTAGTACAACTTTAAAAATTCAAGTTGTTAATTTGTTCATGTCTTATGAGTCACCCTTTAATTTTAAAATTAAAGTCATAATTGCACCACTGTTGGAACACCCTTTAAATTTTAGAAATTTTTGTTATAGCGGCCATGGTAATACACTGACTATAAAAATATACATGCGCCTACCTATTGCGGTTCAAAAAATAAGGTAATATACGTGAAAAACATGTCACTGATGGAACACTCTTTAGGTATTAGTAATTGTTACAGCGGCCGAAGTACAACATCTACTGTAAACATTGAAAGAGTCTACTTATTATGGTTCAAAAAATAAGGCTATTTACGTACAAATCATGTCCCTGTCGGAACACCCTTTAATTTTGTTATTTTCTATGGCGGCCATGGCATTACTCTTTCTATGAATATATCAAGAGTCTACCTATTACTATTAAAAAAATAAGTTACTATACGTGAAAAATATGTCACTGTCAGAACACCCTTTTTTTAGTAATTGTCATAACGGCCATGGTAACACATTTTCTAACAAATTGGAAGAGTCTACTTATTATGGTTCAAAAAATATGTCGTTTTACATGCAAAACACGTCACTGGAAAACCCTTTAAATTTTTATTGTTTTTATAGGGGTCATAGTAATACACCAATTGTGAAAATTTCAAGAGTCTATCTATTATGGTTAAAAAATTAGTCAATGTTTATGCAAATCACCTACCTGTTATCGTTTAAAACTTAGGCCATATACATACATGCAAATCACGTCACTATCGGAACACCATTTAATTTTTAGGTTTAATATTGTATACTTGGTTATAACGCGAACATAGATTAAATTACTGTCTGCAAATTTTAAGTGGTTGCCTCCAATAGCTTAAAAAATAAAGACATAAAGGCAAATAACACGTCACTTTAGGAACACCCTATAAGTTTTAGTATTTTTTGCTATAGTGGCTACAGTTACACATCTTCTGTGAAAATTTCAAGAGTCTACCTATTATGGTTCAAAACTTAGGCCTTATACATGCAAATCACACCACTATCGGAACACCCTTTAATTTTTAAGTTTATTTTTTAGACTTGTTTCTATAGCGTACTAAGTTTTAATTACTGCTTGTATATTTTTAGTGTATTCTTCCTACAGTTGAAGAAAAAAGCCCATATTCGTAAATAACACCTCTCTATCGGAAAACCCTATAAGATTAAGTATTGCTACTATAGCGGCAATAGCTATACACCTTCACACCTTCAGTGAAAATTTCAAGCATCTACCTATTATGGTTCAAAACTTAGGCCTTATACATGCAAATCACACCACTAACGGAACACCCTTTAATTTATATTTTTATTTTTTTATAGTTGTTTATATAGTGAACTAAGTTTTAATTACTATTTGTAAATCTCAAGTGTATCCCACCTACAGTTCACTAAATAGGCATATATTCGTGAATAACACCTCTCTATCGGAACACCCTATAAGTTTTAGTATTTGTTGCTATAGCGGCAACAGCTATACATAATCTGTGAAAATTTCAAGAGTCTACCTATTACGGTTCCAGAGATAAAAGGCGCTGACAGACGGACAGACGGACAGACATTGTAGCGAAAACAATACACTTTTACACTTTGTGTACGGAACCCTAAAAACTCTCATATTTTATAGTCAATCAGAATTATTAGCCAATAGGAATACATTTTCGTGACGTCATTAGGCCTAAAGTCGCAGAAAATTTTAATTTTATTTTCGGGATGGCGTAACCTTGTCTTCATACCGTCAGTTGTAAATGTTTTCACCACTACTGTATACTTATTAATTTGTATATAATGTTACAATAATAATATAATAGTTACAGTAATATACTTAATTGTATTCTTTTTCTATTGCTGCTTGCTTCTATCGCTACTAACATAACACATACGCACACTTTTGAAGTTAAGGATTTTTCAAAAAAGTAAACTTTTTTAATTCCCAAACCTCCTTTTATTACTAACCAATCAAATCAGTTGCGTAACTAACGAAACAAACTTTTTAAAGTCTTACATATGATCTCTTTTTTATATAATTTGTATATGTTTTTCTTTCTTTTTTATTTCTTCTTCCAATAGGATGAAAATAGCCTGGACATAATCGGACAATACAAACCAGAAATATTTTGTTAATAATAAACGTAGAAAAAATATTATGTTAATAAAAATTTGTACAAAAGAAAAGTAAAATACGGAAGGAATAATCAAAGAGCAGAAGAGAAAACATCATAATTTTTATATTTTTATAAGACAAATTAAAGCAATTTCAAGTTGACTCATAAATAGTTAAGTTGTGCTTTTAAATAAAAGCAAAAACAAGTATCTCACACATCACTTACAATTAAGAAACACAACAGCGGCATAACAATATCATACAATAAATATTTAAATAAGTTATTAACTTTAAGAACACTTAAATTTGAATTTAAAATAAGTTTGTAGTGTTTTATTTTGTAAATCATAAGAGAAATAAGTTTTGTTAGGTGTGTTCTAAGGATCTCTATTTTTTGTTTTTGTAACATACTGACATCAAATCGTACCGTTTTGTTGTTATTGAACGCGTTTTTTGCGTTTGTATTGTCTGTCGTTTACTTACATACATCACCTCCTCATAGTTTTGTTGTTGCTCTACAAATCTTGGATTTCTTTCTGCTTAAAAGCAGGTAAGTTATTGTAGTGACTTCTGCTGGTTCTGAGGAACTTAACTAACCGATTACTAATCTAATCTAATACTTTTTTAAGTCGTTCATTAATCTTTTTCTATGTCTGTCTTTCTATTGTCTCTGAAAATTTCTATATTCGGTTGCTTCATTATATGCTTTTCAAAACGCTTTTTTACTAAATGTTTTCTATTAGTAATCAATAGTGTTAAAGTTAAATTTTTGAAATTAGCTGGATAATTAATTAAAAGGAAATGTAAAGTTCCCAAAAATAAAATGTTTATACTTTAATTTAAATCAACTAACTAATCGACCAAAATGCTTTGTATGCTTTCGAATTAGGTAAAGTTTTTCGAAAGAGTTGGATAGTTGTGATGCTTGTTATTTAAAAATTCATAATATCATTGTTTGTCTTTTTTAGATGGCTCATGTGGTGGGCGTTCCCAAGCGTGATCCCTGTCAGAAATGTCAATTGCCTGTATTTTTAGCTGAGCGTTTAATGGTAGGAAAAAAGGTCTATCATCGTACCTGCCTGAAATGTGCTCGTTGTGGTTATCAGCTGACACCTGGAAGTTTTTATGAAACTGAAATAGACGAACAGTACTGCTGCGAAACATGTCCTGATGAAGAGGCAATCCAAAATAGTTTAGAACAACTACCTTCAGGTAGTGGAGTCACTGCGGATGTCAGTTCAAACGTTGAGCTAAGAAATACAGTTGATGGCGAAAAACGAACAAATATCATACCATCCCCCCTTAAGTCTCTTCGAAGTTCAATAAAAGAACGTTTAGCATTTTTTGAAAATAATGGTGTCGATGACGAACCAAATACAAAGTTTTTGCAAAAAAGTTTAAGTGACGAAGAAAAATCAAAAAGTTTACAAAGAATTGAAAGTTCTCCGGACACAGTTGAATCCTCATATAAACCGAACGAGGCTCTATCAAAGTTTTTGATAAATTCAGTCGACGATGAAGAAGACGTAAGTGACCCATCGCTTTCTATACAAAATTCAAAAATGGAAACATCTGATTCGGATGAAGATACTGATGATTTAACAAATGTCTCTTTACCGCCAGAACTTCCCAAAAGTTTGCCACCCTTGCAAGAGTATGATATTAATTCCAAAACCGAGGAAAAGAAACGGTTTTCAATTTCAGCACAATTAGTATTGGACTCGGCACCATATGAAACTACTTCTGAAAAGGATGATGAACAACAAAATATTGTAAGTGGATCTGTGACGGAAAATCAAATCAGTGAATTACAAATTAATTTTTCACCGAGTATAATTGACAATACAAACAACAACAAAAACGACAAAGAGCATCAAACAGAGAAAAAAGCGGTTCAATTGCATCCAAAAAATGTAGAAGATAATTTAGAATTTAGTGAAACTAAAGATAATGATTGCGTAACCAAAGAAAAATCAGCAGACAAGTTTATCAAGGAGACCACGGTCGAGGATTTAAAGCAGGTAAAGGACAGAAAAGATACAACTGAAAAAAGTATTCAGTTGAAAATAAATCCCTATGAAATTCAAACAACCCATCAAGACGATTCAATTGAAGAGGATATTGTTGAATTGTGCACAAACACCAATGAGGAAAATTCTAAATTTTCTCTTCAATTAGAGGACAAAAATACAACCGAACAATTTGAGGTTAATTCGAATAATGAAATTGAAAAGGCAATTTCTGACAAGCAACAACAAGAAAATGTTGCCGAAAGTGAGTTTTCTACCAATGAAGAATTTGCAACAGAAACAGACGAAAAGAGAACAAGTTCTGTTGAAATTGCGTCGGAGACAGAAAGTCTTAAAATAGATTTAATTAATGATAAAGTGCCTTTAACAACAGAATCTAAAAAGAATGAAATCCTAGAAAGTAGCTTAGATGATAAGAAAGAACATTTAGAAAATAACATTTCTAAAGAAATAATAAATGATATTCAAGCACCACAAAAAAATAATAGCAAACCTACTATTGAAGAATATCCCGAAGATTTAAATCCATTCAAATCAGACGAAGACGAAGTTGTTCTTGAAAATAATAAAGAAAACGTAGAACTTAAAACATCTTCCTCGATAGCTGCGAAAAAAAATAATTTAAATCCATTCGATTCGTCAGATGACGAAGTGGAATTAGAGAAACAACAAAAATCAAGAACTGCAAACAATTCAACATCTAAAGTTCCTCCCCCAAGGCCACCACCTCCACGTATATTAAAAAATCCATTTGGAAGTGAAGATGAAGATGTGATACAAAATCAAAATTTTATCAGGCGTTCTAGCCTTACAGGATCACAAAATAGAAGAACTCCCGTACCAACACCACGCTCAAATGTGTAAGTAACATTTTTGATCCCAAATAACACATTTTTATATCATTTCATTGTCATTATACTCTATTTACCATTTCTCTATAATAGATGAGTTTTTTCAATAATATATGAGAATATTCGTAGAATAACTTAGTACATCTACCCTTGCCGAAGATAGAAATTGATCCGCAAATAACGTTTTAAAACGCCCATTTCTATGTTAATATTTTATGCGACAATGTCGATTTCTTTTCGTAGAGCATAGTATAACGCATATTAATACCTTAACACTAAGCAGCAATAAAAGTTGGCAGTTTGTTAGCAAGAGTTTAGCAGATCGTTGAGTTTAGGAAGTGTTTTTTGACTAAACCGTATGCCAACTTCATGCCAATATGTTGTTATGCATATGCAAAAGTTTATTTTTTTTCAGAAGCTACTTTAAAAATCAGCTTAACTAGTTTTTGAGGGCGTTTATATTAGACAAGTCATCTTGACATTAGTTTATTATTATTGGAAAGAAAGAAAACAGGAAAATAAAAGGGCACAGATCTCTACACTCGAAATTGGTTTTGTGTCATCAGACACTTCGATTTGGCTGCTTTTCCAAAAGTGGTTTTGACAGTGACATAATTGTTTCAATGAAATTGTTTTGTTACGAAATAAAAATGGTAAATATCTAAAACATTTTTGATTTAATGTTGAATTGGCAGTTAAAAACAAAACAATCTAAGAAACTTGAACTTTCTTTATATGGGCGGTTTTTAACAGACAACTCAAAAAATTTAGCAAAACATTTTTGTTTCTTAAAAAGTTTGTTGTGAAATTGTTGTAAGATTATAATTTATATTTATAAGTGCGTGTACAAAAATAAATATAAATACTATGTTCATATGTATTTATGTCTTACACCCCTTTTAATTGTCAACAGCAACAGCCACGTTAATTCCAGGTTTTCACAGAGAACATTTCAAACAACTTTGTCAGTTTTAATTTGGCTCTTTACAAAACAACAATGAGCGCATACGCAAAAGAAAAACTTTTAATGTGTTGACCGAAAATAAAAATAAAAGTAAAAGAAATAAAAAATGAAAATGATAAAAGTGTTAGAAATTAATTGAAGTACTTTCCAGTATGTGTCATATAACTTTGTACGTAAAAACTCAAAACAGCTTAAACGCCGCCACTACCACAACTTTAAAAGGCAGTCATTCAATGGTGAAGAAGCCGCTACTTTTGTTGAAATCTAACTGTTGTGTGGTTACGCATGCGTTTGGTTCTGATGGCACATACAACTGACAACGTGATCCCTTGGTCAGCTAATATGTTTTAACAGTTTTACTTCCGTTTTATTGTTTTTTGAGTGAGCTTACCTATTACCCAATAAACCAAGCAATCAAAACGACATCGAAACAATATTTTTAAGTAATATAACAAGAGATAATCGGCTTTGAAATAAAGTCTACTTGAAGTGTATAAGACAAAAGTTTCATATAAAATTTGTCATAAACGGTTCATTAATCTGCCTTTTTAAAATAACGTAGATTGTGTTAGTGGTTTTGCTAAGATAAATTCTACCCAAAACTAACAAAACCGATTTATTCCATTTTTATTTATTTTTTGCTAATGCTACTATACTTGGATAGAATTTTGTATATATAGGATATTAAAAATAAAATATTCAGGTATTCGATTTCAGAACGATTGTTTTAAAATGGTGTGATGAATTTATATCGAATTCGGGAATGACTATTAAATCATTCTTAAGTTAGTATAATTAAAAATGCAGACGATACGGTAAATTTCAAAAACTATGTTATAGAATTTAGACAAAAAGTTTATTAAAAATTAATAAAATAACAATTTCGGTTTTAATTCGTTTCGTTTTTAAAAATATTACCTTCACCACACCTCAATTAAATGTAGTAATAATAAATTTTCAGAATTAGAAAACAGAATTTATTGTTACAGTTTATAAGTAGATTTATTCATAAATTTATTCTCAATTAAATTCATGGTAAACGCATACAGGTTCTTGGTTATTTTATTATCTGACATCTCTGTCTAAGGAGAAATACATATATTTTTGTTTGCTTTTGTAAGTTATAAATATTCACTTACTTGTGATCTGGCTTCTTGGTTTATTGGGTATGTTTTATTTCATATACATACAGCGTATAAATATTTTAAAACAAATAAATTACAGTGGCATTGGTCAACGAACTTTAGTTTATTTAACTTCAGCAGGCAATTTTATTATATTGCATTTATTTGTTCAAGTGCTTTCAAGAATAAGCTCCTCTATTGAAAAAGAAATCAAGTACAAATACACTCTAACCGACTGACTGCACGCACGCACCCATAACAATCACTTTTAATACATTTTACTTCGGCAATTTACAACAATATAACGAGATGTTAAAATACAAATATATTCCTCCACATAAACTTAGATCACAATCACAAAACACAACACCAGAACCAACTCCACGCTTTAGCACAAAAGTTAATACGACCAACTGTTCCGCCTCAACAACACCCAATAATTCATCCTTACAAATTTTACAAAATTCCAGTGAATTTTACGGTAGTGCCAATTCACTTTACAGCAACAATGTAACTCCCTATAATCTCTTGCGAAATTCTGATATAAGATTATCGAATAACTCACTCAACTTGTCGGCCGGTGGCACAATTAGATCCAGAAAAACACGCAGAGCCCCTCTTCCTCCGGCTCCTGTTAAGGAACTGTTTCCATCAAATGAGACTATTAATAGCAGTTCGAAAACTTCTACTCCTTGTTCGAGTACAGTCGGTAGTCCAAAATCGGCTCGTAAAAAGCGTCCTGCACCTGCTCCACCAAAACCGGCTAGACTAGAATTATCCCCAGTTCCTCAAATACACGTTAGTACAGTAAATACTCCTAATCAGCCAAAAAACTTGAATAATTACCCTCTGCAAAGTGAATTGGACTCAAAATTATCTGACGAAGAGAAAGCTTTGTTGGAGGGTAAGACAATACAGTCGCTGCACAATATAGATTCAGATATAACGCTATCGCCCTTGAGCAGACGTAGCTCCAAGCGGTTGATACCACTCGACCAAGAACTGCTTGAAGAGCATGGCTCACTGCAGAATAAAGAAGAAACCAGCAGTCAGTGCGATGATTTGAAACAGCAAAACCAGCAGAAATCTCCAGCGGTGTATGAGGAAGAAACAAGCGTTGTATATCGCCGTGTTTTAATTCCCCAAAATTTGGAAACACCAACTCGAGAGCACAATCCACTAATAGAGAATGTTAGTACATCTCCTTCTCTTGGGGAGAGGCAATTGGAAAAGTTAAAGGACAATAAAGAAGCCAACAATCGGAATCGGCAGTCCCAAATATCAGTTACTTCATCGGGTGCTGATGACAATGACCCATTTTTTAATAAATCGGCGCATGGGAAGTGGAAGCGTCGCAAGGGTCCTGCACCGGGATTACCTATCCCCCCGCGTAAAATTATGCAAATGCTACCCCTACAAGAAATTAAACATGAATTGGAAATAATCGAAGTTCAACAACAGGGTCTAGAAAAGCAGGGTGTTATTTTGGAAAAAATGATTCGAGATCGCTGCGAGAGGGATAATGGTGAACCATTAAGTGAAAATGGAATACCAGCTGACAGCGGAGATTCTGCATCTGGTTCATCAACTGCTGAGAACACAAAGGAAGTTGAAAATTTAATATTGCAACTATTCGAATTGGTAAATGAGAAAAATGAATTGTTTCGCCGTCAAGCCGAGCTCATGTACTTGTAAGTGTTTTACGATTTTACGTTAACAACAGCACTAAAAATTTATTTGAAATTTTATTTTTTCCAAAAGACGACGGCAACATAGATTAGAACAGGAACAGGCTGATTTAGAATATGAAATTCGCATTTTAATGGCTCAGCCAGAGCGAAATAAAACTGATTCAGATAAGGCTAGAGAAGAAGCTCTTATAGAACGTTTAGTTGAAGTGGTACAATTGCGCAATGAAGTGGTAGAATGTCTAGAAATGGATCGACTTCGTGAAGCAGAGGAAGATCAAGTGAGTTACTCATATACTTATCATTAATTTTAGTTCATATACATACATAGATACATATGTGTACTAATTATTACGGTTAAATATCCATATGTATTTTCAGAGCATTAAACAACGTTTGGAGTCCCACATAGCAAAAAGAGAAGATGACTCAAATACCAGAAAAACACTTACAAAACTGTCAAAAAAGGAGAAGAAAAAGCAAAAGGAAGCCAAGAAGCTTTTTAAAAGTAAAAAACTTGATACTGAAAAAGTAAGACTACATCCATATTTAATAAATAGTTTATATTTCTTTAATTTTACTTTCCCTTTTTGAAATTCAGGATGCTGACGAATCTGAATTAAATACGGATAAACAAAAATCTAAAAAGAAAAAAAAGTTATTAATTTTTTGATATTCCCAAAAATAAAATCTAATGCAGTTAGTTTTGCTTTACAAAATGCTTTTAATGTTAATTTAAAATCCAACGCTACAAAAATAATTGTTAATCTTATGCCCCTATTACGGTTTACAACTCAACTCAGTTGAGGTGTCTAAAAGACAACTTAAAGATGAGTTGTAATTTGAAACAACTTCTACTGTTTAGTTGTAATTTTTTTAAACTTTTGTCAACCGAACTAACCCAGGGTTGTAAACGGTAAAACTACAACAGGGTTGTAACACAATTTAAATTCAACTTAAAAGTTTTTGACAAGTCGAGTTGTAATTGATAATACCAAATTGTAAAATTTCAACTGAAGTAGAGTTGAGTTGTAAACCGTAATAGGGGCATTAACTTTAAAGTTGAGGGTCTCATTATAATACACATACATTTGTATTTAATTTTCTTTTCGTTATTTTTCATTCAAAATTTTGTATTGTTACAGTAAAAATAAAGCAAAAAAATCAATAGTAGTAGCATTTACTTTATTCTTAAGTATTTCTATTATCTTTAAAATTGTAATTGGAATCTAGTAAGGCTTTTGTTTATAATCTGGTTTTGATTTAGTTTTTATATTATAATTTTTGTTTTATGTATTTTAATCTATTTATTTCTCTATGGCATGCTTTTTTCTAAATTAGTACTTTTCATGGAAAAGAAACATTCATATAAATACTTTTTATGTTATTAAAAGAAAATCAATAAAAATTGTTAAACATAATCTACTTTTAGAAGATGTTTTGGTAATTATAATATGGAAGATTTTAATAAATTTGGGGGTTAACATTTCATCGAAGAGGAGAAGGAACCTCTAGGTTAAACTAAAAAATGAACATACACAGATTTTTCACATCTTTCTAACCCAACCATTTCGATTGATTTACTTTTTAACCCAAAATTGGAAATGTATGCCTTTCAAATTATTATCCGATAATGTTGTCCATATCAAAACAAATGGTAAGTAATCGCTTTATCGTACAGTAGGAATACTGAAGCAGACCTCTAATGTTTAAGTCCTTTCGTTCCTAAGTGGTAAGAGAGAGAAGATTGAGTACTCCTCACAAATTGCACGCAACCATTACGTTTACTTCCTGGAACACAATGTACGCTGCCATCTCCGCCTATAACAGGCACAACCAACAAACACCACTTTGTCGTTTGCCCGGTTATCAGCTTTCTACATCTTAGTAGTTCCTTTCGGTTCTGCCAACTTTTCCGTTGTATTCTCAAAATGTCACGACAATGTCGAATTTATTTCATTTATTCATTCTATGTATTATGAAAACCTAGCCAGTAGGCCATAATCGGTTCTAACATTCTACTAAATAATTATCTACATACAATCAATAACTTAATCTTAAGGTAAAATATAGTAATAAAGATAACTAACAAATTATAAAAACTCTAAAGAAAATTATATTCTATATACATAACTATATATATAGCAAAAATAAAAAATGTAACAGTTTATTTGCACAATAAATTGGCTTTAACAAACCCAATAAAAAGCCGCTTCCACATAACAAAATATTCAGACCCAGAAAAGTCTACATTGACGACAGCAATAGCTAAAGTGTCTTCTTGTAACTATTCGTGCAAAATTTCAACACTACTTGTTACATATCCCTGTTCGAATTAGTGAAAAATGTTGAGCAACATGTAATATTTCACAACGAAAATTTGACACTTAAAATGTGGTGTCTATCTCGCACATGGAAGAATTTTACGATTTTATTGTTTTTAAGTATACCAGATTGTGTTAGCAAAAGCTGTGGTTTGAAAATTTCACATGAAATAATACTCATTTGCTTTATTTCACAGCTTTGATAAAATGTTGCCAGAAATATTTTAATGTTTTTCCTCAGTAAAAAGAGAGTGCTACTTCTGCCCCAGGGCTTAACATACATACTTATGTATGTATGTAGATCGATAATTTGTATACATATAAATGCAACACGTATGTATGTATTTTGTAATGTGCAACTGCCGACGATGCAGTAACAAAATAATTTTTTATTTCTTTTGGAAATGTGTTTTTACTACATTTTATGGTTATCTTTAGAATCTTTACAAAATGTTCTCAAACACTTTTTCATTCTTTCTTTCTTTTTCTCGTTTACATGTAAGTAATGGGTGATTTTTTTGAGGTTAGGATTTTCATGCATTAGTATTTGACAGATCACGTGAGATTTCAGACATGGTGCCAAAGAGAAAGATGCTCAGTATGCTTTGACATTTCATCATGAATAGACTTACTAACGAGCAACGCTTGCAAATCATTGAATTTTATTACCAAAATCAGTGTTCGGTTCGAAATGTTCAAATGTGACAAATTTTGTTCAGCGATGAGGCTCATTTCTGGTTGCATGGCTACGTAAATAAGCAAAATTGCCGCATTTGGAGTGAAGAGCAACCAGAAGCCGTTCAAGAACTGCCCATGCATCCCGAAAAATGCACTGTTTGGTGTGGTTTGTACGCTGGTGGAATCATTGGACCGTATTTTTTCAAAGATGCTGTTGGACGCAACGTTACGGTGAATGGCGATCGCTATCGTTCGATGCTAACAAACTTTTTGTTGCCAAAAATGGAACAACTGAACTTGGTTGACATGTGGTTTCAACAAGATGGCGCTACATGCCACACAGCTCGCGATTCTATGGCCATTTTGAGGGAAAACTTCGGAGAACAATTCATCTCAAGAAATGGACCGGTAAGTTGGCCACCAAGATCATGCGATTTGACGCCTTTAGACTATTTTTTGTGGGGCTACGTCAAGTCTAAAGTCTACAGAAATAAGCCAGCAACTATTCCAGCTTTGGAAGACAACATTTCCGAAGAAATTCGGGCTATTCCGGCCGAAATGCTCGAAAAAGTTGCCCAAAATTGGACTTTCCGAATGGACCACCTAAGACGCAGCCGCGGTCAACATTTAAATGAAATTATCTTCAAAAAGTAAATGTCATGGATCAATCTAACGTTTCAAATAAAGAACCGATGAGATTTTGCAAATTTTATGCGTTTTTTTAAAAAAAAAAGTTCTCAAGCTCTTAAAAAATCACTCGTTACCTAAATATGTTAAAAAATATGATATGTACATATATCCAATGTACATTGTACATATCAATGTACATTAGGGATACAACTTTTTTTACAATTTTTGAAAATATCAAAATGGCCCTATCCATACCATGTAGTGCATAAAAAAACAATAAGAACTGCATCTTTAGATTTTCGATATCGTTAAAAAAGGTTCCGCGTTAAATGATAAATAAAAGCAGGAGCTGTCGCTTTTGATATCCAAAAATTGTACAATACTCCAATTTGTAAGTTTGTTGAGCAATCATTTTATAATAATCGAATTTAATCGTTTGTTTTCGTTCAACTTTTTAAAATGTCTTTTAAACATAGCGAAATTGTAGTTCGGAAAAACGCGGATAAGTGGACCCAAAATTTAAAAAATTCAGAAAATAAATGTAAAAATATTCCAAGCAGCAACATTTGTGCGGAACGCGCCATCAAAGACGTACAAGATATTTTCCCCCAATGCAAATCAACTCGAACTCTTAATCTTAAGTTCATTTCACTTAACAGCGATAGTTTTTAAATAAGAAATGTAAAAAGTTAAATAATTATAAAATAAATAATTTTGAAAAAATAAAAAATGAAATCTTAAAGGGCTTTCAGAAATCGGCTTCGACGCGGAACGTTTTAGTTTCGAAATGACCTGAGGAAACATTTTTCGGTTTCAGCACAACATCGGCTACAGCGTGGTGATAGGGCCTTATTTTGGTTGTACCCCTAATGTACATTGTACATATCATATCGATCGTAGGTAGAAAATTCTTTCATGTCCATTTATGATAAATTTTTAAAGTTCATAAATATACATTTATGAAAAAGAACATTAATGAGAAGAAGCTAATTTGTCACTTATCATGTATATGTTACAAAAACAAACAGGTTCACGCATACAAGTATAAACATAGGCAGAACATTTTTAGTTGCTCATTTATGAGCATGAAAAATAAATATAAAATTTTAGATTTCTCATTTATGAAAAATATCATGAATTTTTGAATGTTCATAAATGAAAAATTGTTGAACCCTGGTATAGATTCAATTAAAAGAATGAACAGTCAAAAAAAAAAAAAAGAAACCAGATGCATTCAAATATCCGGGTACTGTATCTTGTATTGTTTTTTTTTTGTTTAGATACCAAGGCAAGGCATATTAATCAGGTAGCCTCACTACGGAGGGAAAATATTCAGGTATGTGATGGAAAACGATGGATTTTACAACGATCGTTTTCAAAGAATGTGATGAATTTCGATCGATTTTGAGAATTGTTTTTGAACTAATTTCTTAAGATTTGAGTTTGAAAAGTATACCAGAAGTTAAAAATCAAGCAATAATGAGGAACGTACCTGATTAAGGCGAAAATAATCATTTTTTATATAGATTATGACAGCTAAACTTATAATTTTTCCCCTTAAATGGAAGCTGACCTATCAAACTGCATATAAAAAAAAAATTCAAAAATTTTCGCCTTAATATTTCCCCTTCGTAGTGAGGTTACATGATGAATGTGCCTTGTTTAGATACAAATAAAGCACATTAATCAGGTAACCTCACTACGAAGGGCAAATATCAAGGCGAATATTTTTCCATTTAAGGGGAAACATTGTAAGCTTAACCGTCAAAATCCATACAACAAAAATTGATCATTTTCGTCTTAATATTTCCCCTCCGTAGTGAGGCTACCTTATTAATATGCCTTGTTCATTAACTTCGAAAAATTGACATTAAAAAAAATAAATTTATCTTAGCGGCATTGCCTTTGTTTTTTGTATTTGCTTAAAGGTTGTCATTTTTTGGATTATTTTTTGGAATTTAATTGAAACAACAACTGAATAAGAAAACAAAATTATTAAAGTGTATTTTTAAGCTAAAATTTCAAGATATTTGAATATTTTATTTAAATTAATAAACTGTTAAATCAAATTTAAACAAATGTCTTATCAAATAAAATCAACGCCCTACTTCCAACGTATTCTAACGAAGAGCAAAAAAAATGGAGAATTGCAAAAGCTCAAGGAAGAGTACGAACGTGTAAACGTCATTAACGAGCGTAAAATTGAAAAGAGAATGCGAGAAGTACGTTTGAACAGGTTAAAGAGGGAAATTGAGGAGATAAATCAATTTAGTTCGAAAAGACGTCGATTATATTCAAACGAAAGGCTCAAGTCCAATGAAGCTGATCGGTTAGAAAATATTAAAAATGCCAGATGCTTGGGTCAATATTTTTCCCAACGTAATTTGATTGAAGCAGCTAAGAAAAAATCTAGGAACCAAGTTTTGCAGGAAATAAAGGAAGATACGGAAGAACCCAAATTAGTTTTAGAGAACAGAATGGATAATCTAAGTGAAACCAAATTAAAAGCAAGAAGAGAAACTAAGCCCCAGAAAGAAGCTAAGCCGAAAATAATGGAAACTGCAGAATCATTAGCATCAAAACGTATTAAATATGGCAACGAAATTTCTAATTGGAACAGACAAAATTTAGTATTTACGGCTCTCAGTAAAGCGTTTAATTTAAAAAATAAGAAGATCATAAAGAAAACTAATCCAAATAAACCCAAATCGAAAAGTGCAACAAACAATCAGGAAGAGCAAATACAAGCAAGTTGTTCTCATATTAAAAACGACAACAGCATATTTGACGTAACAAGTGAATACATCGATCTTCAAATAAATGGGAGCTGTAATGAAAGGAGTTCGGTTTTAACTTTGAGTCAAAATATACACTTTATAGACTTGGAAACTATTGATCACACCACAAATGTTGGAAATTTCGAACAAATAAATGAAGGTCCCATTCAGGTATGCAGCCCTGGCGAAATCAAGAAATCAAATAGAGCAAATGAAATCCGTGATCAAAATTACAACCAAGAAAGCATTCTGAATAAGCCGACAGCTTCAAATGAAACGCTTTTTCAAGAAAGATATATAATTTCAAACAGACATGAAGAACTAAACTTAAAAGAGAATGAATTTAATAATGATACATTCAATATTAACGATTATTCGGTTCAAACTGCGGATATTGAGAATTTTAATTTCTCATTAACTCCACAAGTTTCAAATATAGTTCTTGCCCAAATAGATACGAGTTCAAATTCGTATAAGAAACCACCCGAAGATACTTCTACAGCAGACGTCAAACAATAAGTTAGTTCTAAATCTAGCGTAGGGAAACTATTTCAAATTTTTGAACCAACCGATTTATTATTATTCCGTTTTTTTTTATCTAAATAAAATACAAACACCTTTTTAATCATAAAATTCTGCATGGTATGGTTTAACTTTTACGAACGATAGTTTCTCTTAACCCTTGTCCTCAGATAAATGTGATTTATGATTTAAAAACCCGTTCATTATTTATTGAAAGGAGATGATCACAGATGTGTCTTAAAACAACAAATAGAGGATATTAAATCAAACCTGCAGCTTCTAACGGATAGTTTGGGGCTAAATCGTCGATCTTGTGATCGAATGATATTCATTTCAAATCGTTTCTTTACCGAATAAGTTGTGTCGAAATTCTAAATTAACTCATCTGATAACGAGCAGCTGATCTAATACATTCTCTACAATAATATACTATTTATCTATGTATTAAAAAGTAAAACATTAAAGTATGTGATGGAAATCGATCGATTTCAAAAGCAATGTTTTGAAATGGTGTGATGAATTTTTATTAATTTCGGAAATCATAAAAAAAAAATCTTAATTACGGTTATCGAAGTCGTACTTTGACTTTAGTTATAGATTTAAGGAACATTTTCTTCTTACCTTTAACCGTACTCGAAATGCGACTGCGACAAACGTAATAAGGCTGATTATAATTCAGATCACAAGATTGAATTCGAACAATATAAAAAAGTTTGTCTAAAAGTTTAATAAAAGTAATGAGAACTTATTAAAAAGAAATTTTAAAATT
The DNA here is from genome assembly GCA_949628195.1 of Phasia obesa. NCBI lineage: Eukaryota > Metazoa > Arthropoda > Insecta > Diptera > Tachinidae > Phasia > Phasia obesa. The sequence goes on along the minus strand of OX451218.1, from coordinate 146,848,595 downwards.
TGACTTGGGTCGAAATAATGAGAGCATCATAACTTTATTCGGTTATAAATCGTTTGGTTTTCAAAATCTATTTCCATTTTTATATTGTTATGAAATAAAACTTAATAAAAGAGCTTTAAAAAAAAATAATAAGAGGAACTTATGGCATAACGTTACATAGATCACCGCAACTTAGAGCAAAACAATTCCAAGCTAAGATAAAATAATTTAACTTACAACTGTATGAAATCAAATCAGTATGCATAGGCCGAAACCTAGCAGCCAGCACGATATTCATACTGTGTATTATTTCACGCCGCCTAATTACGTATGATGTAGTCACGCCGGATCTTTGTCGTTTTTTAAATGTGGCATTACTCATGTCGTTTGTGAGACTGAAATACGACTCTGTCGAATTCTATTACAAATTGTGGTATTTTGTATGCCGTTTTTTATAGATTTTTTTTATTAAACTAAACAGAAAATGGATGTAAAAACGTAAGAGCATTTTCATCAATAATATTTATTAAATATTTAACAAAATTATAATTACAACATCTCTTTTTACTAATTTAAGACTGAAAAAAAAAACAACACCAAAGCAATTTGAAAGCCTTGTTCATCTTATGACACAAAATCAACACCTTGCTGAAGGGTACCACAAGAACCAAGACAAAGTTTTAATTAAGGAGCAATGGAACACAATTAAATAAAAGTTGAACAGCATTGGTCCTCCCTCACTCGACTCCGAGGGATGGATGAAAGTCTGGGCTGACATGAAGACAAGTATTAAAAAGAAGTTTGTATTCAATAAGCAACAAAATTGTGTAACTGGAGGTTTTCCCTTTAGTGTCTGGATTATTACAGCTTGATTCCATAATTAATGCGAAACGAGTAAACTTCGGTATTCAAAACGCGACATATGGCCGTAACAAAGAAACCTATGAGAGTGGACAAACAATTGATTGTGTGGAAACACACGATAGTTTAGAAGTCAATGATGAGGATGGAAATAGTAATGGTTAAGGAGACAATACAATTTTAGAGCAATCCAGAGCCAGAAAAACAAAACGATACTCTAAAGCATCAGAAAACCAATCACTTTTACAACAACAGCTTAAAATCCAAAGTGATTTATCCGCAGTAAACTTACATGGAACTAGGAAGATCGAATATGTTAGAACGGTGTCTAAGTAGTCTCCGTAAACTTATAAGTTCCTGGCTTCTCTCATGTTCTTCTTCACCAGAAGATGCAAAATGTGCAACACTTAAGATTTGTATTAATAATTATTAATTTTATTTATTAAAAAACAAATAACAAATAAAAATGATTGATGATAACAGCTGATCTGTTATTGTAAATGAATGAGCGCGTCTAATCTACTACAAAAACACTCACATCGATAGTTTTACATAATGCCAATACTATGTAAATTCGGATTCGACTACGACAGTTGTCACAATTCGACTACGACATACGTAATTTAGGGGGACGAACCGAACTCATTCTTACCTTTTATTATAAAACGATAAAGCCTAAATTTCAGGTAATCCTATATAAAATTAGACATTTTATTAATACACAATGACTCACTCATTTATATTGTGAGGCATTTCATTTTCAACTAGATGGTTGAAATCAGGGGCCTAATCACCTCATTTGATATCGAGTAAACTATCGCATCGAATAACAAATTCGATTCGAGTCGAGTAAGCTAATTCGAATCGTTATTTATAACAGACCCCAGATAAATCTAAAATACCATTTGATGTGAAGACGGTCAAAAATCCATAACTTTCGACAAGAAAATCGGCCAAAAACAAAAGAAGTTATAGAGGATTTAAAACAAATTTTAATTTTTAATGGAATTTTAGTATAAAAGTGGAGTGTTTAAACATGTTAATATAGGTTGTTTTACATAATATCTTAATTTTTAAGTTACTTTTACAATTAATACTTACATATTTAGCCGAATTATTTATGTCGTAGTCGAATGTGAAGAATTGTCGCAGCAAAACTCGAATTTAAATAACGTTTTCGTCGTAAGTTTTTTTTTTTTTTGGACCAGCACCCTACACATGCAATGCATTGTGCCAGAACTATCAAATTAGGTTATGGAAAGGAGGAAAGAGGGAGTAGTGTTTGTGGATATTCGATTTGAATTTTCCTACATTGAAAGTGATAGGAAAGACCTCTGGAGGGAGTTTATTACACATACGAACAGTTCTGCTAAAAAACGAATTTTTCCTGTAATGCGTAGTGCGAGAGTTGGATACCCTACTGTCACCAATGAGCTTCTTGCCCCTCTCTTGTACGCGATCGAGCAGCTCCAACAGATTATAATTTGTAACAGACTAAAATATTTCAGTATTTATGAGTCACCTTGTTACAAAACAATGAGCTGTTGGAAAATTTAAAATTTTTATTTAAATATATGAAAGTAAAAATGTGTGTGTATGCCACTATTTTCGTGGATTTTGTACAGTTCATACCGTTTGACATACAAAATGAAATTTAGTATGTGCCTTTGGTATATGGAGATGAAGAGCTGTATAGTTTTTGGGCATAATCGGGAGGGGGCAAGGGGTAGTTTCCTTACCCCGTATGACATATTAAAATAAAATTCAGTATGTAACTTTGGTTTAATTTGGCTGTTTAAATTTTGGACATAATCGGGAAGGGCCAAGGGTTAGTTTACTTAACACCAACACCCGAAAACAATTATTTTTCGTTTCGAATATACTTTGAAGTTATATCCATAAAAATATCTGTATCCATTGGGTGTGGTAAAGTTCAGTGTAGGTCACTCCACAGGTCACATTTTGTATCTTCTGATGAGGAAGAAACACTAAGAATCTTATTATTTCTGAAGACAACTAAGAAGCCGTTCTAATATACATATTCCCAACTTACAACTACATCTTCATATCAGACCAAATTTTCATCCAACCTACGGTTTCCCGACTGGGAGGACCAACACTATTAAGTTTTTTTTCTAATATCGTCCTTCATTTTATGGTATCCTTTTGCAACGTTTGGATTTTTGACCATAAAATCCACTAGCGTTTCAAATTGTTTTGGTGTTGTCTTTTTTATCCTGAACGAACGCAATTATATATTTATGTACAGTATAAAAATCTGTTAGGTAAATATTTCACATAAACAATAAAATTATTATTATTATTGTTTTCGCTACAATGTCGTAATGCTATAAAAACAACAATAGGATGGAAATAAACAAGATTAAAAAGAAAAAAAAATGTGCTGCGCATGAGTTTTTGACGAAAGTTGCGATACTTGCAGCACGAAGTTTACAGCATAAATACACGTTACAGCACACATACACGTTTTTGACATCCAGCAATTTGATCGTGTCTAGGCCGCTTAAAAAAGTAATAGCTAAATTACACGAAGACATTTTTCATTAAATCAGTTGCATGAAACCGGGTTTGTGATGGCAAGAGGTGTAGAGAAGCAAGGAAAACAAGATAGTTCAAAAGAGAATTAAAGAAATTTCATGAAACGATTTCATGGTTTACATACATACGAGTATGTATAAGAAAATCTGTTTCAAATAGATTTCTCTACTTTTATAATATTGCGCCTAAATTATATTAATCTTAATATTTAATTAACTGTTTAATAATGGATATTTTTCTTGAAATTATTTATTAATTTTAGTGGGCACAGACTTCCAAGCACAGCTGTAATTTTCCATAAAATGTATGTATGTATATTATTTGCTTAAAATAACTTTAAAGATAATAGAGAGATTTCGCGAAAGACTTAAAAACAGCGACACTTTTCAATTGGACAATCAGAACCATAATTAAGACATGCATCCATACAATATGTATCGGCACCTTCTTTCCCCTCTAGATCACCAATAGCAACGCATTCACTTCTGAAAAAAAGAACAAATATATATTTCAACTAAAAATGTAGCGCAGTGTTATAATTTCATAAATGCACTTACGGACAATAACATGCCGTTTGGGGGCAATTTGGAGGATAACGCAAGCAGTTCGATTCACACCATTGATCCATTCCAGGCAACCTGCGAAAAGCTTTTGAGGCAATACATTTTTGGTCCCTGTAGTTCGAATGTGATTTAAAAAAGAAAAAGAGTAAATATCGTGTGCCACAAGAAGTATGCAACAGTTAGTAAATTGTCTACATTTTTATTTGCACCTTCACTTGTTTTAGGAATTTTATCAATTTAATCGAACTTTCATTATTTGAAATATTAACAAACTACTCGTACATATTTTTAATAATTCAAAAAGTCCAATTGAAGTTAAGCTTCAAATATTGCCTAAGACACCCAAATGAAATAAAATTAAAGTAATAAAGAAAAAATAATATAAATGTGTATAAGTATATGAAAAGAAATGTACAATAAATCCAAAACCCATCAGTCACTTAAAACCGAAAAAGAAAATGAAAATATTAATTTGCGGAAAAAATTCAAATGTTTCAGCACAGGTTTGTTTGTCTTACATTTAACGATTTAACGATTTAACGGTTTAATGGAAAATGGAAAAAATAAAAAATTATGTTTATCTACATCTTAATATCTCATAGATACACATGTGACCAACAAAAGAGAAACAGTCTGGGATCGTTTGAGCAAAATAAAAAAGGTATCCAGCACAGAGAACATTTTGAAAGCATCAAGATCACGTTCAAATCTTAGCGGTAGAACTCTCCAACGTCTAACACCGCCACTCAAACAATCTATACAAACGACGAGGAAGCCATTAATACCTTGTATTCCTATCAATAAGAGCTCCAGTTTACCTCAAAAACTATGTAGAAAGAAGTCATATGTGCCCCCCGAATTTGACAATTCGATTTATTGGCCTCTCGCAGCCGGTAATGAAGCTCATGATTTAGATGAAGGTTTTAAGCCTTTATCAAACGCCAAAGTGTCCTTTAACAAACTTAATAACACTCCTGCTGAACGTTCACGTTCCATTGATCAAAAAGAATCCTCGGAAGATTCAACTGAAGAATACATATTAGCTCCACTAATGACTTCATACTCTGAGGACGGCACTCAAATCCGTATGAGAAATGTAAACAGTGTTTGTGAGTTTTTGAGAGAAAACAAATCAATGGCATTTGAAGATGTTGAACTAGTGAGAGACGTTATTAAATCCGATAGCAGGTGTGAAAATTTAGAAAAGAATCCTAAAGTTTTAAAAGACATCTTAAAGGGGCAATTGCAAAACATATTGATGCACGAGTTTGCTGTTCAAAAAGCTTTGAATAGCTTAGAATCTTCGGTCAGCTTGCAGCAAAGCATTGAAATTAAATCCATGGAACCGACAAATAAAATTGTCAGCTATTTAGGTCACAATAATGAAACCCAAAAATTAGAAGTCGATGTTATATTTAAAAACGTTCCTTCTTTGGATAAGGAAATTGAAATATTAAGAGCCTTAGGTGAAAAATTGGAAGCCACTCTAAAAACTACGACATCACATAGAACCGTTTGTAATACAGGATCTCAGACACCGATGGCCCCGGCTAAAAATAAACAAATAACCCAAATGTTTAAACTGAAATACGAAATTTACCATTTAACTACAGAATATCATGCTCAAGTCTTAGTTTGTGTAATTGGCATTCGTTACTGTTTGGGAGCAATTAACGAATTCTGCATGGCACAGAAATCTATCATTGAACTAAAGCGTGAGTCCAATCGGCCATTCTATATACCCAGCAATTCTGAAAGTATCCAATTGGTAAAAACATCGTTTAAAAAACTCAAGGAAACTCCCAATGAACTGCTGCGTCATGTTAAGCCAAAGAATTCTCAAGTTGCTTTTAACGTACTGGAACAAGATCCAGTATTCTTTTACAACGCCTTCAATAAACTTCCAAACATCCAATGTCTTTTTGCTTCAAACTATAATCATTATGAAGAGTATCGGATTCCCATTAAACAAACATTTTTTAAAAATGATGAAAGCAGCCACTTTTGGAATTCTTCGATCCAAGAAGTACCCCAGAATGATAAAAAATTTTTAGCCGATAAAAAGGAATCGAAAAACATAAATTCCTTTAATTTTAAATCGGAATCTGGAGAGGGTACTGACAACAAATGTTTCAATACTCGGACTATATTGGAGCCACTTATTCGAGGGAAACAACGAAGACGCATAAGACGTCAAGTTACACCAATGCCAGTTAGTAACTACCATTGTCCAAAGAATTCTTTGTTTAAAACAGTATTTGTTGGATTTGCTCAAATGTCGGTATTCATAGTACTGATAATGGCTCTCACATATCCTGATCTCCGGTGCTAAAACGTTTCTTTCTTAATGCAATGAGATTCATAAATTTATTCGTTTCTTTTATTATTATATATTGAATTTAAAGAAATTGCAGAAGTTAAATTTTTCGGACTTGATCATAAATTTAACTTCGGTAATATCTTTTGTTTTTGTTACACAACTGTAGTTTTAAAAACAAAAAAAAAAAAATAATAATAAATTAGCAGTGATAATAAATGTGTCGAAAATAGTTAAATCTTCACCCGAATTAGACATGTTTGTATGTATGTATGTCGCATTTGAATAAAAAGAATTCTCGCAGTTTAAGTTTCGTCTTCACCTTGTTAGTATTATAAACAAAAGCCCCCACGCAAACCCCTAAGGGTCTGTGAGCACATACACAATCTCAACCAGAATCTCTCAAAGAGAACAAAACATGTAAAAATTTTAAATCTGTAGCATTCCAGCTTTCAACAATGTAGGTTTGTGTCACTTTGCTAAATATTTAGCAAACCAATGCATTTTCATTTTAACCGCTTTTTTTGGTTGGGGGCCTTTGATTATAAATATCTGTCACTAAAATATTTAAAGGTTAATTAAAAATGTTGAGCATTTTGTCTCTTCTGATGAGGAGGATAAACTGAAAATTAAATTATTTTTCAAAGGCAACTAAGGTGCCGTTCTACTTACTATATTCTATAGCCAACTATAACGTGCGGGTTTTTTTGCAAATCCAAGAAAAGAAAAAAAACATGATCCTCAAATCATATAAAATATATCTGATTGAATAAAGCATCCTGCATGTCCTGAAGACTTCCTGAACCTGATTAAAGATAAACTTTGCGAATAGGGGTGATTTTTAATCTAGTACAAAATTGTCGTACTCGACTTCTACAGCCGTGATGTGGCAGATTATATTTGACAGTAACTACGAGATTACTCGATGAGATCAAAGAGCTATATATTTTTAAACTTATAATTGTACATTAAAGAACGACATACACAATGCCAAATTGGTAATAGATTTTCAATTAAGTTGTGTATTTATCGATATCTAACCGACATCTGCAATATCATTTGCAAAAAATAAAACAAATTCGACGTGACTGCAACGTAAATAATACGGGTGATTTAACGAGTGTTATTCACTAATAAAAATAGAATCAAACAATGTTTTTTAAATACACAGAAAAAATCATGTGTGTGAAGATAAATTCGAACTTAACTAGCAGAGACAAAAACCACATTTTTTAACAGAGCTCATTTTGCAGTAAACAGAGCACTATTATTAGTATAACTCACTGTATTTATTATTCCAATTATTTTGGATGCTACAACTTGGAATCGGGAAAAGCTGCACCTAAAAAAACAATTGGGAATGTTGCTCCGAGAGATAATTTGTGGAATTAAAATATTGGAATTTCCAAAAAACCTTAAGAAAATCAATAAAAAGAGCTTAAATTTGAAAATTTCTTGGGAATTAGTTCTCAATATGGAAAAATGAGGATGGGCTGGTATAACACACCATATACCAGGGAGTACTTAATGGACCTATAATAGTGGGATATCTGAAATAATTTTAAAACTTGGGAAAAAAGCTGAGTTTTTAAAAATAGTCATATTTGCATATTTCTGGGGAAGTATTTGCTTTTAATATTTAATAAATAGGCCGAATTACCGCATTCGTGAGTCCTTACAATACAGAAATTGTCCTGTTACACTTATCTTATATGTATAGACAGATTACATTATATGTGAAGCAAGCTGACGAAAGGGACCTTTTGTTGCCAGTGTAAACATAGTTGTAAACATAGTATTTACAACTGGGATAAATTTGTGTTGAGAAAAGTCAAGCTTCAGATAAAAAAAACAAACAGTATTAAAATTAATGTTTTTTTTGTTGTTGTTGTAGACTCTATGTAAAGTACAGAATTTTAGACAAAATGAAAAAAAAATCAGGCAAAAATCTAAGAAATTAAAGTTTTTAGTTTAAAATTATAGTTTTGAGATAATCGAGGTTGAAGTTGGGCAACAATTTGTGCAATTTTTCAGTTAAATACTTAAAAAAAAAAATTAATATGTTAAATATGAAATAAAATCCATATTGTAGTTGATCTCAAGATATGTAGGTACCGTTTTGTCCAAAAAAATTTTACCCAAAGATTTTAGCCAAACTCGTGTTTTGTTCCATACTGAAAAGATTTGTTTTCTTTTCTTTTTCTTTTTATATGGCAAGCGATATAGAAATAACTCAAAAAATTCAGTACTTTTCATAAAAATTTTCTAGACAAATCGCTCGTTTGCAATCAGAAACCGAACTTTAAGCTTGTAAAAAAATATTTGAATACAATTATTAGACTTCGAATACGTTAATCGTAACAAATTTTGTGTTTTATGTATTTTGAGCTTTTCACCGATGCGTTTTCTTCTTACCCGTTAGTAAAGATTCTCGTATACTTTTGTAATTAACTTTTCGAAGAAAATATGTCAGAGCTCATTATGCAACTGTCAATAGGTGATAAATGAAATATAATCTGCTCTATACGTTAAATAAATCATTAAAAAATTTAATTAATCTTCCTGTTTTTTATTCATGTTATTAATATTAGTTCTAACAGGCTGGATTTTTACTAAATTGTTTTTTGTCGTGTCTATCATCTCCAGTTTCGATAGAACTTGTAGAACTTGTTCGATATCGAATGCTGTAATTCCAAAAAGATGAATGATTTTACCCGATCACGTATGCAATAATTCGGCCCCAGTTTTTCGCCGTTCAATTTCAAACCCGGATTTTACGTTAGAGCTAAATTTGAAGACTCGAAATATTTAATTTACAATACAAAAAGTCATTTAATAATTTGGAAACCTTTCCAACCCCAGCTAGAAAATAATAAAAAATAAACATAAGTATTAGATACTTTCAATACCTGTAAGTATATAGATTTGACCTGGATTGAATATGCGACGTTCGTGTAACAAAAATATTTTTTTAGATTTTATTTTTTTATATTTTAACTTATCTCAAAAACCGTATTTTTTACACAGGTTTCTTCATTCCAAATCATATCGATATGTAATTGTATTCAAATAAGTTCGCATATATGTATGTATGTAGGTGTGAAGTAGCCTCATTTGGTGGGGCATTTTAATATTTTAGTAAATCTATTTCTAGTATGAAAAGTGAAGAGTAATACTTGGTTAAAATGAGAGCGTGTTGGAACCCTTACCATGTTTGGAGATTAATCTTATGTTTTGGCTTGTGGATAAAAAACTTAACATCCAAATGTTTTGCGTTTATGTAAATGTACATATGTAAGTGTGTATTTAATAACTAATTAAAAATCACTTAAAATATAATTTATAAAATAGAATATTAATAAAGCGGTACATAATATATAACTATTACTATTTTAGGTATTATTGTATTATTGATTTTATTGATTAAAGTTGCATGAAAGTTTACTGCATTAACAATTGTTGTATGTGTGTGAAATATTTTTAAAATAATATTCGTATCTGTATTATAATCTATATATAAAGCACAAAATGTGTTTGTTTGTATGTTTGTTTGTCGGAAAGCTATAGCTGCCTACACCAGAGAACCGATCTTTCTGAAATTTTCACAGTTTGTTATTAGATATACGGTTGGTAAAAAAGGGTACTTATTCTTTTGATATTCGACGTGGGCGTGGCACCTCGCATACAAAGTAAATATTTATCATTTATAGGTAGCCCCTTGAAATTTTGCACCAGTAGCCTCTATATTAGCATATAGAAATATACTGAATTGGAATAGCGGGCGTGGTACCTCCCATACAAAGTGAAAAATTATTATCGTGTGCATAAAGAACTATAATAGGTATGGTCTTGAAAGTGGGTAAAAGTGACCCCTATACCCATGCGTATACTCTAAAAAAACATAGGCTGAATTGGGCCAGTGAGTGTGGTACCCCCCATACAAATTATCGTGTATTTGGAGAACTATAATAGGTAGTCTTGGAACTTTGCACATGTAACTCTCGGAGTAATTTGCATAGTCTAGCAAAATTCAGACTGAATTGGGGCAGTGGGCGTGGTACCTCCCATACAAAGTGAAAAATTATTATCGTGTAGCTAGATAATTACAATAGGTAGAGTATTGAAACTTTGTACAAGTAACCCTCATATTAATGAACATAATCTAGCAAAATACAGACTAGATTAGGATAGTGGGAATGGCACCTCCCATACAAAGTAAAAAAATTATTATCATGGTAATACGTATAGTCTAGCAAAAAACAGATTGAATGGGAACAGTGGGCGTCGTACCTTGCATATAAACTGAAACAGTGTTGCCGTGCGTTTTCGAGTTAAAGGTTGGCTATACTTTTCTATCAAGAGTTTATTGCATTTTTTGTGGATGAGTGTAGCGAAGCGTGCCGGGAATAGCTAGTATTGTATAAACCCAAGAATGATGAAAGAAAATTGCGCTATCCTGCACACAATATTAAAATTTTCTGTGAATGTTGGACGTTACAAGAACTGGGTGTTACGGCGTATTTTTATTTTTAATATTTATTTTTTCAACTCATTTTAAAGTTACTGCACAAATGAGATAAACAACATATAAAACAAAAATTGAATACTAAACAATGAACCCATTTGAGGTTACATTAAAAGAGTAATTTTTCCCTTTCGATTTTTTAGGGTTTATAACACTGTTCTGCAGAGAAATACTCCTTAAAAATATTCATTAGGAACTATTTTATAATAATCTATGTATATAATATAACTATTTAATAATAGTCGATAATTTTTTAATAAGTGAACTGTCGGAGGCATACAGTTAAATTTACAAACAGTAGTTAAAATTTAGTTCGCTATATAAACAAGTATAAAAAATAAACCTAAAAATTATAGGTTGATCTGCTAGTGACGTGATTTGCATGTACATATTTGGCCTAAGTGTTGAACCATATAGGTAGACTCTTGAAATTTTCAAAGAAATTGTATAACTGTGGTCGCTATAGCAACAAATGCAAAAACTTATAGGGTATTCCAACAGTGACATGTTTTTCATGTATATTTTTTGAATTGTAATAGGTAGACTCTTGATATATTCATAAAAAAAGGAATTGCCATTACTGCTATAACAAATAATAAAATTAAAGGTATTCTGTAATAGGTAGATTCTTGAAATTTCTACAGTAGATGTGTTGTTATCTTTGTCTTATATTGACTTATTTTTTGAACCGCAATGATATTTTCATGGAAAGTCCTTATATTTGAATAGCAATAGGCTGACACTTAAAATTTACACCATTATATTACGTTTTTTTTTCATTATTCATAAAGATAGAAATATTACAAATACATCAGAAACAAACTTTCATTTTATAACATGGATTTCGGAAAAATCACAATCGCTTAAGGTAGAAGAGTATTTTTGTTTTCGTTTCTAAAAGTAGGGAAATAAAGTCATAAATATAAGGTTTCGATATAAAAAGTTAAAGAATTACATGTGAAAACAAATACTGAAATGTAAAATCTATAAACAAATGCTTAAGACCAGAATGCAGTTTTGCCTGTCATTCAGATATACAGTGGGTGACAATTCAGTGCAAACTTATTTTGAAGACTCTATAGCGCAGTTTTAGTTTTAAATAAAGATAATAATTAATTGTTATTGTAAAATTTTAATTACGAAAAATTTTATTTTATTAAAAAACAAAATTAAGGAATAAAGATTTTCAAAAAGTTTCAATTGAATGTTCGCCGCTGTATGAACATCAGTAAAAAATTAAATAAAGAGAAGACGCAAAAAATATAAAATTTCAAACATTTTGTGATCAATAAATTGTTTGAAGAATCATTTTTGTTTTTGCTTTAGTCGTTATAACATCCTTGTATTATTTTAAGTTTCAAACTAAATTTTGCCTGATAATTTTTTGCTTATGGCAACCTAAATCCCAGGCAGAATTGCATACTTCCCTTTATAATAAGAAACTATTTAAACTTAGTAGATCTACTAAAAATAAATTTATAACAAATTAATAAAACGTACAAAATTTACAGTGGAATTTTTACAGACCAATTATGTATTTGTGTTATGTAAATAAATATGTGCGTGTGTTTATACGATTCAGCAGCTTTAATAATTTTAATCCTTTAGACATCCAGTTTAAATAATGCCAAGCTTTATAATACAATAATGCTAATTATAAAATAACTAATTATAAGATTTATACATTTATTAATGCCTTGAAGAATTTCTATAAAAAGCAAAAAAAATATGGAAGTTTTTTTTATAATAGATTTTTACAAAATTTGATTACGAAAAATACTCGATAAATACGTTCAACTTACCTTACAATCAATGGAAAGACATTTTGTTCTTCTGGGGCTCGATAATCTCTGTAGTACAATAAATATGGATTTTTATTGCTGACAAATAGAGGTGGTACACCTCCACCGGTGTTTGAAACAATCGCTATATCAGCACAGTTACGGAAAGTTTCTGTAAGTTAAATAACTCAGGTAAATAAAAAAAGAATGTTTCTAATAGGTTGGGGAAAAATAAATCCATATGTTTTCGGTAGATGGCTGTAGTGATCGATAACTCGTAAAGTATCGATTAAAAAATTTCAAATTTGTGTTCATTGTCCAGGTGACATTTCACACTAAAAAATTCTTTTGTCATTATTTGTTTCGTCCATTCAGTCGTGAATTACAGAGCCTTAAAAATGGAAGTCAACAAAGAGATAATACTGCACATTTTACAATTTTTTTGATAAAGGTGAAAATGACGGCCACAATATTGACCCAAAATTAGACCCATTTCTCATTCCCAGTCACCATCCATTTTAGAAATGGGTCGATTTGATTCCGTTTGGCCAAGGCTCTGCAGACGGAAATTTGATCCATCATGTTTTTTGGTGTTCATTGGACACTTTTGATAAAGATGCAAGGTGCATCTTTAACATCAAACATACCTAAACGAAATCGACGAAACCAAAATTGCACGTAATTAGCTGTTACAGTATCGACCATAATCACAATTTCAGCCTTGCTTGGCTTGCTTTTTCGCATTTATCAAAGAAAATCTGCAAAATGTACCGAATTTTCTCTTTGTTGACTTCCATTTTTAACACCCTGTAACTCACAACTGAATGGATCAAACAAAAAAAAAAAAACAATAAAAGAATTTTTTTAGTGTGAAACGTCAGCTTGAAAAAATTATGGATTTCTTTTTCCCCAACCTATATAACAAAAAACAGAAAAAAAAATATATATATATATATATATATATGTATATAAATACCTGCTTTACCACAACCTACACTTTCTGTACCGTTAGCACATTTACCCCACATGTTTGCCGTGTAATAAGTCCATTGTAACACGCATTGAGTGCAGGTGACGTAGGGTGGCAAACGCACGCGATAACGGAAAATATCCTTCTTTTTTGTATCACGAGGTATAAGAAAACGATGATCTCGACTTCCAGATATATAGAGAGGATAACGATCAAAGCACTCTTGATTGGCTTCTCGGCGAGGATTGTTATTCGGGCACAAGGACATTTCGAAACGACCGTAGTGATTTGCAGTCAACTCAACTTCAACATTAATTTCCTATTTAACAATAAAAATTGGTGAAATAAATCTCATTTATGGCAGTCATAGGTTATTCAAAACATAGTAACTCATTTTCTGTCTGTCTGTCTGTCTGTCTGTCTGTCTGTCTGTCTTTCTCTTTGTGTTCGCATCACGAAAAACTACTGGATGGATTTTAACAAAATTTTGTGAGGAGGTACCTTAGTGTCCTGATTCCAATATAGTATACTTTATTTCCGCAAAAGAGAGAAAGTAGAGAAAAAGCAGAGAAAGTACGCCGATTTTTTACCGATTTAAAGGTACTGCATATAAAGGTACCCAGGAATGGGTACCTTTACAAAAATAAATACGTAAGAGTCTTAAAATTTGGAGTGGATTATTTTCAAAGCAAAATCGAACGAAAAATTGTCAGGACGCACACAAGGTGTGTGGGCACAGCTAGTATATATATAATTTATTAAATACATATGAAATTTGTAGTCAAGGTTAAGTTTGTTTATTTATTCTCTCTAAGAAAGAATAATTTAAATTGCAAATTATGTTATAATGTTAAAGAAAAATTGGGAAAATTTTTTTTAAGACACCAGCAAAACGAAATGCACATTTTCTAGACAGCTACGTCCGTCATCAGCACTCTTCGTGTCTATCAACTTTGGGTAGTGTTAAGTTGTATACATCATATATTTAACCAACCAAACTCAGATAAAGGAATACGAGAAAATTGCAACGAAGTCTACCACCACCTAAAGCTTCCCCTTTGTTATTAATATTTTTACTTTAATATTTACCACCTTATATTTGTTGTTTCTTTAATATTATCACCTAATTTGTTATTCAAATTATTCTTTCTTAAGCCTAGTACTCTGTTCGAATTTGTGGAAAATGTTGAGCAACATTTAATATTTCACAAGAATAGGTGTCTATCTCGCGATTTTGAAGAATTTAACGATTTTATTGTTTTTAAGAGTACCACATTTCTTTTTTACAAATGTTAGCAAAAGCTGTTGTTTGAAAAATTCCACATAAAATAAAGCTCATTTGCTTTATTTCACAGCTTTGACAAAATGTTTGATAGCATTCCGCATGAAAAACTGAACAGAGTACCACACAGAAAAAATTGTTACCAAAATATTTTCAAACAAAGGGTTTTTTTAAATGTTTATTGATTTTCAAAAACTTTTTTGCTTGAATCTAATAATACTTCTGTTTGATTTTTAATTTGCTGCTAACAGTGTTGCCGTAATAAAAATAATTGATCAAACTAAATTTATTAATATGGAAATGTTGTTCTTGTTTTGAAGTTTTCGAAGAAGTGTTTTTGTTAAATCTTTTATTGTTTGTGTTGGACTTCTTAAAGAGTTTTCGTTATTTTTATAAATAATTTTCTCTATTCTTAATGTGGGTAAAACTTTCCTTGCTTATATTTTTAAATAATAAATTGGTTTATTATAAAATAGTATAGGTTATTAGCATTATAATATTAAATTAATAGTTGAATTCCCAAAACATTTAATTTAAATTATTGCTATTATAGCATACACAGCAATACAAATACTATATAATTTTTAAATTCCTATCTGTATATTAAAAGATAAGGAGGTATACGTCAAATTAAGTCATCCATGAGAACACTATTTGCTTTTAAGTTTTATTTAATATTGCGGATATAGCAATATGAAGGCTGTGTAAATATCAAATGTCTGACTATAACACATACACAGCAATACAAATACTATATAATTTTTAAATTCCTATCTGTATATTAAAAGATAAGGAGGTATACGTCAAATTAAGTCATCCATGAGAACACTATTTGCTTTTAAGTTTTATTTAATATTGCGGATATAGCAATATGAAGGCTGTGTAAATATCAAATGTCTGACTATAACGGTTCAAAAGATAAGGCCATATACATAAAATAATATCACCTATCGGCACACTGTTTAATTTCTAATTTGAAATATTTATACTTACGGTCATAACGGACTATCTGAAATTATACCTAATTTCCAAGTTACATCAACTATAAGGACACTAATCTGTAAGGTAATTTTGTTACTAGTTTGTTTAAATATGAAAAGACCCATAAAAATCATACATGATTTTCCCGATGCACAGCCTTTATTTTTTAAAATTATGAACTTTTTTGAATCGAACTAATCTGCAAGCATTGCCATTCAAATAAAAATCGGTTCAGAATTAAATGATTTCGAGGAGTTAACTCAGACGAGTTGATAACCTTCACCTTATATGACGTCGGTTAATTACACGACAATTTTGCAGATATTATCCAAGAAATTTTATTTTTGCCAATTTATTAATAATTACTCATTCGCAAAAAACGGCAACACATTCTGTCATGCATTGAGAAAATAACAAAAAATTTTATATTGAATTTTTCAAGACTTCAAAAGGAAATTTATTTTAGTAAAAAAATATTTAAAGCACAAATATTGAAACATTTAAAAGCCATTAGCTGTAGAGGAAAAGGTAAAAATGTACAAATTTTTTATTGAAGATATTGCTACATATATATGTACATATATATTTTAAATTTTGATTTTTATTCACAGTTTTTCAGGTGGCGGCAATGGCCAACTTTATGTAATTATGTATGACATATGCTTTTGACCAGCAAACAATTCCTATACCAATAATTTTGATGAATCAAATACATGGTTTCGCCCCAATTGTGCTCAAGAGGAAACGCTTTGTGCCTAAAATATGTATATATGTATGTAAGTAACTAGTCGCTAAAATTTGACCAAAGTAAAAAGAAAAAGAAACAGCGAAATTGAATGAATTTGCCATTGCCATCCCGTCTTGGCCTTTTTTTTAATATGGTCAAATTTTACCCAGTTGTTATTCAAATTAGTCACAAAACTGTTACTATTAAACACAATTAGAGAAAATTGTTTTTGATTTAGCTAAGTTATTAGTTTGAAAATTGTTTGTTATTTCAGTAAGGTTTCAGATAAATTATTTGTTTGATTTTTTTTTTTAATTTTCAGCAAACTTTTTTGTCTGATTCAGACAAATGTTTTGTATGAAATTTTTTTCTAAAGTCAATAATTTTTTTTTTACCAAATATCACAATTAGGTGTTTGAAAAAATCGGGGAATATTTGCAATAAACTAAATTTAAAATTAATTGTCTGAGTTTACAATTTTGTTTATAGGACCATATTCAAACAAAAACTTTCCTATTTTTGCGAATTAATTGTTTAAATCTGAAAAATAATTTTTTCTGTGCAGGCTTTAGAGAGAATAAAAAACGAACTTAAGCTTGACTACAAATTTCATATGTATGTAATATTAATAGTTTGTCTAATAAAATTTCAAATTATCAAAAATGTGTTTTTATTTTTAGAAATGTTTTTGTATTTTCCGGGACGCTACTCCCGTCTTCAGCATTATTCGCATCTATCTACTTTTTTCTTTAAAATTAATCACTTAATTTGTAATAAAAAATATTCTTTCAACCTAGAGAGAATAAAACGAACTTAAGCCTGACTTACATACAAAGTAAATATATAAAACATATTTACAACACCGTCATGACAATAAAAGAATACGTATTAGTTGTCAAAAATGCTGACAATTATCTCCGCAGTATAGCCGTCCGGACAATAATTAAGGCAATTTATTTAAATTTTTTTGATTCTTCCTTTTTGAATTATTTTATGTACACAAAAGTTTGAGTTATTGTCGGCATAAGACAAATCATTGTCTTATTAACTGTCTTCAAAAGTTTCAAGACAGTAGTTGAAACAATTGACAAAGTATGTATTAGTGAAAAAGTGTGTATGTATTGCTATTGTCATGACAGCATTGTCTAATGTAATCTCAGTGTAAAAGTCTATTAAAATATTATTTTCAGAACGCTGAAGACGTTGCGGTCACTGCTAGCATAATATGAAAACACCCCTTATATTCATACAGACGTCATTTCTACACTAAATAAGTTTTACCTGACCAGATGTAAAATATCTTGATATAATTCCTTTGGCATATTCTCCACCAGCTTCATGTGGTCGTGGACTTCTCAGATGATACGCATCGCCACAAACTCCACATTTACCTTGATTTTGTTCCCATTGCACCGCATAACCTCCGCAAAATAATTCATTATCGTTATAATTTACAGGATTTGGATAACCAAAGCGCCACATTGCATTGCGGGCAGGTGGATCCATTAAACGACCATGACCAGACACCATTACTGACAGTAGAAAACAGCACAACAGCGTCTGTAAAGTAACAGAAATGTAAAATAATATTAATAAAAATGTTATCAAATTCTTGTTGGTTATTTTGTACTAAAGCTTACCGTAAATACAAGTAAGAATGACATTTTTTTGGCAGATGATTAAGTTACAGCAAAACAGTTCTAAAAAGATTGCCGGAAGTTAGTTATTGTGTTAAATATGTATTTGTGTTTATATTTATGTGTTATTCTTTTAATATTATTTGTGTAGAACAGTTTAAATTTTAATGTTTAAAAAGAACTTAGGTAATACGTCGCATTAGGTTCTTTCAGCGCGTTGTTACTAAGATGTTTGCTGTTTTTTCTACACAGGTAGTCTGAAAAGGTTAATAAAACAATTTTCAATACAAAATTTGGTAATAAACCATTCGTCGCCGAATGGAATTCAAATAAAAGAAAAATATATAAAGAGAATTAAAATAAAGAAAAATGTTTGCTTGGTAGTATAATATGAAAAATAAATAGAGTTTACAAGTGAAAAACAATTTCAAAAAGCTCTATCTTCTATGAAATATAATGTAAAATTAAAATTTCTCAGATTCTATTTCTTTGATAAGTTTGTTAAAATAGAAAATTAATAACAAATGAAACTACCGGGTAGATTGATACAAAGAGTACTGATGACGGACGTAGCTGTCTAGAAAATGTATTCTGCTTTGCTGGTATCTAATTTTTCTTTATCTCTTTATAATTAAGAACTTAAGCCTAAATAATTAATTTATTAATACATATACATATATGTATATATTTTTTTTCCGAAAAATTTAAATATATCTATATATATATATATATATATATATATATATATATATATATATATATATATATATATATATATAAATATATATGTATATGTATATATATGTATATATATATATGTATATATATGTATATATATAAATATATATATATATATATATATATATATATATATATATATATATATATATATATATATATATATATATATTATCTTCGATACTGGGCAGAATCTGGACGTAGAAATTCTATCGCTAGAATATTCTAGTCTTAGGCTTTAATATTTAAGAACTTATTTTTAACCGCTAGTGGAACGCAGTTAACAGAGATGTGGGAGGTATTTAACTGACGAAATTATCTCACACCCTTTAAAATTGAGGCAGTTTAACATTTACCTGCAACGTTGTGAAAGCAGCGAGAGTTTCTAGCAAGGAAATTTATATTTAAATACAAAACAAAAATAGCAATGAGTATAAGTTATGATTTAATTTTTTTTTGTTTAAAAAATAAAAAATATTTTTAATTTATAAAATTTTTTTTTTAAATAATTAATTTCAGTTGCCGCTAGCTTTACAGGTTTGCAAGTTTATGTTCCCAAACCGAAACATTTATCATTACTTCTTGTTTTTTTGACTTCTTCTGCCTTTTAAGCTGTAACATAAAAAAAAAAATAAAATTGTTTGCGTTGTAATACTTTGATTTTCAACTTGATCAAATGTAACATGTTGCTAGAAATCGGTATTTAACAAGCAGAAATTTGTCAAAATTAAAAGTACATTGCAAATATAATAAAAATACTTGGTTCGTTATTGTGTTGCCTTACAACTAAATAAGACAAGGTGCTATGATATTACTTAAAGAGCATGTGGATGAAACACAATAATGAAACTATCTGTAAAGTTGAATGTAACGCCTTTTATTTTTTATCAATAATCACAAGGACGACCAACAAGTAAACCACAATCACGCCTTTTTAGTTTGCTTGGACAAAGCTTGCACACAGTTGGGAGAAATAATGTCGATTAGAGATACAAATACATGTTCTTCTTTCTTTTTAATTAATTTTTATTAATAATTTTATTTTTATAAAATAAAATATAAATTTTGTAAACTTTAGCATTCATGCAACATGAGGTTAAAATCAAATTAAATCTACTTCGAGATTTGAGATCAAAATTTAACGTGTAAATCAACAACATTAATTTAAAAAATAAATTTTAAGTAAATGAATTAATGATTTTTCAGGCTTAAGTACATTTATAAAAATAGTTCAAATAAAATAGAATTTATAGTAATTCCCGAAGCAGGACACTGACTGCATGGAAATTGTTAACTTCAGCACTATTGTGTACACACAGTAGTAAAAAAATATAAAGAGAATAAAATAAAGAAAAATAGTTTGCTTGGTAGTTTGTGTAAATATAATAAAATAATTTCTCATATTCTATTTCGCTATAAAAGTTTATTTAATAGAAATTATTTTACAATTGAAACTTGCTTGTAGATATTTACGAAGAATGCAGAAAAAGGATGTATCGACCCAGAAACCGCATTGAATTCAGGCACTAGGTGTGATATTTCTTTATCTCTTTATAATAATGAACCTAAGACTGAAATTAATTCATTAATAAATTTTAAGTTTTTAATTTCCATCTACAGATTAGACCATATAGATATTTTATTAGTTACATAGTTTCCAGTTTTTTTCTTTTCAAGAATATTTTAAAACGTCTAGAAATATTTATTAGTATCAACAAAAATTAATTTTTAATTTATATTCAAAATAGCTTAGGACGATCTAACTTAGGCGTACAAACTTACATGCAGTGATAAAAATTCATAATTAGCAAGTAAATTAAATAAATGAAGAACATCCAAATCAACGAACTTTAATTTATTCTGTCAAGTCTGAAGTCGTCATAAACAAATGGATTTACGATTTTGTTTAGAAAGCAACTTATTTTATAAACAAATTGAATGAATTCGAGCCTAAGCCGATATTGGTTAAATTGTTGTTAGTATTTCTTTCTGTCAGCCTTTTATCAAATGTAAAATTTATAAACTATTATTTTATTAAAACGCATAAATTAAATTAATTTAATAAATATGAATCATACATGAGACTAATTCATTAGTTTGACTAATTAGTTGCCCATTTCGTTAGCATTCGTTTATAAATAATGCTAATTAACTTCTTATCATACCGTTATTCTCAATAATGATATCGCAACACTTTTATTAGCGATCAATAACTAATGTGCATGCCGCCAAAAATCAGAGTTCAAGTGTGGAAGCTCTATATCCCTCATCAATAGGCAATGTATTTTTTCAAAACTCGTATTAACAGGTGCAAAGTAGGGCAAACGGACATATTCATACAGGTGAATTTTTTAAATGTATCTAGATTGTTTTCCAAACTTGAACTGAAACATAAGAAACGTGGACGAAGGGCAAAAGTCTTACAAAAACCACGTGGTACAGTATTCCTTCCAAGAATTATAGAAACAGGATTACTTCATGAGGCAGTTTGCAAATTGCTTTATAAAATTTTGTGCAAATTTATGTAGTATGCAAGAATTGCTAATACTGCAATTAAAATCACATTTATTAGCAAATAGAAATACAGCTCTCGTGACGTCATGTGTCCAACATGCGCAGAAAATTATAATATCATGTGGGCGATGACGCAATCAGGTTTAAATTTTTTTTTGTTTATTTTGGATCCGGTAGGTGGCGCTTTTGTTAAAATAAAAATAAAGTATTTTTTAGAAGAATGACAAATGTTCAAATAATTTAACTTTTTAAGAGAGTTTAGCCTCCATTATCTTCTCTTCTCTTCTCTTCTCTTGAGTATATTTTTATAAACTTGTAAATTTGTATACGATCGATATGCATAAATATGTTTTTATTTTACTCCTAAATTTATAAAAAAATAAGTCAGTAATTGCATGTGTAGTTATTATATAATAATTAAAAAAAAGGTAATTAACATCCTTCACGTCTGGCTGATATGAACATACTAAACATTTTTTTATTATTTAGATCTAGCTTTTTTTAGAAGTAATCTAAATCATCATTTTATTAAGTCTTAATTGAACCTTCGTATTTGTATAAAAATCAAGGAACAACAATATTTTTTTCATCGTATTTTTTTACATCCATCGACTCTAAAGTAAATATGTAGTATGCAAAAAAACTCGTTAAAAAAAAACATTCGTACTCTAGATTTATTGTTTGTTAACGTTTTTAGCAAATTTGCAACATACTTATCGCTTGAATAAACAAGTTTTATTGACGTGCAATCCTGCGCTCATACATCGTATTTTAAGAGCAGTTGCTAAAACCAGTGTGGTTGACCTACCTCAAGAAATGCATTTAAGTGAGAAGAATAGGATGTCGTCTGCCGTTTAGGTCTTAAACATGTTTTTACGTCTTTAACTGATTTTGTTGTTTTGATGAAAATTTACTAAAAAGTATCAATTTGTCGATAAATATAATTATGAATTTAATTAGTTTATTTAGGTTGAATGTGCTAATGCATGTGAGTGTGTAGGTAAATATTAAGTTTAATCGATAAAGATTCACCACGTTGTTTTTCGATTAAACGAGATCATTAATGCAAAAACGTATGATAATGGTTTGTTTTCGACAATTTAAAATATTTCATACCACATTTATTTTTATGGCTGCTGTTTAAATGCAGATACAAAATATAAATATTTAAATGTGCATACATATCGCACACTAAATCATAACTAGTCACAACTCAAAATTCACAAATATTCAGGAGAGGCAAAAAACTGTTTTCTAAAACATAATTGTTTTGGTTGTAAATAACGTTAAAAGAGAAATAACGATATTTTATCAGTTAAAGAAGACAGTGATGCAAACGAAGTTTTCGTGGACGTTAGAGATTTGATCTGTGAACTGGTTTATGATAAAAACGATTTTGATAAATTTTGATTTGTGACTGTTTAGGATTTAGAGTGCGACATACATATATACTGGGCCGAGTATAAACGTGTGTTATCCCTTAATAAAAAGTGAATGTCCTCTTATATAAATAAAAAAGAGTAAATAATCTCATTAAATAATTGCGTTAATTTAAAATAAATTTAATTAAAAGTACAATTCTCAATCCGGATTGAGTTTAACAAATATTCAAGGTGTTTAAAGCCATCTCAACTTTTTATTTAATTGTGTCGCATATTTTGTGCACTTCCCGTATTCAGGAATATGTATTATTGTAGTTTTTAAAGAAAAAAAAAAAAAAAGAAAAACATTTTGAAAACACTTTTTGTGAAAAATACATTTTTGTTTAAAAGGGAAAACCATAGGATACATTGAGGGCTCCGTATGTCAAAAAAGCATGTATATCGCACAAACGGCTACGGTGTGAATTCAACTTTTGGTTTGTAAAAGTAAAAAAAAAAAATTATAGAAGTAAAAGTATAAGGCGTTAAATGTGTACGATTTTAAACTGTCCTTAATTTAACATTTAAAATAACAAAGAAAAAATAATTCAAATAATTTTGATGAATTTTTTTTATATTAAAAACTATTATTGGTAAAAAACACTAAGCTTAAATCTTTCATGCAAAGAATTACTGTTCCGCCTTTTGGATATGGAAAATGTATAAAAAGAAAAAATTAAATATAAAATGACACATATAAAGTAGGCGGTAAGCACCGATGAATATATCGCACTAGTTCCTCTAAATAAAGTCAACTAAACATTTTACAATTTTCTCTTTTTGCAAGAAATCGATGTTTAGTGGTCATATCTACGCGCTGTAAAATTTTTACTAATTTATTAATTTAATTGATTTTTCCAAAAAAAACTTTGTCCGATGATGAGGACGAATCCAATAATTCAGTTATCATAAATTCTGAATAAATAAGAAACTTAGAAATGTCTAAATTTTAAACTTTTCACATTTTTAATATAAAACTTTTTCATATCCGGCATTTTATGCAGTACAAACAATGGAATTCCTTTTGGCATTTGTCAGAGTAATTTTTGGGAAAATAATAAACTAACATTAGAGTTATTCTAGAAAACAAACAATATGAAATCACATTTTTAATAATAGAAAATAAAACACCATTACAGTCAAACATAAATTAGCGCGTTAAGCGCTATCTATCTGTTAACAATTCTCATGTATGTACATACATACAAAATGAATAAAGAAAACCCAAATGGTGCGACGTCAACACTTTGGAATTAAGAAATAGATATTGACAGAGCTTCAGGTATTTAAGTTGGCTGCAAACAAAATGTCATTGTTTTTTTTTTTTTTTTTGTTTTGTTAATAATGAGATTGCAGTTACTTTCAGATCTATCTAGCAATATTATCTCTACTTTGCATTTCTATTTCTATTTCTATCTAACTTAATTTCTTCATTGCAGGGTTAAAGCTGGGCGCTAAGCAAAGTAACGCAGAGCGCACTGCTTCAGGTTATTCAATTTTATTACATCTAAATATATTATTTAGGTATTTATTCTTTTAATCATTTACACCCAATTCTGTTTTTACACGGTCTTTTTCTACACGGTTTTGATTTAAGAATAAAAAAATAATAATTTTTACACGATTTAATTCTATTTAGCACGATTCAAAATCATTTGCGCTTAGATTTTATTTGTAAAATTTAAGGTTTGCTAAATATTTTTATATCAAAAACTTAGAGGAATTCCCTTTTTGTGCATACAAGCATTTTTACTTGTTAGTGCAATTGAAATGTGTTAATATTTTGTAAACTATCAATGCATCTCTACAAGAAGACGACGAAAACTACAAATAAAAAACTACAACGTAAAGCCATTTGTTTAGAAAACAAAATTGAAATTTTAGATCGCCTTCGAAATGGAGAAGGCTCAACATTTTGCTCTTAGCAAAATGTTCGGTTTAAACGAAGCTACAGTAAGAACTATAAAAAAATTAAAATTCAATTAGGCAATCGTTAAGTCTTCATCATCTGTTAAGTCTTCATCATACACTAAAGATGCAAATAAACGGTGCAAATACACATTACCTATATGATTTAGCAAAATAAACATGATTTCTTGTATTTAAAAAAATTCTCGTTTTTCACTAATTTTAATAGGTTTTAGAGAGAAGGAACCAATCACCTATTTTTGTATATGATCAATGTCTTTTTTCACACGGTTTTTTTTACACGGCTTTTTCTGGAATCAACCTACCGTGTATATAGTATATACGTGAGCGCAAGATGTTAAAAAGTGTACAGTATTGCATGGTTTTGAAACGCAAATATTGATTGTATGTGTAGTCGAATATTACTAAACAGTAAATACAGAGAACAAGAGAGCAAACAGTGTAAAAATCAGTGCACCTGATTTGACCGGACAGTTTTATCAAGTGTGCAATAAATATGCTGAGCATTTCATATTGTTCACTAGTTCATTTTACTTAAATTTTCTTGAGAGTAAAATCTCTGATTTTTGAGAGAAAAAATTAAATTAGATTTTTTTATTCATCAATAAAAGTTAAAAAAATTCAATCTACTACAGTTTTCTATTTTCAACCACTCAACGCGCAAATTAATATAAAATAACTAAAATACAAACCCTGCTTTTAACATCATACATTTACATACATGTTGTCTGCTATAACAGTATTTCATATCAAGAGACACTATTGAAACAAAATATTCACTACTGAAATTTAATTTCAAACAACAACAAATATTGCATTGGTTGGAAGAAGAGCAAATGCTATTGTATGTTTTTATTTAAGAGCACAACAATATTTGTATACACATGAAATCAAGTGCAAGAAAAAAGAGACCAATTCATTATTGAACATTATGAAGTTAGTCTAACAAGACGTTTTATGCTCACGTTTAGTATATACATATATAAATAATACTTAAAAACACTTATCTAATGAAACAATCTGAACCAACCAAATATTTTTTTCAGTGCAATGTCACCAATACAAAGATTTTCGCTGGTTCGTTGGATACCACTGTTTATATGAGTGTAAAAAGTTCAACATGCTTGTTGCTTTTCAGTACCCTACATTATTCAAGGTTGTTGATAATGTAAAATACGATTTTAACATATTGAATGAGCCAGTGATTTGATAAAAAAAATTAGGAATAAATTTGTGACAAACTTAATACTTTGTTCACGCACACTTTTGTAGACATAATGATGAAGGTTTAGTTTTAAAAAAAGACTATTTCGTTGAAAAATGAATTGTAAAAATTGAATTAATTTCATTTCAGGAAGCAATTTTATTTCCAGTAAAAATAATCTTTAAACAACAAAAATTTATTTATTTTGCATAAACGTCACCTTTTTAGAATTTAATCTCTTTAAAAACAATAAGTTCACTTAATATTAATTTGCTCGGTGTTTAATACATAAACTGACTGACAGGAGACTTAATCTTTTGAAAGACTGTCAGTTCGCAGTTCAATTATAGGTTTTGTTTGTTTTTTACATTTTTTAATTGTTGTGTAAGACTTGAAAGAGGAAGATATATATATGAGTCGCAAAAGTGAAAATTATAGTTTTGAAGAACCCCCTTTTTTATTAGAAGAAATAATGCCAGGGTAATCAAAGGCCGTCAATAATATTTTTATAACTTTGGATAAATTTAATGAAATAAATTTGAAAGTGTATAAAACAAACTTACTTCATTATACATAAAAGTTTTGGGGATTACAGGTTCTCAGTTTTTTTGATACTTAATTTTGTCTTTTTAATATTCGTTAAATATGCGTCATTACCAAAAAATACGGGAAACATGGATGTTATTATTAAATAACTTTTTAAGTATTTGTTTTATTGACGTCAGGATTAAATATTATGTTGTTCACAGTTTAGTAAATTTCAGTTTCAAATTTCAATATGAGATTCTAACATGAACGTTGATAACACAATTTGAAATTTTATATGTTAAATTAATAGAACATTTTGCAAAACATTAGAGATGGGATTTGATGTTCGTGAGGTAGCAATTGCAAAAAGTTTGGAGGGGTTGTAACGTAGAAGTATATTGAAGCGAACTTATTTTGAATAAACTGAGTCTCGAATAGAGATTTTTTAAATAAACAATCATACTGAAGGAGAAATCCAACGTCTATAAAGATTAACTTTACCGACATTAACTTTTATTTGTTTAATTTGTAGTATAAAGCTGAAAGGCTGAAATTATTTTTAAAATTTTTTGAGTTTTATTTACTAGCACGAAAATAAAAGTTTGTTTTAAGTTTTTTTTAAGGAACAATATTTTTTCCTTACCAGATTCGTAAATTGCCTTTTTTCATATTATTTATTTATTGTATCTTCAAATTGTATGAACTAACAATAAGTGCTCAAATCTTAGGTTGATAGTTATGTCGAGCATTTGTTGATATATTTTCTTAATAATTTTTTCTTTAGACTCGCGCTCCAGTTTAAAACTCGTTCTAAGTTGATCTTTTCAACATTATCCATAACATCAAGCCCTTATCGCCGAAATATTGTAAGTCTTAATTTTTCGATTTTCGTTTTTTGATAAAAATCGATTTTTTATGACCATTCGCATCATCTCTTAAAATTTTGTAACTATAAAAAGATCCATTACAAAGTTACACCAAAACTAATTTCGAGGTTGTATTAATACTTAAAGCAAAAAGGATTAGAAAAAACCTTCTCCTATAAAATTAGTTTTTAGGCACTTACAATATTTCGGCGGTAATGGCTCGATATATAACAACGAAACTCTTGATTTATTATCAAAAGGATAAAGAAATGTAATTCCAAAAAAACTTGTATATTTTTGTTACATCTTTGTAGTTGCATGTTGCTACTTGTAAATTCAGTTCAACTGAACTGCCTACAATATTAATTTCAAGCCCTTGACGTACAGCTTAAGCTTTACACACTCGTAAATGCAAACTGTGAATTCCAGAAATGTTTGCTTGTTTTTTTTTTCGATTATTTAAATCATTTTTTTATATGGATGGATATTAATATGTAACACCAATATTCATTAAATAAAATGACAAATCGCTTGAACACAACCGCACATACACACCTCCAATGTATGTATGTACGAGTATATGCCAAATTTAACGATACCTTAATATGTAAGTTTGTACTCATGGCTGTATATCACGACGCTAACAGTGTAAGGAAATACAAAAATTCAATGACAGAGCCCGGTGTATTAATTATTTTTATTAAATAATCGCCTTAAGTTTTTTGAGCGCTACCTTAGAAATATTAATTGCAATATTATAAATAAAAATTATATTTCAATGTAAGGAAGTGTACTTTGTAAACTGGATCCGCAAATGAAAAATATTTTTATCACTTCAATATTTCTAAATTTTCTCTTTAAATCACACACTTGTAAAAAACAGTTTTGGAAATTTTTCATTAAATTAATAACACAGTGCAGCAATGAAAATACAAGAAAGTGACGGTATAGAAAAGAACTTACGACAAGGGCCCACTGATTTTCCGAACCTTGCGGGGCCCATAAATAAAAATTGGTCACCAATTTCGCTTTTAGATTGTAGAATCGAGTGATTCAAATTCGTGTGTTTTTCAAAAAGTTTTTATTTAAATTACACTGTGTAATTAAATAACAATTTAAGTTACTCTAAATAAAGTGCCAAAGCGATAATAAAATTCGGTAATGAAACCTTTAACAAATATTTGCGTTAAGCACAATTAATTCAATGCATGACATTTGAATATACAATTTATTTTCTATACATGATGCATGACATGATTGATACTCAAGCGGTATTCAAGGTAAGAAAAAAAAAAAAACAACAAATAATAATAAAGACAATATTTTACTCGTATTTCGGGTGGCAAAAAAGCAACTACGTAAAAAGTTTAATTAATTATAAAAGAAACAAATAGTTTCAGCTCAATTGCAATAAAATCAAATGACAGCCATAGTGATAAATTCATTCTATTATTTTAAATAAATTTGTGGTTCTTATAAAGGTGGTTTGACAAGAGTTTGCTTTCGTTTGTCGAATTATTATCTGCAATTGTTTGCAAAAAGATAAAGAAATACAAATCTTTCTTCTTCTTTCTTATTGACAATCGTGTGAAATGTTAAAAATTATAAAAAAAAAATTGCATCAAAGATGAGATTTTTTTCATCGTCTTTTCTTATAAATATAAAATTATTTAAAAATATAATGGGTGCTCAAAGATTTGAGTTTGCATGAGTTTGTGTAGCAAATTTTTACCTTAACGGCCTTATTAATAATCAAATTCGTCGCGTTTTGGATTCAGAAAACCCATATTTCATAGTCTTGAAATTGTTTTGTGTAAAATGCAGTAATTTTTTTGCCAAACGGTAAGAAAAATTTACCTCTAAAAATGTTCCCTACATCCTAAGTACTTTATGGTTCAATAAAAAAATAATCTAAAGAAAGATAACTACTGCAAACTAGCTATACCCGGCGCGCTTCGCTAAACTCATCCACAAAAAATACAATAAACACTTGAATGAAAATTATGGCTAACCTTTAAATCGAATACGGACTCTATTCTCACGACAAAACTGTTTCATTTTATATTAAAGGTACCACGCCCACTTGTCCCATCCAATCTGTTTTTTGCTACACTAAGCGCAATAACACGATAATAATATTTTACTTTGTATAGGAGGCACCACTCCTACTATCTGTGCAAAGTTTCAAGACTCTACCTATTGCAAATCTCCAGGTAAACAATAATAATTGTTCACTTTGTATAAGAGGTACCGCTCCCAATATTCCAATCCAGCCTAATAAGGGGATTACTGGTGCAACATATCAAAAATCGACCTATTATAGTTCCCTAGCTACTTAAAAAGTGGGCATTTTTAATTTATTTATATAGATCTTAGGAGACCTTTTGATTGCTTAGAAAGGTGCTTGCATTGTTGGCAACGGATACCATGACTTCTAAAGACAATGATATTTCGCTTAAAATTCTATTCAAATATTAATGTATTCTTTATTATTTAAATACACATTTATTTGTCTAATAAGGCCCGTTATTATAACTTGCCATTAGCTAAAGTTAGGATTTTATGAGGGAAATAACTAGTTTTTCGTTATTATAAGTACACTTTAAGCTAGAAGTGACTGATAAACTAAAGGGAAGACCATCTTGCCTTTAACTTTTAACATTTGATATAAGAGTTTGAAGTTGCCATGTTTTGTCATCTATAAAGTTGCCGTATTTTCTAATCTATGAAAAAAAAAAAAATAAATTCATGCTAATTTAATTTTGCGTTTGAAAAATAAAAATGGAAAACAGATCTCCTTTGCTGTATATAAAATATATTCGTTTGTTTGTTGCCTCGATACTAATTTGTGGTTTGTTGAAAGTAAACAAACAAATGAAAGGTATGATGTTGCCACTACGTTTTAAAAATCCAATTTATTTTGTCAAAAGTAGTCGGTGTTTCTTCTGGTACTACCATATTTTCAAAAATATTAATTTTATTTTACAATGAATTTGTAATAACGAAAAATAGTTATTGTTCACTTTATCGCTCACTTGAGCAAAAGTGAAATTTAACTAAAACGTACTTTAAAGGCAATTTATAATAATGGGCCTAAGTATATCCTACAACTGTCAAGCTTTAAGATTATACATGCCACTTGAGGATTATCTAAAATAAAATTACAAAATGTTGAATAAGCATCTCGTAGCTATAGACTACAGTGACTACAGTGAGAAGTAATTTTTGAGTTAAAGTTTTGAATCTGAAAGCAGAAATTTGTTTAGAACATTATTGCATTTTAGCTAAAATAAAAGGAAGTAACATTATTTTCTGCGTAGGTATGTACATCGCATCGACATTATGACCATGATGGCTAAAAAAATTGTTAATTTTGTTTTTGCAATAAATGTAAAACGAGTCTGAATGTTGTTTTCGATTAGAAAAAAATTTCTTAATCATTTCAGCATCCTAATGCCTGTGACTTTTTTCTTTTTTCTCAAGGTATTCCCGTTATTTTACAGTCTATACAGAGATGGGATGCGATTGATAATGAGTGGAATTTTGCATTTCGTTGTATTCAGTAATGGTTTATTATTATTATTTTGGAAGTATTTTTTTAATATTTTTTTAGTATTACAGCTTAAAAAAATGTATTGCAATTCTGTCTGCTTTTGAATGCCAGTTGGTCTAACTGATTATTCGTTCACAATTGCTGTAAAACAACTATTGGGATTTGTAGTTGGTTGGCAGGTTTGCGTTCAGAAATGCAGTTTTCCGTTAGAATTTAAAGGAAAAAAGTCGTTTGGTTACTTTGTTTGTCTCTTGCAGATTACGTCGATGATGGTGTGAATAATATTTGAAGTTCAATGTTAAGTAATTAATTGTTTTTGGTTTAAAGCAGAACTGCTTGTGTGTTATTGAAACGAAAGAACACTTTTTTCTAAAATATTTTCATTCCAGATTGGAACCTTCTAATGCATATTTTAAATAGGTTTTAAATTGCATAATTTTTGATTAAGTTAATATTTGGCAAATTTGAAGTGTTTTATAAAAGTTACGAAAAAATCTTAATGAAAAATTTATGTTATATAAACAAAAAAGAAATCGTTTTTTCTGTGTTGATGTGTGATTGATTGTACGATTTCGTGTGATTTTGTATTCAAAAGAGATTTTCACCAATTAAATACAATATTCATTTTTGACCCCATAAAGTATTATATATGTATATATTGTGGATTATATAGTCTATTGTGGATCATTATTCATAGAAAAGTTTATTTAGCGATGTCCCTCTGTTCGTGTTGACGTTGAAATGTCATTTGCCAAGGCGGCACACGAGATACAGAAAATTTAAGCCCACCAATCCTAGCATAGTTTCGAAAATTTTCGGATTGCAATTCACTAACAAGACCTTCTCATTGGAGGCTGCGGGAAAAAAACCCCGCCCACCTTTATTTTTTCACGTTGTTTTCATTTTCTTTCGGTTTTAATGTTTCTCTTTTGCTTTTTTTGTTAAAAAAATATTAGACCGCGACAGGTGGATCACAAGGAGTGCAAGGTTGGTAAGGTTTTTCTGCTTTGATTGGTATTAAAGGCCTTTATAGAAAGCAATACATATAGAGGTAGCCAATAGACCCACAGGGTGCCTACTGGTAACCAGGATCTGTCAACAGCACATTGGGGGGTCAAAATAAGGAAATGTTTTTTAAAGGATTTTTTGCTTAAGTCTCACCATTGTAACGCAATGTAGAATGCAGGAAGGTCGTAATATTTACAAAAAGTTTTAAACAAAATTTAAAAAAAAAAATAAATTTTTAAAAATATTTACAACAACATTGTGTGATGGATTATGTAAAAACAATTTACAAAAAATTTTTCAGAAAATTTTTTACAAAAAATTTAAAAAAATTTTCAAAAAAAAAATATTACAAAAATTTTATAAAAAATAAAAAAAATACATATTTTATTACACCTTATATTTGTTCTTGATTTTTCTATTTTTTCTTTAAAATTAATCACCGAATTTGTCATTGATATTCTCTCAACGTAGAGAGTATATAACGAACTTAAGCCTGACTTAAAAAAATTCATTCGTAGGTTAATACCTCAATATTCAATTTTTATTTTATTTAAACATTTATTAGGTTATTTATAATAGTTTATTTTTATTATTAAGTTCTTATTAGGGTTTTTTATATCCAATTTTCCGGAAAGTAATGAATTTTTGGAAATTAAATTATTTCGAAGACATTACCCCCCGGAAAACACACGTGGTAAGGTTTACTAAATAAAAAATGCGTTAATTGAAAAAAAAATTCATGGTATAAACACAAATAGGACGAACTTCGCACACTACGACCAATTAGTCAACCAAAATTTGATCCGTATATTCGTCGACTCAAACACAATGAGGACGAATTCAATTTAAGAAGTGCCAATCTCGGTTTTTCTCTGGGTATTTTTATATTCTTTTGTATCAGGTTATATACATTCGTATAATCATTTGTTATTTTTCACTTCTTCGATTATAGTTCCACTGTACATTTGTATTTAAATTATGATAAAAATTAATGAAATTTCGTCGACGCACTGATTGTTTACATTTCCATATACACAATTATGTTTTATATTTTTCGGCGAAAATTCGGAACGAAAAATTCGTCGTTCGTTTCATTTTATTTTGTCATTAAAACAAAAACTTAAGTACTGATGTCACAAAACAGGGGCCTAATCGCCGCATTCGATATCGAGTAAACTATCGTATCGAATAACAAATTCGATACGAGTCGAGTAAGCTAATTATGCCATTCGACATGAATCGAAGCGTCATTTATATCAAATTGTAATAGATTAATAATAAGTCAACAAGTGAACGAGAAAACACGGTTTAAAAACATTTCCCTTCGAATGAAATTACGTTACTTTTTATTCGATATCGAGTGGCATGATACCAAAATGAAAAATTACGAGAGATTTTACTCGATATCGAATGGGGTGATTAGACCCCAGTTATTTATCAGGAGAGTTTTTCAAATAAGTTCTAAGACAAAAAATAATTGATTTATTGTTAACTCCTGTGCTAGTTTTGGTAACAAAAAATCAATTAAATTAGTCTTTGAAAAGGGAAAAATTTTATTTTGCAACACAGTTTCTTGTCATTGTTCAGTTTTTTTTTTAGCTTCGAAAGATTTAATTTAATTTTTTTTGAAGGGCGGATACCGAAGCAGAACACTAACTTTATTTCATGTGTCCCTTTTCGACTCCCTGTCGTACCACAATGATTTCTGGTATCCGACTGGTAATTTACGAATACCTAACTCTCATTGAGTCTCAAGCTGTCGCTAGCCTTTTACTCTCGACTGTAGTGATTTCAGAATGATGACTGATACATTGTATTGCTGATAATTGCTAACATTTTCTTAAGGCTAGGTCTCCACAGTATCTCCATATAATATGTGTCTGCCCGTGGTCCAAATCCTTTTTATGTTAGCCTTTTTCCAAGCACAATCTGCAAGTAGCGTCTTACCGCGATTTTTAACTTGGCCAGATAATACTCGACAGTCCGTGCCCTGTCACTAACGCAGTTAACCATTTGTTGGCACCCATATTGTGTCCAAGCTCCTTCTTCCAACTTGTAATCTTCCTGCCAACTTGTGGTGAAAAATTCCAGAGTCTTTGGTGAGAATCGAACCACACAACCCCGGACTGATTGTCTAGCACACTACCTACCGAGGCACCCTAATTTAATTTAAGTTTAAATTATAAAAGAAATTTTGTTTATATTTAAAATTTACAAATGTTTATTTTAAACCAATTTCGTTATTATAGAAACCGTTCAATAAAATGCAACCATAATTGAAAATAATTTTGTAATATCCATCCATATATGCATTAAATATGCATATGATTGCATTGCATCGTATAGTTAATTTTACTTTCAATAATTATTTTTGTTTGGTAAAACAGAAACGAAACGTGAATTAATTGAATAATTTTTATGGAAATGCCAACCTTTCCCTGAAAATATTCACTGCCACAAAGAGAGTTTTGGGTAGTGCCGTAGCATAGAAAAGTGTTCCAAATACAAACGTGAATAAATGCACATACCGCTCGAAATTCATGCAGAATTAACTGAAGGCACTACTTTCTAAGAAGAATAAAGTGGGACTTTTGCAAAATACATCCATAAATTTGTGAGGTACGAAATAAATAGAAAAACTATTTCTAGTATATTCAAAGTTAACATATTAAACACAAAAAAAAAAAAAAAAAAATACACGGTGGCACGATTTAATCAATAATAAAAATTAAATGTTTAAATGAATATCGTAGTGAGTTGCTACTTCGAGTGGCTATTCGAGTACAAAAAATTCGACGCAACGATCATTAGTATTCCAAGCAGAATCTGCAATTTTTGTACACACTCACAAACTGACACACTACTCACTCATGACACTGACACTTTAGAATGCATAATAAAATAAATACGAATATTAGGCATTTTACTTTGAAAAGTACACATTTAAATACAAAAATTATCTTTTTGATGTTTAATGCTCATACATAGTTAAATATTTTCGTTTCTTTTACATATTAAATTAAATAATATTAATTTAACTACACTTGTTTTTGTATTCTTTCAAAGGATTTTTGTATACATACATACATATGTATGTATATTTTTAATTCCAACCTTATTTTCAACACTTTTAATTAATATTAACTTTTTTTTTTTCAAATAATTTTTGTACGCAACGTTACTCCGCGACAAGTTGCTTTTAGTTTGCGCAACCGTAACGTTCTGATGCTCCTTAAGATCTTGTGCCAAAATTTTGTTCAAAACGCTTCGTGTGTTTGATTTCCGATTTGGTGAGGAACATTCTTAAATGTGTGTTATTTTTGTAAGCAAAACGGCATAAAACGAGTTGTTGTTTAAGTTAAGTTTTACACTGTAACCGATTCCGTTCGTTTGTTTCCATTAAAATCGCATTTTTGTTACCTTGAGTATTTTTTATGCGCCTGCTCGTTGTCACTGCGAATAGCGTTGTTGAACTAAATTATTTGATGATCAGTTCGTACAACTGGGCTGACAATATAGTATGACAAATTTAAATAAATGTTGGTTTCTTGGGTTAATTTATTTTTAAGGAATTGTCACACATACATACATACGTAACATGTTTTATTTTTTCAATATTTATTTTATTTATACTCAAGTGAATTACAAAAATGTATATTTTTCTACTCACAAATTTAATTGTTTTGAGTTACTAACAGGGTATGTGTGAATTATTATTTATGCGTAAAACGTACGCAAAGGCGACAAATGATGATTAAAAGCGCACGCAATCCATGAAGGTGTCAAAGACTCGTTATAAAAAGTTTTCAATATGAGTATTTACATATATTTTCTTTTGGTTTTTGTGCATTGAAGGTAAGAAATAAAACTCAATTAAATTCTTCGCTTAATTCTAATGTGGTTGTATAAAACTCAAACAAAGTTTTTTTTTTAACTGAGGCTTTTTACTTAAATATGTTTAAAGTTACTTATTACTATATGTATACTTACATATGTAAGTGTTTTAAGAAATTATGAAGTGGATAAAGGTTTTGTTATTTATTCATTATTTAGAAAACTTTACAAACAATTTACCGGAGTAATTGGGCATAGTTGTACGTTATTGAACAAATCTATTTTATATCTGTAGTTTTCGTTATATGATAGGTGATTTTTTTATATGTAAGTTCTAATATAATAATATACAATTAGGTTACATAAACAGCACATAAATCATGTTGTATAGAGACAAAGCCCTCAAATATCTTGGTGCTATAATTGACTGCCGAATGCGTTATCCAAAATTATGACAATCACAAGAGGCCCAAGGTATCTGCAGAGGAAACTGTTATCTGAGGTTGTAAAAAATTTTATCCTGTATGCGTTTTCCATATGGTCGGATTGCATCTTATGAAAAGCTTATAAATTCTATTTATCGGATTGTTGCCCAACGAGACAGCTGTATCCTTCGTACTCTGTCAGATGAAGCAGCTATTGTTATTGCTGGTCTAATGCTAATCAGTCTTTAAGCGAGGAGATCAGAAAAATTTACAGCGAAAATTGCAAATGGTGTTAACAGTCGCGAAGCGGTGCGACAAATAAATATTGCCAATTGGCTGGTACAATGGTCGGAATTCAACAAGATACGTCCAGCTAATCAGTTAATCCCCGGAATAAAAGTTTGGCTTGACAGAAAACATGGTGACTTGAACTTTTATGTCACACAAATGTTAAGTGGACATGATTGTTTCAAATCTTACTTGTATCGTTATAAACATGATATACATAGATCCGTTTTGTTCATATTGTACTGGTTATGTGGTGAAAGAACAAACTTAGAGGAGTAAGTAAAGTGTAGTGTAAACCCGACAAATATTGTGCATATTATGTTAGCATCCGTAAGTAATTGGGAACATGTGTGTCACTTTTTGAAATTGGTAACAGTTGAAGATTGAATTGTGATCTTTTTTAACGGGAATTTTGAACGACACTTCACAAAAAGTTTTTTCAAGGTTAAATTTATTATATTAAGCCTATTATTATAACTTCCCAATAGCTAAAGTTAGGATTTTACCGGAGAGATAAGTAGAATGTCGTCTTTATAGTACGCTATACATTGTTAAAGGTAATTTTTAGCTGACTGACTCAAATCCTAACTTTAGCTATTGGGAAGTTATAATAAATTTGGTTTTTTTGGAGCGATAAATAGTTTTTCGTTATTAAAAGTAAGCTAAAAACCACTTTTAACTATCACGTACTATATGGACAAGCTATAGCAATGAGCATTATCCTCATTATTATAACGAAAGACTACTTATCGCTTCAACAAAATCCTAACTTTAGCTAAAGGCAAGTTATAATAATAGGCTTAATATAATAAATTTAACCTTGAAAAAACTTTTTGTGAAGTGTCGTTCAAAATTTCCGTTAAAAAGGATCACAATTCAGTCTTCCAATAATTTAAAAATGTTCAATGAATGTAAAACTAATTTGCAGGGAGAAAGTATACACAACTGTGAATATTGTTATTCTTTTCAAATGCGCCAACTCTTAATAGATATGAATGTCTTAAAATAAGAATAACCGATATTGAAAAACCACTAAAGTGAGATATCAATATTCTCTTGAAGATGAGAATATACAGGAAGGGGAAAAAAACTTAAAATATACATAGAAGAAGAATATAGAACATGCAGATAATGATTCTTTTTATTTTAAGGTTTCTTCAAATGTTAAAAAATGTTTATCAAAACCAAAGCGAAGCCAAAATAAAGCAAAGCGTCATCTGCAAAAGTTGACATACGCGTATGTAGGCATTAGAATGATTTATGTGGTATTAAGAAATGTTTTTAATGATTTCTTATTCCAGTAATAGGAATACTTTTGTAGTACAAAAAACACAAAAAAAAAAATGTCGTGACTAGAAAGTGGTTCACAAATTGCAAATTAGTTTCGTGATTTAGAGATTATTTCGAATAAAGAAGGGGTGAATAAACTTTTGGCGATTTTATTACGGAAACTGCTTGTTTCAAAAACAATTAAAAAACACATATTGGATACATGTTTGCATATACATACATATGTTTTTTAAGTATTTTGTTCCTTAAATAAATATACAATTGAATATTATAATGCTATGAGCAAATTACTCAACAAATTACGAATTTATAATAATTTATTTACTTATTTAATTAATACTCGTATTTATTGGACTTGATTTTGTTGGTTTAATTCTTAAAAAAAATTTTGAAGTAAGATGAGTAGTTTTAAATATAGAAAGAACTAGTAGCATGGATTACATTTTCTGGAAACTGGAAACTGCGGAGCACAGACTTAGTTTCAAACTTAAAAAAATCAAAACCGCCAAAATAAGATTCTACAAGTGATCACAACCGCTTTCGGGTATATTAAAAACTTAAATATTTACAAATATCTAAACATGCCATTAGTTACAGCAAAAATCAGAAATCAGGCAGAAACGTATTCAGCCCCTCTCATTCTAAGTAATCGTAATGGCATTACACTAAGAAGGAGAACATCAGAGAGATGACTCCCGACAGCAGCAACTATTAAAAACTACTCTTTTCTCTAGCACTGTCTCGATTTAATTAAGTATAATTTTTTCAGCTTAAGTGAGAATGCTAGTTGTTAGTTCAGTATAATTAATAATATGATTATGAGGGTTGCGGGTTCGATTCCCGCCAAAGATTCTGGGTGTTTTTTGCAGACAAGCAAACCGCTTTGCAGATAGTGTTGTCCTTTTATAAAAAAAAAAATATAAAAATCTATTAAAAAACAAAAAAGGTGTTTAACACCCATTGTTTCTAACAACATTAGAGAATTTAAGAAGTTAAGCTAACTTAACAAAATTTCCAAATCATCAATACCTTTTAGTCTATAGGAAGTTCATTTTTATCTACACTCATCCCAATGCAAGGGCGTAGCTAAATTGAGAAAAAGTTTTAGGCAGTAGCAATAAAAGAATTTTGAAGTTTAGCTAAGTCATTTTTTACATTTTAATAAGCGTGTAAAATAAAGCTTGAGTGTAATATATGAACAGCAAATTGGTTTAGTTTATTTCAAAATTTTGTAAAACAAGATTTATGTTAAAATGTTTCGCAGTTTTATGCAGGGTTTGCAAAATTCACGTATTATTGCGTGACATTGATAGTGTTGGAGGGCGGACACTTTGTGCTTTGGAAAACAACACTTGTTGGCATTTGTTTGTTGGTTTGTTTGTTTATTTAGAGGGCTGTTACTATTGCGTCCATTGCCAAAAAGTATTGTGTTGTGTAAAAATGCATTTGCAAGCAATTAATACAACCATCATTGTTGTAATGACCGTGTCCTAGATATTGTTTTTGTTTATGTATTTTAGACTTTTAGTTTATTTTTAATTATACACACATACATATGTTCATATGGAAATTGTGGAATTCAGTTATAGGTATTATTCACGAGTGAAGGAGTCCAAAGAACCTAATAAGATTATTTTAGAAATTCAGTTTTAGAGCTGATAGAGCTGAAGGTTCATATTTTTCAAATTTAAAATTAGGAATTTCAGGTATCAGAAATACATTGATTAAGGTCCATTATTATAACTTGCCTTTAGCTAAAGTTAGGATTTTGTTGGAGCGATAAGTATTTTTCCACTA
Organism: Phasia obesa; assembly: GCA_949628195.1. Taxonomy (NCBI): domain Eukaryota; kingdom Metazoa; phylum Arthropoda; class Insecta; order Diptera; family Tachinidae; genus Phasia; species Phasia obesa. The sequence continues at coordinate 146,809,018 of OX451218.1, read as the reverse complement.
TAATAATGAGGATAATGCTCATTGCTATAACTTGACCTTACAGTACGTGATAGTTAAAAGTGGTTTTTAGCTTACTTTTAATAACGAACAACTATTTATCGCTCCAACAAAATCCTAACTTTAGCTAAAGGCAAGTTATAATAATGGGCCTAACACTATTAAAATTTTATATCACAAAAAATTATTTGAAAAAAATATTAAAAATAAAATTTAACACTTTTGTTTAACAGGGATAAATAGCCACCACCAGGTTTACAAACAAAATCAAGAGCGTATTTAAAATTTGTCAGTTATGTGTTGTACAACAAATGCTAGAAATCGTAGGTTGTACGCGAGTTGTACACGAATTGTAATGATTGTGACCTGATTGTATTAAAGTTGTGTGTTGGGTGTACGAAAGATCAAAAAGTTTTGATTTTTTGTCAAGTTGTACCAATACGTCGCAACGTTTGAGTGCATCTCGCGTACGATTTTAGTAGGATTTGTGTTAAGTATTGTTTTGACCACCTTGCAGTTAACATTGAATGTTAAGTATTATTGCAGAATATTGAACGCCATCTTACTTTGAGAGAGCTGGGTTGTTAAATAAAGTTGTACATGAAATTGCACGCTAAATTGTATCGTTTGTGGAACAGCATACAACTGATTCCTACAATTGGTTGTACAACCCATCGCATCGTCTATGGCTTGCTTTATGGTGAAATATTTAGTAAGTGGCAAAAGTGTCACTACATTACACCCAAAGTTCATATTCAACAACTGTAAAAGTTAAATGAACACGAATTCATTGCATGTGAGTTTGAATGTATATTTTATACACAATCGCACCACATACATACGAGTATTTATTTATGTAATTATATGTGTTGTGTACATGTTTTGTTCTTTTTATTTCCGTTTTGTGGCAATGAGAAAAAGTATCCTTTAAAAAAGTTTAAATTGTATTTGGGTAATTAAGAAGCTAATGTTTTGAAAATCATAAAGATAATCTGTTGTAGTAGTAGTTCCAGTACTCTTGGTGATGCGATTAGTAAAGCCATGGAAAAAATTTTAAACAAAATACAAGTAAGAGCGCTACGTTCGATCACGCAAAATCTTGTATTATCTTTAACATAGGGAGTTATACCGATATACTAAGGTACCTCTTCACAAAATTTTATTAAAATTCAACCAGTATTTTTTACATGGCAGAAATCGTGCTAAATCTTATCTACCGTTATATGCATACACATATAAATCCTTGAATATATCCAAATTAAGCTTTGCAAATTAAGATGCACGACTGGAAAATCATAGAAAAATCTTAAGACTTTTTTTTTTTTATTTTAATACTTTATTTAATTTTTTAATTGTTATTATATTCCATTATAATTTTTGTGGTCAATATCGAAATGGTGGAGATAGTGTGAAACAGAAGTAGTAGATGCATATTTTAATAATATAATTCTGATGTTGTAATTAATTGTTTAGTCTTTCTAATTAAAATCTACTTTATATAAATTATATTTCTTACTCGTCATATAATTCAGTTGTGCCTGTGAAGTTAGTTTATCAACAATGAATCGATTAATACAACCAATTAACAATTTCAACAATCTGTATTCGAATCTGATGGTGATTTTTTTATTCGTGAACATAAAAGATGTCTTTAAAATATACTTTTTTGGAAGACTAAATTTTTACAATTTTAATGGAAGTGATTTTCAACAATTTTTTTCTGTGTGTATCCTTATGGTTGAACGACCAGAAGAAGACACAGCACCCACCGTCAAAAGTAACACACAGAAATAATTAAAGGTGTTAGTTTTACTACCGACCAGAAAAGTTATTTGATTATTGAAGACCACCCAAAATAAAAAAAAAAAAAACACAAACAAACAAATGTAAAACTTTTAATCAAAATTAAACTTATGGTTTGGTTTTCGAAATATAAAATTTAAATTTTACTTTTTAGAACTATAAAAATCATTGCAGGGGGCCAATTATTAACTTTCAATAAAATGAAATCATCTTAAACACTATTTAAAATACTAACGAAATCAACATACATAATAATAAAACTCGCTAATAAAAACAAATAAAAAGAGAAACAATTGCGTACGCAATGACAACATGAGTGGGAATGGATATCTAAGCTAATTAAATAAATAACTTTTTTTATATAAAATTAACACATATGAACGTCAAGATTAAATGTTTTAGGAACTATTCACCAAATGATGAATGAGTAGTGAGTTCAATTCATTAGTGTTGTCAAAATGTAATTAAAATAGTTTAAAAAAATAAGACTAATTATGCAAATCTTCGAAAGAAAAGTAACAGAAAGAAAATGGTTCAAAAATATATGCTAACAAATATGCAATACAACAAAATAGAAATAGGGTTCCTTGGTATGTGCAATACAATTTTAATTTCTAATTTTTATTAGTTTTCGTTTTCCTTATTTTCATTTTTGCAACGGTATACGGATTATAGAGTTACTCTTGCAACACCCTTTAGTTTTTATTTTTAGTTTTCTTATATTTTTTTGTTACATATTGTGTATAAATTAAAAGTGCTTACTATTAACTATACTAACTATTACGGTTAAAAATTACGCCACTATCGAAACACCCTTTAGTTCTTAATTTTATTTTTTTAAACTGCTAAAATAACGAACATAGTTTTAAGTGTTCTGTGTAAATTTTGAATGACTGCATATTTCGGTTCAAATATAAATCCACATACCTGAAAATAACGTCACTATCGGAACACCCTTTAATTTTAAGTCTTATTTTTTACACTTGCTAATATAGCAAACTAAGTTTCAATTACATTGGGTAAATTTCAAGTTTCTTATAATTGCCCCTATTGGAACACCCTTTAGATTTTAGTATTTGTTGCTATAGCGGCCATAGTAATATAACTTCTGTGAAAAGTTTAAGAGTCTACCTGCTACAGTTCTAGAGATAGAAGGCGCTGACAGTCGGACAGAAGGAGAAACAGTACCCTAAAACACGGCCTAGTAAAGGTTCTAGATCAGTATAAGTAAATCACATTGTAATCACATTGTAATTAAAATTAAACACATCATGTTTTCAAATGTCAAAGTCTTCGATTAAAATCTATCTTTAAGACTAAGCAAACTTTAAAAAAAGGAAATTTTAGAATATTTTTCTTTTCTTTATCGTTATAAGCTTGTAGGGTGAAGGACTTGTTGAAGACAATATCCGTGATGTTATTATGAGTAAATGTCCTCAAAATTTATTAAAAATCAAAACTCGAAACGAAACTACAAACTCATACGTCCAAGACAACGAAGGGAAAAGGTCAACTATAAAATAAATCCGATTTTAATATGACGCAACAATATATACATACATATCATTTTAAAATAATATACCTCCAGAATTCCATCTACCTTTTTAAAGGCTCCTTCAAATTAAATATCATGTCAATCTTATGCTTATGTTTATATTTTCCAAAAAAAAAAGAAAAAAAAAAACTTAAAACACATAATTATCATAAATATGTTTATCACTTCATTATTTATTTTGTTTTTGCAATCATTAATTTTGATATACATATACATATATATGTATATATTTTTTTGTTAAAGTACCAAAATGAATCAATTTGCTTTCAGTTAAACATTTATTTTCGTATCTATACATATAATAAAATAGTAACTCATTTCCGTCTGTCTGCTTTTCTTTAGCCTTCGCATCACGTAAAAACTACTGGATGGATTTTAACAAAATTTTGTAAGGAGGTACCTTAGCTTGCTGATTCCAATAAAGGATACTTTTTCCGCAAAAATATCTCATTTTCAAGAGAAATTGGAAAAAGAGCAGTGAAAAAACTCAATTTTCGGTTTAAAGGTACTGAAATTTTCGGTTTAAAACTGGGATATTTTAAAAACTATTGCGTAACATTAGACGCCAATTGAACAAAATTTGTATTTTATTTGTATTTTTACTTTTTGGAATTACATTGTTATCTTACCATTGGTGTGGAAAACCACAACGTGGCGGGCACAGCTTGTTTATGTTTATGTTTATGTTTATGTTTATGTTTATGTTTATGTTTATGTTTATGTTTATGTTTATGTTTATGTTTATGTTTATGTTTATGTTTATGTTTATGTTTATGTTTATGTTTATGTTTATGTTTATGTTTATGTTTATGTTTATGTTTATGTTTATGTTTATGTTTATGTTTATGTTTATGTTTATGTTTATGTTTATGTTTATGTTTATGTTTATGTTTATGTTTATGTTTATGTTTATGTTTATGTTTATGTTTATGTTTATGTTTATGTTTATGTTTATGTTTATGTTTATGTTTATGTTTATGTTTATGTTTATGTTTATGTTTATGTTTATGTTTATGTTTATGTTTATGTTTATGTTTATGTTTATGTTTATGTTTATGTTTATGTTTATGTTTATGTTTATGTTTATGTTTATGTTTATGTTTATGTTTATGTTTATGTTTATGTTTATGTTTATGTTTATGTTTATGTTTATGTTTATGTTTATGTTTATGTTTATGTTTATGTTTATGTTTATGTTTATGTTTATGTTTATGTTTATGTTTATGTTTATGTTTATGTTTATGTTTATGTTTATGTTTATGTTTATGTTTATGTTTATGTTTATGTTTATGTTTATGTTTATGTTTATGTTTATGTTTATGTTTATGTTTATGTTTATGTATGTATGTATGTATGTATGTATGTATGTATGTATGTATGTATGTATGTATGTATGTATGTATGTATGTATGTATGTATTAAACTTCCTTTAGTTTTAATCACTAGTACTTAGAAAACTAACTCACGAAATTTAATCAAATCTACTTTCAATACCTTAACTATTCTGCAACTCAGGGCTATCAGATCCCTGGTTTTCAGAGTTTGTTTCCAATTTTTAACTACAAAAGATTACAACTTTCTTTGCATAACTACTGGCTATTATATCTTGTTATTATATCTTGTTCTCCTAATATACATATCCAGGGTGAATGCTTAGGAATTTTCCAATCGTTGGCATAACGGGTCTCAAATAAAAGATCGATCGTTTTGTGTTTCCAAATAAAAAAAATTGTATATAAATATTCATTCCTTCTCAAAACGAAAATTTCATATTTCGACTTTGGAGTGACTTTGGAATCGGAATCTGGCAGCTGTGCTCCAAACTTTTACGTGGTTTATAGTAAGTTGTAGTAAAGCATTGTTACAGAAAAGCATTGTAAAAGAAATGCGATTAGTCGGTATTCGGTATTCGGAACAAATGATATATTTAATGATAAAAGTGTTTTTACCAAAGACATTTCCCAGTATTTTTCGTTAAACAAAACAACTCGGCAAATTTTTAACTATTCGTAATTTCGGTTTAAAAATCTACTAATTCATTAAAAGCTTTTCTGAAATGGTGGTGCTATAAAATTCGAACATAATTTTGAAATAGTAAGCAGAGACAGACACCACAAGAAAATACAACTTAATACTTTTGTCGCAGTTTTATATTCGACATTTATACAAAAACAGATTCAAATCCGTCAACAATAAAATAAGAAACAAGATGTTTTGCCAAAAATATTTGGAGCAAACAATCATCTTGTCCCATATGTATGTACAATTGCCAGCAGTAAGAACTTAAAATTTGATGTTCATATGCAAACAAATCAATGACGCGTAATAACGGCGTGTTATAATCTTTTGTGGCCGAGTGCTGCTAGTTTCATAAGGTTTTATGCGGTCTGCCTTTCATACCCGCGTTGTGCGGAACTTGCCAAAAGAAACTTCGTTTAAAAAAAGATCAAATACAAAAAACAGAAAATCATTTTAAAACCAGTTTTTATTTAAATTCAATTTTACTGACAACAAATAACTTTTTCATCAACTTTTTTTGTAAAAACTTTGTTTTGTTCTCGGCACACAATCTCATTTTTAGGGTTCCGTACACAAAGTGTAAAAACGAAACCCTATTGTTTTCGCTACAATGTCTGTCCGTCTGTCCGTCTGTCAGCGCCTTTTATCTCTGGAACCGTAATAGGTAGACTCTTGAAATTTTCACAGATGATGTATAGTTGTTGCCGCTATAGCAACAAATACTAAAACTTATAGGGTGTTCCGATAGAGAGGTGTTATTTACGAAAATGTGTTTATTTCTTGAACTGTAGGAGGGTTACACTTGAAATTTACAAACAGTTATTAAAACTTAGTTCACTATATAAACAAGTATAAAAAATAAAACTAAAAATTAAAGGGTGTTCCGATAGTGGTGTGGAATGCATGTATAAGGCATAAGTTTTGAACCATAATAGGTAGACTCTTGAAATTTTCACAGAAGGTGTATAGCGATGGCCGCTATAACAAAAAAAATTAAAACTTATAGCGTGTTCCGATAGAGAGGTGTTATTCACGAATATGTGTTTATTTCTTGAACTGTAGGAGGCATACACTAAAAATTTACAAACTGTAATAAAAACGTAGTTCGCCTTATATACAAGTCTAAAAAACAAACCTAAAAAGTAAAGGGTGTTCCGATAGTGGTGTTATTTTGATTTATAAGGCCTAAGTTTTGAAGCATAATAGGTAGACTCTTGAAAATTTTACCAAAGGTGTATAACTATGGCCGTTATAGCAAAAAATATTAAAACTTATATATAAAAAAATAAAACTAAAAATTAAAGGGTGTTCCGATAGTGGTGTGGAATGCATGTATAAGGCATAAGTTTTGAACCATAATAGGTAGACTCTTGAAATTTTCACAGAAGGTGTATAGCGATGGCCGCTATAACAAAAAAAATTAAAACTTATAGCGTGTTCCGATAGAGAGGTGTTATTTACGAATATGTGTTTATTTCTTACAAACAGTATTTAAAACTTAGTTCGCTTTATAAACAAGTCTAAAGAAATAAACATAAAAATTAAAGGGTATTCCGATAGTGGTGTGCTTAGTATGTGTAAGGCCTAAGTTTTGAACCATAATAGGTAGACTCTTGAAAATTTTACCAAAAGTGTATAACTGCGGCCACAATAGCAAAAAATACTAAAACGTAGGGTGTTCCAAAAGTGACGTGTTATTTACGTTTATGTCTTTTTTTTTTGAGCTGTAAGAGGAAACCACTTACAATTTGCAGACTGTAATTAAAACTATGTTTGTTTTATAAACAAGTATACAAAATTGAATTTAAATATTAAAGGGTGTTCCAATAGTGACGTGATTTTCATGTAAATATCCTAAGTTTTGAATGAATAGGTGGAATCTTGAAATTTTTGCAGGAGGCGTATAACTATGTCCACTATAACAAATAATGAAAATTAAAGGGTTTTCCGCCAGTGACGTGATTTGCATGTATAAAACCTTATTTCTTGAACCGTAATAGGTAGACTCTTGAAATTTTGTACAGAAGATGTGTTGTCACGGCCGATATGACTAAAAGTTAAAGGGTGTTCCGATAGTGACATGTTTTTCACTTATAGTGACTTATTTTTTAATCGCAATAAGTAGACTCTTAATATATTTATAGAAAGGAAGTTGCCATGGCCTATATGAATAATATAATTAAAGGGTATTCTGACAGTGACATGATTTTATAAACCGTAATAGATACCCTCTTGAAATGTTTACAGTAGATGTGTTACTTCGACCGCTATAACAAATACTTAAAATTGAAGTGTGTCCATTAGTAACGTTTTTTTCACGAACATTACCTTATTTTTTTAATCGCTTCTGATATTTTAATAGAAAATGTATTACCATGGCCGCTATAAAATCAATTACATATTAAAATTTAAAGGGTGTTCTAATTATGATGCAATTTTCGCGAATATTACTTTAATTTTAAAATTTAAGGGTGTCCCATAAGACATAAAGAAATAAACAAATGGAATTTTTAAATTATACTGAACATAGTACGGAACCCTACGTGTGTGAGTCTAACTCGCACTTGACTAATTTATTTTTGTTTACTTCAAATTTAAAAAGGCACTTTGTAAACTTTCTACATTCATATTGACCTTGAACACTCATAGGGGCGTGAAATAGAAAAAAAAACAAAAATTGGTAATTACTATGAATCTTCAATGATAAAATTATCATTGCGCCAACAGCATGAATGAAATCACAGCTTTCATTTGTTTGCATAGATAAACTGAATGGGAGGAACACCGATGGACAGAACATTCAGACAGACCATCTGGTAGTCAGACCGTCAGTCAGACAAAACATCCGACAGTCAGCGAGACCATCAGACAGTCCGTCAGTCCGCCAAACAATCAGTCAGACAGTCAGACCGTCAAATAGTCAGACCGTCAGATAGTCAGACCGTCGAATAGTCAAGCTGTCAGACTGTCGGACCGTCAAATAGTGATTTAGACCGTCAGACCGTGAGACGGTCAGATAGTGAGTCAGACCGTCAGACAGTCTGGCAGGTCATACAGTCAGATCGTCGGACAGTCAGACTGTCAGATCGTCAGACCGACAACGGTTTATGAGGTGACGACGGTTTTTGAGTTCAATAATTTTTCTTCAACCAAAAAGTGCTCAACGTGTCTAAAGAAGTTTTCACTTCAAAACAAAAAATAAAAATAAATAATTCCCGAAGCTTATGCTAAATGAGGGAAAATTTGAAAATACCCTACAAGCAACTCAACTAACTTTTAATGCACTTTAAGCTAACTATTTTGCAACCAGTAGTAGTTGATACTTGGATTATTTTTATTAAAAATAACTAACTTTTTTACCATTGTGATATCCTAAGCCGAAGTCAGTTGTCTTACTGACTACTTAGAAGTTAGCTTAAAGTTAGTCAATTTGTAGTTAGCTATAAACTGAATATATGTATATCAGGTAGCTATAAAGCGAATTTGTTAAAATATGCAAGTAAGATATTTCCTACCAAATAACATTAATATCATAATTTAATCATAATTTAAGAACACAAAAGACCGCAAGGGATGTAACACAAATTTTCATTTTATAATTGTAAAAAAGAAATGAAAAACATTTAAAACAAAAATTGTCAAAAATAATTTTATTTCATTTTTCATTTTGGGGAGGTTTTGCATTTATATTGTAGTTAGCTTATAGTTAGGCCATACAAGTTAGCTTAAAGTGTGTTATTTTCGTAGTCAACTACCATTTTGCTTGTAGGGTTTTTAGTTATACACAAGTATATATATGTATGTGTGTGTGTAATAATTATTACACAAAATGTTTACTTATCATACAAACGTAGATAATTATTGCATACATTTTGATGTTAAATTTGTTCTATGATCCGTTTGACATATAGAATGCGTTATTACATACAAACATACATATCGCACCCTAAATACAAAAGGGTCACAACGCAAAATTTTCCAAAACTGACTTTTTTCCATAAATTAATTCACAGTACATATCTCTATCTTTAAGTGGAAAAATACAGTTTAAGTGGAAAAATACAGTTATGTCTATATTTATGATAAGTGTGTTGCTTCTGCACATAAACAGTTTTTTGTCTCTCCTGAAAATTTTAGTATTTGTGACCCTTTTGTATTTAAGGTGCGATATGTGTATAGTAGATATATTTTTCGCACTTGATCAACAAGAGGGTATTAACTCAAAATTTAGAAATTTTCACTTTTTACAAGAAATCAATCAACAACATCAATATCCATCTACTGTAAAAATTTCAACGTATTCTGATTACTCTTTCATCTCGAAGCCCGCATAGAGATCATTTTCGTGATAGTGTCTTGAGTACTTTTATATCAACAAAAAGGTAATATTTTTTTTGGCAATAATTGAAAAAAATTTAAAAGAAAAACAGCGTAAATATACTATTAAATGGAATTTGCTTACTATAATATGTTCGGATTTGTAAATTATCTTAAAATGTAATCACAAACAGTTTTTTACCTCTACTGAAATTTTTAAAATTTTGAGTTATACCCTCTTGTTGATCAAGTGCGATTTGTTCTTTTTAAAATTGATGGTTGTGGAATTTAAAATAAGGGCCTGTTTTTGTAAGGGCCTGTTTTTATAAAATGAAATATTATGTTCTTTCGTAAATTAAACGAAACAAAACACATTTACGTTTTAGTATTTTTCATGTGAGTGATAAAAAAGAGCTTTAAATTTTTTAATTTATTTTTGGTTTCTACACTCAAAATATTATTACAATAACTGATTGTAGTTTATTAAAAAAGTATTCCGTAAAATTATTTCTAAATGAATAAACATTAAAAATGAATAGAAATAAATTATTTAACTGATTTTAACGTTTATTTTGAAACAAACTATACATATTACGTAATTTTTAGTTATATTCTTGAAGTAAAAATAGCAGAAAATACGGAAAAGCGTTGATTTTAATGGTATTTGTTATTACTTTTATTGGGGATAGGCATTTTAAAAAATAAATGCAAAATTAGTAATTCCAACGGAACGTGCATTTTATTTTTTGCATGTTTGAATTAAAGAAAAAACATTTGTTTTACGGTTTTTATTCGGTTGATTTTTCAATATTTAAAAAAAATACAAAATTATTCGGGTTAACTTTATTTTCAGTTGATTTTTCAGTTGATTTAACGAACACCATTTTTTGAGTGTATAAAAAGCTTTCTATACTGCAGAATGAAAAAAAAAACGAAAAATTTCAAATGTTTTATAAATACCAAATTTAAAGCTTTATCGTTTGAAAACTAAACACACATGTGAGAAGGTTTTGTTTTATAAAAAGAAGCCCTAAATCAAAACCTTCTCACATGTAGGTTTCGTTTTCAAACGATAAGGCTTCAAATTTGTTATTTATAATACAATTCAAGGTATATTTATCTTAATAGGTCGTGTCGTCCGCCCAGCAGATTTAGTAGTTCGACATGTCAAAAGTTCTTTGTGTTCAGAAATTTTATAGCGTAGAAGTGAGAAAGCAATAAAACACATACACTCCTTCTCAATTTTCTTGAAAATTCAGTTAAACCAGAATAATTTTTATTTTTTTGTTTAAATGTCAAAAAAATCAACCGAATAAAATCCGTAAAAACAAATGTTTTTTCTTTAATTTTAACACGCAAAAAAATAAACTGCATTTTCCGCAGGAATCGCGAAATTATACTTTTATTTTTAAATGTCAATAAAATTAACTACGAATTCCGTTAAAATGAACGAATTATCCGTTATTTTTGCTATTTTACCTTTAAAAATAATAAAATAACTACAAAACTACAAAATACGCAAATATACAACTTTTTCTTTTATTTTCAGTTAGCTATCTTTCAAGTAAAGACAATAACAGTATTGATATGTAGTTTGATTTAAAAATAAATGTTAAAATAAATTTAATAGTTTTTTCTCCTGATTTTTAATGTTTATTCATTTAAAAATAATTTTACGGATTTTTTTTTTAATAAACTACAATCAGTTAATGTAAAAATATTTTGAGTGTAACAACCAAAACCAAAAATACATAAAAAATTGAAAGCTCTAAATGTAAATGTGAGTTCTTTCGTTTCTTTTACGAAAGAACATAATATTTCATTTTATAAAAACATAAAAACAGGCCGTAAATAAGTGGTCGTGCAGGCAAATAGCATTAACAAATTTATATGTGACCTGGATTCAAGAAAAGAGTCCAGGTGCTACCAATTTTTATCATTCGTATATAAAAACCACAAAATTTTAAGATAGATTCCACTTTAACCAGGAAGGATTTACAAGCTGCTCTAATGTGACTTGATGGTATTTTCCATTCTCGGTGAAGAGTACTTCCTATTACTTAGAACGTCTAATATTTTCTAGTTTATATTTTGGCCTTTAGAATGGAGCATATGAAGCATTTCTTTGGGTTCGATTTCGAGAAATATGGGGACTATTATTTTTTCTTGTAAAAAGGTTGAAGTGTGGCATCGGCTCTGATTAGAGTTTATTTAAACTCTATTTTGATACTCACTTGTTGTTAAACACTTGTTGAACCCAAACGAAAGTTTTTTATGAAAAAATAAATCTATTTAAAACTTAAATTTCTCATATCTTATTTGCTTGCTAATTTATTTAAGTAGAAAAATAATTACAATTGAATCTACCTTGTACCGTCTGTTCGTCTGTCCGTCTGTCTGCGCCTTTTATCGCTGGAACCGTAATAGGTAGACTCTTGAAATTTTCACAGATGATGTATAGCTGTTGCCGCTATAACAACAAATACTAAAACTTATAGGCTGTTCCGATAGAGAGGTGTTCACGAATATGTGTTTTTTTCTTGAACTGTAGGAGGCATAGAGTCAAGATTTAAAAACAGTAATTAAAAATTAGATCGCTATATAAACAAGTATAAAAAAATAAATCTTAAAATTAAAGGGTGTTCCGATAGTGGTGTGATTCACATGTATAAGGCTTAAGTTTTGAACCATAATAGATAGACGCTTGAAAACTACTATAAAAACAGTAATTAAAAATTAGATCGCTATATAAACAAGTATAAAAAAATAAACCTAAAAATTAAAGGGTGTTCCGATAGTGGTGTGATTCACATGTATAAGGCCTAAGTTTTGAACCATAATAGGTAGACGCTTGAAATTTTCACCGAAGGTGTATAGCAGTGGCCGCTATAGTAATAAATACTAATACTTATAGGGTGTTCCGATAGAGAGGTGTTATTCACGAATATGTGTTTATTTCTTGAACTGAAGGAGGCATAGTCTCAAGATTTAAAAACAGTAATTAAAACTTAGTTCGCTATATAAACAAGTATAAAAAATAAACATAAAAATTAAAGGGTGTTCCGATAGTTGTGTGATTTGCATGTATAAGGCCTAAGTTTTGAGCCATAATAGGTAGAGGCTTGAATTTTTCACAGAAGGTGTATAACTGTGTCCGCAATAGTAGCAAGTTTTAAAACTTATAGGGTGTTCCGCAAGAGAGGTGTTATTAACGAACATGTGCTTATTTCTTGAACTGTAGGAGGAATACACTAAAATCATGCAAGCAGTAATTAAAACTTAGTTCTCTATATAAAATAAACTTAAAACTAAACTTAAAAAATAAACTTAAAAATTAAAGGGTGTTCCGATAGTGACGTGATTTGCATGAATAAGGCCTAAGTTTTGAACCATAATAGGTAGACTATTGAAATTTTCACAGAAGGTGTACAACTGTGGCCGCTATAGCAACAAATATTAAAACTTATAGGGTGTTGTGACCGAGAGGTGTTATTCACGAAAATGTGTTTATTTCCTAAACTGTAGGAGGCATAGACTCAAGATTTAAAAACATTAATTTAAACTTAGTTAGCAATATAAACAATTATAAAAAATAAACCTAAAAATTAAAAGGTGTTCCGATAGTGGTGTGATTTGCATGTGTAAGGCCTAAGTTTTTAACCATAATAGGTAGCCGCTTGAAATTTTCACAGAAAGTGTATAACTGTGGCCAGTATAGTAGCAAATTCTAAAACGTATAGGGTGTTCCGATAGAGAGGTGTTATTCACGAATGTGTGTTTATTACTTGAACTGTAGGAGGAATACACTAAAAATTTACAAACAGTAATTAAAACTTAGTTCGCTATATGAACAAGTCTAAAAAAATAAACCTAAAAATTAAAGAGTGTTCCGATAGTGGTGTGATTTGCATGTATAAAGCCTAAGTTTTGAACCATAAAAGGTAGGCTCTTGAAATTTTCACAGAAGGTTTATAACTGTGGCCACTATAGCAATAAATACTAAAACTTATCGGGTGTTCCGAAAGTGAGGTGTTATTTGCCTTTATGTCTTTATTTCTTGAGCTATAGGAGGCAACCACTTAAAATTTGCAGACAGTAATAAACTCTATGTTCGCTTTCTAAACAAGTATATAAAATTACACCTTAAAATTAAAGGGTGTTACGAGAGTGTTGTGCTTTGTGTGTATATGGCCTAAATTTTGAACGATAATAAGTAGACTCTTGAAGTTTTTACAGGAGGTTTATTATTAAGGAAAATATAACAAATAATTTTTATTCGTAATAAATAAACTCTTGATATATTCATAGAAGAAGAATTTACATGGCCGTTATAACAAATAACAAAATTAAAGAGTGTTCCGACAGAGACATGATTTTTACTAAATTTGAACCGTAATAGGTAGAATCTTGAATTGTTTACAGTAGAGGTTGTACTTCGGCCGCTGTAACAATTACTAATTACTAAAGGGTGATCCGTCAGTGACATGTTTTTCACGTAAGCCTGAGTAATTATTAATTCATTTAAATATATTTAAATAATTCTTGAAACTTACCCCATTTTATTTATTATTTAATATTTTTGGTAAAACTGGTAACGCATCGAACGCCGGCCCTTGTAGGCATTTTCGCATATACCTATATAACATTTGGAAACTAAATTTTTGTTTGTGTGTTAAGCGGACCCTTCTCAAGTACTCATTGCATTGATTCTGAATATGAAAACTAATTTTGTTTTTGTTTTTGTTTCTGAATCACATCTCTTCGCTATTGTTGTTAAAATTCCGAGTTAAGAACATTATACTTGAAGAATTTTAAAACCATGTATGTGTAATAGAGTGACCGCAACTTATATGGGGCAAAAAATCAATGTCGGAATCTTGTTCGTCTTAACCCCATAAAACGAATCTCCTTTCCAGATATTGGGATAGCCAAAATTTGAGCCCCATTAAACGATGTTAACACGTGCCGCTCGTCGCGCAAAATTAAAAAAAAGTTGACGTATTGAGCCATAACTCGAGAACGGTAAATAATAAAAACAGAGTTACAACAATTTTGTTCATAACATAAATTTTGAAGAACAAAATAAGCTATCTTTTGTGATATCGTGCGTCTTTTTATTATTTATTTATTTTTTATTTATTATTATTATTTATTATATATGAATTTTATTTGAACTATTTTTGAATTAATAAATTAATTATTTAGGCTTAAGTTCTTAATTATAAAGAGATAAAGAAAAATTAGATACCAGCAAAGCAGAATGCATTTGCTAGACAGCTACGTCCGTCATCAGTACTCTTCGTATCGATCTACCCGGTAGTTTCAATTGTTATTAATTTTCTATTTAAACAAACTTATCAAAGAAATAGAATATGAGAAATTTTAATTTTATATTATATTTCATTGGAGATAGAGCTTTTTGAAATAAAAGAAAACTAATGAAAAACAACAAAGCCACATATTCGATGTATAAGTATTTGTGATGTAAAACACCATGGGCTTGCGTTGTCTAAATAATAGATAATTTTTTTCGTATATTAAAAGACGTGAACTGTTCTATCCAATTTTAAAACCTTTAACAACACAGTGGACGTGACTATAAAAAAAACTTAGTAAATATTATTCTATTCCAGTTAAACTAAATTAAAACGTAGCCATTTCGAATTTAAAATTAGTACTCTTGGTCAAAATACATAAGTCAGATGATACTAATACTAATAACAATAACTTTTCTTCTTTATTCCGAAATCTTCTTGTTCTGTATGATTCACGGATGTTGTCTGTCTGATTTTGCGGGCCATTCCTCTGACGTTCGGCCAAGAGATGCAGTAACCCTCCTACCCAGCCGTTTCTTCATGAAATTCTTTTTATATGTATATATGTACATATTTATTCCAAATATCAATGTCACTGCAAAATAAATCGGAAAGTAAAAAGTTATGTAATTGATCATCAAGCGCATTGTTTTTCTATTAAGAACATATTTATATTTATTGCAGAATAAAGTTGTTCATATTTTAACAACCCATAAGGGTCCTTACTGTACGAGCATAAACAGCTTAAAGAAAAGAAAACAAATAAATTATGCTGTTGCATTAATTTCTGATTGCATTTGTGACTTGTTTTGTTTTCCTCTTAATAATTACAAAAATGCTGTGACATCATCAAAACCCATTAGTTTAGAAAAACAGTGTTTACAAATACATACATATGTATGTATGTAACTGTAGTTATTAACAGTTGGTGTGGTATCGCATAAGTATGGTGCTCTAGATACATAAAAATGCTACTTGTCAGTCCTGTTCGTTAACAAAATAAAATAAGCGGATTATGTACATGCACAATCAATTTTCAGAAGTGCTCTAAACAAACGATGAAGTTGCTTAATGTACAGATGTTATGAGAGGAGGGAACGAGATGGATATATATTTGTTATTCAAGGTACACATGTGTGTATGTTTCGTAAGTACCTTTACACAACTCATAACTCAAACGAACAGACTTAAGGTAAATATACATCTTATAAATATAAATATGTCAAGAAGTATTTGTTTGCCAGTTGAAGTTTATTACTGCACTTGGGCATAAAAATACAAACACGAGGAAAAAAATTCTACACTTTTTTCAAAAGTTTAAAAGCTATAAAAGATAGTCAGTGAGTCTTTATTTTAAAATCGCTAAATCAATAGATTACACAGAGCAAAACTATTTCTATGGCACAGAATTTATTAGTCAACTGGATGTGCCCACCACTTTGTCAGCGCCCTTACAATATTTTGTTCGATTTTGCTTTGATAGTAATTAACACCAAATTTTAATACTCTTACTTTTATAGTGCTTAGTTATGGATTATGTGTCTTCTTTATCAGCAATTTGCATACTTTAACTACGTTTTCTCTCTTTTCTCTTGGAAATGAGATAGTTTTGCGGGAAAAAAGTATCCTATATTTGAACCAATATACTAGGGTACCTCCTCACAAAATTTTATTAAAGTCCAGTAGTCCAGTAGTTTTTACGTGATGCGAACACAGACAGACAGACAGACAGACAGACAGACAGACAGACAGGAAAAAGTTACTGTTTTATTTTATGTATAGATATTTATATGTATATTGATCTTGTTCTAACCTATAAGTTATATTAGCTTATATAAGTACTTTACATTATGCTGGTCAACACAACTATTGTATCCTAATTTTTTTTTCGGTTGTTGAGTATTTCTATGACCCTGACTATGAAAAAAGTGCTGCAAGATTTGTGTAAAAAACAAGAAAATCAATACACATGTTAACGAAAAAAAAAAAAAAATATTTTCACCAAAAATATTTCTGTGAAGACTAACAAATGATCTTTTAAAAGATTTTCTTGAATGAACGACTTTAGGTTGCAAACTCCAACAGTAGTATGCTATTATATGTGAGTCTTACCTTCCCGTCCATTGTCCTTAGATAATGATGAAATCTTTCATCTTGTTCCTCAATATAATCTCTTAAATTTTGATGGAATCGGTCTGAATGCGAGAGCAGGAAGTGCAGTTTTAGACTCTTGTTGCACTTTACCTCTTGGAAGTGCGATTGCATGCATCATCAACATGGTCCTCAGATTACTTCTTGCCTAGAAAATTACTTAGTATCCTGATTCTTATATAGGATACTTTTTTCCGCAAAAATATTTTATTTCCAAGAGGAAGTGGAGAAAAACCAGTGAAATTGTTCGCCTATAATGTAAAAACAGTACTTGTAAACAAAAACAAAAAAAAAAAAAAAAAACAATGAAGTGATAAAAAAACATTATATGTTTAACCATGACAAAACTAGTGCAACAAATATAAAATCAGTAAAAAAATTTAAAAAACTAAAAACGGAAATGCAACACGAAATCATATTTTTTGTGTAATGCAGTGCATTTTACACACTGCACCATTCATTCAATCTTGTGTTTTTTTTGTTACAACTACAAAAGCGCAAACACTACTGCATCGAATTTACGTAAACCCAAACATACAAACGCAGTAGATTTCATATAAAATATACACACATACAAATGTATAAAAATAAGATTCATCTCTAAGAACCATCGCGGTGGTTTCATGTTATTTTGCGGTTCATTTGTGTTGTTGAATGAACACAACTAACCGAGTCGACCGAACAGTACAAAGAACACAGTGTAAAACAGAAAAATGCACACACACACACACACACACACACACACACACCACCAAAAACCTTTAGCTTACAAATACAGTTCTACTTAAATACACATACACGTAAATAGTTTCGTGTGGGAAATAAAAAAATAAAGGGAAAAACTAAAAAAAAAACTAAAACAAACAAATTTTTGTTGAGAGTTAAAATACCGGCCAACAAAATGTGCTTTTTAAAAATGTAGAGCAGTAGTGCGTTCATTGTCCATTGATGCATAATTTTAACACCAGCATCATCATCGCTGCTGCTCATCCTCTACAACTAGCCCACTGCTGTATAGAGGTGGGTTGAACGCACCAGTCCTCCTTCATTTATTTACCAGAAAATGTGAACAAAAGCATTTTTTTTTGTTTAGTGCTAATGCCAGTATTTTTGATGATAAAAGTAACGAACCATTATGGTATGGAATTAATGTAGAAGACTTTTTTTTACAAAATTTTTAGAAGCGATATTCACATTTGGTCGTTTAAAAAAATTCAAGCCGTAATATACAATTAATTCGATAAAAATTAACAGATTCAAAAAATATTTAATAGTGTCTTTTATCATTGGACCACATGATTGAATGACAACAACGATTAATCCATAAGATCATGCAAAAGTCATTAAAAATAGACGCAGGCATGTATGAATTACCAAACCTGTGCTAGTGACCTACTTTGATGTTGTTGCAACAATGTTCTGCTTTTGGTTTTTCCTTATTGTCAACCAACTAACAACTATCTGCCAAATAATTGCGTTCCTAAATTAGAAATGCTTCCAACGGCTTTTAATGTGTTGAGTTTGTGTGATGTTGTTGTTGTTGTTGTTTATTTATATCATTTATTTTTAGCATTAAATGAAATGTTCGTAATTTATATTAATCATTGTGCTTCCATATGCATGTGCTTATGTGAATCCTATCACACATCGCTCTGTAAAAGATGCACTAAATCGACAAAGAAAAGGAAAAAAGAAGAGAGCAAAACAAAATGATTAACATTTATGCAGTTTGTGATAAAAGAGATAAAAACTTTTGAGAGTAATTGCTAAGCGTTTACGCATTGTTGACTAAAGATTTTAGAAAAGAGAAGATACTTAATGTTACATACATATATATATGTATATGTATATACATATACTTTACACTCTCTTAAATATTTGCAAGGGTGTTTTTGCAGAATGGTGTTGAATTTTAAGTTCTGTTTCCGAAGTAAATGCTGTACACATTTTTACAATTTTGTGTGTAAAGAGATACTTTACGAACTCATTAAATGGTTTTCTCAAGAAGCTGAAGAAAGCTTTTTCAACTATCAACTGCTGACAATCTGCCATCGCGGTATATTTTGCTTTTAAATACGGCTGGTTTGCTACATGTCTGCTTTAATTTGTTTAATGTCGCATACTGCATTACACTTTCTTACTCAAAAGATAATTGTTTATTTTTAATAAAAGTTAATAAAAACTCATATTAAGAATTAAAATCAAAAGAACACAGCCTGCAACAGCTTTCGTTCGCATACAGGTAGCATAACAGAGACTATCCTTCTATCTGTCCTTTTTATTTAATTCATGATTAAACCGTAAACGAACACATCTACACATAAGAATTAATTGTTAAATGCCTTTCTTTACATTAATGAGAATTTTTCGAATACGACTGTTGAATTGGCAGAAATGACAAATGACAACTCGATAATCATTGTTTTGCACAATTGTCTAAAGTTCTTCAATTTGATTTTTGTAAAGGCCATTTTGTTATTGTTACATCTATTCTATTTTAGAAATGTAGAGTGTCTCTAGAACACAGGCACTACTTTTTCTCTATTTCCTCTTGGAAATGAAATATTTTTACAGGGAAAAGTATCCTATATTTGAACAGAGATAGTAAGGTACCTCCTCACAAAATTTTATTAAAATTAATTCAGTAGTTTTTACGTGATACAAACACAGACAGACAGACAGACAAGAATTCTAGAAATTGCTGTTTTGTATTCTATTTCGAATATAACTGCACCTGCAATCTTAAAAATATTTCATGTACAGAAATGGTCCTGTTGCAGTATTATATTTATTCATGAAAATAATTGTCACCGTATATATCGTCCTTATAATTGTTTATAGCAGAATCTTAGCAATACTTCTGTTATAATCTCAACCATGTTTTATTTATGTTTATATGTTTGTTAGCCTATCGAAATATGTCAAATATCTTCGACAAAGGTTTTTTATAACAAAGATTTGATTCTATATTCGCCTCCTTAATATTTTTGTTTGCCTCAATACCTTCTCTTGCCTGCTACCTGATAAATGTGCCTTGGTTCCAGTATTAAATTACAAAAATTAATATTACTAAAATTTATACGTATGTTCTTATGTGTAAAGATATCTGTAACCAATAACAGAATGTTGACATCCAAATTTATATTTCCATAAAAAGCACAACATGGGAATGAACGTGCATACATACATATTGCACGTTACTCATGTTCACGGTGGGTGTGACACCAAATATTTTAAATATACTTCAGCCATTAAATAATAACAAGCGCAAAATTGAAAAATTGTATTAGCAGATCTATCGTTTAAGTCCGTCATTAAAAAATCATAGGCAATACCTTCTAGTTAAATAAACTTGTTATTTTTGGATATCACCTATAGACTTGATAGACTTATTTTAAATCAAAATCTGGCTTTTTTTAAATTTTCAAATAATTTTCATTAGCATTAACATTTCAAAAATTACCCGCCTTCACACTTTTACAAATTTTACTGAAAAACATAAACCCAGTGTTTATATTTTGAATTGCGAGTAGTCAATAGTGAAACTCTACTGACTTACTATTGACACAGTCACCAGCACTAATGACTTATAATACCCCAGGCAATGCAATTTACTTAGACATTTAACATTTGCTTGTCATTGAAAATTTACTACTGACATTGGTACTATTTAGCAGGTAGTTTTTTTGGGACCATATGTACACTTTAGTTATTTTAGCCTAGACTTTTGGTACTTTTCTGAAGTAGATGTAATAAAATCACGTTATGTAATTAAGTTATGTGATTTTTAGAACATATCTGATAATAAATAGTGAACGTTATAAGATTTTTTCTCATCAGAAGCAAATATAATGTAGACGCTTTGTTGGCAATGTCGCCAAAGAGTCACCGCAATAGTGACACCGCATAGACAAAAGTGGAGAGGGTTCCCTATCTTAATGTAAATTCTGTTTTCGTATAAACTCCGTGAACGTATGAGTAATATTTTTGTTGCTTTATTTTTTATTTTATTTTTTTAAAGTAAACTTTTCTATTTAAAAATCTTTACATAATCTGCGCCGAATTAAATAATAAATAAATTTAAATAATTTAAAATGAATTTGGGTCTTAGAGGTATTATTGTTTTTACTAAAAGGGGCGTATGACAAACAAAAAATATAATATATTTTAAAGAGCAACAAAGTTTTGTAAATTTTTCAAAGTGGATAACTATTTGCGACGATCTTTTTTAAAAATTACAGTTTTTAGTTTTTACATTAATAGCTGTCTACCAAAAAATTCACTTGTTGTAAGGGACAAATCACAATGCAGTGTTGTGATTGCGTAGGTTATTTTCGTCAATGAATGCATTTACTATGGTTTAAGCAAATAATTGATGTATTGAAGGCGTAGTTCGCTCCCAGTAATATCTAAAAATTGACTGGTCGAAATGACGTTGTCTTCCTTTTCATGGTCTGATTTAAGTCTTCAGTTGACGTCAACAATCTAATAACGTTAAACGAGCTTCAGGTTAATGTTTCGGCCTATTTGGCGATCACATAGACGGGATTCAGGGATGTAAAAAACACATTATAGACACAGGCTCTCGTTTAGCTGTAAAAAGCAAATATTTAGCCATCCAAATTGAGGTAAAAAATTTTAGAATTTTAATTATTTTTAACAGGATCCATGATCAGTCAATAAAAGCGAATAATAGGGAAAAAGGCTGTAGCGTTCCAGAAAATGAGTTACATTGTGATTAGTATCCAATATAAAATTTTCTCCTTTTCTTTAAAAATTAATAACCTGATTTGTAAAAAATAATCTTTCAACTCAATGCATGAGATAATAAGAATGTATGAACTCGAGTCTACTAAAAATAATTCATTTTGAATTGGACTTTCTAAAAAATATTCCCGCTATTTCTGCTTTTTAGTCATTAAGAATATGGTCACGTTAATTCTACAAAATATTAATCTTAAGAATTTTTTTGTTATTTGAATATTACAGTTGTGTTAAAATTTTTATTTTAAGCTTTTTTTTCTATTTAATACATTATGGTTTTTAATTGAAGAAAATATATTACTTGACAAGGTGACCGATATTTGTCTATATTCTTAGTTAGAATTATTTTTTTCTTAAATTTTCGTTTTGTGGTGCTGTAATCAACGTGATGAAAGGCTTAAAAATCTCCTGAGGCATAGTTGAGCAGGCCTTAACGTTCTTCACAGTTTTAAAACGCTGCACTCTAATTGTTTAATTAACCATTTTTTAATACATTTCATGTCTTCATTACCATTTTTTTTATTTTAAATGACCTTGCTAAAGTACGAGAAACACAACTAAGAGCGTATCCTTCAACAAGAACATGTTAAAAGTTAAGAATCTCATTTACAATTCAAATTTCGAATAAGTATGTATGTATGTATATTTAAATACGTATCTATGTATATGCTCGAATACATTTTTGGTCAAAAACACAATTCATTTTCTTCAGTTGGTAGAAAAGGCGAGAGTTATAATGAAAATAAACTGCTCGTATTAATATAAACACCTACTTTGGGGATATTCTTCGTACATTGAAAATAACAAAAAGGAAAATAAAATTAAAATACCTGACTCTTAAAGATACACATTGTTTTTTGGGTGTTGTGGGATTGAATACAAGATCCTACTTTATAAATGTCCACAAGGATTTCCCTAAAGAAGCAAAAAAAAAACCAAAAGAAGTCGCAAAATAAGAACAATGATAACGATGACAAACAAACTATTTACATCCTGATAAGGATTAAGAAAAGACACAAAAGGATACACAAGACTTAAAACCCAACGATATATACAGTTTTAAGACAGATGACCATTACACTATAATTGTGTAATTTTTGACCCAAAAAAGTTGACTGCAATTAATGGAGGTATTTATTACAATCAACTTATTCAATTTTGTTTTATTAAGTTTAATTGATTAATACATGATTGCTTATTCAAATATTCTCGAACCAGTGAGCAAGCATTATAATCTAGAACTTCGTTGCTATGATCCTGCTGGCTGATGACATGTTTGCAGACATGTCAGTAAACATTAATTGAGGGGTTCTTTTTATATGTTCGCAGTCAATTGGTTCCCATACTGTTTCTTTTGAATAATTTACGGATTGATTTTATGTTAATCTTTTGTCAGCTTTGGTTATGTGACCATAATTGTTGGCATGTATCATCACTGTAGCGAAAAAGAGTCCAAATTGATTGGCTTGCGAAACTTTTAGTTGTGTTGGTTGGTATCTTTTATATGACTGGTTATTTTTTCACTGTGTTGCCTGGAGTCGCTAATAGGGTCCTTCTAAGCACAAAAAAAAATTTTGAAATCGAAGGAGTAGCTTTGGAGTTAAAACATTTTTTTTAAATCTCAACAACAGCTCTACCCAATGAACAATTTACCCAGCCTGTACCTAAGGACACATAAACAAAATTTAATGAAATCGGTTGTCTAGTTTTGGGGTTTAAAATCATATGAAACTTCACTGCAACCCCTTTTTTATTACATAAATTGCCTTTTTCTTCTTTTCTTTTCTCTGAATTTCAAAATACCTATAGCCAACTACAAATTTTATATAGACCTATGCCATTGCACCCTATAGAAAAAAAATGTATCTATCTACATAAATATGTTAAAAAAACATTAAGATCCGGTTTTCAATCCTCTGATTTCGAGTTTTGAGAAAGATATAACCGTTATATAGAACCTTCTTCAGAAATATTAATCAACGTTTCAAATTGAATTAAAATCGGTGCAGGGGTTTAATAATCAAACTTTAAAGAGAGTTTTAGTAAATATGATCTGGGAAGCTCCCAAACGCTCTAGAATATTCTCGACCTACATGTCTTACAGAAACAATTATTTCATTGAAATGGATCAATTCGATGGATCAATTAATTAATATTAGAAACTGGTTTGCTAACTTTTAAGTGAACGATCATTTTTTAACAAAAACTAACATCCCTAATTTACATAAATATTTAATAATAATTCAAAAAACGTTTCTTTGCAGGATACCAAAATAGCAACGATGGATTGTGGACTATAGCCTTGTAGACTACGACTTCAGAAAAATTCTGAAGAAAAAGCAAGTAGAAGATGGGCCACTTGGGATGACTGTGGAATTGAGAAGCAATTGTGGCCTCGGTTCATGGTGTAGAATATTGCCTCTCTACTTCTGATGAATAGACGCAACATTTTAGTAATGGTGTCTGTAAACCACCTTATATGGCGAAATGCACAAGAGCTAGGAGCCGTTTTTTGTCGTATTTGCCAAGGTGATGATGGGATTGTGGGATTACTTGTTTTAGAGTATTTTTCTGACGTCGCTAACATTAACTAATAAAACTTCTTTTTTGTTAAGATAAAGGTTTTGTGGTACCAAAATAGATTTGTATAATCTAACTTGACATTAGACTGCAGCATTTTTGTTGGAAAAACAAGAGCGAATACAACAGAAGATATCAATTTTTAAAACTGTCAATTTAGCAGTTCGTGGCCTACAATAAATGAATATTGAGAACTACAAAACATAAAATATTTCAACTAAATGTGAAATGAAACAACCCACCAAGACTAATGCCATAAAAAGTTTCCATATAATAAGTTTTCGGAGGTTTATTAAAATTACTAAAAAAGTCTTCATAAGAAACTCACCTTCTTCACAATTCGTTTAAAAACAAGTTCATGCAGATTGCAAAACTCAAAAGTAACAAAACTTTTCTAAAAAAAAAAGACATGAAAAGGGAAATCTGCCCATTTTTCTCACAGGCTTGATTTATGCTAAAATACATTACAAAAGTAATGCAGAAGCAAACTATTCTTCGAATGCAAGCCTTTAGACAGACAGACAGACTATATTTAAAAGCGCATTTATTATTTTCTCGTACGTATACGTGTGTACTCTGTTTCTGTTTCCGCAATAGATGTCTTTTGTTGCAGATTCTGATGTTGTACTCGTATTTGCTGCAATTTGTCTTTTAGTTTGTGCTACATTGAGTTGAATACACAGACATCATAAATTGTTATGTTTTGTAATTATTTTTCATTTGTGTTCTGGTTCTGGATGCACTTTGCACGCCATCATTGCATCGGTGCCATAAGTTAAAGCTGCCATTTTAAAATCTCATCCTGCTGTTGGTAGTGCTGTTAAGGAAATACATATTTTGTTAACATGTAACTTTGATAATTACATGAGTCTCTTTGTGTAATTTGTATTCATATGGACAAACATATTCATGGCGACTGCTGGAAATTTTCCTAGCAAAAAGTTTTACAACCAAGTAATGAGCTTGTTATTTACTCACCTTTTTAACCCGATAATGTCGTTGGAGGTAACTTCTCATCAAGCACACTTTTGCAAATGACTAAATTCTTGCTGACATTAATGACACACTAAAGTCGTTACCAGTGAAATATTTTGAAATAATGATGATTCCAGGTTTGGAGATTTGTTGTTTTTCAATGGTTTTATAGCTTGACATATTTCGGGAATAGAAAGACATTTCGTGGTGATATTTTGGTTCATCTCATGTGACTCACAGTCACACAGTGGTTGATCATGTGTGTTAGGGTTTTGCGCTAGCACGTTTCTGTAAAAATCGACTGCATTTGTTTATCCTTTGATGTTATGTTTTGCTGCAATTTGCTGCTCCCCAATATCATCTTTACCGATTACTTGAGTCTTAGTAAGTTTACATATAGCTCCATATAAATCTCTGATCCGAGGCGTGCTTTGGAAGCATTTATGATACTCTTTACTGCTTTCCTTTCTTCCACCAGCTTCCATGTTTCCTCAGACATCCTTTCTTAGGGTCCCTTCTTTTTGACGCCTATATTTTGAACGGCAGTGTCGACCAAAAGGTGTTCAAGTTTCGCTCGGCTATATTCAGGGAAGTTACATAGCTTTGCATTGTGGTTTCCAATGTTTCGGTAAATTTCTTAGCGACGCCGGGATCTTTCAGTTTATTTAAATCGAATTTGCGCCTTGATGATGTTTTTGCTCTTCCTTATGGCAGCGACTTTCATTCGGAAAGTGGCAACTACTAAGTGGTGATCACTGGCAATATCGGCCCCCCTTTTATAACGTACATCTAAAAGCAATCCCCCTTTTTTTTGGCTTATGGTGGTGTGATCAATTAGGGTTTTGGTCACACGGTCAGATGAAATACAAGTCACCTTGTGAATTCTCTTCTGAGAGGAAATAGTGTGCCACCAATGACGAGCGAGTTTGTAATATACATTTTAGTAAATATCTCGCCATTTCCCTTCATTCTCCCTAAGCCATGTCTGCCCATCGTACTCTCCATACTTGAATTTTCAGCACCAAATTATGCATTGAAATCTGAAATCGCCTATAATGATCTTTCCGATTATATATATACATATAAGGGTAATAATACAAGTCATAGCCTAAATATTTCTGAATAATGACAACAGTAGGTAAAAGTCATACAACAGTATATTTATAATTAATAGCCGGACATTACCCATTTTCTTCTTGGTAGTTTTTAAGAGTCTTATTGTACAAGTCATCAAACTAATGACATGTTACATTATGTGTGTTCATGGCATTACCGCGTTTTGTCTGCTGTCGACACTCTCTACTCGGTATTGTATTGACAAAGCAAAAGCATACAAACAAGCATGTGCAAGTTGCCCTCATTGTATTTTGTATTTTAATAAACTATAAGTTAAATTGTACGTTTTCTAACAGAACTCAAAGAGAACCAGAAATTAAACAGAAAAAATAAATAAAAAGAAAAATGTCAAACACATTCAAGTGTCCTTTTTTTAAAAAACAAACTTTTTAAACGCAAGAACTCAGTTATTAATTATTTACATTTTTCAAGTTATGCACTGCTTAAAGTTTTCTTTTTTTAATTAAAGCACACAAAGCGAAATTCTTAAAATTATATTCATATTTAATTGTGTATAAATATTGTAACATTAACCTTTCACAATGAATTCGTTTATAATTATTTTTTTTTCTTTTCACACATTCAAACTCGTATTTTGCTGATAAATGTGAAAAAAGTGAAAATTAGAAAAACAAAATATCTAAAAATATAAAGTTTATATGCTTATGTACTGTATCGATTATACTACAATAAATTAAAAATAAATAAATAAATAAAATTCGAATTTTGTATGATAAAAAAGCACAGTTTTTCGTTAAAAACGGGAAGCTCGATTTTGATTTTAGACCCATGGTTTCTTGTTAATTGAAGTATTTTGAAGATACAATAAATAATATGAAAAAGAAAATTTTTGATTAATAATTAATTTTGATTAATAATTTATAATTTAAATAAATTTTAAAATTTCGAGGAATAAGTTTTTCCTTAACAAGGAACGAAGTATTCGATTTAAAACTTTTGCTAGACGCAGGTATAAGTGTTTGTGATAAATTGTTCGTAATTAAGTTCTAATGGACTTAAGGATTTAGAATAGAAGATTTTAATTTAGTATTTTACATACATATGTACATACAAAGACTCACAGTTTATTTTATGCAATATATGCTTTTCGCTTATGCTTATATGGTTTATATTATAAAGCTAACAGTAACTTCCAACTAAAAAGAACTCGAAAAAGAAAATTCAAAGCAAAACATAACATAACTTTTTCAAATTCCTGATAGTGTTTCGTTGTTGGAAAAACATTAAATATCAAATAAGCAGTGCATAAAATAAGCTGTGAAGTTGTGTACATTAAGTTGTTTTAAATATATTTTAAAAAATTTTTTTTTTATTATTTATAAATGCATGTATGTATGTTTATGTGTATTTACATCTTCTTTTCGTTGTAGATCCTAGTTTCCTTTATTTTTCAATTTCTTAAGTGAAAAATATGTTTTTATCTCTCAAGTGACAATTTCAAGATGACAAATTGCATTTATATGCAAAACACCTTATTTGCAGTGACATCTCTTTATTGTTCTTCCCTTTTTTTTCTGCTTTTATACACTAAAAGGTTCTGTGTCTAGGCCTGTGCCTGTGTTTGTTCATTTGAATGAGAAGAAACGATGACTTACATGATTCCCTTTGTTGAAAGAAAAACAACAACAACAAATAAAATCTGCAATATATTAATGATATGTTGTTCATTTTTGTGAGTTTGCATTTTCTCTGTTTTATTATCTTTATATTTTATTTATGGATTTAATGTCAAAATAATACTTTGTCTCATAGTCGTAAACTTAAAATCATCAAAATATTTTTCGAATCGGTTGCATTCAATCCATTTGATATTTCGTACATTCTAGGATATTTCATTTTTTTTTTTTTGGCGAAAAGTAGTCAGTTCATATGATATATTTTTTGCAACAATAATACTGCTGTATTTCGCAGTCAGAGGGCAAAAACGTAAAGCTATTAAATGTATGCTAAAATGTATGCTATTCAAATGTATTTTTGCATGTCCAGCTGTTCATATGTTCGCCTGTCACAGGGTTATATTTCTTGAACTCTGTTCAAGAACTCTGTTCAAGAACTCTGTTCAAGAACTCTGTTCAAGAACTCTGTTCAGTTTTTCATGTGGAATTCTGTCAAACTACATACATAAAAAATGTGTACGAAAAGGTCACGATAAAATGTTGCAGAAGTAGTACTCTATTTTTGCTGTGGAGAAACATTGAAATATTTCTGGCAACATTTTATCAAACTGTGAAATAAAGCAAATGGGCATTATTTCATGTGGAATTTTTTGTAAAATTGTTTGTGGAAAATTTTGTAAAACAAATTCTTCCAACTCGCGAGATAGACACAACATTTTAATGTCAAATTTTACATGTGAAATAATAAATGTTGCTCAAAATTATTCACAAATTCGCACAGAGTACAAGGCTTAATACAAAAATTTTGAAAATTATGTAATCAAAAAGTTTGTCATTATCTATATCTCACCCTGTGTAAAACAAGATGACTATAATAATTTCATGTGAAAAGTTTCTCACATAAGTTACAGAAACGAGGCACAGGTTCATTTACTAAGTTTCGCGCCAAAGGGTTTGGATGAGATTCGAGCTCATTTAGATATATTACTGCATGTTTTGCTATTTCTGCTTTGAGACTCCGAAACGATATCTTGAGATCAAATAAATTTTATTTTATATTTAATTTTGAAAATTTAATTATTATTAGTCGAACTGTTTTTGTATTACATACAATGAAATTTTATAATCAAGCTTAAGTTCCTTTTTATTCTCTCTAAGAAACAATTAATTAAATTACAAATTAGGTGATAATATTAAAGAAATATTGGGAAAAACTAAAATTCCATTGTATTTTATATTTAATATATTTAATTAGGCAGGTCTTAACAATTCAAAAGTTGCTCAAATTAGTTGTCCAACTTTAACCTCGATTATCTCAATACTATACTTTTGAACTAAAAACTTCAAAAAGCCATAACATCGTCAATTTCTTAGATTTTTGTATCGAAAAACATCGAAACTCAATTACTTCCCTTTTTAAATGTTGTGTAATTTTTATTGCATACAAAAGAATTGCATAGAAAAGGATGCAGCAGCAACCGTGATACTATCTCGGGTATGCACTCCCATTGGATCAATATTTTCTATCGAACAGACTATTATGCAGTAATCTTTACAATCACGGATAACTTCCACTTCATATTATTTTCAGCCGATAATTGATTCATCTATCTGAACTTCATTTATTGGCAAAATTTATTTATTACATTCTTGTTATTAACTGCCTGTCCCAGGATGTCGATTCGTTCTTTCTTGCAATACATTTGAAAACAAAATTAAAAGTTAGGTTTTTGTTTAAAATTTTATTGCGCGAAAGAACGAATCCTTGCGACATCGTGGGACAGGAAGTAATAAGTTTACCAGTGTTTTCGTATTGTAATGACCAAATTCCATAGTTAATTTTCTTTTACATACGATATAACCCTATAATATAAAATCATAAATTTTTAAATAGAAAATCGTAATAATCGTCAAATAACCTTTTTAAAATGCCGTAAAAATCATTTAAGACCATTCATCCCCTCTAATGGTTCATGTGATCGATCATATCAATCAATTTGGGATAAACAAATATGGTCATCGTATTTAATTATTATTTTAAATTCTCGAATAATTTAGTGATAATTTAAAAAAATTAATTTTAAATTTAATTTAAGTTTAAAAAAGGCTTTTCGAATTGTAGAAATGACATATTTGAAATATAAATAGCAAATGATATCCAATTGAGAAAAAACGTTAAATATTAAATTGAAACCTTCGTTTCTCTTTGAACAAGTAAATATGAAAAAAAGGTTTAACTCTGTATTTCAAAGTTTGGGTGCAAATGTTTGTTTTTACAGAATTACGGTATACTGCTAAAGGGAGAAAGGGTGGATTATCGTTTTTTTTATAAATTTTCCTTTGAATATGTCATCAATCATTCAACATACATTTTCTGAGAAAGCTACAAGGCAAAGCAAAAGGGAGTCTTAAAATAAAGCATTACCATCGTACACTTGCCAAGAGCATTCGGGATGGAATATCCAACAAATGTTAAACTAAATAAGGTAACCGCCCAATTGCATATTTGGTAAACAATAAAAATAAGAAAAACATCAACAGAGCAATCAGATCCGATGACTGTGCCTGTCTGTGCCTGTGTTTAGCGACGGTCACAGTTAAGCATATAGTAAATGTATATGTGTAATACTGTGTTTATATATACATATATGTTTACATATATTTAGGTATGTACCTAGAGATAAACATATTTTTATTTTACCTGTGTTCTACAAATCTAAAGTAATGTGTCATTTTAGTAGACTCTTTTTTGCTTTTCATACTTAAAAGCACTTACTTGGTTTGGTTGTTGTAGCTAAGAACATGTATGTCAGTGTGGGTGTGTGCATTTTTAATTTAATCTAGGTAAAGAGTTTGGATGCCTAGAGGGCGGCAGTTTAAGTGTTGCAGTTAAAATTCATTCCTAATTCTGTGATTATTATTAGATTTTATTTAAAGCTTTAAATTGTCGTAAATGTTTTTACTTTTTAAAATGAGGTTATCAATGAAAAGTCGTTTAAAATTAAGTGTGAAAACTTTTTTTGAAATTTTAATGCATACGAAGTTTGTGTCAAATATTCCTGTGATCATTAATATAAGACCGACCTAAATGTATCCTACAGTTTCTGAAGCTCAAGCTGGGTACGAGTAAAAATGACTCAGTGATAATGTTCTATTTGCTAATGCCATCCCTAAACATTGTAAATATAGAAAATAATCAGTTCAAGTGTGTGTGTGTGAACTATGCTTGTATGTTGGTGTTGGTATATAAAACATTTATTAGTATTTAGGTGCGTTCGCAATCCTGCTTATGATTGTGTATGCAAATGAATTATTTTTGTATTCATTTCTAAGTCTTCCACTTTTTTTTTATTTTTTTATTTTTTATTTTCTGTTTAAGTGGCAACATTTGTAACATACTTTACAAATTGCCTGGCTTTGTTTGTTTGAAGAGAACTTTACTTTTTAAGCACAAAAATAAAAGAGCACTTGAAAATCAAGAGTTTTTATATACAATGATCTTATTATAAAAAAAGTTATAAATATTTATGTTTTTAAATGTCTGCTGACGTACAGATAAATTAAACACAACTTGAATTGAAATGTAATTATAAATAGAAATGTTAATAGTTCGTAAGTAAGTTTAAGTTATTACACCATTTGAACTATGCTCGATATCTACTTATTTAGTAACTTGAATAGTAATTTATATTATAGGAAATATGAATTTTTGAAGTTTGGCTTAAGTTCGTTATATTCTCTCTAAGTTGAAAGAATATTAATTACAAATTAGAAGATTAATTTTAAAGAAAAAAGCAGAATGTTATGGTCCATCTTCTGGGAACTAGAACACGCATGTCGTACAGACTACCAGATGAATGTAGTGTGTTGCAGGCAGAGGTGTTGGTAGATTTGAAAGCTAGTGAATTAAAAATTCTTAACCTTTAATTTCTTTGAATTATAAAGCGTTTTAGTTCGCTTCAAGTGAAATTCGCTTGACTGAAAAATAGAATTAGTGACGCAACAAGTTGAGAGAACACCACTTAAAAGTAAAAAATAATAGACAATGATGATGCTTTAAGCAAAATAAATGATCTAGAACAAGTATTGTGTAAAACACTTTTAAAGTGATCCCATCAAAAACAATAAAAACTATTTCCACGCAACCGTTTAATAGAAAATAGAGAAAAAGTAGTGAAAGTACGCCATTTTTGCCGATTTGAAGGTAATGCGAGTTGACAGCACCTTTTATTTTTGAAAGCGGGATGTTTTAAATACTATTTTCAAAACTCTACAATAATTTTTGAATTTTATATAAATTTTAGAATTTTATCCAGCGACAGGTACATCTATATAAAGAAAATAAATAAACCATTACTGAAGCACCATAAAAGTAAGAGTCTTACAATTTGGTTTGCATTACTTTTAAAGCAAAATCTGACGTCTATAATGTTAATAAAAAAATCATGTAATCTTTCAATTGCGCTTAAACGAATTCAACTGTAAGTTAGAAAATAGATTTTTTCCTAATAGTTACAGCCATTGTAAATTTATTCTCATTTCCAGTTTAAAAATTTTTATAATTGCATTAATACAATATAGAAATGTACATATGTATGTATAAATATACATATACATATATGCAGATGGATGTACAAAACAGTGCTTGAGAAAGTGGCATAGTCAGCCACTCTAATGAATTTGAGTACTTAGAATAATGTTTATTATGTTTTTTTCATTTTTTATTTTTTATTCTAAAATCAAGTTACCTTTGTATAAACACAATCTGCCTTGACGGTATAACAAATGTCATGTGGATCTTGACAATGTATTTTAAAATAAAATAACATACAAGTGTTAATTGTGTTCATAAAACAAGACACGTTGGCAAACAAGCCTTTTACAAGAAAAAGTGACTAACTCCAATTAATGTTATCACCATAAAGTGACAGGGGTTTTTGGTATTAAAATAACAAAAGTTCATTATAATTTTTTGTCTAACACTGGCTGAACTTATTAAGTATATTTATTTTTTTTATTTCAGAATTAAGATATGAGTAATTATTGTTAGTTCAAACATACATTATTGTTAGTTCATACATACAACAAATAAATATGAAATAAAAAAAAAATGTAATTATTATTTATATAAACTGAGTATATTATGGGAATAGTTGCATCTATCGTTTTTCAACAACAAAAATAAAAAATCAAGACTCTCATAAGTTGCTTATGTATTTTTTAAAAAAATAATAGATGATTTATTCAGTGATTCTTCCATTTCAGATTTTGTTATTAAATAATAAAAGAAACAAAAAAAAAAATGTAATCAGACGACGTTATCCATAACTTAATAATCTATATATAATAAATAAATATAATAAATAAATAATCTATACATATAATAGAAAAGTAACTCATTTCTTGTCTGTCCTTCTGTTTTTGTGTTCGCATCACGTAAAAACTACTGGATGTATTTTTACAAAATCTTGTAAGGAGCTACTTTAGTATCCTGATTCCAATATAGGATACTTTTTTTTCGCAAAAATATCTAAGAGAAAGTGGAGAAAAAGTAGTGAAAGTACGCCGATTTTTTACCGACTTAAAGGTACTGCATACTTTAAGAGATCTCATATTTTAGAAAACAGTATATTTTAAGCAATGTTGCGCAAGAGATGGCGCTGTTTTAAAATAAGGTGTAACTCATTTCCTGTCTTTTACATGGCTTTACAATAATTTTTAGAATTTTATATAAATTTTCGAATTTTATCCAGAAATGGATATATTTATATAAAGTAAATACGTCAGAGTTTTAAATATAAAACTTGTTTGAATTTATAGTTGCAACAAAAATAAAAAAGAAAATACAGTTTATCATCGCTTTTCCATTTTTTATTTTTGGAGTTGATCGCATTGTGCATTAATCGGCTTAAATCATAAAACAAGAATTTAATATAAATGTATAACCCAGCTCTTTAGAGAAGGAGGTGACACATGTATTTTTCCAAACTCATACACACACACACACACACACACACACAAAATTCAAGGTGTTTTTAAGTTAACAAGTGATGCAAGACTGTATCAAAGTGAAAGAGAAATAATTGCTCTAGTCATGTACATCTATAAATATAAACGTGTATAATTTATATGCGATATTAATTACATATACATTTCTGTTTTATAAGAAAAAATATCACCTTATAATAACTCTAACTTAGTGGGGAAAATAAAAATTTGTAAAAATATTATGCTGATTATCGCTAACATTTTATAATAAAAATGCAATTTAACTGTTGGTGGGGGAGAAGTTAATATTTAATGGTTGCATTTTTTCACAATTAATTTATGTTTTTTATGTTAAAGAAAAAATATATCTACATAAATATCTTTTATCCACTTATAACATAAAGCATAACTAACTACTTTTTGAAAACTTCCACAGCAATTTGGAAAGTTTAATTTTTTTCAATTGAGATAAGAATATGTTGTAATCAGCTAACATTCAATGCTACAATTGTTGTATTTCTAAATAATTTTTTAAGAATTATAATTATAATTTTGGATGTAAAATTCTGGTTATGCATCAATGATGAAGTTTGACGACATTGATTCTCCAGATGATTCGGAGATTTGTGCTTCGTTTTTCCCTCTTCATATTCAAAATTGCAATCAAAAATATAATTTAATTATCAGTGGCGACTCATATGTACATCTACTATTATAAGTACTAAACGTAGCATGTGATATGGTGCCACATGACTTACGTAAGTTATCTGAAAATACGACCATTAATTTTTAAATAAAAAATACAAAATGAAAATAAATTACATACAAAGAAATTACGCAACTTTTAAATTATTTAAACAACAACTTTAATTAAACACATTTAATAAAAAAGTGAACCTCGTAATACACATTCTGAATAATTATATTTTCGTACATAGTAAAGTTTACGTGTGTATGTTAAGTACACACAAGGAAGCATTTGAGTACGTTTTTACATTTGTGTAAGTGGATATTCATGTTGCCTTTTTAAATTGAAGTGTAGAGAAGTGAGTGTTTAATCCTGAAACTGAGCAGAACCAAAAATGCACCATTTAACAAAATTCCCCATCCTTAAACACTGCGTTACAAAATTACGCTTACGCTTATTGATAAAAGTTTTTTCATAAACAATTTAAACTGTTTAACATGCAACACAGATGATGAAGCATATATGTATGTATATGTGGAGTCCTTACAATTAATGTAATACACAGTGCCAGCATTTTATACGAAATTAATTTTTAATTGAAAGATTAGTAAATACTTGATAAGAGAAATCAATCAGAAATTTCTTTAATGCAGGGACTTATGCATTAAAGAAATTTCATCAAAGCTCTTTAAAAGAACGAGAACATTAAAGTCAACGATAATGCTTTATATCAGTTACCAATCACTGGTACGTTCTACATTATTCTACATTAACATTACGACAGTTACAGTTTTAGAATATAACAACTACACACATACAACAGAGTGAGGAAATTTTAAAACCAAGTGCAGCAACCTTACTTTTTGACGTAGACTTATAACCAAAAGAAATGAATAAGATTTTTTCGTGAAAATAGGAATCAGCACTTTAGCTTCCATAAATAATAAAAGACGTTACAAAATGGTTCAGTGCTTAACGTATTAATTGGCATGATGGAAGCATGGTTAAGTCGACTATTAAAGAGACGTGGAGAAAGATTGTTTTCTCCAACACAATCTGTTTTTAGGGTGCCGTACCCAAAGGGCAAAAAATGTAGCGCTTTTCACTTCACTACAATGTATGTATGTCCGTCTGGCAGAGACCTCTATCTCAAGAACCATAATAGGCAAATTTTCACAGAAGTTATTTATAATTACTATGGCCACTATAGTTTCAAACAAATATCTTAAATTGATGGGTGTTCGTTCCGATGGTTTGGTGATTATTACGTACTTAATGTTATTTTTTGAACCGTAATAGCCAGATTCTTAAAGTTTACACAAAGTAAGTAAAGCTATGTCCGCTACAACAACTTAAAAAAGAATAATTAATAGACATGAGTTAATAAGAGTATGGCCATGTTTATTTAGAGTATGTAGGCTGTATCAACCTTAATAATATAAAGTTAAAAATAACAGGGTGTACCCATAGATTAAATGGTTATGACGTATATGTATGTGATTATCTGTTAAGCCGAAACAGAAAGACAAAGTATAATTAAAACAACTTATAAAACATAAAATTAAAAGTAAAAATAAAAAAAGGGTGCCCCTTACATGCGTGAAAAAAATTTTGTATTTTTTATTTATATATTGTTTGGTGGTAAAGGAACCTTCGTGTATGAATCCCAGTAGTACTTCGATATTTCCTTTTTCTTAATAAAGAGTAAATTTCTGGTTAGCATAAACAGCAGTGCATAGACTGAAAAACGTCTTAAATATACTTTTTCAGTCTGCTCACATACATATATGTGCATACATACATACTTCTGTAGTTCAGTACATGAAACTTGGTACTCCTTACATTATTTTCCATATACGTGAAGAAGAAGAAGCAAAAAATCACATGTAAGTTTTTTTTCTTTTTGTTCTTGTCTTGTGATCAACTAATTGTTTGCATAAAACATTAAGCTTGTTTAAAGCCCATCGTGTTCTCTCTGTTCCACTTATGTAGAGGCAATGTTTGTGTGTGTATTGTCTCTTCTGCTGTTTGAACATCGTGAAGTACAAAAATGTGGGCTCATTGCTTTAAATTTTTAACTTCTAATTGCTTTTCATTTGTTTACTGTTCGTCTGCATGTGTCGCTATTTTTATTTTTATTTTTATTTTCATATTTTTGTTTAGTCTTTTGTTTGCTATTTAATGTAATTAGAGCTTATTTGTTTTGTAAAAATGAGTTTACTTACGATGACTTTTATATTTGTTAGTAGACATATGTGAAAATAAAATCTTATTTAAGTACGACTTAACATACAATTGACTTTTAAACCCAATACTTGAAGCAATTTTGTATAATTGTAATTGTGCGACAGAGGCGACAGTTTTTAACAAATTAAATTCGACCGATACTTTTAGGAATTATATATAAAGAAAAACATGTTGGGATATCTAATATGAAGAATAGATCCTAACGAAGCCAAGGGTCCTTCTATTCTTTACATATCTTGGTCATGTTGAAGAAAATATGATCGCTAATGAACTGGGAGGGTTGGGTTCTGCAATGAACTTTTAGTTTTGAGAAAGCACGGTGCAGTCACCCATCAGTTAATATTATAGAGAACTTAGTAGGTCAATTTTAGTTAGAACTATTCAAGGCCAGAGAGGTAGAAATGACGGCAGAATATCAAGGTGTGGCCCAGAATGGACACTGCAAAAACCAACATACTTCCAGGTGTGGACAGAAAAGTTCTTAGGGCCGTTTTAGGTGTAACAAAGTGTAACAAGTCACTGTTCAGTTAGAGCAAAAACAAGTTTTTGCAAGGATGTGCGAGAATGAAAAAGAATAAGAAACTGTGTCGTATATTATCATCTGTTGGTCAACATTGCAAACGATTCGTTGGCAGGACGAGCGATGGGTTAGACAATTTCGCAAGATTCTTATGTGAATCGTGTGCAAGACATTGTGATTTTATTGTTACCAAATATAGTCTACAATATTAAATGCTACACGCCATTCTCATCATTTATATAAAATATAATTCAATTTATTGTTTTTAATAAACGCTAGAGAAAACGATAAAGTCAGGAATTATATGCGAGAACTCTTGAAACAAAATATAAGAAAGTACAAATATAATAAACTAACTGTGCCCGCCACTTGCTCAGCGTCCTAACAATATTTTGTTAAATTTTGCTACATTTGTACTTTTATACCTGAGTTTTTTCTGTACGCATTAATCATTAATTTTGCCCCTGTCTATTTCGTTTTAAATAAATTTTTTTAAATTTCGAAAATACCTGTATGTTGCTGTTTACATGTTAAAGAAGAAAAAAAAATAGAACATACAGTGTTTAAAACACATTTTTTTTTCAAAACATAATATATTTGTGGCCCTAAGAGATTAAATACCTCATATTTTATTTCCATCTTCCTCGTGGTGAGGTTAATGAATCATGCTATGAAAAACTTCCGCTTAAATACATTTCGGTGGCAAGAAATCTGATTTGCTGCATTTTCGAAGTCAACATTCAGGATACACTACACCCAGAAACTACAATATTCATTACAATATTTATGAATATAATGAAATTTAAAATTGTTTGCCTTCATCACGTTTTTTATGAAATTGTGTTTTGATGTTATTATTGGAAATTGACGTTAACTCAATTTTTGTAATTTCTTTTTATTAAAGTTTACACATACGCATGTTCATATATGTAAATGAAAGTCCTTTAAGGTGCTTTAAATATAAATATATATATATATATATATAATTATATTAAAATACATAATAATTTAAAATTTGTTTACATAATCAACTTAAAAAAAAGAAATAAATTTCTTTACCTGAATTTAAATTCAACAGTTTTATTTATTTCAAGAGCTGGTCAATATTCACAGCTTTATTCATTTTACTCGATACCTGTATTTAAACCATGCACTACCGTAGTAGACAATTTTTAACACCGCAAAAATCTACATTGATTTATATCCGATAGCTTACCATTTTCTGATGCCACAAAACAAGCCGCAATAACCCGGTAACAATTGCAGATACACAAATGTATAAACAAATGTTGTAGTTACTTTCCTATGGAAGTGTTCGTTAATCATTTACAGACAGATACATGTACAACTTTACACACAATATGTACTACAAACACAGGCATGGAGAAATGAACGTTCGTACTCTCTCTCTTATGCATGCTCGCAAATGCAATTAAAATCAATGACCGAAAATAATTTGTTGCAATAAATGTTCCCAATAGCCAGTCATTCACAAAAAAATCAATAAGAATTTTATAATCAACAAAAACTCGAACATACGAGTACGAGATCGAGTTTATGCATAAACAAAATTTTTTTTTGTTTTAAATCGGAAACATCACTTTACAGTGCACAACTTCTCGTGCCAATGGCCAATGTACGGTATGATATTTGTATGCATGTGTGTATTTTTAAATTATACAAAGGTTTTTATTTCGTACGTAAAGAATATAATTCCGCGAAGCCATACATACTTAAATTTTAATAATCTCCTAATAATAACAAAACATTATTTTTCACTGTACGTATACGTAATTTTTTATACATCATACGCACTATTGCTTTCCGCTGTAAATACAAAACTATCTATTTCTTATTTTTTCATATTTAAGTTATTTTATATAAAGTTAGGCACGAAGGCCTAGTTCACAAGTTGAAGCAAAACTTGCCCAAATATTTCTATAAGCTTTTAAAAAGTTATTTTATTAAGCTCGCCTCAGCCAATTATGTAGTATTTCGGGACCAATTTAATATATTTGCTGTACACTTCAGATATTCCAATTACCAACCGATTCTACACTTCAACATTTGATAACGACACTGCCTTTCTAAGTATTGACGAAAGCCCTCAAGTGGCATCCCAATATTTACAAGACCATATATTTTCTTTAGAATTGTGGTTGCAAAAATGGAGAATAAAAAGTAACGAAAAAAATGTACTCACATAATATTCACACACCTGGAAAGTTTAAATAGAAGCAAAATTAACACAAATGAAATAAAGTTGAAAGCAGTGCAAATAAATTGGCTTATTGGTAGAAACTCAACACTAAGCTTAGATCGCAAACTTAAACTTTATAATTCAATCCTTAAAGCAATGTGGTGCATGGGGTACTGCCTCAGTTTCAAACATAGACAAAATTCAAAGGCGCCAAAATAAAATTTTACGAATGATTACAGTCGTAACCTGGTACATTAAAAACTCAAACATTTACAAAGATCTAAACGTTTATTTTATTTCTTTTTTCTCTTATTTAAGAAAAAATATATACACTTAATGCAATAAACATATAAAGCTTTGAGGATTAAATGAATAAAACTAAAAATATTTAGAACAAATAATATTAGAACTATAATTTTAGAACTAGCAACGACCTGATAAAAAATTATTTGCAATTTCTTATATAAAATCTCAAATTATTTTACGGATATTGTTAGTATTCACGTTTTTGCGTTGCATGTAATTTTAAATTATACAACGTTTTTTATTTCCTACTTAAAGAACTATGTTCCTAAGATAGTTTTCTGCGAAGAACGAAACATTATTCGTTTTTTTATGGTACGTATACGAAATTTTTTATACATCATAAGCGCTATGGAGCTACAAGTACGAAATTATTTCATTTTATTGCTCTTAATTTTTCTTATTTAAGTTATTTTTTCACAAAATGTTTTCAAATAAAATCTATATATTTTCTTGGAGTAAATTTATTGCAGGATACATTAAAAAAGAAAACGTGTTGGATGGCAACTCTTTACTATTTTGGACACTTAAGTTATTTTTTTAAATATTTGTTTTTTTATTTTTCGTCTTGCTGTAATAAAATATAATTCGCTCTAAGTTATCGCTATTCATTCAAATCGACTTTGTTTTCCGTTTGTCAACTATTACTGACTTTTAAAGTTCTAAAATTGAAGGTTAAAATTTAATTTCCTTAAAATACACACGAGCTGCTTTACATATTTATTTATATATACTTATGTATGCATGTACGTATGTATTTATGTTTTTCTGTGTGTGTATTTGTGTGGCAATATCGGCACTTATGATTTTTGCTTTTGTTATTTTTATACTTCCGGGAGCTTTTCAAATTATTTTACTGTTTATTCGTTTTTGTTTAAAGTATTGTAACATCTTTATGTTTTAAATCAGAAAGAAAAGATGCAAAATGTTGTTGTTTTTCGCAGGCTGTTGGTCGTAAAGACGCCAAATTGTTTTCTCGACTTCTTAACAAAGCAAACCAAATCAGTTTTCTTTTTACCTTTTTTCAGATCAATAAATAACTTAAACAGTATGAAAATAATATGGGGGCTTCCATTAAAAAAACACACACAAAATATAAGAAACTAATTTTCAATATGAGCTTTTCCATCAAAAAGTAAATAACTAGTTGCTGCGATATTCTAGATTTTGCTTAAAATTGGTGGAAGTATTCTTTAGCGGCCTAAAGTCAAATACCCACAATGGATAAATTTTTGCACACAACATATATAAATAAAATTCCCTTAAAAGTTTAAGCTGTAAGTATTTCTTCAGGAGAGCAATTAACTTAATATAATAAAAAATTTAGGCTTAAATATTCACAGTTGGTTATAGCAAACGAATATTAAATGTTCGCCTGTCTTTTGTTCATTTAAAATAATATTTTATTAAAAGACGCAAATTTTGTTAGTTTTTTTATGATTCTCATCTTATTGTGATATCCTTGCTATCGAATATAATAAACTGATTGTTACAACATATCAAGTGAACATATTACACTAGAATGAAATTAATTAAAAATAATTTATTCCATGCAGTGGTAAAGAACGTAATAACGTAACGTAATATTTTTTTTAGAATTCGCATTTTTAAGGCTCAAATTTGGATGTGTGGAGCTAATTACACAATACTTAGACCTTGCTCTTACATTGTTGTTTTCATAGACAGGCTGCCAAGTAATGGAGTACAATCTCTCAAGTTACAAATCGTACTGTGCTACTTGAAAAAAAATAATGATGATCTGCTTATTAAAAGAATATTGTCTTAAATCGAGTACTCAAGATCATCAGAATTATTACTTGCAGATAATTTATGTAAACATGAGCTGTTTATGAAACGGCTAAGAGTATCTATTGTTAATATTTGTATGTATCGTTATAAGATTTACGAAAGCTAAAAGTAACCTTTAACTATCACGTGGTTTAAAGGCAAGTTATAGTAACGCCCCTTACCCTCGTTTATAAAACGATAAACTTCTTATCTCTCCGTACGATGAAATCCGAACTTTAGCTATTGGGTAGTTATAATAATGGGTCTAAAATCTCCTTAGAGTACAGCATATACATCACTGTGAAACATCGCGCTTTAAATTTATAAGGCAAAGTAATTTCTGAAAGTTAAAAAGAAGAAAAAATATGAAAATAATCCTCAGGATATTATTTATTTATTTTAATCTTCAGGATAAACTTGGCGCATTTGCCCTTAGGTTATTATAAACCCAATGACGTTATTTTACAAAAAATGTAATTGAGGAAAAGTTCTAAATATTATGAAAATATAGAAGGCAAAGAAATCGTTAACTGATAAAAACATGGTAATTTCATTTTCTAAATTTCGGATTTAATTTATTAGCTAAAAGAAAAATTAAAAATCATTTTCAGAAAAATACAAAATTTCGAAGAAAGTGGACAGACAATATCTTAAATAAATTCAGAATTGAGATGCACGAAAAACAAGAATATTGTGAGAAGAGCATGTTGGGGTGATTTTGGTTTGATAACGTAAGTGCTTTGCTTATGAACTTATGACCTATGAAAGTGTAAGTCTTCAACGAGCCACAGCTATAGCAATTTTTACATTTTGTTCCAATCAATTGTTTTTTTTTTTAATCTGAAGTCCATCCTGCTGAAACAAAATATTTTTATCGAAAAGACTTATGGGTATCAATACAACACAAAAAACGAAAACATATCGCAGTTTTACTCCGCTTTTCCACACTCGCTTCAAAATTAAAAAGTTGTCAGCTTCTAAAATTAAATATTTAAATTTATTAGACGAAGTTTTTTAAATATTTTTAAAAAATATTCTTTCAACTAGAGAGAGAATAAAATGAACTTAAGTCTTACTTCATAAATTCATTTGTGTTTTTGGCTTCTTAGAACAAAGAAACTCTAAACATTAAAAAACTATTTTCATCTTATACGAACGACGTTATTTTCGAAGGCCTTTGCGATGAAATAAAAAAGAAGTAAGCCGTAATTTTCAAATCTTTATTTTTATTTTAGTTCAAGCCTAAAATATGCAAGTTCTGAAAACTTCGTAACATTAAGAAAGATTTATATCTTGGCCATTGGAAGAAATAAATTATTTTTTATTCTTTTCTTTTTTTATTTATTCAGCACTTAACATTCGATAGCACGGATTCTACAGTTTTTAAATGAGGTTTTTTTTAGCTAATTACACAATGCAACAGTAAAAAAATACAAGAAAGTTGCAGTTTAAGTTCGATTCTACTATCAAAGGGTAGTAAAACCCTATACTCAGTTCGGTGAAATTGGTGACGAAATTTTATTTACGGGCCTCGAAAGATTCACAAAATCAGTGGACCTTTCAGAAAAGGGGTCATCAGTTTTTGTCTAATGTCTTATTCAAACTAGCTAATACCGCTTAACTTTGCTTAGCAATAATGTAGCCGAGGATTCGTTTAATAAATTCCATATACATACATTTTATGTCAAAGAAATAATTTATTCCTGCACTTAACAAAAAATAAAAAATAATAACAGGTCTTTTGGATACTTTTTTCAGCATAGCATAGGGATTCTTAAATTTTCACAAAATATGTAAGAAAATCGTAGCAACTAACGAGTGATTTTTTAAGAGCTTGAGAACTTTTTTTAAAAAAAAAACGCATAAAATTTGCAAAATCTCATCGGTTCTTTATTTGAAACGTTAGATTAGTCCATGACATTTACTTTTTGAAGATAATTTCATTTAAATGTTGACCGCGGCTGCGTCTTAGGTGGTCCATTCGGAAAGTCCAATTTTGGGCAACTTTTTCGAGCATTTCGGCCGGAATAGCCCGAATTTCTTCGGAAATGTTGTCT
Source organism: Phasia obesa (assembly GCA_949628195.1). Taxonomy (NCBI): domain Eukaryota; kingdom Metazoa; phylum Arthropoda; class Insecta; order Diptera; family Tachinidae; genus Phasia; species Phasia obesa. The sequence goes on along the minus strand of OX451218.1, from coordinate 146,764,998 downwards.
TCCAAAGCTGGAATAGTTGCTGGCTTATTTCTGTAGACTTTAGACTTGACGTAGTCCCACAAAAAATAGTCTAAAGGCGTCAAATCGCATGATCTTGGTGGCCAACTTACCGGTCCATTTCTTGAGATGAATTGTTCTCCGAAGTTTTCCCTCAAAATGGCCATAGAATCGCGAGCTGTGTGGCATGTAGCGCCAACTTGTTGAAACCACATGTCAACCAAGTTCAGTTGTTCCATTTTTGGCAACAAAAAGTTTGTTAGCATCGAACGATAGCGATCGCCATTCACCGTAACGTTGCGTCCAACAGCATCTTTGAAAAAATACGGTCCAATGATTCCACCAGCGTACAAACCACACCAAACAGTGCATTTTTCGGGATGCATGGGCAGTTCTTGAACGGCTTCTGGTTGCTCTTCACTCCAAATGCGGCAATTTTGCTTATTTACGTAGCCATTCAACCAGAAATGAGCCTCATCGCTGAACAAAATTTGTCACATTTGAACATTTCGAACCGAACACTGATTTTGGTAATACAATTCAATGATTTGCAAGCGTTGCTCGTTAGTAAGTCTATTCATGATGAAATGTCAAAGCATACTGAGCATCTTTCTCTTTGGCACCATGTCTGAAATCTCACGTGATCTGTCAAATACTAATGCATGAAAATCCTAACCTCAAAAAAATCACCCATTATAAAACTGAACAATTTTTGTGAACATACCAATAGAATTTAAATGTGTCTAAGATCAGCACTTTTTTACTTACATATAACTACATTTATTTCATTTGAACATTGTTTGTTTTGTTGTATTCCTTGGATTCTTTTTTTAATGGCACCTTTTTTAAGGACATACTTTTCTTTTTTCCGATTCTTTCAAGGCCCATAAATAAAATCGGCCGCAAATTTGGCGAAACTGAGAACAGGGTTTTACTACCCTTTGATAGTAGAACCGAACATATGTTGTCAAGTTCGAGTATTTTCGAAAAGCTTTTATTTATTGCGCACTGTGTAATGTGGTAAAAGATGAGGAGCCGAAAAAGTGTTCTTTTGCTTTACAATTATAAACAATTAAAAGTTTCTTATTTAACATTCGAGAATTACGCTTTTATTTTAAGAAATTAGGCAATGTTTTTTATTACTGGAGTCTATGATATCATACTGCTTACTACGTTGGAGTCTTTTTTTTATATATATATATATATGTGTGTGTGTGTGTGTGTGTGTGATTTTATTTCATTTTCACAATGCTGCTTCTAAACACAAATCTAAAGTACGTAAATTTTGCCAATAAATTTAAAAAAATTTTACTTTCTTCTTTCATTTAAATGTATGTGTCTTCTAATGTACTCGTACACGTGCAAAGCGTTTAATAATCAAATGCTTTTCTTATGAAAGGACTACAATACAAATGATTTTTTCACGCATTTTTGTTTTTAAATAAACATCAACAGATCTAAACCTTATCAGTGCAAAACTTAATGACAAAAAAACAAACAAGAGCGATAAAAAGTTGGGAAATTTGGTGAAATGTGCTGTTGTTATTTTAAAAATTATTTTTCGATTCAACATTTTTATAACAACAAAAAATGAAACAAAAATAAAAAAGATGGGGCAAATTTAAGGCATTTCTCAGCATTTGCTAAAAACAATTGAACGCGTAGTACTTTTAAAGAAGTAGACGTAAACACAAAGAAATGTTGGTATTAAGTTGGAGCTTCTAAATATGCATAGACACTATGATATAAACAAACTTTAAAAATGTACAACAATTATTTTTTGAGATTATATACAAGTATTGTATAATTCTAAGGACCATTGTGCGTGTGCTCCTGTGTAGTGTACTTTTGCTATCAGACCGAGGTCACCAACGACTGTGGTATTTTTTCACTACGATTTGGGAGAAAAGACAGACAGATGCTTGGGTATAACTGGGTTAGAGACAGGCTGTTGCCGCCGAATTCTACAAGATCATAAATTATCTTATTTCTAATAAATGAATTAATCCAAATAATTATTATTTATAATTGTATTAATTATTGTTGGGATGCTTCCCTTACTTTTCTCAAATTTGCAAATTTCCTATTTACTTCTGTAAAGTTATTTTTATATTTATTCGCATCAACATACATACATATGTATGTACATATACATATGCGTGTACATATTTATATTAATTTCTCCTTTGAAATGTATTCTAACGGTCCTTACTTATTTATCACGTAGGCCTCCAAAGCTAGTTTTTAAAATATTTTACATTCTTAAATTCAGTTTGGTCAAAGGCACGTAAGCCTACAAAATTGTTTTAAAGCTCTCTATCTTTCGCTAAATGCATATTAATAAAACTTAAAGTTTATACAATAAAATTAATAATTATTGAGTTCTGTTAAAAATTTTGTGGTTTAATTAAATACCGTGTCTTAATAAAAGACTAACACAACACAGGCGATGCAAGTTTTAAGTATCATCTAACCAAGATGAAAATCAGGAAAAGACGATACTTGCAGACTGCGTAAAAAAAATTCTGAGATGGTATCGCACATTGTGTGTAATTGTCCAACACACTGGTTAATATTAGGCTTAGAATCACGGACAGGCAGATTTTAAATGTGGTAGATGCTCTCGGGATCTTACCCTTAGACAAATATTACCAATTACGCTGTGATGAGGAAGTAGGTCGGCATATATCTGTCACCAATCTGAAGTTACTACAGTTAAGAGTAAAAGGCTAGAGACAGAACAAGACTTAATGAAAATCAGGTAGTCGTAAATTACCAATAGGGTGCCAGATCATTAAAAAACGATAGGGGTTAAAAGGGAATAAATAATAAAAAAAGTCAGCATTAAAGAAATACGAGAGTTGTAATTGTCTATTCTAACATTTTAATATTTCAATTTAAATCGGTGATTTCAACACATGTTAGTGATACAATAAATCTTAGTTTTCACTCAAACAAGAAAAGTTGTGTTTTTTAATTAATGAACATTTTTTCACAAAATGGAAAAAAATGTTTTCACATTTTATTATTCCTAAAACAAGTCATCCACAGATGTTACATTTTAAGTAAAAATATCAAAATTAGATTCGTTTTAAAGCAAAATATTTATAGAGTTCATCACACACACATACACACATTAACACATGCATATACACTCACTCACATATGGTAAGTTTATACTAAGAACTTAAACAAGGACGCATGCATAATAGCAAAAAGAATTTATTAACATAACTACCGCAAAGGAGACAAGCACTTTTTATTTTTACTTAACAGCAACATGTTCACACAGGCATAAATTTTTACTTACTTATGAGAAAATAACACACACATCCACACACACACACACACACACACGCACACACACACACACTACATTTGGAATTATTTAAATGGAAACATTTTTTTTTTGCTCGTTCAAAAATTCTGTTGGTCGTTTTACAACCAGATGAATATAAACAAAGTGAAAGTCAGCCCTAAAACAGAAAACCACATGTTAGACACTTGTACATACAAATGTGCAAGAAAAGCATCAAGGATAACACAACCACCAGCAGGATTGAATAACGGAAATGTTTCTAACAGAATCAGGAAGAGGTCTGCTCTGTACAAACAGAAGAGTGGTTTAAATTTAAAGACTTGAAATCTGCAAGCGATTAGTTTATTTTGTACTAGAGAATGTTGTGACACAATTTGTCGTCCAGCTCTATTCGCCAACACATGTAACGTGCGAGTTCGTACATTTTTTAAAGCAAGTATATTTATGTTTTGTAGCTTAGTGTTAATGAAAATGCTTAAATTCCTCAAAACATATTCATAAGAATATTATCGAAATATCGCATGAAAACTTGTTTTCTGAACCTTTTAAAAATCAAACATACTTTTCTTGAAATGGCCATAAAGATTGGAAAATTAGTTAAAAACAAAATAAATAACTCAACTTATAATCATAAAGGAAATTCACTCGAATTTGCATGACTTGTACATTGTGTTTTAAATAAGTTTGCTTTCGGATTGAAACACGCAGATAATCTTCTGTCTTTTTTCAGTTTTTTGCGTTAAAAGACTCACTTTGTCCTTTTATTCCTGACACTCACATTTCCCACTTCAGATTTTTTCGACAGATTAAAAAAGTATTTTTAATTCTTACAGACGACAATTTTTTTGTAAAACTTTTGTTAAGCACCTGCTATGTATGAAGTGTATAAAAATATTTTTAGCTTGAATTTAAAAAAACATATCCATACTTAAAACTAACCTCTTGTATGAGGAACCCTTTAGCATGCTTTTATTTTATGTTTCTAGTGAATGTAAAAGTTCACATTAAGTGTAAATTGGAATCGTCTGCATATGACGCACAAAGGGTATTTTACCAATCTAGCCGGACAGACAACAAAATTCTGCATCGTATAGTGAATTTTTAAGGCTTTTACTCGAAATTTGTAGTTTTGGGAAACTGTTAAAATCAGGAAAGTTGAGTAAATCGTACACCTTTTTATAGACATTATACGATTTTGAGAGGTTTTCAATGTATTTTTTTGTGGCTGAACGAATTAACATTTTGTGTTGATTTTTCTTTTCTGTGAAAGGTTATATTAGCAGCTACTAATATTAATTTTTAGAAGAATTTTATTTTAAATTTTTACGATAACAAATTTCTTTCGAAAAAGGGATTTTTTTTTTAAAAGTGAAAATGTTTTTGAGAGTGAAAGCTAAAGTTATATATCACTATAGAATTTACGATATCTACTTTTATATTATAAAAAAAAGTTGCGCGTTTTTGCGCTATTTTTTTTTGTTGCGATTTTTTTTTTCCAAATTTCACCTTTTTTCTGTTTTTGATCATATTGCATAGGTAAATACATAGGAGTAAGAAAAGAAACCTTTTTGTCGGTCAAAATGTTTTTGGTTTCTAAGTTGTTTTAAATAAGTTAATTGTTATTTTTTTAAATAAAAGGTATTGTTACTAATGTAAATTATTTATTATCTATGCATATAAGAAAACTGTGATTTTCTGCCTGTCTGTCTGTTTGTGTTCGCATCACGTAAAAACTACTGAATGAATTAAAATAAAATTTTACGGAGAGGTACTTTAGTATCGTGGTTCAAATATAGGATATTTCTTTCCGTCAAAATATCTCATTACCAAAAAGAGGGAGAACAAGTTATGAAAGTACGCAAATTTACCGATTCAATGGTAAAGCAAACTTGACAGCAACTTTTATTTTTGTCAGTGAATAATTTAAAACACCATTTACAGTTCTCTACAATTATTTTGGAATTATTATAGAGATTTTAGATTTTTGTATAAAGCCTTTGTTTCTGAGTAATTACCCAGGGATGGGTACCTTTATGCAAAGTAATTACATAAACCATATTTGAAGCACTATTTATTTTATGAGTCTTAAAGTGGTTTGAAACAAAATAAGGACGCTGAAGAAATGGCGGGCACAGCTAGTTATAAATAAATTTATTATTCTCAGATAAGTTAAATTAATTAATGTAATATATTACAAACATGACTTTTATTAATATTCTTCTCTTGGATACAAAAGCTTAAAAAGGAATATTTTTTGGAAATTAAGAAAACATTTTTTTTTAAATTCACATGTACGTTTCGGGGGGTGTGAGTGGAGGGATACCTCCACTAATAAGAATTTATATAATTTTATTTGTATGGTATTAAGGTAATCCACTTCTTTAAATATTTACATTATTTTTGCAAGTAATGTTTTATGTCACCGCCCACTGTGACCATAAGATATATTTCTGTTCATTAATCAACGGGCCTTCGGTAAATTATCAGAGCCAATATAAGCTAAAAAAGTAATGTCCGGCTAGATTGGCAAAATAAGCCTATGAGTGACGGTCCAAAGCAGAATCTTTACACATAAAATTCATGTTTTGTTGAAGTAGTGACGCGCAGTTTTTAAAAAAATTTAATTTCAAAAAGAAAGTTAGAATATTTTTGTTTTCTATTAACTTAGATTGGTTCGTTAAATAGATGATGTTTACAACTAAATGATGTTAAACCCAAAAAAGATATATGCGGAGAATACTGAAGAAGAGATGTAGTGATCTAGAAAATGCATTACATTCTGCTTGTGCCTAAATGAAATTACGCCCATTTTTTAAAAAATATTAATTACCTAATTTGTAAAAAAAAATTCTTTCAACTTAACTATTATGAGCTAAAAACTATTTATGAGCTAAAAGCTTCAAAGGAATATAATTTTTGACCGTATTAATTGTTCAGACTTTAAGAACATGCCGTAGATGATTCACATAATTCTAACAAAATTTAAATTCAACCGAGTTTATAATGTTTAACTAGGTTAAGAGGTGCTAAAAGCCAAGACTCAATATCACTATCCAGTTCCCATCTACCAAATCGTGTAATAATTTAAGATCAAGACGGTATAAATTAAGGTCGAGATCATATTGTAGCCTAAAGATGAAAAGCTCATAAGAAGTAGGAACAACATGTCACAATTTACCATTTTGGAAGTTCTTTTTAATGTAAAAAAAGTTACTTTTTATAATTTTCCATATTTTGCTGGGTAATACTCATTACTTTTCGTTGGAGTACTCAATAGTACTCAATACTTCCGTTTACATAATATCAACGGAAATTTATCGTCGTAGTAAAATATTCTATTAAATTTATTTCTAAAAATACTAACTTAAAAGTATTGATTAACTACTTTTTTTGTATTGAGTACAAAACAAAAAAAAAAAAAAACATAAAATAATCGAAACTCTGCAATCATTTCTCAATATTTTACCAGCACTATTTCAGTACCCAAAGGGTTAACACGTAACCCTACTGTTTGGGCTACAATGTCTGCTCGTCTGACAGCGTCTTCATCAATAGTAATAACTGTTATGAATTCGCCTTAATTTCTTGATAACTGACTATTTACAAGGTACCCGTATGGATGCATATTTGAAAAAACTCTTTCAAGTTTTCTTTTCAGAGGCTACGAGATTACACCGATCAACTTATAGAGAAAGCAACGCAGTATGTGTTAATGAACACTATTTATAAAATTCCATCATATCGCTACTTTAACTTTGTTTATTTGCATTGTAAATTAAATCTGACTATTTGCCTACAGCATCTTGTGTCCGTTTCTGTTTAATTGCTTAGAACATGACAGACATTGAATAAAAATGCATTTTGTTACCTCAAAGCTTTGAATAAATATTTTACTAAATTTCCAATAAGAGACACATTACAGGTTTCTGGTTATTTTGTGGCATTTGGGTGCTCGACATCACACAAATGTGTGAATATTTATTTCTTATTTTTGTTTGCTGGAAAGTTAATTGGATTTTAAATGACTTTGGCTGCATTTCTATTTGTTTACTAAACGTTGTACATTCATTAGTTTGTTGTAAATAATTAAGCATAAATTCATATATAAACTCCTGTTTAACTTTTTAAATTAATTTAACTTAAAGACGGAAAAAAGCTTGTTTCAGCCATCAGACAGAATTATCTTTAGCTGGGGGTTGCTTTTACATTTTTAATAGAAATATTATTAAGGTATAAGTGAATGAATGAATGAATGTCTGTATGTTACTAAGTACGTTTTTGTTCCTTTGTTATAAAAGTTTTTCCTTTGGCAAACTTAGTATGTACATCATCCTCCATTTTAATCCTATTATTTGGGCCAACAGTAATTTTTTACAAATTATGCAGATTATTTAAAACGGAAACAAAAGCACAACTAGACATTAAAACAATGCACATGATGAATAAAATGGCTTTAAAAGAAGTTGAATCTACTTCTTACTTTATCTTTCACACAGACATGGTGGTACGAGTGTTATGTTTCTTGCCACATCGCTGCAGAACGCACAAGAAAAGGGTTTTTATTTTTAAATTATAAATTTAAATTTGAAATTTTTATTTTTGTTTAATCTCCTTTCAGAGGTTATATGCAAATTAAGTTTTTTAATGCAGTTTTTACTGAGTGAATTTTTAACTAGATCCGTAAATTAAAATAAAAAATAATTTAAAAGTAAATCGCAATTATCTCTTTTATGTCCAATAGCGTCTTTAATTAATTAATTGTGAACAAAAAAAAAAACTTTCAAAAACTAAATCAAATCAATTTTTGTACCAGTTTTAGCACTTTTAGACCCAAAATATATTTGAAACTACCAATGAAAAATACGGTTACTTAGGCAAAAATAATTAATTAATTCTTGCAACTTTACAACATTCTAAGGTTGTAAAGATAAAACAATCACGTGTTTAGCAATTTTGTTTTATTTCTTGTAAACATAATAGTTCACCATAGCTTGGTGGCAGATCTGAACAGTTGTCAAAATCCTATAGACCTTTTAGCCTCATAACGTTATTCTCAAAGACAATGGAGAAAGTATTGGATAGATATATAGAGAAACCTACTTTTTGGTGCAAATAGTTCACCATTTATATTTGCATACCAGCCTGACAAATCGACTATTAAAGCTGTTCATCAACTAACGACAGGTATTGGATTAAACTTCAGGAGGATATGAAGCGATTAGCAGGTCAATGAACGATAAAACTGTTCCGAAATTAATCATGAATTAGATGGTAAAGATACTTACATCTATGGTTGTTATGTTGGACTTGTGTGGTATGTCGATAACCATAACTGGAACCAGAACCTATCCTCAAGGTGGCGTCCTATCACCTCTTTTGTTATCCTTGGTCATCGACAATATTGATAATAAACTTACACAACTTAACACATTTGCTTTTTTTAAATATAGGGTGGAATGTTGATGGAATCATATCGGATAGGATGTAGCTGACTCGGGACATAACTGCCAAGTGGTGCAATTCCAGAGCGTTAATGGACAACCTAGCAAAAATAACTCTGGAACCATTTACAAGGCTCGTCGATTACACTGTTTCTCTCTCAAAGATAGAGAAACTAAGAAAGAACTGAATTCTAAGCAATCTTCTCATTGTAATTAAATATCAATGGTGATAGGCAAACCTTAAAAATAGTTGGACTTTAGTTTCGCTTCAGATCAAATAACAAGCGACGACATGAAATATGTATATAGTGAATATACTTTTACTATTTGTGTGGTTGCTCGCATTAATTATGATTCAGACGAACACAAATGCCGGCATAATCAAATGCAGTAGTAGAAATGGTTAGCAAAGAGCAAGACATATAGACAGTTAAGCTGCTGACATATAACGAAAATTTAATAAATATTTATTTGGTACCGGTTTTTACCAGTAGAAGCGTCCAGCAAATAAAACAACCAGAAGAAGCGCGAAAGGCGCTTAATTGTTAAATTATAAAATATTAAGCCGCTTATTTAAACGCTCACAAGTATAAGGATTATTGCAAGGTAAAATGAATATGTATTCAGTTCTTGTAGTTGTAGATGAAAATGAAATGTAAAGATGGATAAAATTATTTAGTTCAAATGGTGGAAACAAACTAATTAATGACTGTCTGTACAAAACACACATAAATAGAGTTGTGACTCAAAAACCGAGTGGTCACCTCTATTTAAATTAATCAAGTCCATGTTTTAAAAAAGCTTTATTTTATATAAAAAAAAAATTATCACTTTGAAGTTTGGTTTTACGAGTATGTTGAAACGATGACTAAAAATAAATAAAAAAACAAATAAATCAAAACTTCAAAAAGGTAGTTTTTTTCTTAAAAATCACTTAGAACGTCAACTTTAATACTTGCTATGTGATTTCCTCATATTCTTAATTATGGCTTTAAGTCTTCTTGCAATAGAATTGACCAAATTTTGGGTGACTTCGTGTTTCTTATTTGCTTTTTCTAATCTTTCTGTCTAAATCATCCCATAGCTTGATCCAGGGAATAAGGAGGAGTTTTCATCCATTTTGGAGTATAATATAAACGCCACAACTTTGTATTATATGCTGCGTGCTTCAGGTCGTTGTCCTGTGTAAATATAAAATTATCAGTTGGGCTGGAGGTGGGCTTTTAAAATCTTTACACATTTTTATGGTCCCCAGCAGCGCTCATACTCCCCCACACTAGCATAGATCAAACCCCAGGTTTAAATGTTGAACATACATTTTTTTCTTTAAACTTTTTATTTGGTTTTTTACAATTTCTATCGTTGCCATATATGCCAAATTATCTCTCATCCGTAGAACACTACCCCATTCCAAATTTCATTGACCCATTTAAGTAGCTTGGACATGTTAACTTTGCTTACGTATGTTTTTTTTCACGGGCATCTCGACTAACATAACCAGCTTCATGTAGCATAATCCTGTTGCCGAAATTTTTGGATTTTCCTTTATTTCTCGCTTTAGATGTGGGCGATCTTGTCTTATTGTTGAGTTTTTTTTTTTGTATTATTGTATTTATCATAAAAGCATTTGATTAACTTTCATTATCGTTTTTAAATTTAATTTTAAAATATTAGTTTAAGCGGTGGTAATCACACATACTTATGTTATACGTGTCCTTTAATAATCGCTTTAATTTTCGAACAATGTCAGTTTTTAAAGAGCTTTTTGCCAAAAATATCTTGTATTTCAACTTGTATCTGTGTTAGAGAAAAGAACTTAATATGTACGAACTACGTACTCGCACTCTTATGTATGCATGCATCAATATGGGGTCTGAAAATATTGGGGAAATATTTTTTGTTGCATTTCTTGTAGGTAAAAAGTTCAAAATTTGTTGCATATAAAGAGCAAGAATTGTGCATTTACAAGTATCAAATACTATTTCAAAGTATGAATATAATGAAGTGTTTCTCTCATGATGTGAGTGTTGCAACACTCTTGCTTCCTCCTATGAATGCCATTCAGATGCATATTTATGAGTTCAATTGCAACTAGGTTATGCATACCAACAGATTTATACTTAAAAATAAATGAAATTAATTGTGACAAATGTGGATATTTGAAAAGCAAAGGAATAACTTGTATATCAAAACGAACAAAATGAAATGAGGGACTCTGGGTGTTTTACTAAAGCTTGTGAAGGAAGGTCTTCCTTGCTATGTTCTATAATTTAATTTAAAATAGAATTTTATTGTAACATTTAATAAATAAATAATAAGTCAAATTGAATGTCTTTAAAAATATAGCGCGATTTTTGATATTTTATAAACATTTTTTGTCTGCGGCGCACAGTGGGACGGAATCGAAATATTTTGGAAATAATTCTGCCATTTGCAAAGGACTTGGCCAATTGATCCGAAATTTAACATGAGCATAGCAGAGCAGTATTTGAGCTTAAGGCCCCTATTACGGTTTACAACTCAACTCTGCTTCAGTTGAAATTTTACAATTTTGTATTATCAATTACAACTCAACTTGTCAAAAATTTTTAAGTTGAATTTAAATTGTGTTACAACTCTGTTGTAGTTTCACCGTTTACAACCCTGTATTAGTTCAGGTAACAAAAGTTTAAAAAAATTACATCTCATCACTAGCAGTTGTTTTAAATTACAACTAATCAGTAGCAGTTGTCTTTCAAGTTGTCTTTTAGACAACTCAACTGAGTTGGAGTACAATTTTCAGAAAATTTTGTTTCTTAGTTAGTGACCAATATTTAAAATATTGTGGTTATCTTTTCTGAGTTAAAAACTATACGATTTTCAATTAAAAAATTCTACTGCTAACATAACAGTAGCATAACATAAATCAGTAACAGAAACTTATAAAAGTGTGATAAATATGGGAATACTCATATTTAAAAGCACATAGTTTTGCACGTTAGAGAGATATTGAGCTGCATCTTTTTTTGTTTGATAGCAGGACTACCTTATCTACATTTATATACACAAGAAAAATATAATATTAGGGAAAATTTTTAAATTCGTTGTTGTTATCTGTTATTAAAGGCGTACTCTAATCCTTTCTTCTTTTCTATTTGTATTTTTTACTTTAACACATCTTGTATTAAAAGTGACCTTCCACATCTCGGAGGAAGCCAGAGCTTTTTTTGTGTTCTTAGCTGTTCTCAATGCTAATTTAAAATTCGTAACTTATAACGTTGTAAAGTAAATAGTTGACCATCGTAGAGCAGGGAAAAATTTTATAATATTTTTTCTCCCCTTTAACAATTATATATCACTCATTTAGATTAGTGTGTAAAGCCTAAATTTATAGGAGTACCTTTGAAACTGGGAAAAAATCATGGTGTTCCTAGATCCCTTAAGTTATATAGTATAAGAATCACAAACAAGATAATCGAAAGCAGCGCTTTCGAAAATCGACTTTTTTCGCTACAATTATAACAATAATTATATATTTCAACTCATATTTATCAGTAAAAAAAAAAAAAAAACTCCTAATTTTTCGCCATAATAATTTTCGTAAATATTAACCAATTTTTTCGGAAAAGCAAATACATACAGACACTAACTTTGCTAATTTTTTAGTTTAAGTTGTGATAAATTTTTAATCTTAACACTTCTGTGGTTTAAGGTAAACTTCATAGCTACTTATTATTAGTGATATTTTTTTTATAAAAATATTTAGTTTTGAAGACATGAACCATTATTTTTACAATCGTATTGAAAAATTTCTTCACAACTTCATTGCTCAAAAATTATAATAATAAATTCATCAAGGTTATAACTTTTACTATTTTTGAAATATTTTTTAACAGTGAAAACATGTTGTTAATCGTCTAATGTTCTTTTTGACCCTAAAATCTATTTTTTACTTTAAGACGAAAACATTAGATTAAGTTGTGCTTTCGCCCATTTAAACGATTGGCGGTGCATAATAGCAACTGTTTAGCATTAGAAATTTATGTTTTATGTCTTTTTTTCTTCTTACTTTTATTATCCTTAAGTGCCAAAGTACAAATCAAATCTTATTTTTTCGTTCAAAATTTATGATTTTATTCTGGTCTGTTGATTTCTACCAGCTTCATCTCCATAAATATACTTAAGGAATTAAATTTGCATCAATGTTCATTCCATTTTGTTTGTGTTTTCTACTTTAAGATTTTCTCACTTCGTTGCTTTTGCAAAATTTTTAAAATATAATAAAAAATAAAATTTTTATTCACGTTTGAAAGACATTGAAGTGGTATTAAGTTGAATCATTCATCGTTTAGAGAAAAATGTCTCTAAGAAATTATGAGTATCATCGTCGTAATCATTGTCACAAATTGAAATAATATTTTTATTTTTTTACTGTCGTTTTACAAATAGAAAGAGCGACCCCCTTTCATGCTGAAAAAATAATTATATTTTTACTATGATGATTTTTAATACTATAAAATTGCGCAAGTAAACTGCTGCATACAAAACTTCAAACCATCCGAAACCCTTTTTAAATCAACCTAAATTTATTAATGCCCCATTCTAATTATTAAAAATCCAACTAGCTTTACTATAATTATTCCTAATCTTGAAATATAAATTTTCCGACAGGATTAAATGTCAGATTTGGCCAATCTATTACCATTTATCTCAGTTGCATTAATAGACTTATGCCACAACAATGCTTGCAAATTAAGGTAAGTAATTTCTATCGCAATATTATGTTCAGTGACGAGTCCAATGGGCATATCAATAAGCAAAATAGCCGCATTTGGTCTAAAGAAAATCCACTTCAGGCACGCTATAGTCACAAAAACACCATTGGCCCTTAATTATTCTAAAATAAGCCAAGCTAGAACCTAAATGTCATCGTCCAGCAGTATGCAGCCTCTATTACCTCTTTCTTGGGTCCAATTGATTGAAAACATGTTTTGTTTGAAATTGTTTAATTGCAGTGTATTTCAATTCAAAGTTGTGCACCTTTAAAAAAATGTTTGTCAATCCTTGTGTAATTTCTACAATATTCATTACCGACCCCATAAAGTATATATGTATGTATATTCTTGATCCTTAAACATAGGAAATACCTCCGGGGCACTAATTGTCATTGCGGTTCATTCTCAAAGCTTTGGCAGTGCTATCGGGGAAAATGGCGGCACGAGACGCCAGGGTTCCTTGAACCTTAATCTGGAAGAACCCCACCCCAATCCAGAACAGCATAAGCCAGGGATGCATGGTTAGGAGGGTGCTTGGCCGTTAGTATGCGAACTCTGGATACCAGTCGACCTCCAGATTCAATGTAGACTTACCCATGCATAAGGAGCTCTGATTATTGAAGTGGTCTGTTTCGATATTCCCCCTACATTACATACATACGAGTATACGTAGAAAAGTTGATTAAGCGATGGCCGTCTGTCCGTGTTCAGGTAGTAATATCATTTGCCAAGGTACCAGACGAGGTATAGAAGATTTAAACCCATCAATCTGCCAGGAATAGTTTCGAGAATTTTGGGATTGTAATTCAGCAATATCAGATCATTCCTTTGGAGGCAGCGGGCAAAAAACCACGCCCACCTATATTTTTTCAGGGCCGAGTTTGTGTTTATTTTTAGATTAATGGCCTTTATAGAAAGCAATACATATACAGGTAGCCAACCCCCGGGGGTTCCAAATGTCACTGCAGGAATATGGCAAATGCTTTGACGCGGTCCACTCGGGGAAAATAGGGGCACCAGACGCTAGGGTTCCTAGAGCCTAAATCTGGAAGAAAAGATCTGTGTGTGAAAACATACGGGTTCTCTTCGAGGCCCGACCAGTGCCCAAAGGACTGGTACCACGGGAATCGGTGGCCCCACAGAGAGCCTATCCTCTCTGTGACCGGTTATTGGTGAGGTCCCCTTCGGGGGTACACGTGGTGGCTGCGGTTTAAGATCGATTAAGTAGGTAAGATGCAAGGTCGATCAAGTGTGCTGTTGCACTCTCAACAGACGGAGTTTGGATAGTCTCCAAACCCCTAAGCAAGAGCTTATAATATGGATCTAGGCTTGCCTTGGAAAGGCTTGCCATATTATATAAATTGCTACTCATTGTGACTGTATCACACACAAAAAGCGATTGGTGGCAATCGTAAAGGGTTGTTATACTACACAATGGGGGCGCTAGTCTACGCCTAAGTTTCACTCGGTGGTAAGACCACCGTGAGGTAAGGCCGAGTATGGCAGGTACTCACGTTAATCTTGTTCCACAAATATACAGGTAGCCAAAAGACCCACAGGGTGCCCACTGATTACCAGGAGCAGTCAATAGGCCCATTAGGGGGAGTCAATATGAGGAAATTTTTTTAAAGGATTTTTTTTTTGCTTTAGTCTGAGCATTCTAACGCAATATATATTGCAGGTAGAAAAAACATTTACAAAAAATTTTTTAAATAAATTTTCAAGCAAATTTTTTTGTAGAAAATTTTTTGGAGAATTTGTTTTGGAAAATTTTGTTGAAAATTTATTTAAAAATTTGTTTTGTAAAAACTAGCCAATAACTAGCATTACTATGGTGAAGGGTATATTAGATTCGACATGGCCGAAAATAGCACTCTTACCTGTTTAATATGTAATGGTTCAGTCATTTCCAATAAGAAATTGCGTAAGAAAAAACTCACAAACGAGTTGTTATTTACCGATACAAATCTATTGATGAACAAAGCAAAGGATGAAGAAACCGGATACAGTAATGATCATGGTATAATTTATCACACTTATTTTCTTAAAAAAAATATTAAAATATTCAATTCAGTTAATAAAAAATAAGAGAAAAACGTTCTTTCTATGTTAAAGTTTTTGGAGAGTTGTGAATTTACTCCTATTACTTCCATTTATTTGTACGTACCTATTTGAAGAAACTTGTTGATTACAGGCTTGGCAACCTTACACTTTGGCCTTAAACATTTTTTATTGAGAACAAAAAATCATTTATTTTTTTGATAGTATTATCTTTTATTAAAAATTAAATGATGAATGACACTGGGCAATTTCAAATCAAATTATTTAATTGTTTTTTTTTTTGTTTTTTTGTGAATTATTTTATTGAACATAATCATATTAATTATAGTAATTACTTATTTTAATAGCATATGCATTGTGTTTTTAGCATGTTTGAATTTGTGTATGTGTAAATGTGTATGTGTGGCTGTGTGCTGTCAGTGTGGAAATGTGTCAATAAATTTCATTTTATCAAATTTTAAATTGTTATTTTTATTTATTTCAAGTACTTTAAAATTTATTTAATTTGTTTCCGTTTCCGTTTCCTTTTTTGTATTTTGTATAATTTGAAATATATTTTATAAATAATATTATGCATTTCATATTTCATATTTCATATTTATTATTTTCTTTTGTATTGTATAATTGTATGTTTAATTTATTTTGCATTTGCACATAAAAGTTTAGGCTTCACAAGACTTAATAGTTTTTTAAATGTATTATTATTTTAATTTATTTTTATTTAATTGTTGGATTTCAGCGGTTACTTTTAGGTAAATTTTTAACATGATTTTTTTTTAATTTTTATGCAGCAAAAAAAGCTTGAATTTAAAAACTATGTTAAACTTTGGGGTAATATTTATGAGTATCTTTTTTATTTACTTTTTCAGTTAGCTTTGTGTATCGAATTATTTTTCAAACGAGATAACTTTTGTTGTTTTTATTATTATTTAAACCCTTAAGTTGAAGTGCTTGCATGTTAATATAATATTTATTTATTTATTTAAAAGAACTATAGTCAGCCGCTTTTTTATTTTTATTAATAAAACTTTTAGGCAACGTTTTTATAAAATCTTTTTATTGTTATTTTTATGTATGTATATGTAAATATATTTATGCACGTATGTATGTATAAGAAAAAGAAAAAAATCAAAAAATATTTTTAGGCATATTTTAAGTACATAACTTTGAATTGTTTATTTTTTTTTTATTCTTTTTTATTTTTCATATTTCTAAACTATGTATATTTACATTATTTGTTATTTAGTCATAATAATTATTATTATGTTTGAAAACAAACCCCTCACCACTTATTTTAACTAAGTTTTTATTTTTGTTACTTATTTACATAAACATGTATATTATATTTATATTTATTTTTATTTTCATTTTTATTTCTATATAATTATTAATTTTTTTAGTGATTTTTAAAAAAAAGTTTTTTTCACATTTTTGTCTTAAACAAGAATAAAAATTGCAATGTGGACAGAATAGTTGTAATTACGTTTAAAAAATGTTTTTTCTTTTTGTTTTCGTGTATTTTTTAAATACATTCATGCACTAAAAATATTCTGTAAATTGCGCAAATTGTAATTCTTCTTATATCTACGATGTAAAAGCTAAAATAATTATTTTATCAGTAAGAATTAAGATTAATTAAGACAACAAATTAAAAAAGAAAGAAAATAAACCAAACACTAAAAGTATTAGTTAAAATGAACAGACAGTGCGCACAACAATACTTAATTACTTTTTTTTTTATTTTAAAATCATTTTCCATTTGCTAGTTTTAAAATAAATATTATTTAAAAATTATATATCTAGATGAAATCGACTACACGTTTTAAGAAAAAAGTAATAAACAACAACCAATTATTATTTATATTTTTTGTTTTGATAAAATATAAATAAATATACATTAATAGTAGAGAAAACAAAAACAGGGTTATAATAACCCAAATCTGGAGGGTTGGTTTAAGGGTTAACACATGTATGGACATAAAGAACGAGAGTCCCATAGACAACAACAAAAATATAAATGGACGATTTTTTCTGAATATATACTCAACATACTCACATACTTATAAAACAGTCACAGTTTCTACTTTTTCCTAGAATTTCTTTTTCTTTATAATGGACGAAGTTTAAACATAAAATAAAGGGAGTCAAATTTTGTTTCTTTTCAAGTTTTTAAATAAAATGATTTAAAATTCTAAATATTCTTTTGTACAAAATATGTTTGTTAAGTTGCATGTTGCATAGCAATATTTTCTGTTTTGTTATTTTTTTATTTTAATGTATTAAAATTAAAAGTGCATGGTATTTATTATTAAAAACCGACTAGTTAGTTAGTTTAAGCCTTAAAGGGTTTTGTTTTACCTATTTTTTTTTTAATACTAAATGCTCTTTAACACTTGCCTGTTTAATGAAAAAAGTTAATATAAACTTTAATGTGAATAATTGATTTGTTTTTTTTGTTTTCTTTTGTATATTAATACTACTTTAGTACGTTCACTTTTGGCCACTTAGTTTCATTTGTAAATCGCTCTATGCTACGTTTACTCTTATTTTTTAAAATTGAATTATTTAATTTCTATTTAATTATAAATTATTTGGAACACGGTCCTTTTTCGATAGCAACTCTTAACATAATAGTTGTATTTCTGAACGTTGAAGCAAACACAAAAGTGGATTTTTGTTTTCTAACCTATAAAATCTAGTGGGGTTTTGTCTTAGATAAAAAGATAAACACTTACATAACTAAAAATGATTAAAAAACAAAAACCTAAGACGATTAAACTTACTCTTTTAAAATTACTTTTTACCAGTTGTTGTTGCTTTTCTTTTTTTGATTTCTTTTTATGATGTTGTGTGTATGACAAACAATACCCTTTCATTACTTAGTAACGCTGTTGATATTCGTGGTGCCATCGATTAAAATCGATATGAAACACAACAATTGAACCGGTGGAAAGACCAGCCAATAAATATCTAAAATTAACAAACCAAAAGCATAAATAAGAATTTAAGGCTTATTTTGAGGCTTTTAAAACTGCAGTAGCTGCTTTTTGTTGTAAAACTTACTTTTGGTCATGGGTTAAAGACAGTGAACGTATACCAGCATTACATGCCGGAAAGGCGTAGAGGGGAGCCAAGTTGAAAGTACGCCAAACTTCTACAATACCACGATCGCCAGCTGTCATTAAGTACTCGCCGTCACGTGAAAGGAGCATACACTAAAAAAGTAAAAAAGTAAAAAAGAAAATATTCCAGCTGTAAAATCTAACGTTTCTGGATATAGACTGACTATACCTGTAAATTATCGTTGTGTGTTTCATGTCTGAGTTCTTTGCCGTTAATAGTATAGGCTGCAACATTTCCCTTGTCATAGTTAACGACAATAAAGCCTTCACGTGACATGGCAATTAATTCGGGTGAGTGGAATTCTATGGGTGGATCCAAAGAACGCAAAAGATCGCCAAACGTAGTATGAATTAGAACAGGGCCGTCTATAATAAACATAAAATATTGTTTTAGCTCGTATAGTGTAAGAGCAATGGAAACAGTTCTTACTTGTAGAACCTGATACCACAAGTCCGAGTTCAGCGCTAATCACAACTGATGTAACGGCCTGTTCGTGGCCAGTTAATGTTGCTCTAGGTGTGGGAACATCACCTTCCCCGACAATACTTTGAGTTCGAGCATTCCAGTGCCACAAGAGAACGGTGCAATCGGCGGAGCCTGACGCTATATAACAATCAGAGGTGATGTTGCACTCTGAACGTGCCAAGCAAGTCACAACACCAAAATGCCCGAAAACGATTTGAACAATTTTGGCTGAAATATTTAAGTTTATTTTTGAATAAAACAGGACGATGAAATAAAATTAATTCTTACCAGATTCAGTATTGAACACCCGAAAACTATTATCCCAAAAACCACAAGCTATTAGGAAACGGCTGTCTACAGTTACCACAAAACAATTGGATCTTATTCTCAACATTTGACTAAAGTTGTCGCCCAAATGTCTGCGATTCATCAGATTATTATTGGCTGTATTTTGAGCAGCTGCACAAGAAATGCATTTGTAATTTAATGTTGGGGTTAATACCGGTAGCTAGAGTAGTTAGGGTTACTTACTTAAAACGGGGTCAATTGTTAATGGTTTCATAGATCCTTGCTGTTGATTGGAGTCTGCATAGCTGGGACTTTGGACGGAAGCAGTGTAATTACAATTCCATCGATTTATTGCAAATTGATGGCCTGCTGTAACAGTAACAACCGAAGGCAGCGACAGTTGCGGATACGTGTTCGCTGATATATGTATGATAGGAGAATTTTGATAGAATTTCAATATTTGACATAAATCATCGGGCATTGCACTAAACATCATTGGTGACAAATGCATTGCTGAACTTCTGGGTGGATGAGGTTCCATCAACAATTGACTGGGTGTTTGACCAAAGTTACGTATTTGATTTTCAACAGCCTCTCTCATAACGTGATCTCCTATCGCGTCCAAATCAACACTGCCCTCGTAGGTTAAATAGTAAAATACATTGGAGGCTCGAACAGCTTCAGGTCCTCTCTGCTTGTATCCAAATATCAAGTCAATCCATTGATGTAGTTGGCATGAGACGAATTCCGACTCTAAAGCCATGCGGTTGATGCGAACAAACTCTTCAGGTGTTTTTGCCCAAGGCGGCAACTCCACATCATTTACCACTGTTCCATCTTCTCGGTGCCCCAAACGATAACTGGATGAATTATAAAACATTTCGGGTAAAAAGTACCACTCCGGTATAAGCTCTTTAACGTCAGAGGTATCACGTTGGCAATTTTTCCACGAAAGGTTAACGGAAGAGAAAAGTCGATCCGGATAATCGAATTTTCCTCCTTGTAATGCAAGGAACATCGTAGTGAAGGGTTCTACTCTTACCAACCAATTAAGGGTAAAGCTTGCAGTGGAGTAGTGGGTGCCGTAATGGAATGGTGGTATTGTGTCACTTTCCCAGGATTCATAGCGCTCCTCGAAATAAGCTCTTCTTGAAGGGTTTAAAGCTCCTATGGGTTTCGATAAATCTCGATAGTTTGAAGGTAAACTGAGGTCCAAGTCTTTGGTTTCATAATTAGTCAGAACCCAAGGGAAAATAGGATATTGGTTTAAATCGTTGTATGTTCGACCTGCTATGGTATTAAGGAACATTAGATACTCAAAATTGGAAATTTCACGACGCTGCCATTTTTGAGTCATGTTCGAGTTACGCATCAACTGACGTGGCGACATCATCGAAGCTCGTCTTGTCTGCGGAATGCCATATTTAATGCCCACTCCTACACGCGGCAAAGCCTTAATAACTTTCTTTACGGTGTGTTGATCAGGAAATGCAAATAAAATTGAAGTTCGAGAGGCTAAAAATATTTCCAAAGCGACATTTTGCAGCAAATATCTTCGCGAAAAAATTGCTCTAACTTCTGAAAAGTACCATTTGCCATGTAAATGATCGCAGTACTTAAGAACCTCAGCCTCGATCTTATTAAATTCAGGATGTTCTTCATCGACTTCGAAGAACATTTCTGTACTCGTTATGGATACAGTTCCCGGAGCCACTAGACCTGGAGCTATAAGTTTTGCTTTAGTACTGATATTAACTGGACCAGTTAAATCAAGATCAAGTTCTCTGTCTTCTATAAGCAGTTCAGCATCATCCAAAAGATCGGCAGTGTGTTGAGTAGCTTGATGAGCGCGGCTAACAGCTATTTGGGTATGAAATTCATCTCGTGTCTGTAGAATAGCATCGTCTGGACCACCATTTTCTAAGGCAGCTTTCAAAGTCGCTTGTGGGTGCGATGAACCTCTGGGATTTTGAACCATACGCTTACGTCTTCTCGCATCATCTTCCCAGGCATCCAACTTCCAGTAGGTTTGCTTTTGAACATTTCCACAAGAGTCGCCCCATGCCCCGTGTCTGTTACACATAATATTGCGCACTTTTTCCAACAATCTGCTGGCTATTACATTATCTCTCCGACGAGCAGCTGTGATTAAATGATCACACATTCGCTCCTCTTCTCTTCTTTCTAATAGAGTTTGTGCACATTGCGACTCAAAGTCGGCGTGTTTTAAAACGTCATCTGCTCTCATACGATTTAAAATGAATTCAGCTTCATTTGCAACTCGCACAATGTGATCTTTCATTGCATGCGACAAAAGGCGGCCTTCGTTAATTAATTCAATGAAAGCAAGTCCTGCATGCTTTTGCAAACTATTTTGCCATTCTTGTGAGCAAAGCAACATTACCAGCTCTACTACGGAGTGTGAATTCTTGAATGTAGTCAATCCCTTACCCTCCATCAATAGTTCCTGGCCATGTGATCCAACTAAAGTTTTGGATAAATAGTGTGCAAAGTCCACCATAATTTCCCTAAGCAAAGGACATACGGGGCCCAAAGCTGCTTCCAACTTCTGCGTAAGACTAGCCTCTCTTGATGGTGTAGTCATTGGTAACTGACCGACCAGAGGAGGTTTCATAGGCAACTCATCTGCTCTAGAACCTCTTTGAGTACCAACATTTCCTCCGTTACCAGATACACCTGCTGCATTCGCATAACCATCTGGCACTCTTACCACAGAAATTTCAGAATCCGGTTTATCTCCTCTCTCGTTTGCGCCACCACCAGCAACATGTGGCCCGTTATGCATGTGACTGGCATGTGTGGCATGCATGCCGCTCATATCGCGTACCTTTGCATCTCCCGACATCATCATACATGTGCTTGATGCCTGCACACTCGTATCTTCATTCAAATTGACATCTGTCCAACTTTCATCATTCGAATTTATGGGCTTACTATCATCAACCATTATTTCACTTGACGATTCAACCTCAGGAACTTCGTTTTCAGTTGAGTTCATATTCAGTGAGTTACATTCCGAATCACTCTGAAATAAGAATAAATATTAGGTCAAATTATTTTTGGTTTTGGTTGGAAAATGCCTTTAACATCCATGTGTGTTTGTGCATCAAACGATATGTAACAAAGTGCATGTGTAGGCACTTATCCCAACATGTTGTTTACAACACTGAACAAAATGTGCATGTCAAGTTTATGAAATGAACAATTTTACTTTGCAAAAACGAAAAAAAAAAAATAAATTTTTATAGTTTGAGGCTGGCTGGTCCACAGTTTTCTTAGAAATCATGTAAAAAATACGAACTATTATTAATAAATGAAAAAATCTTGATGAAAAACGCAGTTCGTTTAGGGAGAAGTTTAGAATTAGATGTATGGTTTTATCACTGCAGCGCAGTGAGTGTAAGTATGAACACACCGCTATACCAAAGCTAAACGAAAGTCATATAAGGTTTATTTTTAAATTTAACGTGGAAAACATTAATCGATTTTTAATTTCCAGCAGACATTTTTCAAGAGAATTTTGTAGTTAGACAATCTGCACTGTGGAGACAGTTTCTCTTCAGGTCCATTTGCTATTTCATTTGAGTTATATTTTCTAAAAATCCTTACGCAACATGGATTAACTGTTTTTTAAGAACCGTAGATGCGAAGCCATGAGGCTTGTCTGCAATAACATCAAGAGTCTTGGAATTGAAAATTTTAAAATAAAGCAAGCAAATAGACACAGAAAAGTCTTTCCTTTATACTCGTAACACGATGTGGATATAAGACAATCATATAAACCATGACCAATTTTTAAGATACTAAAAACAAAATCTCAAAACTAATCCAAAGCTTTTGTTCTGTTTCCCATTAAAAGCTATCTAAAACTGTTTCGGTTAATTCATAATTTATTTACTTATTATTAAACAGGACTAAAGTTCACAAACTTATAGATTTCATAGATGGGAACATTTTTTGAGATTCACGAGTCAACCTCTTGGAGGTGTATAATCTGGCTAACTGCGCTGATAACAACCCATAAAGTATCTTTAGGTATCGAAAAAGATTTTGCTTGCAGATTGGTCCCCAACAGATTTAAACGACAGCATCACTGGAGACATATTCACCCCAATGCCAAATAATTATTTCTATGAAAAAACTCCCAAAATTTCTATCGTGAATCATTACCACCGTAAAATACAAGTAAATTTCTTGTCTGGTATCATTCACGATACAAAATTTAAAATTATTCGCGAGTTTGATCTAAAAGACTTGTTTAAACTTATAGTGTGATGAATTATTCAAAAGGAGGCTTTAGCATTTCGCTAAAGGGGTCTGCTTCGGCTAAGACTCTAAGCTTTTACTAAAAATCAGTAAAGATAAATTAAAGTACAATAATTTATTTTTATATATCAAAGCTGTGAAGCAATTATCACCTCTTCAATTCATTTAAAATTAACTATTTTTAAATGACAAATTTATCGGTTAGTTTCTGCCGTCTGGGACATTTCTTAAAACCACCCATTTGTTCCGGACTTGGTATCATATTATTGTTTGAAAAGTAATATTATTGATAATTATATAATCAAGCGTATACTATGCGTTCACCTTTTACCTTTCGGAATGCTATTAGTTTTCTATATACCTAAGCAGTATTTTTTCAAAAATCGTTTTTTATCAAGTTTGTAAAAACGTAGTATTTGTTAATCATTTCAAAACAAATGGAGGTACATATAGATACGCATATGAGTTATCCTTTTTTAAATTAAATGATAACACTATGCAACAACTAAAAATTGTAATATGACACTCGTAACTCCAAAAGCAGCCGTAATTTTAAATTCTATTGGTAATTTTTTTGCTTCTAAAATGTGGTACTTTTAGTGAAGCGGTTCCATCAAATAATTTGTTTTCAATCGTGTTTTGGAATAAAGTGATGAAAAATATTTTTTTTCTGAATATTCGTAATTTAATTTTAGGATTGACGATTTGACTTAAGTTAAAAAAAAAAATAATATTAACTATTGTGCTAAAACAGCTTGTAAATTATTGCATTGTCAAACGGTTATAAAGTGATTTTAATATGAATATTTTTATTAGGAGATGAAAGTTGTTCAATTTAATGTTTTATAATAATAATAAAAATACATACATTCATACATAAATATATAAATAATAACATAAATACACACATACATGCATGCAAAATACAGTACACAAAAGAAAGCAAGAATTAACTTAAGCCTACCAAAAGTATAACATTAAAAATTGGAAATAATTAGGCTGCAGCGAATCTTATATACCCTTTACCAAAGCGCGAGTGAAAAGAATTTTTCATTATATGCAATTCTTTTTTTCAAATTCTTTATTGTAAAGAGAAGTTTTGATTGTTCAAAATTTATTTAAATTATTTCTATGAATCGTTAAATGCACATAACCCATCCCCTATTCTCGGAATAAGTTATTGGGTAAGAAGTTTTCACTTGTGTCAAAAATGTCAATAATAAATTGATGAATTTTTAATGTGTGCACTTGACTTCAAATCGCACGATCTAGAGGTTCAATTCCCATAATCGAAACGGAAGAGTAAGTTAATTGTTTAACCCGCATTGTGCTTATGGCTCCGGTTTGTGAAAACCTCATGTCGTCCACATTAACATCATCCAGTATTCTCATTTTCAAAGAAGTATGACCGAATGATGCTTCCAGCGACACGGTGCACCCAGAATTTGTTGTTTGACAATCACATGAGCCCCAATTGCGGCAAAATTGTCAATTAACAAAGATATCAAAGAGCAAATGTGGTAGAGTTGTGTTTGTTAGTTCATTTGCTCAGTAGGTCAGTTATAGTTGCCATAGTAATACACCTTCTGTAAAAATTTCGAAATAAGGCCATATACAAACAAATCACATCACCGTCGGAACACTCTTGAATTTTAATTTTTTATATAAAAAATTTAAAATCATCTGTGAACATTTTAAGAGCCAGCTTATTACTAAGCGGATATACGTTAAAATCACGTAGCTATCAGAACATCCTTTAATTTTTAGTTGTTGGTATAGCCGCCCTATCAATTTAGCTTTTGTGAAAATCTCAAGAGTCTACCTATAACGGCTCTAGAGATAGAAAGCGCTAACAGACATTGTGGCAAAAACAATAGGTTAAGTTTTTACCAGGGTTCAGAATTTTCATTTATGAGCGTTGAAATGTCAACATTTATGATATTTCTCTTAAATGTGATTTCTAAAATTTTATATATTTTCACTGTCATAAATGAACAAGAAAAAATGCTGTGCTTACGATCACACATGAATGAGTGTGACTGTTTGTTTTTAGCATACATACATACGGTAAAAAACGAGTATTCATGTAATAAATAATGAATTAGTTCATTCTCATTAATGCTCTTTTACATAAATGTTTGTACATTTTTTTTTTCAATTGTGAAAGTTTTTATTTATGAGTGTTCATTAATGAAATTTCTCATAAATAAGATTTTTAAAACACTTTGTTGTTGCAGTTGTAAACATTTTTCTACGATCTTTTCATTTAAGAAAAATTAACAAAATTGTAAATTCTCATATATGATCACTTGCGTGAAAAACTAAATATTTTCTTATTTATTCACTTTTGAATAGAAAGGAAAAAAATAAATCATCTGTTCCATAGTTGAACAAATACAAAATATTTTTTAGTCTTCTTACACATGTATGAAAGGAAGCAGAAAAAACTAAAATGTACATACTCACACATGATTGAGCAGTGAGTGAGCATTTCGGTACTCTGGATTTTACCCTTTGGAACCCTAAAAAGGTTGGCACGCCAGAATTATGTAAATTAAAAATTGGTATATCTAACGAGCAATCGTGATTTTGCAGCTACTCTTAATGTCTCTCGATTTATATCTAGCTTTCTCAGGGATCGCACTATACGACTTGTTATAGATGGGATTTCATCAAATGAGTTCAAGATTAATTCAGGGGTACCGCAAGGCTCCGTTCTTTCTCCTACCCTATTTCTTCTTTTTTTAAATGACCTTCTTACTCAAACTTCTAACCCTATCTACACTCTTGCAGATGATAGCAGCATTTGTCATTCATACTCATTCAATAGTAGGCCGACCCAGTTGGAGATTGGAGTCAAGAGACAAAACATGAATGATACGCTCAATCATGATCTTGCCACAATTTCTGAATGGGGTCACATGAATAGAGTAGAATTTAATGCCCGTAAGACTCAATGTTGTATGCTTACGCACAGACGTGCGTTTGAAAATGATTCTTCATCTGTAGCTATGGGTGATGTAGATATTAAGGAATCAGAAGCTCTTGACGTTCTTGGCATGAAAATTCAGTGCGATGTCCGATGGACTAAACACATTTTTCAAGTCTCGAAAGAAGCTTTCAAGTGCCTCGGTTTCTTAAAACGGTGTAAGAGATACTTCAATCCATCTGATCTTCTTACTATTTATATCACCTATATCCGGCCTAAAATGGAATACAACTCTCATGTATGGGCCGGCACCCCAAAGTCTATTTTGGAGCTACTCGACCGCGTGCAGGAGAGGGCGAAGAAGCTTGTCGATGACAGTAGGGTATCCATCTGTATTGACTCACTGGAGCATCGACGCAATGTGGGTTGTGTTTCGCCGTTTTATCGTTACTACAATGGAATGTGCTCTAATGAAATCAGGGAAATTGTACCCGACACCCACACTTTTTTGCGTACAACACGCTTCTTATCAAGGGCCCATCCATTTGTGGTCGATTTGCCACTGAATCGCACTACGCATTATAGGGAGAATTCGTTTTTCGTCCGAACGGTTCGTATGTGGAATAAACTCCCTGCCGATGTCTTTCCTATCAACTTCAATATGAGAAAGTTCAAGTCAAATGCCACAAACACTTCCCATTTTCCTAGTCCCAAATTTCCCAGTTCTGGCACAATGCATTGCATGTGTAGGGCTCATCCCCTGAGTGCTGGTCCAATAAAAAAATATGTACTACTAAGCTGAAGTGAACTAATGAGCTGAGTTAAACTAATGAGCTGAACTGAAGGAGAATGAACTAAGGAGATGAGTGTCGTGATCACTTAGGTCAGTCGAGTGATTAGTTCAACTGAACTAGGTCGTTCATGAACAACACAACACAAAATGTGGCGCCCATCTTTTAAATTTTTGGAAATTTTGTACAACAATGATATCACGTTGATCTCTCTTCTAATGTTTATTCTTACTAACGTGAACTATAAATTTGTTTTATAGTGGTGCTAACGATTTTTATTGCACAAATGGTAGTAATTTAAAGCTTGCTTGAATTTCGTGACACCCTGTATTACATACATACTTTTCTAATCTTTTGTATACAAATTTTGAATTTAGTAGATTTTTTAACATTGCGATTTTATTATTTTAACTAAACTTACACTAATTTAGGTTGCAAATTAATTGTGCACAAACCAAAAACAGATTCATAAACTAATAGTGAATGAATGGATGGATAAAACATATAAACGAAAAAAAGCACACAAATTGTGTACAAAACAATGCATTTTAATCAACGAAAAAACAAATGTATTTTATTTTAATCGAAAACAAATAAAGAGGGACGGACGTTGGGGCAACTAAAATTAAGTGTGTGTGTGTGTGTGTGTGTGTGCGTGTGTATTTTTTTGAAATAAAAATTGATTTTTTAATTTTTTTCTAATCGAGTTACAAATTGCAAATGATTTATTATTGTTTAATGTGTGTTGGGGATACATTTTTGTTTTTTACCTGCGGTAATTTTTGTGGCACCACAGGTGTAGGCGGCGACAATGGTTGTTTTTGTAGTTTGTTTATTTTATTATTACTCAATAAAACGGTATTAATTGTTGTTGTATTTGTGAAAGTAGTCACTGTGGTAACTGTTGTTGTATTTGTTGTAATATTTGTTTGGGTCTTTGGTTGTAGTTTAGGACTCTTTAGTTGGATCGATTAAATTGAAATTTAATTATAATATAAACATGCAAATTAATTATTTTATGATCAATATCAATAGCAGCAAGTCATAATATAAATAATAATAATAATGATAATACAATAATAATAATAATAATAATAAATAAGAGAAAGTCCTTATTTAGAGTATGAATGTTTAAACCAACTTCTTGCAATACAACTAAATTTTTAATAAAAAATAATAAACCTGAAATTTAATAGAATAAAAGATTTATAAAAAACTGGAATTTCTTCAAAACAACATACAGGAACAACCTACCGAAGTTTCAATACATTTTAAAAATATTTTTGTTTTTGGATTTTTTTTAGATGATTTAACTGATGATATGATCTGGAATAAGCAACCGGTTGGATACTAGTTTATATCTTAAGAAAACAAATAAATTATTTTTAAGTTCCAAAAATAATTTCCTTTTAAGAAAAAATTGTTAATAATTATCTTTAGTACAAGACTTTCCAAAAAGTTAAAATAAACTTAAATGCTCATCTAAGAAATATGCTTGTGGTGATTATACTCTACAAATAAACAAAAAAGTAGCTTTCGTTGCTAACCGATGGTTGGCTGAAGCAACAACAAATATAAGGTGGTATATATTAAAGAAAAATATCAAACAAGAGGGAAGCTTTAGGTACATGTAGACTTCGTTTTCACCAACTGACGATAAATGATTGAATGATATTTTTCTAGTATTCCTTTATCTGAGTTTTGTTGGTTAAATACATGATGTTTACAACTTAACACTACCCAAAGTTGTAAGATGCGGAGAATGCTTAAGACGGACGTAGCTGTCTAGAAAATGCATTCCATTCTGCTGGTGTCTAAAATAAAATTTTCCTAATTTTTCTTTAATATTAATCACCTAATTTGTAATTAAAATTTTTATTTCTTAGAGAGAATAAAACGAACTTAAGCTTGACTTCAAATTTCATCTGTAAGTAAATATTTGTAATATTTAAAATAATAAATAAATGCAAATATTTAATGCCCTTTATAAGGTATTTTTGTTTACTTTTTGGATCCAGGGTATATTTTAAGGAAGTTAACAGAAATACTTAGTTGTTTTTTAGTTTTTTTTTTTTTTAAATTAGATTTGGATTAACAAACAAGTTTTTAAATCTTAAAGTTTAACATGCAAAGTATGTAAATGGTAAAAACATGACGAGAAAAAATATTCAAAGTCTGTGGTTAAAATATAACTTTATCAAAAATATTAATTTTAAGAAAAATTTAAACCCACAATTTACTTTAGTGTGTAACCAAAGAACACATAAGAGGACAAATTAACAGAAAATATAAAAAGAGATTGTTTTTTTTTTCTGTCTAATTAAACCAGTGTGTGCTTACAAAATTTTTTAAGGAATAACGTCAAAAGGCAAGCTTTCAAGTTATTCAAAAAAGAGTTATTTAAAAAAATAAGAATACAGTTTCATGCAAAAAAAAAATGGCTTATCAATTTTCTTTCTTAAAAAAATATTTATTTTGCTTAATGAGAATTATTTTATAGAGTTTATAAATTTGGAAGAATTTTTTTTTTTTTATTTTCAGGAGGGGTAAAAACCATAAATTTTTACAAATTTGGAATATTAGTTTCTGTAAAACACTGATAATGGACTTCTGAAATGTATTTGATTACATAGTTTTTAAGTTTATTTCCAAAAACTTGCCGTTCCCTACCGCTAAATGTATTCACGGGACCAAAATTTTGAGAAACTAAAATGCTCCTACATTAATTAAATATCTCCGACTATTATCACGATGTTAACTCCTTCTCTATTAATGTCTCCAAATATCTGACTAGTGGTTTAGAAGTTGAGCCTTGTCGAATTATTTGTAATAGAAATTATTTGGATTCAAATAATAAAATAATTTTGCATATTTTAGAGAGCAAGCTTAACCCATCAATTAATTAATAACTGATTGAAATTACGGAATTAAAAGAATTTAAAAGATTGTTTGTTACGCAGAAATTTCTCTAAAATAAATATTGATGTTAGTTCAAATGCAGAATCGAATCCAGAAGAGGAAGAGCTTTTCTTACATACAATTTTGAAAAATGTAATAAAATAAAGGGACATTCCACACCAAATTGTTAAATTTGAAGAATTTTTCTGGTTGCTTTCTTTATATTTTTTGTATTTGTTGGTACCCTTTAAAAACGCATGGCAAAAAAATTATGAACATCATACGATTTGGCGTTTAATATTCTATACACATACAGAGTAAAAATGGAATACTTAAAACTTAGATTTTTTTATATTTTACGTACCTTAATTGACGGTGGCCCACTGGAATGTGAGTCAATGTCTGCCAATACAGAGGGGTTATTTTCATCAACAACAATGATTTCATAGTCACCATCTTGTACAGAACGACCTGTTTTATAATTTTAAAGATACAAAATATAAATATTAAATATATAAAGCAGAAGACATTAATTAAAGCTAGAAAAGGCAATAAAATGTTCGTGATAAAATACATTCGAAGATGATACGTATTACTATAGGAAATATCAATATTTAAATGAGTATCTTCGCAAAAATATGTATTATTATGAATGCAATGCGCTATTCAATATACTCGTACATTTCGCACACTAAATCATAAAAAGTCACAACTTAAAATTCACAAATGTTAAGGAAAGACAGGTTGTAACATGAAAACATCAGACATAACTGTATTTTTCCTTTCAGTTAAAGATGACAGTGATGCAAACGAAATTTTTGTGGTCGTAAGAGATTTGATCTGTAAAGTGGTTTATGAAAAAATTTTTTTTGATAAATTTGATGTTGTTTATGATTGAGAGTGCGATTTAAAAGTACTGTGCGAAAAAATTTACCAATAAACATTTAGCCTGGAATTCTTTTAAATCGCTTTATTCATTTTACTAGATATGTCCGGTGCGCTTCGCTACATCTACCCACAAAAAATACAATAAACAGTTGCAAGGAAAAGTATGGCCAATGTTTAACTCAAAAACGCACGCTATGCTCACGACAAAAATATTTCAGTTTATATGCGAGGTAGGATGTCCGTACCTCGTATTAACACGATAATCATTTTTTACTTTGTATGAAAGGTACCACTCCTACTATACTAATCTAAACTGTATTTTGCAAGATTATGCACATTAGTAAGGGTTACTTATGCAAGTTTCAAGACTATAAATATAAATACAAACAGTTACTTTTCGACCCCTTCTAAAGGGGAATTTTTCTCTTTATAATAAGGACGATCATCTCCCGAAAACAGTTGGACCAATTTAAGAAACCCAAAATTCCTTTGTATGGGGAGAAGGCGTGGTAGTGGGCGTAAGCAACTCATTTTCTAATTTTGTCTTAATGGTGATGGCTAACACCCCTGTGCAAAACTTGGTTCACATTGGACCACGTTTCCTATTTTTCTCCAAAAATACACAACGTCGTTACATAGTGCGTCGCACAGTGGGGCAGAATCAAAATATTTCGCAATAATTCAGCCATTTGTAAAGAGCTTGGCCGATTGATTCAAATGATTTGACATGGGTATAGCAGAAGAGTATCTGAGCTTAAGTTTTGACGGCAGACACCATGCACTTGCCAGATGTGACTTTATGTATTCTCAAAGTTGGGTATCTCGCACCTGCAAATTTTTTAGAGTTTGGCATTTCTTCAATTTTAGTTTGATTTTTAAAAATTGTATAGGTCTAGTACTATAAATTCTATAGTTTTATAATCTATAAATTATGTTTTAAAGTGAGCGAGTTATAAGCAATTTAAAATTAAAATTTTTGATTTTTCGACACCCTCGTCCAGTTTTTTCAAAATAATGAGTACAATTTATAGAATTTTTTTTATGTATTTTTTCCCTTAGTTAGCGAGCAAAATTTAAAATATTGTAGCAAAATTTCAAGGTTATATTTTTTTTTGAGTTGACAACTAGACGATTTCCAATTTAAAAATTCTACGTTATTAACATAACAGTAGCATAACATAACATAAATCAGTAACAGAAACTAATAAAAGTTTGATAAGTATGTGAATACTCATATTTAAAAGCTGAATCTTTTTTTGTTTGATAGTAGACTACCTCATCTACATCTACACAAGAAAAATATAATATTAGGAGAAAATTTTAAAATTTGTTGCTGTCACTTGCTATCAAAGGCGTACTCTAACCTTTCCTATCGTTGCGGTGTTGTAATCGGGTAGGCAGATAAAGGCAAATGATTTTTGTTTTATTCTTTACTTTAATACCTCTAGTTTGAAAAGTGAACTGGCACATCTCGGAGGAAGCCGGAGCTTTTTTGTGTTCTAAGCAGTTCTCAATGTTAATTTAAAATTCGTAACTTATAACGTTGTAAAGTACTCTAAAATTTTTTTGCCCAGTTTGACTGGATGTGGATGTGGCTTACTTGACCTTCGTAGATTTTAAAATTACATATCTCTCATTTAGAGAAGTGTGTAATTTGGTCAAACTTCCATTAGTCTGAGAGTATCCATACATTTATAGGAGAACCCTTGAAACTGGGAAACAAATCATGCTGTTCCTAGATCCTTACGCTTATATGGTATAAGAATCACAAACAAGATAGTCGAAAGCAGCGCTATGGAAAATCAAATTTTTTCCGCTATGGCCCCTTTGTGCGTCGTACCTTGCATATAAACTGAATCAGTTTTATCGTGAGGATAGCGGGCGTTTTCCAGTTAACGCACATTTTTCTTTGTTGGATTTTTTGAAGCAAATAGGCCGAAATAGACCAATGACGTTAAAGTAAAAAATCCAATCCATCCATTCATTAGATCAGCTCTATTATGCATAGCTACGCAGATATTTATACGAAAAAAAAGATTTGTCTTCAAATTCACAAAAAATAAAACTGGAGTGGCCTACACTTAACTTTACAATACCAAATGGAAACAGATATTTTTTTAGATATATTGCATAATAAATAAAAGTTCAAATTATATTCGAATCGAAAAAAACAATTAAATTGCCCCTTCCCGATTATGGCCAAAATTTATACAGCTCTTCATCTCCATAAACCAATGGCACATACTATTTTGCGATTTAATACGTCATACGGTATGACATGTAGAGCGTTCACAAAATTTGGGGGTAAGGAAACTACCCCTTGCCCCCTCCCGATTATGCCCAAAAACTATACAGCTCTACATCTCCACATACCAAAGGCACATACTAAATTTAATTTTGATATGTCAAACGGTATGACCTGTACAAACTCCTCAAAAATAGTGGCATACATACCCACCCACAGACATCATCGCGAAATTAGTCAAAATGGATTCAGGAGACCTCTAAACGTATAAATCCGTCAAAATCCCGACCTCGATTTTTTTCATGATCACTATACTTTACCTTATACTACGTATGGTAAAGTAAAAACTATATATTTTTTTTTCAGTTGAGACCGACTCGAGCTGATTATAAAACTCATAAATTGTAAGTCGATGGGGACAATCATGAATTGAAGAAAAAAAAACGACGTCTCTTAGAACTTAGAACTACAGTAAGAGGTTCATCATTCCAATTATTGTGCTTTAAGGTGCATTGAAATTGTGCAGCCAGGCATTAAGTGCTTTAAATATAAAAGAAAACCAACAGATAAACGATGAAACAAAATTATAAACCAAAAAATGAAATTGCAATTTCTTTGGTTTGTTCTCAGCAAATGAACGATGCTCTTTAAACAGTTAAATAAAAAAATGCAAAAAGAGGTAGCCGTTTTTCTCTAATATGAAAGCAAAATAAAAGAAAGGAAGAAAATAACAAAATCTTGAACAAAACAATATAAAAATAGAAGACAAGAGCTTAAATAACAACGTGTTTAAAATCAAAACGTAGAAACTAAAAATAAACGACCATTAAGACGCTTAAGGCCTCAGAACAAAATAACTAAAAAGCGACTAATTAAAAGTTTAAAGAAATGGGAGCTTTAAAAAGACTTGCACTAGTTTTCGTTTTCGTTTTCATTTTCGTACTCGCTCAAGTGCTTTAAATTACAAAAAAAAAATATGCAAAAGATGAGGGAGGGTACACTTACACATCCATAAATCGAAAAACAAAAAACAATGCTTGTACATGTAGTGGTACTTGTACCTTTCCAAAATAAAACAATAAAAGAAGGCAAAAGGATTAACTCTTATTAATACCTGTTCCAGTTGTGGTACGGCCATTATAGCGGTAATTGTTATTAATGCCATTATTGTTTTTATATACTGAAGAAGCTGATGCTAAGGACGATGCTGCTGGCACTGCTGCAGATGAGGCAGCGATACCTAAACTACCTACATGCGTTCCACCCGCACTCGCACCCGCACCACCAACAACAACACCTGATCCCAAGACATGACCATTACGTATATGGCGTCCATTATTCATGATGGCCATAGAATTGTGATTATTGCCATTACTGCTGCTGCTGCTGCCACAGCCAATGATACTATTGCCGTTAATGTTGTTGCCATTTGCGACCGGATTGCCAACAATACCGTTTAACATGACATGTTGTGTATGATAATCAACAATGCTGTTCGGATGTGATGTCGTGCCATTTATACCATTCATCATCATGCCCGACGGTGTTCGCATGTATGATTGTTGTTGCGAGTGATTGTGATAAGGAAGAGCATTCATATCCATGCCACCAACATTTGCGCTAGTGTTACTATTGCCACCTATGACCCCACTGACGATTCCATTAAGATCGGGCTGTTGTTGATTTTGTTGTGGTGTTGAAATTTTACCATTTAACACTTGATTACCATTCATCAAACTGTAGTGACCTGCTGCTGTAGCATGTAATTGCTGATGTTGGTGTTGCTGTTGTTGTTGTTGTTGTTGTTGAAGATGAAAGTGATGTTTTTGTCCAAGTCTATGTGTATTTGCCGTGTGATGATGAGGTTGAGAAGCCAAACTTGAAAGGGAAGATGTTGAAGCCGGCTGCGATGTATTTGTTGAAGAGGTCGAAGGACTTGTCGATTGATTTGCTAAAGGAGGAGACGGACAATGGGTTGCATATGATGTATTATTTATTGTATGATTATAGTTCTGATAATATTGTTGATGCTGCTGTTGTTGGATTTGATGTGTCATGTGATGATTGTGTTGTAAATGACTTGTTTGCTGCTGCTGCTGAAGTTGTGAGTGGTGTGGCGGCGATGGCATTTGTTGTTGATAATAGAGTTGTTGTTGGTGATGTGGTTGCTGTTGCACTGTAGGCTGTTGCTGCATATCTGATGCTGTTACGTGACTATGATGTGAACCGGGTAAAAATTGTGGGTACACATGATGTGACCATTGTGGAAATAATGGACGACCTGACGATTCTACTCAGCAAATAATGATTTTCAAATTTTTAAAAACAAATATGACGAATATCGAAGAAATGATAAGTAACAAAAATCAAATATAAACAATATACACAAATTTAAAAAAATAAACAATAAATAGAAACAAAATCATTACAAACATTCGAATGAAAGTATAGATAAATGTTTTTACACAAAATAGTCATTCATTAAAAATTGTTTTTTCATAATCATTATCACAAAAAATCAGTAGAATTATCATTTTTCATTTCAACGTTTTTACATTATAACAAATTGTTGTTGTTTTTATTCGTTTATCACGTTACAAATGAAGGAGGTGGGAAAGTATTATACATTTGATGACATTTCCGTTGAAATGTTTATTTAAAAAGTCATGTTGGTGTGGTTTAGGGTTTAACACAACATTATGAGATTTTTTCATAATTTGTTTTTGTTTTTATTTTTTTTTTTTGTATTTTATTTTATAATTATATAAAAAATCCGAATTAAAGCAGCATGGAAAATTAAACACGAAAAAGGAGAAAAAAATACAAAAAAGGGTTAAATTATTAGCAATACAACTAGCAAAATGACATTAATAAAAAAAAACGAGAACTTTCATTAAACACATAAAAATGAGGAGGAAAACACAGGCCAGATAAGAAACGTTAAACGTTTGAAAGGAATAATGAAAGTTTAGTTTTTACATCATTTACATTTTGTATTTGTTTAGAGGGTAACATTGAGTTTTAAATTAAAAAGTCTATTAACGATTTTGAAATGTTTCTATTTTGATTATTGTCAAACTAAAACAGAATATGTGATTAAGCAGATAATTAGTTTTCTAATTGACTTTAACATAAAATATAATATGATAAAAAAGAATAGCTACCCCCTTTTATAAAATTACTGATACAAAATAAAAATTAAAATTAAAAAAAAAAAACAATAAGAAAACTTAAACTAAAACATGTGAATAAAGAATTTAGGAATGTGTGTAAGTTTTTTATGCTACTTTCGTTTATTATTAAAAAATAAACAAACAAAAAATATACTCTTGATTAAAAATGGTGAAAATGTTGTGCAATTTTATGTTACTTTTAGTAAACAAAAAAAAAAAAAAAAAAAAAAAGGGTAATAATTTCATTTTCTAAATTAATCTTACCGCCAGTAGATCTTTGCATAACAGGAGATTGTCTCTGAATTTGAGGCTCTGCTGGTGGCTCGAGAATATCGCGATACTTCGACACCATTAACACAGATATGAAGTATACAATTGCCAACGACAAAAACTGGGCTTGCTTTGTTTCTTCCTAAAATACAAAAGTAAAATAGAAAAAAAGAAGTTAGTAAAAAGAAATGGCAATATTTAAAAAAAAAAAAATGTGCTAGTGAATGCCAACCTCAAATTAAATATTTTTAGCAATCATTAGTGAAAAAATGTAACTTTAAACTGATCCAAGTTCCCAATAATAAATGGCTAATTTACAACTGAAGTTTTTTTTTTAATATTCGATGTTTTGTAAGAAATTATTGTGTGCTACTAAAGAGTGAAATAGAAAAGCAACTTTTAATTAAAAATGCAAAACTCTCAGTGAATCAGTTTACAACTGGACAATGTTTCGGATAATTTGGTGGTTTAAATCGTTTTGGTATAGTATCAGTGTTATACATACATACATGTTAAACTACTTTCTTTCGAACGAATGTGGTTTCAATACCCAAAGTGAAATTGTTTTAAAAGTGAAAGTGTTATTGAAATTTTCATAGATACAAATTTAAATTAAACTGACTAAACATGAAAGAAAAAATAGTATATTTAATTATTATAGTAATTTTTTAAATATCTATTTAATATTTATACCATCTATTACATCAATATTGCTAGATCCAGCCAAAACATTTCTGGCGATGTATCACTACAGTAATAATTGCTAAGCTTTTTCAAACGAATGTGTTCGATTTGGTAGGCTATTAGTTCGCCTTAAGTGAATGAAAACTAGTCATTAACTGAGATTTACATGAAAATAGTGAGCAAAAAGAGAATCCTAAAAAGTAATGGCAGTTTTTAAATTCCCCATAAATATTAACTTTAACTTTGAAGAAATTTCAAATTCAAAATAAATTAAATTCCACTACTTTTAATTAATTATTGATCGACATTTTTGAGACAATCCGAAACAATTTATTTTTTATCATGATACTACACAAACATGTTTATCTAACAAAGTTTAGTTTGATCCGGGATTATGATCAACTAAAAAATAATGTTGAGGCAAAACTAATAAACAAAATGTTGCTTTCATTGCTAACTAAGGTTTCGCTGAAGCAATTCTATTATCTTAGTTTGGTTGGTTAAATAGATGATTTTTACAACTAAACACTAGTCCAAAGTAGATAGATGTAAAGAATGCTGAAGAACGATTTAGCGATCCGAAAAAAAAAACATTCACCTCAATCACGAATAATTATTCCCATGAAAAAACTCCCAAATTTTTATATCGTGAATGATTTCTTCCGTAAAATACAAGCAAATTGTTATTGGAATCATTTACGATAGAAAAATTTGGGAGTTTTTTCATGGGAATAATTATTCATGATTGCGGTGATTAAATTCTGCTAGTGATTAAAATAAAATGTTTCACAATTTCCTCTAACATTAATCGCCTAATTTGTAAAAAAGATATTTTTTCAAACCTATTGCAAGTTGGAGAGATGAATCAAACTTAAGCCTTACTTATTTACTTTAAAATATAACTTACCACATCTCTATATATAACAGCTCTCAAACGGTTTACGTCCATGTCTTGAAGTAATTTCTCTGGATCCTTTACTGGTGATAATTGACCAGTTATTGATTCAACAATATTCTATAAATATAAAGAAAATAAATTGACTTGACAATTAATATCACTTGTGTAAAAAAGAAAATTAAAAAAATCATGTATTAAATTATTTATGAAAAGAGAATATGTTTTAAGGTTTATATGTCAATTATTTATTTTTCCAATTAGAAATTTCTCTTATGTAAATTGTAATTGCATTTAA
Organism: Phasia obesa; assembly: GCA_949628195.1. Lineage (NCBI taxonomy): Eukaryota > Metazoa > Arthropoda > Insecta > Diptera > Tachinidae > Phasia > Phasia obesa. Next base: position 146,726,192 of record OX451218.1, on the reverse strand, counting down.
GTGAAAACTTTAAATAAAACAAATAACACATCGAACGGAAGTTTTTGCGATTTTTTCGCAACAGAGTGTTTATCTAAATAATTGGTAGTCACCAAATACGACTTTGATCTTACACTGCAGTAGCCTAGTCTCTTTCCACATTCAGTAGCCTTCTTTACTTCCTTCCTTAAAAGAAAACTGTTTCTTTCCGAAAATAACTCTGTACATTACCTTTCACGATAAGTTTTTGAAATGAAAACTTCTTCAGGCACGATGAGCACTTTTTGGTTGAAGAAACATTTTTGAACTCAAAACCCTTAACCGTCGTCACTATTATCACAACCATAACGGCGTCACCTAAGATTGTTTCCAAACATAGGTCTCGTTTTGGTTGAAGAAAAAAGATTGAACTCGCATCATCGTTACTATCGTCACCTAACATTGTTTGTTGTCTATACATAAGTCTTTATATATATGTACATATGTATGTATGTACAAAAAGTTTGTAATAAGCGGATATTTAGAAAAGAAACAAAACTTGTAGAGCTGAAAACTGTAGTATAACTGTCAACTGTAATAATAAAACGATTATTATCAATATTTGTATTTAATTATTCTGTGAAAACTTAAATGATCTGTTTGCTTTGTATTTCATATAAAAATCGTGGGAAAAAGTAATCACAAGTTACTTAGTTTTCACTTCTATCGGCAGTCCCAAAGACTGCCCTGCACTTTTTTAATTCGACTTTAATTTATTGTGGTACCTAAAAAAAGTTCTCAATGATAGCAGAATGCTTTATCTTCACGTGTATTTAAAAACAGATAAGTTTTGTTGCATTGCCATCATAATCTTTCCATATTTTATCCAACAGTTTCTACTTCTAACCTTAACGGTCCTAATACGTTAATCGAACTGTTTTCAAATTGTGTTTTAAAGCGATATGAAGGCCTTCCCCGTCCGCACATCACAATCACCGTTCCGCACAAAACCATTATAAGCACGTATTTTTATGAAGTCTGGTTTGTTTTAAAAGTTTTCATCAAACAGATGCAATTTTTAAACTGAGTTAATTAAATTTTCTATAAATCTATCTAGACTTTGCAAAGTTTTGAGTTCCAGCCAAAAATTTTAACGTAAGCAACAATGACTTTTATATAGAAATAGAAACTTTAAATCACATGAACTTAAGAAAACTTTAATTTGCGTATCGCTTCTAATAAAAGTCGGAAATGTTTTGTTACCTTAGGTGACGCTTGAGCACCACGTATAAGCGCTTGCAGATGAGCAGCTCCAGGTACATCTCGTGCCATTGCACCAACATTATACCGCGTACGTTCTTTACATTCGAGACAATTACGAACTGCACAAGTACAAACCAAGCGTAGGCACTGACGTAATATGCCACCGCTTGACATATTTTTTTCAGCTTCCAATTCTCCGAAATTCAAGGATGTTGCGAAGATTAACACATCAGCCATGTTGACTAAACGTTGCAAAAAGGAAACGGCAACTTCAAGCGGCATACCTTGTGTAGGTTCTAAAACATCAAGTTCAGACTAAAATTGAAATAAAAGTTAAATATTTTAGGATTAAAAATATAACTTTTTATATGTATGTATGTATGTATGTATGTATGTATGTATGTATGTATGTATGTATGTATGTATGTATGTATGTATGTATGTATGTATGTATGTATGTATGTATGTATGTATGTATGTATGTATATATGTATGTATGTATGTATGTATGTATGTATGTATGTATGTATGTATGTATGTATGTATGTATGTATGTATGTATGTATGTATGTATGTATGTATGTTTGTGGACAGGTGAATTTGTAAATTACTTATTTGTTTGTTTGTTTGTTTGTTTTGATACTTACATTTGGCGATGTGGCCGAAGCCAATAAGGGCAACAACCCCCCACAGGCAATTATCAAATTATCTGCAAGTTGTGAAATCAAATGGACTGTGTTTACAACAAAAATAGCGTTCTCGCTGGAATTGACAAAGTCCAAAACGCTTTTTGTTGAATGTGAACGCCAGACTTGAATATCCGTTTCCAATGAAAATAGTACATCGGATAGCAAACGCTGGTGTATGTATGACCATTTGAATTCTGGTATTCGGAAGGGTGGTCGCGTAGGACCAGGACTAAACATGGGCCGTGTGGAACCCGACTTTGGGCGCTGTTGATGCTGAGGTTGAGGCTGTGGCTGTGGCTGTGACTGTGACTGTTGTTGATTCGCATAACTGTGTTGTGTTGTATCATCTATAAAAAGCAATGGAAGACAACAAATTTTGTTTTGTAAATCAAAATGTTCGGTAACTGATTTTCACAAATTCTTTCTTAAATATCGTTTAGAGCTTGAGGAATACTTTGACATCTTATTTAGATGACTTATGTTGAAATGAAATTTCTAGTAATTTCAGTAGTACTATGTATATAACAACAACCTTTGTGACATAAAATAGCTTTGATAAAAGAGCAAAATGGTAATTTTAAGGAACTGTAAAACGTGCTAAGATTAACATGTGTGTGAATTACTTGAAAACAAATAGCGCCGATAGAATGGGTCTGAATAATTGTTATAAACGAAAACATAAATGTTCTATTTACTTGCAATAAAAAGAATAACCCGGAGAAGTAGAAAAGCATCAATTTTTATAACAACTGATTTATTTTATAAGATGACTTTTTAATCATTTAAATCTTAACTATTTTGTAAAGTTAAATTATATGAATCGTTGTGAATAAAATATTTATACTAAATTAAATATTATTTTCTTTTTTTAGTTCACGTGGTTATTAAAGCGTGTTTTTTAGTTCCTTGAAAACTATAATTTTGTTAAATACACAAGTGCTTAAGTTCGCGCACTTAGTAAATACACATCACACGTACCACTCACTGCAGATTTTTCTCCAATGTTTATTTAGCAACCAAAATGAAGCAATTTCTTGCTCTTAATAGGAGGGTTGAATATCTAAAATGTTTTTTTATTTTAACGATGCATAAATTCGTGGCGTGTTAAATGCCCTAGACAAATGTGATCTAGAGAATTAATAGCTGAATTCATACTGTCATATTTTATAAACACACATAATTAAAAAAGGATATTTGTATAGGTCGTGTGTGTACTTTGAATGCAGGGTTACCACAGTTTATTATGCTCAAACAGAATGAACGACATTTTCTGGTTCGTTTCGACCATAACTAGCATTATTTGTAAGGCGTATTTTTGTGGTGAAAAGCTTTAAGTTGGCGATACAACTTGATACGTGCGCCATTTTTACATCAGGTACTTGTCTTGTGTTTAGTTTGTTTTGCTATTCATCAGAAATAGACTGATAGCTGATCAACGAATACAAATTTATTGCAGAATTTACAAAAAAAAAAAAAAAAAAAAAAATGGTTCAGTTTGAGAAAATCATCGCGTTTTTCCTCCACTTTATGGTCGGTATAATCGTCCATAAGAGCAATTAATTCCATGTATCGTTTTTGTACCACTTAGTCTAGAGTACAACAAGCTACATCGGAGTTGTCTTACAGTGCGCACTTAAGAGACTATTGCTGCTGTAGTGCGTTATATCGAAGAACACCTGTGTTCATCCACATTTAGTGAAGCGGCTTAAAACGAAATTTCTATTGATACCGAAATTAGCTAGAAAATTTCCTTTAGCAACGAAGTTCATGTTGGGTTAAATGGATACGTCAAAAATAAAACCGCAGTGCTTGGAGTGATTTTAAATCCAAGATCGTGCGATTCAACAGCGATGGACCATTTTTGTCGGATTATGGATTATATAAAGTTTCAGGTCTAAAAAGTGATAGGAAATTGGACTTCGTCCTTGAATAAAAATGGCAAAAAATTTATTTTCGAATAAAGTTAAATCCACGAAAACTAATACCAATTATCTTTTCAATTTTTTAATTTAAATTTGTTTATATAGTATCTTTTCAAATTAAATACGAAAAAGAAAATTTAATCGAGTTTGCGTTCTATGTCGAGAATGTTTGTTTAAAATCTACTTTTCGTTTGTCATTCAACAGTTATTATCATTATCATTATATTATATTTGTAGATTAAAAAAAAAAATAAGGTGAACACTGGATATTTTCCTTTTTGTATTCTGAGTTCAATTTTTTTGTAATTTTTTTTTTTTTAAATTTTTCGTAATTATATTGAAAAATTCTTGAGTTTTTTTTTTAATTTTTTGTAAAATTTTTAAAAAATTTAAAAAAATTTTAATACCCTTTCCACCTGTGGTGAAGGGTATAAACAATAATACAAAATATTATTGAATTGTAAATGTTACGCAAAAACTGACGCTGATAGTGTGCACGAGATGATTATCAATTCGGCGCAAATTTTTGACTGCTATATAATACATTCTTTTTTTTTTGTAAAAAAATCCGACTATCACTGACAACGCTTTGAAATTATTATATTGTTGGGTAATAATACTTATTTTGTTTTTATAAATAATTACTGATGAAAATATTTCACTTATAATCATTACCATTACATTTTTAAAATAACACTGATAATGAAAAAAAAATCATTAGTATTATTTGTAAACTAATGCTAATCAAATAGGCTATTAATTAGACAATACAATGCATTACTCAAAAAAATATAATTTTATACTAATATAATTTTGACAAGCAACTAAATATTATAAAACATCTTTATCGTAAAAAAAGTTTACATGGCAATACCATTAATCTTTTAAACTTTTAAATGTAAAAAAGAAAAAAGATTAGAACCCACATTCCCCCTATGCTTAAAGACTCCAAAAATTATTTTATATTTTGTTCTATACTTATGTATGAATGTATTTGTACACATGTACTACAACACGATGACGTTCTGAAGTTAAAATTCTAAGCTCGGAAATGTAAATAAAATTCAGGTGGAAGTTTTTTCTACTACAATTCATCTGCCTTAAATGTACAGCCGTTCAATTTGTTGCTACGAAAATTCTTTATGAGGCAATCGTTTTTTTTTTAGTTTATGTGCCTCTTTATTAACACAAACTCAAATATGATTTTTTTTGTCGAAATGCTTAAACATTCACTAAACAAGCATTTTTACGAGTACGTATAGGTATTTTATCTGCTATTTATGCATCCTTTCATTATAACAGTTAAAACAGTGATGTTTGCTAACACCGCTTGGTATTTGCAGACATTTTGATTGCACAATTTCGTTTCTTTAAAATGTGTGTCACAGTTAAAGCAGAAAATTAATATTTTAGGTGAAATAGCTTTTAATTAAATAAGAAAAAAATATATGTATACTTACCGAAGTGCTGATTTTCAACTTGAGTGCTTTGTTGTTTTTGGTGTGGAACCTGCGTAGAAATTGGTTCTTCCGTTTCTTCTATGGACTGAATAGTTTGAGTTTCCTGACTTATAACAGTGTCTGCCGATTCCTTGTGACGATCGTGTATTAAATCTTCGTGTAATTTTTTCGCATCTTTAGTACGCTCGTCTATATGTTGAACTTCTGGTTGCAATGCGTTTTTATCTTCAGGCTTTAGACTTTCTGTTGCATGATTTTCAAGAATATTATTATCTGACACATCTAATATTGTAGTGATCGTCTGATCTACTAGGTCGTCAACAACTGTTTGTACTACATTAACAGCATTTTCATTCCTTTCATGACTGCTGTCATTTTGTCCTAATTCCTCCTGGATGATTCCATCAGCGGTTGTATCCAAAGCAATAGCCTGTTCAAAAGCAGATTGGATGACGTCATCAACAAATTCCTTTGCGGTTTCACTGAGTAATTCTTCCGATGAAAGCTTTACAGTACAAACATTTTGACTACTTGACTCGACATCGGTATTTTCAGTGACGTTGTTGGCATTATTATTGTTTTTTTCTGCTTCTTGTTCCAGCTGCTTGTTTTGTGCAGAAATCTCAATAATAACTTTATCTATTAACTCACCAACAATATCTTTGACTACAGTGGTTTCAGCAGAATCATCCATTAGGTTGACTAATGATTCATCCAACATTGAAGCACTTGAGAGTGTCGTTTCCGGACTGAGTGAAGAAATTTCTTCTGTGGTCTCCACAGTTGTAGATAAAGACGAACTTACTTCTAATTCAGCTAAATCCTTTTGTGTTGCTCGTTCTGTAATTGTTTTTCTTTCATTTGTTGTTTCTGTTTCATTATTATTTAATTTATTCTCTTCGCTCGGGTGAGTTGGATCAGTCTTAATAGAGCTCTCGCTACTGTCAGGTAATTTGTTTATAATTTCAGTATTTGCATTTATTTCGGCTGATAGCTTGTCTGTTGCGGTTTCAGTTAGATTGTTATTGATAAGATTTTTTGAATTAAGCAGCGTAACTTTTGTTTGCGTTTCATTATCGTCTAGTTTTGATGGCGGATGCTCTGTGGACGGTTCTTTAAGTTGCTTCTTTTCATTGTTTAAAACACCCTGCACTACTTCATTCACTGCTAATTCTATTTCTTCATCCTTTATAACAGACGACGCTTCTTGCAACTCATCGGCTAACATTTTGCAGTCTGCTAAAGATTTCTCCGAATCCTTAAGCACCAACTCAATGTGAACCTCATTATCGGTTGAGTCGGCTGTTTTAGTGTTTTGAATTTCAAGTTCATCTAAATTGCTGATATTTATTGCTTCCCTTAAGGCTTCTTGTCCTGAGGATGGTGTTGTTTTGGCGGGTGTTGTAGCAGCAATGGTATTTAGGGTCGTAGGGTTATTACCATTACAATTAGCGGCATTAACAATTATCTCTGATTTTATGTGCTCATTATAAACATCGCTTACACTAGATATACTAGATTTGACAATTTCATTGCCATCGACCTCTTTGTCTATATCGGTTGAGTTTTTACACGACTCCGTCTCAATTTCGCAATCACATTGGCCTTCAGCTTCGTCTCTTTCCGTCTGAACACTATCGACATCGTTATCTTGTTTATGACTAATAACTTCTTCTGTTTCTTCTATCTCTACCCCACCACCATCTTCATCTACTTGGGGTACATCTTCTAATGACGCCACCGATACGGCATTTTGTACAACCTCATGATGTTGCTGCTGTAATTCTTCACGCTCCCATCCACTGATAGTACTGATTGGTCTGGCCTGCCTTAATGCAGGATCAGTTATATTATCCGTTCGCTGTCTCTCATAGTGTTCGTACATTTGAGCGAATTGCAACTTGAATTCCTCATAGGAAACTTTCGAATGTACAATGGCTAATGTGTCAACCCAAACTCGCCAGCCTCCATATTCGTATTTGATGGCATGGTGCAAAAGCATACGAAATAAAGAATAAACCATATCGGAAATTTTTTGCTCTTCGGTATTTTTCGGATGAATATATGCCATCGCTATCAGCCACTCCTGCCACACGGACATTTGCAACACTGTGCGTCTATTTTCACGATTGCTATTGCATAATAATGTCATATCCGAAAGAAACAGCTTTTTAACTTCAATCAAAGATTCGGTTTGTTTAGATTGCCTGATCAAAGTGGCCACGACCTTAAGCATCACTGAAATTAGAAAAAAAAAAAATAAATAAAAAGAAAAAATAATAATTTATCTCAACAAATCGCTAATATCCATTAGTTAATATAATAGCATTGAAAGCTGTACAAAAAGCATGAAGCATTTGTAAAACTCTTCCATTTTTTTCATCGTGTGTAGCTTGAGTGTGTTGTGGTAACTTACTTGGATTTTCCAAACGATAGTGACTTTCGGGTTCGGGATGTCTATTGTACATTATATGCTGTGATATATGTTCGCTCATAATTTCATATAAAACATTATATGTTGGCATCGACAATGATTCCTCATACAAAAGTAAACGTTCGGCCAACAATGTGTATAAATTATGTGGAGACATAACATCGTACTTTCTTCTAAAATGAATAAAATGGAAATGTAGAAAAGAAATAATAAATTCAGAAATAAATAAAAGAAAGAAAGAAATGGCAAAATAAAAAAATTAAAATAACATGAGAGCTCAACAGGTCGTATGGAAAGTTAAATAAAAACATACTTATAAGTGCTTCTTGATAAAAAGAATCCCAATAGTTTGAGGGCTTGTAAGCGTATCAATTGACTTTCAGCAGCCAACAATTTAAAAATAGTTCTAACGCCATGTTTAACATCAAAAGCAGGTACCATGGAGCTGGGATGCTCGGACATAAGCGAAATTAACATTTGCAGGACATCATGTAAATTTTCATCCTAAAAATGTTTTTTTTGTTCATTCAATTCATTAATAAGTTTTCAGATGTCATCACAGCTAAAAGCTTTACCCACCTCATGCATTGTTGTCAAATAATTTAAAATGCTTTGCAGTTCATCTTCTTTGACACCCTGACCTATCATTATCAATTGCTTTAAAAACAATAAAATATAAGCACGTATTGCTAGGATATCCTTTTGAGCTGGACGGGGACCATCTAATAAAGTTTAAGATCTCAATTTATTTATTTTTGTGCTTCTAGTCGTCGTTTCGTTTTCACTTACCCAATCCTTTTGGTATTATACCACTTTTAGCACGTGGATTCACAACCCAGTAATAATATTTCAAAGTGTGCACTGTTTGCAAAACAGTACTAACTCGACGTACGTTGCTATAGATTTGTGTATCGCTCAAAAACTCTGTGGCTAAATATGAATAAAGTCGAGCCTGAACATTTGCTGGCGTATAAATCCACAACGAAGGATTAAACAATACATGATCCAAAAGCTGCCACGTTAAAAACGAAAAACAAAACAACTACAAACAAAAGACAAAAGGCAAATTCAAAAATTTAATTACTTTTATTCAAATAAGTGCAAGTTTCTCATGAAACTCGACATTTTATTTAGACAATAGAAAAATTAAAAACAAAAAAGTAAAACAAAGAGAAATATACAACAATATGTTAAAGTACAATATATACGATATACAATATATACATACATACATGTTTATGCACAATGCAGTCGATTTTTGATTTTTATACAATACAAAAAGGATGGATTGATTTTGTATTTTGATTTAAAATATTTTAGTGGTTTTTTTTCGTAACAAAACAGCATGCAGCAACAAAACATTTTCATTCAGTTTTACAGCATCAACAATATTAATTTATTTATGAAGGTTGTTACAACGAAATTAATAAAATTGTACCAAAAGGAAACATAAAAATAAAAAAATGAAAAAAAGAAAAAACAAGTTAATTAAACATGTAAAACAACGCATAAAGATATTTATTCATTCATTTATTTATATTATTTATTAATTAATTAATTAATTACTTATTTTGTTTAACAGTGCTGTTCTAAGAATCATGACTACGCTCATTTTTAGGATTGCGTACGCAAAGGGTAAAAAGGTAACCCTATTGATTTCGCTACAATGTCTGTCCGCAGGTCCGTCCGTCTGTCAGCGCCTTTTATCTCTGGAACCGTAATAGGTAGACTCCATAGCAATATAAATAACATAATACTAAAACTTATAGGGTGTTCCGATAGAGATGTGTAATGCACGTATATGTATTTATTTCTTCAACTGTAGAAGACTTAGACTTGAGTTTTACAGACAGTAGTGAAAACTTAGTTCGCTATATAAACGAGTATAAAAAAATAAACCTAAAAATTATAGGGTGTTCCGATAGTGAAGTGATTTGCATGTATATTGCCTAAATTTAGAAGCATAATAAGTAGACTCTTGAAATGTTCACAGAAGGTGTATAATTGTGGCCACTATAGCAACAAATGCGAAAATGTATAGGGTGTTCCGAAAGTTACGTATTATTTGCGTTTATGTCTTATTTCTTGACCTGTAGGAGGCAACCATTTAAAACTTGCAGACAGTAATTAAAACTATGTTCGCTTTATAAACAATTATACCAAATTAAACCTAAAAATTAAAGGGTGTTCCGATAGTTACGTTATTTGCATGTATATGGCCAAAGCTTTGAACCATAATAGGTAGACTCTTGAAATTTTTACGGGATGTGTACTACTATGGCCGCTATAGTAAAATAGTAAAAATTAAAGGGTGTTCCGACATTGACGTGAATTGCATGAATATGGCCTAATTTTAGAACCATAATAGATGGACTCTTGAAATTTATACAGAAGATATGTTGCCAAGAATTACTAAACATAAAAGGGTGTTTCGTCAGTGACATGTTTTTTACGTATGTATGTATAAAGCCTTATTATTTGAATCGTAATAGGTAGACTCTTGATATATTCATGGCTGCTATAACAAATAATAAAACTAAAGGATGTTCTCACAGTGAAATGATTTGGATGTATAAGGCCTTATTTTTTGAACCTTAATAGGTAGACTATTGAAGTTTTTACATTAGATGCATTGCCATAGGAGCAATATATAGATAGGCTCCTGATAAAAAAAATCCTTATATTTGAACAGATTATATTTTAAAATATCTACTGTAACAATAGGTAACGAAAATAAATTTAATAAAAATAACAGATTGGTGACCTGTGACCTTCTCTTCTAAACGTTATAGGTAGACACTAGATATTAGCACAGGTTAATAGTATAAAAAATAATTAAACATTAAAGCGTGCTCCATAAGGCGTGAAAAAATAACAACTTGTATTTTTAAAGTTGTACTAAACATAGTACGGAACCCTAGTGTGTGAGTCTGACTCGCACTTGTCTGATTTATTATTGATTGTTATACTTTATCGTGTATGTGACGATTTTCATTGTAAAGGAAAGCAAAAAAAGGTTTTTTTTATAAAAGCTAGAATTACAGTTGTTTTCTTGTTACAAAACTTTTAACTATCATTACCATTATGCTTGTCTTGTTTGATATTATCGCTGTAAAGCTCAGATATTCTAAAATTAACAACCCATACATATTTAAATAATACACTTGCTTACAATATAGCATCTTTCAAAAATAGGCTTCTTACAACAGATAAAGTAAAACAAAATAAGACAAACAAATATTGTACTAATTCAAAAAAAAAAAAAAAAACTCCTTAAAGTAAGTTAACAATGTGTTTACTGTTTCCTAAAAGCACTGAAGCAGAGCTGTATGCGGAGTATCATGCACAAATCTAGTAATATTTCATTGCAATCGGAAACGCTTACCAATTCTGGAAAGCAGTAAAACTAAAGAAGCGCTTCCGTATGTGTACTTAAATATTGCACGATTTTTTGTTCACGATACCCCGAACTGAAGCTCTTCTTAGGAATCAAAACACTTTTTTCGCCTTACTTTAGCGTATGATTTTCTCTATATTTTAGCTTTTGCTGTTACCCCGTTCTTTGTAATTTATGTTAAAAACTATTATAAAATAACAATGTTGTTTTTAATAATATATTTTTTTGAATTTCTTTATATAAACTTGCTGTGGACGTCTTACTTTTATTTACAAGTTGTCTTTTCCTTACTAAAAGAGATAAATGCATGTAAATGCAGTAAATACTGTCAGTCAACAGTGATAGAAACAATATTACGCCATCACGCTCTTAAAGCATTATTTGTCCATATATGACGCCATAAAAACGTTTATTTTATTTAAATTGTACAAACAACGGCATCTGCTTACAAATTTCAAAGAAAACTTAGCCTGACGCACAACAGGATATGTGGCGAAGATATCAAGATTTGTAACGACAGCAAAGTTGGGATAAACTCCCTATTGGACGTCTAAACGACGTCCAAATTGGTTTGCGAATGCCGGACATCTCTAAATGATATGGAGAGACTCTCCAACGTGGAACCCTTTTGGGTACGTGAGCGAACTTCGAACGGCTTTAACGGAAGAGTGAGCCAAAATTATTAAAGATGTTACTGTAGCTCTTGTAAAAGCCTCGAAAATACAACTAAAGGCCTTAATAACACTGAATGTAGGACCAACAAAATATTAACTTTTTATTTTTGGATGTTGTTAATATAAAATAGACATTTATTTATAGTTACAATAGTTGTTGACTTTTTTTATTTTTCCAAAAAAAAAAAAACTCCATAAACTCAATTTCAGTTTTCTAAAATTTTCAAAACAATTAGAAATTAAACTTCAAATTTTATTTAAAGTTTATTCAAACTTATATATGTTTGTATTTATTTTTTAATAAAAGTATTAAGCTTCATTGGAGAAAACATTCAATCTGACGGTATGTCTTGGTTATAAAAATTAAATTAAATCTAAGCAACAGCTTTTAGTTGATCCAGATCAAAATCGTGTATTCTTGTGTATATTTATGTTCGAAACTCGAATAAGAGTTCAAGTGTTTTAATAGTCTACGGGCCATATTCATAAAAAAGTTTAACTAAACAAATTTTGCATGAATATTTGTATAAATCAAAAATATTTTAAATATATAAAATTATATAGAGGTCCAAAAAAAAAATAATAATAAAAATACTAATTATACGAATAAAAAATTTAATAATAATAATTTTAGTATAAAGATGTTCAGTAACGAATATTTTTTAAGAAAACTTGGATTTAAGGCAACACGAACTTCAATTGAGCTACGTTATGTTGTAAGCTATCTAAAACAAAACTGTTTGATATAAATCTATAGATTTTAATTTATATTTTTGTAAATAAATTTATAATAATTTATAAGTATTTAAATTAATAAATATGGATATGAAATGTGATTTTTCTTCTATTATTAATTTTTTGTTGAAAATTTTTGGGAAAAATAATAAAATATTATTTCGTATTAGCAAATCACAAGATAGGATTATATCCTTATTTCATTTCTTTGAAAAGAGAAAAAATATGTTGCTCTACATTGGATTAATACAATGTAGAGACCAACATATTTTTCTTCCTTTTTACAAACTTTTTAATATAACTCACTTTTGCCTACGGATTTGTTTGCGGAAAATATTTCACCATATTTTCAAATGCTATCTTTTACTTGTAAAAAACTTTTTAACAACTAAAAAAAGAATTTTTTAGAATTGAAAGAAACAAGAACTAAAACTGTGTGTTTCTTTAAGACAAATTTACATAAAAAAATTTTTTTAATTTTTTTACATTAATTGATTTTTGTTTTTAGCCTATCAATCAACTGCTTTTTAAGTATGTATGCATTTAATTATTAACAACAATCAGTTATAAATTACAACAAAATATTTCATAAATAGCTTCTAAAATACTTTTTGAACTTCTTATACTACAAAGAACTTATAAAATGTAACATTTTTTTAAAAGAATAAAGCCTTTCACCTGGTAGAACTGTTTGTTAAGATGATATATTTTTGACATGTGTTTTTTTATATTTATTTAATTTTTATTATTTTTTTTTTTCATGGAACGGGTCGGCAAGCAATCAAAGGTCAAAATATGTATATAGAAGGTGTTGTTGTTTGTATGTGTGTTTTGTTCAACGAACAGCGAGCGTGGCATTTTAAGCATAATTTTATATTTAAAGTTGAAAGAAGAAACATTTTAAAAGTGTTTAAAAAAGTAGAAAGAAAAAATCATACAAAATATTATTAATCATTAATAAGGGCAAGAAAATAATAGGAGAGAGATACAATATCAATCAAATATAGTCCATACAAATAAACACAAGGACAAAACAACATGCTCGGAATGAAAATTAAAAAAAACATATTTTTTTTTGCCAATTTAGTATCAAGAATTATTTATTTATTTTAAAATAAATATAAATATTTAAAATGTATTGAAAATGTACAAATTAAGTTTTGAAGCCAGGCTTAAGTTCGTTTTATTCTCTCTAAGTTGAAAGAAAATTGTTTACAAATTAAAGAAGAATGGGAAAATTTTAATTGTATTTTCTGGTTCGCTTTCTTTGCATCTATCTACTATCATTATTTCAATTTAGAGCTAATCAAACGAACTTAAGACTTATTACTAATGGTGGGGAGAATTTCAATTCTTTAATGGGCCCCCTTCTGTCCTCAATAATTATTGGCAACCGAATTGTAATTTACGACAACCTTATTTTAATTGAGCCACGTGCTACAGTCAGCCTTTACTTTTGACTTGATTTGACTTTTGACGTGATTTTAGACTGTCAGCTGGTAGCTGTCAGCCTTCTTTGTCATCATGGAGTCACTAGTAAATGCTAGCATTTGACCATAACTTAGGTCCCACATTTAAGAAGTATCTGCCCTTGGTTCTAAGTCTTATGCTAGCCAGTGCGTTTCCATTTTAGCGTCTTTCAGGCATAGTCTTCTTCGATTTTCATCATGGCAAGACAATACTTATTCTTACTTCAAAACTTTATTTGTTTGTTAATAAATAGTTCGACTAACGGCATTTAATATGAATGAATATGAAGGCTAAGAGCGAAAGCTGACTTTTCAGCTCCAAAAAAAAAATCAAAATAATAATTAAACTCTGACCGCTAAATGTATTTATTTTGAATCTTTAGCTTAAATGGATGTTTTTAATTTTAGATTTCTGAAATTGTTATATTGTCTGGAGAAATGTACTTATAAATAAATTACTTTTTTAAAGGGATATCGCAAGCCCATATTTAACTGTGTGTGTGTATTGTTGTTGTTGTTTTTGTATTATTTGTATATAAAGTAGATATGAAAAAGAAAATAAATACAATCAAAATTAATTATTTGTTATAAAAAAATAAATAAAAACTGCAATAAAGAGAATAAACATTGTCATGCATTGTCGAATTTATTTTAGAATTTCTACACATGTATAAAACATGCTGATTGTTTCTTTTTTTTTTTGAATAAAATTTATATAAAAATATGCATTGTTAATTCCTAATTAGAGAAATTTCTTAAAAAAAAAAATATTTAACCGAGTTGTAGGTTTTACGTTTAGAACAAAAATATTTTACCTGTTTGAGCAATAAATCACTATTGGCTGATAAACATGTAACTAAATACTTAGTGAGATTAAGGAATGAGCCCAACACTTCCAGAGTTAAGTGTTCTCGAGACGATCGCTGTAGCATAAATGAGATAACTAGAAAACCACGATTTTGTATCATGTGCTGTTGCACAGTCTGTGACGTTTCAACTAATTCACATATAAAACCCAAGAGTTTAGAGCTGAAAAAATATCGAAAAAAATACTCATACATGTACAAATTTATATATAAAATAATTAATATGATGCTGAAAATATTCATCAAAATGTTTTTTAAAAAATAACTTTAATCAAAACTTACCATAAAGTGGGATCACGTTTCATATCGCTAATGCCCTCATGAGCCATGTCCAACTGTGAAAACAGTGGAAATAAAACTTGAATACCACCTATAGAGTTTAAAGTACAGTGTATGGAATGTGTGATAACAGCCTTAACATCCTACAATTAAAAGAGAAAGAAAATAAAAAATTAATTAAACAAATAACTTGAGTGTAAGTAAAACTTATGCATTTCATTTTTTATTCAAAAATTTACTGAATTAAATTATTATTTTAAATTAACTCTGTATAGTATTTTGCCGAAGGCCTTAATATCAAACACAGCATCACAAGTATATTAAGCTCAATTCGCCCAAAGTAAATCAAATATTAAAGCAGTCCCTTTGACTATAAATTTTCCCTGTTTAAAAATTTCTTTTTTTTTCGAACGTTATATTCATCTTCATGATACTTACTTGCAGCATAAGTGCATGTGGTGTATGTACAAAGTATGAGACATTTCCTTTGGGTGCTGACTGTAGACAAAGTTGACCATCGGTAGCCACTGGATTGTACATAAAAACAATGGCATTCGACAATTTACCATCATAAAGAACCTAAACAAAATAAAGAAAATCCTTTCGTTACTTATGTTTGTACACATATTGCATATTTAATTTAATTAATCTCTGTATTTGTCTTATTCTTAATATTAAGTGTGAAAGCTGTAATTTTAAATGGTGAAAATACTTGTTTCGTCCGTTCGTTTATTTGCGCGCAATTGCGTGTTAAAAACTTAATAAATAAATATTAATAAAAAGTAAATTCACTTAATTACAGTCAAATCAAAATAATTAAATTATAATTAAATAGCAGATTTAGCGTTAAGCAAACTAATTGATTCCGTTGGTTCATGGTCCTCTTTTATTATTTAAAATTCTCTTTCAAATACGAGGGTAATTTAACAATTCAGGGACTTTATAAATAAAAGATATATTTTTTCTGTAAAAAAACACGTCTCCTTTAAGCCCGCTATGTTTAGTAGAGCGTGTTTCTAGTTTAAGATTTCTCAAGGTTCTCAAAATAGGCGTTTCTCTCAATGATAACCTCTTCTAATAAATTTTTTTTTCTATTAGGATTACTGAACAGGAGTAATTGTTATAAATAAATTTATCCTTGTTAAAACGGACAAGATAGAGGTATGTAAATGGTGGGTATCACTTAGGCAAACAAGAGACAATTATAGTGTGCTTAAAAATTACATATCTACAGCCTCTCTAAACTTTTTGTGAATTAGTTTCTTTTAAAAAAATTAAAGAACTGGTTTTTTTGTTCGCAATTGTAATGGTATATTAAGGCAAACAGATTGGTGAAGAACCAATTGTTTTGTTTTAGTTTTGTCTTTAAATTTCCTTTTTACATTTTTGATTCACATATTTACAATTGGAATATGCGTGAAAAAAGAGAAATTTGTATTCAATTATCAATGTTCAGTTGGTGAGAACGAAGTCTAGCATTACCTAGTGAAACGAACGACAAACTTTGCACAGTGTAACGAATTATTCGGCAAAAATTTGTTCCGTATATTCGTCGACTAAAATTTTTAGAAATACTAATATTCTACTATATCTCCGTTTTTCTCTGTATATTATATCCTTTGCTATCAGGTAATATAAACATTTATTATTTTTCACTTCTTCGAGAATAGCTTTACTGTTATGTATTTTCATTTAAATTATAACAAAAATACACCAAATTGTATAAATAAATTAATTTATACATAAATAAATTTCATTTTACATTCAGCAGCTGATAGTGTGACCATATTTTAACAGAAAAAATGCACAAATTTAAAGAGAAGTAATATTAGCAAAAATACTATGAAAAAAAAAAACAAAATTATACAATTAAAAAATTTGTTATTTTAATTTTATGCAATAAATAACAAATAAATAAATTCTTTTAATAAAAACTAAATTTATTTACTAAAATACTAAAGGATTGAAAGATTGGGCACTCTGCACCAATTTCGTCGTCGTTCGTCGGCATAAGAAATTGAAATAAATCTATCGCAAAGTTCGTTATACACGACGAATTTCGTCGACGCACTAATTGTGTGCATTTTCATAAACAAACCTGTTCAATTTGCATAAAATAATTTATGATGAAAAGCTTTTTTTGTGGGCGGCCTCCACAAATATATAACTCGAAAAGATAAAATAAATTTTAAGGCTAACTACAAAACAAAAAACAATTCAATAATATATTAACATAAAATATTAAGGGCCATATTCATAAAAAAAAATTTGATTTATAAAACGTTTATAAAAGAAATTTTCATACAAAATTTGTTTATTAAACCTTTCATAAACCTACAATATTTCTTATGAATATGGCCCTAAATATTAAAAATTAAATGTAATATTATTTTAATATTATTATTTTAATACTAATAACATTAAAATAACACAAACATACACTCGTATAAGAGATCTCTTTATTGACTTAAAGCAGGTTTTTCGCTTTAACACTTCATCACATTTTGAATAAAAAAAGGTACCAAATTTCTATGAAAAATAACTTATTTCTAACTAAGTAACGATTTCTAAAAACAATTCTTGGTTATTTAAGTTATTAGCGCTAATTACAGCTGAATTTCAAGTTTAGGTTTGAAATTTACCTGAAATTTAGGCAAGCTAAATACTGGAGTACTTGATATTTGCAAAATATTTTTGCTTTAAAAGGGGTTTATAAAACAATATTTTTCTCCAAACAAAATTTGTTCAATAGGCATTTTATAAACCAAACTTGTTGTTATGAATACGAGCATCAATTTTCAAGAAAAAAGGCAACATGACAAGAAAAACGGCATAAAAGGCATTGCAGCAAAATGTAGCTCGTATACTTGCAATTATTTTTCATTTAGAATTCCAGTAATATTGCGATAAGCAAACAATCGTTTGTGATACCTTAAATTCACAAAATACTTCTATTCGAAATTTAATGAACAAATCAGTAATTTGAGCAAGCATTCACTCGATGTTTGTTCAACCAATTAGATTTTAATTTTTTTACAAACATTTCACTCAATAAATTTTTAAGTCGTTGCTCTCGTTTCTGTTTTGTTATTTGTTTTTTTCGCCTCTAAGTAAGGTGAAAATGCAATGATGCTAAATATTTGCGAGTATATCCATCATATGCATACGGATTAAGTAGACAGAGATGGGCTTGCATGTACAAATTGTATGGACGAATAAGGGAAGAGCTATAAAAACACAAATTTATCAATTTTCTCAAATTTCAAATTTCAGACTCGAACTTGGTCCATTGTGAAATATACAACTTTTAAGGGTCTTATTATTAACTAGCCGTGCCCACAGAGGTTGTGTGCGTCCTGACAATATTTTGTTTGATATTGCTTTGAAAGTAATCCACACCAAATTTTAAGACTCTTACGTATTTACTTTATATAAATTTACTCTGTAAGACAGACAAAAAAGAGTTTCTCATTATTTTAAAACAGCGTCATCTGTTGCGCAATATTGCCTATAATATACCGCTTTCAAAATCAAAGATGTATTAAAGTATACAGTACCTTTAAATCAGAAAAAAAAAATAGGCGTACTTTCACTGCTTTTTCTCCCATTCTCTTGGAAATAACATATTTTTGTGGAATATTCGGACCAGAATACTAAGGTACCTCCTCACAAAATTTTTTTAAAATCTATCGTGCGGTTTTTACGTGATGCGAACACAGACAGGAAATGAGTTTCTATTTTATTATACGAGTAGGTATAGATATAAATGATTTATGAAGATTTGTATTTTAATTTACAAATTTGCAATATTTTTAAAACCTTAAGGAGCACCCTAAAATGTTTGTATGTGTTCATGGAATGATGTTATTTTCAAATATTGTTGTATGTATGTTGTTTGTTGTATACAATATGTATACGGTTTTTATTTCATCTCAATTGATTTTTTACACCCCAATAATTTCGATAATTAAAAGCAAAGTAAAAACAAATCTGATGAATTTGTATTTTTTCACAAGGTTTCCATCATTCAGCTAATTGATTTAGTTGAGAGAAAGAAGTGTTTGTTATTGAAACCAACTTAAATAAAAGAATCGAATTTTTTACAAAAAAAAACTTTAAAGTTGAAACCATACAAATTAGCATTTAAATTAAAAGCAATATTATGAAGCGTAGAATAAATAATTTTTTATATTTTATATTATTTTGTTCATTTTAACCAAATTATTTGTATTTTGTTTGCAATTGCTAAAACATAAAATTAATGGTGAGAAAATAAATATAAAAGTGAAAATAAAAAAACATTGTTTTCGAAAATAGTCTTATGTACATATACATATATACACATGTGCACATGTACACACGTACATAAAAACCAAATCTAAATATAATCGAAAAGAAATACATATAAAAGAGAAAAACTAATGAATATCTAAATGTTTGCGGTTATTATGCGACTAATGGCAGTGATTTAACAATTTATCTTCATCAATAAACTCTTTGCTATTGACCATTTTTTCTGTTAAGAGTATAGATATTATAAACTCATTAAATGGGTAGTCTTAAGTGATTATGGAGTAACCATATACTCTTCTCCCAATAGCTAAACCAATTCAATATTTTCTAGGTTGTGAATGTTAGCAATGTTCCCTACCTAAATAAATTATTTTTTTAATACAAGTAAACATTACACACCGCAACAAAGAAAAACATGCAAGGAAGTGAATATCAAAGCGTAATAAAACCCTATACTCAGTTTGGCGAAATTGGTGACTAATTTTTATTTATGGTCCTCGAATGATTCGGAAAGTTAGTGGGCCTTTAAAAAAAGTTTGTCTAATATCTCATTCGAACTAGTTTATAGAGCTTTTTGTTTGGAAATAATGTAGCCGAGGATTCGTTTAATAAATTCTATATACATTTTATGTCAAAAAATAATTTATTCCTGCACTTTTTTTTGCAAAAAAATTAAATTTTTTTTTTACTTTTTTCAGCATAATTTACAGGGACTCTTACATTTTTACTAACATGATATGGGAAAATCTTACCCACTGTAAAGCTGAACAACTTTTGTGAACATATCAATAAAATCTGAACATGTCTAGTTTGAATGAGATATTGGACAAAAACTAATGATACCTTTTTTGAAGGGCCCATCGATTTTCCAAAAATTTCTAGGCCCATAAATAAAAATTGTTCACCAATTTCGCCAAACTGAGTATAGGGTTTCACTACCCTTTGATAGTAGAATCGAACCTAAATTATTAAGTTCGTATATTTTTCAAAAAGTTTTTATTTGTTGCACTGTGTTATTGTTAATGTAAACTCCCTATTGCAAGGAATCCGCGATTTAATTTATAATGGGGTGGATAACCAATCGTTTGTTTATTTATCTTTTAGCACTAATACCTCATTTCTAATTACGGCTGAGGTTAGTTTTAGACTTGTCTACTTCATATCAAAGAACCGAATATTTCTATTGAGCTGATCCTACAACATTTTTAATAGAATTAATTTAAAAAAATTAACAAACTTATGGTGTAGGAGGAAAGCTTCTAAACATTAAAGAATATAATAAAATTATAATAAAAACATATATAAAAAATTAATACAAGAAAAAAAAAACAAATTCTTACAGCCTTTAATTGATTAATTTCTTCCGTGTCGCCAGCAAAGGCTCTCATGTAATCCAAAGTGCTAAGAGACGAAGAAGACATTCGACGCAATTGATCTAAAAGTTTTAAATAAAAAAAAAAAAAAAACAAAAAAAAAACAAACAAAATAAAGACAAAAAAATAAAAACAACACTGAACAAATGAAAATAAATACCAAGTGAAGAAGTTGTACCAGTGGGCATGTGACCTAAGGTGTCAGTGATTTTAGCCAAATGCATTTCACTAGTTCCTGTTGTTATGTCGTCAACGGTTGTTGTTAAATTGTGACTATTGTTATTCGCTAAACTAGCTTGGGCTAACGTTGCATTTGCCGTAGCCGATGAAGAGTTGATAACGGTAGAATTTGTGGCTGTTCCACTGCCACCAGCCGTTAAGGTCTGTAAGGCAGCATTTGCATGAGCACTACGTGCTGCCAAAACAGCACGTATCTTTGCAAATGCTGCTTGCAAGTCTAACTTCTCATCTGACCAATCAATGGACTGGACATCGGCTTCGGCGAGTAACAATGTAGCAGTATGTTGGGTTGGTGTATGTTGTTGCTGTAACAACTGTTGTTGACTCACCCTTTTATGGTTGTCCGGCAGGTTCAAATAGCACTCATTGTCGAAGCGAAATTGCGACTGTTACATGTTATAAATTTTGATTTTGATTTTGATTTGGTGCATGTTTCGTTAAACAATAACAGAAAATAAAAAAAGGACAAATACACATTTGTTGGCGGTGTACAGTTTTGTATCAGCGTTTTCAGTGATGTACAATACAGAATAGTGCAATTTACAAGTTTTGTTTGATTTTTTATATAGAAAAAGAAGAAAGAAAAATAAAACGGAATGTGTAAATTTTACATGTAATTAAATTGGAATTATTTTATTTTTACACACATTTTTAATGGGAATTAGAATAAATGAATATCGAATTTAAAAAAGTTTCGAGTGAATATTGTTTTCTGTTTACCTTATAACCCGGCCCAAGTCGATGCATGGCACAGATTTGTTGGGTAGTCAAAGCCTCGCTGAATAAATAAATAGCAGACATTTGGCCGCAAAAGACACGTTCTTCGTCCAGTTCAGGTGTTGCCCCAATATAGCATTTGTCAAATGGCTGAAAATGTAAACAAAATTATTGTATATTTCGCCGGATATATCGTATTGTCGTATGAGTGGTATGGTGTGTGATGAGGAAAAACTACTTACATCGTTTGTTGAGACAAACCACGCCATTTCGGTACTGGACGCTAATTGTCCATTAACTAGGCACTTTATTTCGCTTTTTGTCCATCGGTTATAAATATACACAATTGCTATCATGTACCACTGTTTGTTAGAATAAAATATTTAAAATATTTATTTATTTAAACAATTTGCTTATCAAAATTTATTTTAATTTAAAAATTAGAAAATAAAATTCGAAACTATTTAGTTGGTACTTGAATAATATTAATTATGGAATAATTCGTATACCTTTCTTGGCTGGAATTCATATTTGACACAGTGTTGAAATCCTTTGCCTTTAATTTTCATTGAGGTAAGGACTAAACAATTACCAACAAAATGAGCGGTATATCCGACTCCTTTTGACGTTTTAAAACTGTAAGAAAAATCAAATCAAAATGTTCTTGGAATTAAAGTTATAATTAGAATGTATGTTTACGCAAAAGTAGTAAAATCATATTTTATCCACCTTAAAATAATTTTTAAAAATATCTTTACATGCAACTGCGAACACTCATTGTGGCGTATTCTGAATGTGCGTAGCGCCTTACTGCTTCAACTCTACATTCGTCTACGTTTAATAAATGTGAGTTATTTTGGGGAGGTTAAGCTCTAATGAAGAAGCACTCCATTCGTTGGATCTTCAGAACTTTTACGATGTATAGGGGGGAGTATGTCTGCAATAGTGACGGAATGCAGGGTTAGATTTACATCAAGTAATTAAATGAAACGCCTTTTTTCTGCACAAAAACTAGACTGTAATTTTCGGACAGATGGCGTCAGATAACTAAGCTAGTCTATTAGTTTGAGGATGTGGGTTCGATTCCCACAAAATACGCTGGTATTGTTCATTCTAAGTTCGCAGGAAGACCAAGAAAGTGGTTGGATATAATCTGGATACCTACAAATTGTTAAATGTAGTCTTTTAGTTTATTTGGGACGCTGAACTCAAATCTGCTATCCGTTTTATTTAATTGATTGTAGTTTAAGGGATATGCCGTTATATGCAGAATGAAACAAGTTGCTGAACAAATATTAGCATAACTCAACAACGGTTTACTCCATTTGATTAACTAAAAATATGAAAATTCTCACTAAAATTACGCCATATAAACATTATGTTTGAGTCTGGTAAGTAGTTTTAGAGATATCGAAAAAGATGTGTCGAAAAAGTACAATTTTTGTGAAAATTTTTTGTTTTTCATTGTTCATAAAAAATAGAAAACGAATAATATCCTGTTTCATTTTTAAGGGCGTATAGGTAAATATGTTCCAAACAACAGAAGCCATATCTCATAAAAATACACACGCACACATTTCGAGTTTGTTTAAAAGTAGGTGTCACTTTTTAGTTCATTGTAAAAAGATGTTGTAAAATTATCTATTTTAATTCTGACAAAGGAAGTACATTTTTAAAATGCTTCGAGGACATTCAGCAAAAACATGTGCAAAAATTATTTCAAGGCCGAACATATACTTTTTTTGAACAACCAAATCAAACTTTATTTAAACATTTCAAATGAAGGGAAGACTTACCAATAGAGGTAGGGTTTCTCACGTTCGATATTCACAGAATTAATGGGATCCAAACGAAACCATGTGGTAAAAGTAAAACCGCTTTCATATGGCCATTTAGCCAACGGTGGCAGAACCATTGCCTGTAATAGAAAAGTTTGTTAAATTAAAAATAATAATTCGTTAGACTTAAATTGAAAAATATTTTATTTTAATATAAATATTTTTTTAATTGTTTTTAGTGTCTTGATAATCTATGCTAAATGCTGACCATCATAAACTAATTGCATTTAGATAACTCGCTAAACCGATTCATTCTATTGGAGAAAAACTTGTGAAAATACTACACGTTTTCATTTCAAATTCTGTTGAATTTGAATTTGTGTTGGTAAGTGATGTCGCGATATGAACCCGATTTAAAAAGAAAAAATATATATAGACCTTCCTCGTTGTAAATAAACACTAAGAGTCTTTGGTGGGAATTGAACTCATAACCCCCAGACTGATAGACCAGCACACTACCTACAAGCCTCCCGGGGCACTGAAAACATCTACTAAAAATGTGATAAAATGTCTGGATTATTTCTATTAGTTTTTAATTTTTGCACGATCTTAACTCAGAATCTTTGAAGTGGCTTTAATGATCGCCTTTTTATTTTAACTTAAATCTAACATTCATTATTATCAAAATCTCGACTAACTGTGTTTGCTTTGACCTATATTTTGGAAGGTTTATTTTATGGAGTACCATTCAAAAATCAATTTACTGTTACCGAAGACAATGAAAACTAAATTGGATTTTGCGAGTGCCTGCTTTATATACAAAGGTATAGATAGACTGACCGATTCTAATACCCGCTTGAGCTATCTGGGCAATATAACTTAAGAACAATAAATAATCAAAAATAATTACAATTAAGAAGTTATCATTATAATTGCTTCTATACCAGATCCCAAAGTCTACCATTTTATTATTTACTAGCTATGCCCGTCACGTGGTGGGCGTGATGAAAATATTTTCTTCGATTTTGCTTTGAAAGTATTCCACACCAAATATTAAGACTCTTACTTTTATAGTGCTTGAGTTATGGTTTATATAATTCCTTATATATAGAGGTACCCATCCCAGGGTACAATTTTAAAATGTATATGAAGTTCTAATATTATTCTAGATTGCAGTTAATAGTGTTTAAAATATCCAGCTTTCAAAAATAAAGGTGTTGTCAAGTTTGCAGTACATTTAAATCGGCGAATTTTCACTCCTTTTTCTCTTTGAAATGAGATATTTTATATTTCGCTACACCATAGGAAATAAAAATAGTTCTATAGAACCATTTTTAATAATAATAATTTTTATTTCCTGACGATGCTACCCTATAGCCTAGTACAAATGTTAACAAAAGCCACGTGATCAGCTGTTGTTTGAAAAAATCCGCGTGAAATAATGCCCATTTGCTTTATTTCACAGCTTTGGTAAAATGTTGCCAGAAACATTTCAATGTTTTTCCACAGCAAAGACAGAGTACTACTTCTGCAACATTTTTTCATGACCTTTTCATACAAATTTTTTATGTATGTAGTTTGACAGCATTCCGCATGAAAAACTGAACAGAGTACTAAGCTTATGGTATAGCGAAATATTGATAATAAAAATAAATTTAAAATTATATGAATTTTATTTGAACTATTTTTGAATTAATAAATTAAATTGTTTATTTGTTTTATACTTTAGTTAGATTTGTCACCTATAGCTACGGTGACCAATCGTTCTGGATTATTCTGTATTATAATCAACAGTACAAAAAGTTCTAATATTCTGTATTTTACTTAAACAATTATTTTCAATACAATAAGATGATTTGAATTTATGTACAAGTAAAATAACACTGAATGGTATCGTTAACTTACGGATCCTTTACGTCCTGGAAAACTAAAGAAAACATCTGGGCCATTGCGATGAGGCATTTGTCTTAAAACATTTAACAGTTTCGCCGAGTGACGAGGCCATTTGGCATTCACAGCCTTCATGGTGCCAAACAGCAATTTAAGTTCTTTCACAGTAATACTGTAACTGGCCAAAACTCCCAACATTTCAATAAGAAGATCTAAAAACAGAAAAAATAGATAAAAAAAATCTTAAAGAGATTTAACAGTTTAAATTTGTTTATACTCATAAAAATAGACATAAATAAATTTTCCCAAACGACATAAATTGTCTTCAATACATACAACAGACAAGTCACCTTAAGTGTTTATTTCTTATATTTGTAAATGTATCGATTCATTAATATTTTCTTTTTTTTTCCGTGTTCACTTTTGTCAATTTCCTCACGTTTAAGAACCTGTCTTATGAATCGGAAGTTTGTATCAATTTCATTTGGTTTTATTTTTCTTGCCTCACAACTCCTTTCATACGTTGTCTCCCCTCTCCACACCAATACTCTATCAACTTTTATCTATAGAACTTTATCTCTATACGAGAGATAAGTGCTTTTTGCATTTTGTCTTTTTCAATGATTAAAACTGCTTTTAAGATTCGTTTGCTTTATTTTCCTTTATTTTTATCCTTCATCCTTTTCCCTTCCTCCCATCCACCAATGTTGATTGTGAGCTCATTAGACTTTCTTAATTGTGCACGTGTTGACTGCATAATGAATTTATACACACATGAGTTAAAAAATAGAGAAGGAATCACACAATTGAGTGAATAATTCGCCTGAAATGTCTTATGCTAAAAAAACAGTTTGTAGTTGCCATAATTTTCCTTTTCAGATGAATGACAGACAGTTCAGGAAGTTATGGGGAAGTACGAGTGTGTTTTAAATGCGAGGGGTTGTTCGTTATACAGACAAAAGATAAATCGATAAATCGTCCAGAACGTAACGTTAATACCCGATTTAAATTTTTCAGAGACTCGTTTCTCACTTGAAAATATTATAGTCATCTTAATGTACACAGGTTGAACTTGATCATGAACTTTAAACTTAATTATTAATTTTCGGTAAACCTGTGCAAAACAAGGTGATTATAATATTGTTATGCGAGAAATTTGTCAATTTTTTACAGCAAAGAGGTAGAGAAACATAAATTTAAAGAAAAACTCAGATATTTTTGGCTCCGAAACCAATAAAACGAGGCTAAGGTTGATAAAAAAAGTAAAAGAATTTGCAAGAATTTCACATTTTCATATGTAACCACAATAGAATTATTATATACGGCCCCTAGGATTGTTAACGCACCACTCCAAGCTTTATTCACACAAAAAAAAAAATTGCAACAATTAAAAATTTCAATTAGTTTCAGACCAAAATTTAATTTAATGTTTGATTGATTCAATTATTTATTTAATTAGAGTTCAATTTGATCCTTCTTAATTAAAAATATAATTGGATCAATTAAAAAGTTAATTAAAACTGTATCTGCAACTAATTAAAACCTTTAATTGGTACAAACATTTTTTTCTGTGTTAAGAAGCTCGCTTCATGACCCTACCAACCTACGAATAACAATGGTGATAAACAGCGAGGCAGGTTAATCCTTCTTCGCTCTTTTTACGATATGTATCTTTAAATTCATCTGGATATAGAGGATATCATCAACATATGTTCCATTATTTATCTTGATTTGAAAACTGTTGAGATCGATATGCTTCCTGGGCTATTCAGCCAAATTAATAGATTGTCCTGTAAAGTGTCAAGAAATTTTTGTCAGAAGACTCCTTAATGTAGGTTATCCTCCGGTATATCAGCCCGTGTGGCGATGATAATTAAAAGTTGTTTCCAGTTTTTTTTGATTTTTACTTGCCTTTCGAATAAAGAGATATTAGTTCAGAAAGAACGACTTTTTTGTGAAAAGAAAATTTTTGCGATTTTAATTGAAATTAAAATAACTAAGATGATACAATTCTGGACAAGAAGAAGCTTATAACTTTGGAAAAAAAAATTTCGGACATAAGATGACCTATGAAAGGTTCTAGCAAACAATAAAGACATCATTTGCAAAAGATGGCAGAAATTATTAAAAATGCAATTACGGGCAGAGCATAGTTACAATATGCAACAAAAGTCCGCTGAGGTGTTAAAGTTGTTTCAACTACTTAGTCATTCGATATGACAAAAAATTAGTAAAATCTCTCTATTGGGTTAGAAAATCTATATGACAGCAGTTTCGAAGGCAAGCTCAACATAGTTTTTGATACCTCTACCTGTTTAGTGAAGTGTACCGTAGAATTATATTCTTCAAATACATTTTTTATTATTGTTAATGTTAAATCTATATAAATAAAATCTAATGTCGTTCGTTTTCCATTAGTAAAATATTCGAAACTATGCCTGGCAGATCGGTGGGCTTAAATTTCCTGTATCTGTTCTGCTGCTTTGGCAAAGTTGATTTCAACCAGAACACAACTTCTCTATGTATAAGGATTCAGAATAGATATACTTTGTGGGGTCGGAAATGAATATTTTAGAAATTACACACGGAATGACAAACATATATATACCCTTTTCCACCTGTGGTGAAGGGTATAAAAAAACTCATAAATCAAGTACATAAATTGATTGGCACTAATTAAACTAAATAAATCCAGGATAATTGCAAAAGGTTTAGTTTATAGTTCAACTGTTCAGATAATCAACTGCTGGTGTTGCTATCAGTCAATTTAATTATTTTAGAATATTTTCTTGAAAATGAATGAAATACAAAAAGTTTCCACACACACACACTACATTAGATACAATCTTCACTGCCGTTAATTTCATATTCGTCAACAACAACTCCTGTTGCAGAAGCAAAAGGTAGATTTTGGTTGGGAAAATTTTTGTTTTGCTACCGTGAACAAAAGACATTTGTGTCAAGCATCAATAAAGAAATTATATTAAATTACCATAATCTACTTTATAAACTGTCGTAGGTACGGTACGATACTTTCGTCATCACACACACTTATGCATACACCCATCCATATGTGTATGTATGTTAAAGTGTGGATATGTCAAACATATGGTTCATGTATTCCTACGTCTACTTAGGAATACATATAGACCTCATAAGAATGCAAATTTGCATGGATATGAAGTCATAAGAAGGAAAAATTAAATCCAACTTATTTTGCTAATAACAACAAGGTACGATTTTATGGTTTTTATTATTTTATTTTCAGTTCGTATGAATGTGTGAAATTAGAATAAAATTTATATGTAAACAGACACGTATGCATGTAAGTATCTGCATATTTGTATGTGAATGTAAATATTTATTTGTTAAAAAGGGTGCTTGTGACAGAAGACGTCAGTCAAGATTTTAACAACACCTGCTTAATTGTCTTTTGTTGGTAAGAATGGCATGTTGACATGTTTTTTCGTATCACAGTAAATGTGTTTGTCTGCCTGTGTGTCTGTATGTATGTCTGTCTGTCTGCCTTTTTGGTTTGCTTTGTGTTTTAGTGTTTTTTTTTTTTTGTACGAACATGAACACTCAACTTTAACTTTAGTAATTTCTTATAAAAGTTCGCATATTTCCCACTGTATGTACACACACAAGTGGAAGTTTGGAAGTGTGTGAATGAATTTCCCATTAGATTATGTACTACTACCCACTATATATATTTAAACATGTGTTGCTCTATTTGAAACTTGTTAGTACAAGTTCGTACACGTACATATGTATACTCCCACATAAAGTTCTGTTCAATCAAAGTGGGTTAATTATTACCCTTTTTTATTATTTTAAGTTTTTGTCATCAGAATAAACGGATGTGCCTTAAGTTCACGACCCGTTATGTGCATTTAACACTCACTTGGAAATACACACTTCGCTTGAAGTACATAGAACGCGGCTAATGTTTCAAGTCATTGCGTAGATTGTCAATTGAGAGTTTATTGTAAATAAATTGAGTTTGAGTGTAGTGTCATGGTCTTTCTGCATGTTCTCCTTATTTCTTAAAGGTTTTGTTATTTGTGTTCTTGTGGCACGTTTCTGTGGTGACGTGCTTGTAAAAAGGTTTCTTAACTCAAATCTTCAACGCAGAGTGTTATTTGCAGTGTGTTAAAATTATAACTTTGACTTGACATTGTTTGATATTCGCACATAATAAATTGTCAACAATTGTTCTTACTTTATCAAACACACACACACAGGCACCCACACAAATGTGTAATCGAAGCTGACACTGACAACAAAATGTTAATAAATAAAACTGAGATAAACAATTTGTATCAATTAAATCGAAACATTTCAGTTTTAAAGGATTTTCTTACAACCATAAATGTTTAAATTAAAGAAATAAAAATTTTAATAATTTCAAAAAGTTTAATAACATTAATGCTTTAAACGCATAGACGACAGCGGCTACACAGCTACATGTCTACAAATTCCGTTGGCTACAATTGTCGCCGTGTAGTCAGTAAATTAATTGTATTGAAGACGACAGCTAAATCGAAAACTCTGACATTGTTGTAGATATTCATATTTTACTTTTATAAAATAAAAAAACTTTTTCAAAAAATAATAAATAGGTATTTCCTCAACACCTTTTGATTGTAAATGAATTTGCAATTTTTTTTTGTAAAATTTTTATCTGTTGAATAAAATAAAATTGTCGCATACAAAAATATTAATTAACCTAAGTTGGCTACAGCCACAATGGTGGTCGTGTTAGCCATGTAATTAATCTTGACAGTTTGTAGCCGGAAGCCTAATGTTGTCTATGTGTTTAATGGATAAGAAGTCAAAACTCTTACCAGCCACAACAGTTTCTGAGCGCTGTAGACGCACGAGGACATGCTCGATAAGGCCAACGTCTGTACAGGCCTGCAAATTCCGTACACTTTTTCGTAGAATTGCAATGAAAACACTCCAGATTTCCGCCTGAAAATTAAAGAAAATATATATTAATTTGGTTTATTGTCAAAATGTGGCAACAATGTATTAAATAAATATGGTATAAACCATGGTATAAACCTAAATTAAAATCGAAAAATAAGACTTTCAATTGCACTCATTTTACCGCCGTAAGAGGTCGTTAAAGTCGGACAAAATTTGTGATGAAGAGTTAATGAATGAAACAAAGAAAATAGTTGAATGTTTTCTTAATTTTAGTTTTTAAAGCAATATCCCATATTTTACCGTGAAAAACGAAAAATTTCCGTATTAAATATACGATTTTTTCTTAAATTCATCTGGCAGCCCTGGCCACAGTCTTTTAGGATACACACGGTATCATAAGCTTGAAAAGGTTAAAACGAATACCAAATATAACTCTAAGCTTTTGGACAGATTCAAAATAAATAGCGGAAAAAAGGGTTGTAGTCACTATGTAAAAACCAATAAATTGGGCTACTAACTGCTAGCCCATCTAGCGTATTCTACAGCTTAAGCCTATTAGATTTTTTTCTGTTTCCAGCTTTTAAAAAAGAGTTCAAGATTAAATCAAACGCCTGTGGTGGACAGAATAAACAACTATAAAAACGCCTTTTTGCCGAAAAATATCTTTCAGCTAAAAGCCACAGAATTACAAAATTGTCCTCGTAATTAAGGGAGTAAAAATATATTTTTCTTTTAAAAGCTTTTAAAGTTCGTATCATGTTTTCTAATAAAAATTACAAACAATTGTATACCGTTGTATTAAAATAATTACAATTATGGAATCGATACAATAATACAATGGGATGATGTAAGTTAATATCCTTTTGGAAAAGCGATATCGCAATTTATTTTTGATTTTTTGAGAACGGAGCAAAAACATGTGAAGTTCTTGGTTTCTTTCAGAGTTTTATATTATTTTCAGTCAGCTGTAAATTGTACCGAGCTCACGTAGTAGGAAAAATTAAAAGTAAATTATTCATAGAATTTTGAATTAAAAAATATAACTTTTACAATTACGTGAATTAAAAACATTAATGTGAAACTTTATAGAAACAGAATTTAGTATTAATTAATTAAAACTGATTGAATTGAAAATAAACTTAATTTTTCGATTTGTTGGGTTTACGTTAATACGAGAGGAGAGTGTAAACGGAAAGAATTATTTAGTTTTTTTGTTTAATTTCATGACAATTCTTGCAGCTTTTCAACAAGTTGAAGTATGTCGTTGGCATTTTTAGGATGTAAGTTTACCCAAAGTATGTCTAATGTGCATGTACTCGTATGTGTGTATGTTATGTTGTATATGCACTAGGTTTACTCACTTTGTATATTTTATACTTTTATACTGGCACAAGTATTTGCATCAAACTTACATGCGAGTACTTGAACGAACGAACGAGCGAACGAACGAACGAACGCATATGCAGATTGTTGTTGGAGTTTTCAAATAGCACTTTTAGTGGTTATTGTTGAAACTGTTTTTGACATGAATTTAGGTCAGAAAGAATTTTTATGCTTAATATAGTTTTGTATGACACGTTATGAAATATTGAATTCAGGAATTAATGGTCAACATTGAAGTTGTCACAAAAAAATTTAACTTTTTACAATTTTTTAAAATTTAATTTATTTAAAGTTTAAACTTATTTAAAGTTATATAATTGTGTTAACGGGTACATAAAAACCCTGTTCATGTAATTTAATAAATTTAAAAAAATTGTTACTTTAGTTAAATATAAAAATTGTATAATTTACTTGTCAGTAAATTCACTTCAAAACTAGCGGCAACTAAAGGCTGTCTCTTTTTTGTTAGTAATATAGAACTTTACATTGAAACAGTTGCCATTCTTTTCATTTTTATTTTAATATAATATTCGGGATGTGGTCACTTTAGCACAATTTTCGAACATTTTTTACAACTAACATGTCAGTAATAACGAGTCGAATATGTGGCTTATCGACTTAGACCACAGACTACACAAAGACCCACAAAAAATAGAATAGTAAACCAGTAATGAATTGTGGCATTCGCTGCAGGTATGTTGCACCGCTTAGTTGAAACCACAACTCAATTGTGGTAAACAAAAGTCAGCGATCATAGTCCTGTAGCATTCACCATAACTTTCTTGGCGGCAGCATTTTTAAAGTAGTATTGACGAAAGATTCCACGGGTTTATTAAGCCCACAACTAGCCGCTAAGGATATATGGCCGCTATCATAAAAATTTGTTTTTAACAAATATGCACTGCAAAGTAGTTTGAAATTATCACCAACAATTATAAAGTGGAGTAAATCGATTGGCAGTTGACTAGAGTTGTGTACTTCGTGAACGACCTAGTTCAGTTGAACTAATTACTCAACTGACCTAAGTGAGCTGATTGATCTTCACTCTGAGTTCATATCAGATCCATAGATCAGTTCAGTATAGCTCCTTAATTCAGTACAGATTATTGTTTACCTCAGCTCACTAGTTCAGTCGCCCACCCCTTAGTTCAGTGCCCCTTAGTTCAGTTCAGCTCCTTAGTTCTATTCAGCTCATTAGTTCACTTCAACTCATGAGTTAATATTCGTTTTGAGTTAGCCACAAATTTGCTCTGTTGTGGAATCTTGGTAACTTGTTAGTTATGTCCGTTTTCAATTTATGCTATTCTGGCCATCCTACAATGATGATTTATTACAAAATTTTTACTGTACCACCCTTTGATTGAAAGTGCCTTAAAGACTTCAGAAGTTTGTCAAAATTCTTATTTTTAGGGTCCGTACCAAAAGGGTAAAATTGTAACCCTATTGTTTTCGTTGCAATGCCTCTCCGTACGTCAGCACCTTCCATCTCAGGAACCGTAATATTGCTACTGCGCCTATAACAACAAATACTAAAAATTAAAGAATGTTCCGACAGTGACGTGGTTTTAACATATGTATATGTCGTTATTTTTGAACCGTAAGTGGCTGACTTTTGAAAATTACACAGATCATTTAAAACTGTGTTCGCTGTATAAACAAGTATTAAAAATAAAACTAAAATTAAAGGTTGTTCCGACAGTGACCTGATTTGCATGGCCTTTCGAACCGTACTAGGTAAATTTTTAAAACTTTCGCAGGGGGTTTATTACTGTAGCGTTAAGCAATTACTAAAAATCAAACGGTGTTCTGACAATGACGTGATTTCTATACATGTTTATAGCCTTTTTTTCGAATCATAAAAGCTAGACTTTTGAAATTTTTACAGCAGTTGTATCACTACGGAAATTACTGAGCAAATGAACTAGAAGAACGACCTAGTTCATCAGAGTGATCTGAAAGATCGTTCACTTTAATTTACTAACAAGTACAACTCTACAATTGACACATTCATATGCTTCCTGTGGTCGATTTTATACAAATTTAAAAAAGATGTCATTTAATACTTTCTTTGTTTAATAAAAGCAGTTCCAGATAGAATATTAATCGGTTAAACACTAGGATACTTAATAGTGTATGCGTATGGTCGTAATATCTCCGTTTATTTTGAATTCAAATATTAGTTTGAATTCTAATGCATGATTGGGTTTGTGGTTATTTTGAAACAACGATGCTTGTGAACATTAGGGTGATAATCAAAATACACGATAAACAACGATTTCCAGTTGAATTATTTTAGAACAGAAACTTCAGATATCGAATACATTTATAGACAATATTTTTATTAATTTATTATTAACTTTTATTAAAGAATAAAAATTGTCATCGCTACAGTAGTAATATATTCCGCTTACTAGTAAGTTGTACCCTAATGTATTTACATTGGTGTATGTGGGTGGGTGTGTGTGTGAGCAAAGGATAATAACCGATATATAAACACGTAATATTATAATGATATTTGCTTATGCGATACTTTGCCGACTCATTCATTCATACAACACAACTACACACATTTGTCTGTAAACATAAGGTTGTACAAACTATTCAATGTTGGGTTGACACATGTCTAGAATTGCTTAGCCGTTGTGTATTAACTGACGACTGCAAAAGGGTATTTTTTCGTTTTATTTTTATTATTATTTGAAAATTCATTTTATTAGAAATTTATTCATACATATTGAATTTTATTTTAGTCATTTCAGATTACATTTCATGAATAACGATTGCTTACACGCTACATGCATATGAGTATGTGCGAATATGTGTATCTGTGTATCTTTCGAATTAAATTTTACAGATGTGTAGTATAAAAAAGCACTGTTAAGGGAAATTGTATTATTGCATTTGCTCGCATTCAATAACAGAAACGATAAGATAGTAAAATTTTAAAACAAATTTTTAAACATTTAAGCTTTTCTTTGATAACCCTTGCCGCTATTTTTGTAAACCACTTATGGAGATATCGATAAGGGTTTTGAACAATATTTCATCACTTTCACTTTTTTAGTATTCTGGTGATATATAAATAATTTGTGTGATAATAAACATCGGCCCTTAAAATTTAACCACACTTACATACATGCAATTAAGTCACCCATTGAGGGAGACACCTTTTAGTTATTTATTTTAAACTTTATACTTGTTATAGCGGCCACAGTAATTCTTTATAATTTTCAAGTGTCTGTCTATAACGGTACGAAAAATAAATCCCTATAAGTCAAATGTGGGCGGGCACCCTTTTAATTTTTAAGTCAAATTTTTTTTTATTATTGCGATACCCTCTTTGGAAAATCTTGAAATAATTGCCCCTTACGGTTTAAGAGATACGTTAAAATCACATGTGTTGTATGAGGGCACCCTTCAAAATTACGATTTTTACGTGAAAATATTTTCAAAATCGCTTGAGAAATGACGAAGTTCTGCTGGCGCAAACATAAACCACAGATGACATCATAACCTTCATTCGTTTTTTTGGAAGTCGGCTAAAAAGGGTAGGAAATATCCTAATCTGTTTACACAACAAATAATACATTTTGCATTAACCATTTACTCATGTTAATATGAAAATAAAAACATACATATTGCAAAATAATTGAATTCTTATTTATTTTCTTCAGTTTAGTTTTTTTTTCACAATGTAACTAAAGGTATTACAACATTATTATTATTTGTTTACTTCCAGAAAGTTGAAATTGTGTTAAATAATATTTACAAATGTTTGAAAAGTCCTTTCTCCTGCTCTCCGGTGGTTGTGTTTATAAATCCTGACCGAAATGTACGCGTATTTAAGTATAAAATAAGCAACCACAAGAAATCTAATGTCTATAATAATTTAAACAATCGAACCTTTTTTTGACAAACTTGAAACGCTTTAACCCCAATTATGAGTCATAATAAATGTAACATAAATAAATATTTCTTTTATATTGTGCGTCAGGGATGGTAAATGAAATTTTAAAATAGTACTTTTTGGACTCAAGTTGTACTAAATAAATTTTGTGTTTTAATCTAAATTTTTATTCTTTTATTAAAAAAGAACAATTCTGTTACCATCTTCAACCAATTAATATATTATTTTTCGAAAAACCTGAAAATTTTCCTTAAGTAATTGGTAGTCAGCTTTCAAGAAGGAGTTTTTCCTTGTTGTGGTAAAGAACCCACATTTTTTCGAACAAAACATTTCGAATGATCTTAAGACGCTTACCTCTGCTTTTAATTCAATCCAATTACAAAACTGCACTACATTGTAACCTAAATCCAGAGTACCAAAATGCTCACTCTGTGCCCAATCTTGTGTGAGTATGAACAATTTATATTTTTCTTCTTCTTTTTATTTTATGTGTGAGATATTATAAAATATATTGTGTTTGTTCATTTATGAGTGAGAGGATTTATTTTTTTCCTTTCTATTCAAAAGTGAATAAATTAGATAATATTTTACTTTCTACGCAAGTGCTCCTATATGAGAATTTAAAATTTTGTTAATTTTTTATAGATAAAAAGATCGTAGAAAAATGTTCGCATTAAGCATTCGTATAACTGTTTGTATGTATGTGTGTATGTACATATATGCACATATTTTTTAATATGCAACTGCAGGCGTATGCTGTAACAAAGTGTTTTAGAAATCTCATTTATATGAAATTCATAAATGAGCATGAATGAGAAAAAAAAACAAACAGACACTCATTTACATATGTATGATTAGGCAGAGCATTTTTTTATTTTTCATTTATGACCGTGAAAAGAATATCAAATTTTAGAAATCTTATTTATGAGAAATATCATAAATTTTGACATTTCAACGCTGATAAATGAAAAATTCTGAACCCTGGCTAGATCTCTTTGCTATTATTATATTACAATTAACAAAAACGTGTATTTTTCAGACTCACTCTCATACTTTTAGACTACCGTAAACCTAACGTTAAATGAAGTATTAAAATTATTCTTTCGTAAATTGGATCAGAAATAATGAAATGGATTAAAATACTAAGATTATAGTAGTTTTTGAAATGAAATTGGGAAAATGTGTAAATTGTACTAAATGAGTCATTGGTATACCATTGTACATTACAGGTTAAAATTGTATCAAAAATGGTACAATTCTACAAACTTTACCAAGCCTGTTGTGTGGCCTTCTTATACAGACCAAACACTTTTTTATGCTTAAAAATTCTTCATCTACACCGTTGTTTTCTTTTTTTTTTTAAATAACAATTCTGAATTCAATTGTACATTTACACGAATGCGATTTGCTGTAGTCGTGGGTAGGGCAAAAAACATCTAAAAGAATTTACAAATTTTCAATTTCATTCTCAAGTGAAGGTTTCACATCTGCATATCACTTTATATGTAAATTTGTTCGTTTGTTAAGTATAAATTTCTCTTTCTTTTCGTTTTTTGTTTTTCACTATTGACCAAAATGATGTGGTTTTGTTAGGATGTTGAGAAAAGATAAAAGTAAAAATTAACATGTTAATTGAAAATTTACATGCTTAAATAGAATCTGTAGCGCAAACAATGAAAAAAGAAAAATTAAAGTATTTAGCAATAAGACTTTTAATTCCAAACATATAATTAAGGACCTGACTTGATAACAGCGATATTTTCAGTCATTACATCTATACATATAATAAAACTGTAACAGGACCATTTTTGTACATGAAATATTTTTTTATTTTTTGAAAATTGGAAATGGAATTCAAAACAGCAATTTTTAGAATTTTAGTTTGTTTGTCTGTCTGTGTTCGCATCACGCAATAACTACTGGATGAATTTTAATAAAATTTTGTGAGGACGTACCTTAGCAGTTCGGTTCGAATATAGCATACTTTTTTCCTCAAAAAATCTCATTTCCAAGAGAAAATAGAGAAAATATAGTGAAAGTACGTAATTTTACTGCACTGCAAAATTTACAGCACCTTTTATTTTTGTCAGTGGGATATTTTAAACACTATTTATAAAACTCTCCAATATTATATTGATATAATTGATTTGACATTTTTTTTAATAATTTCTATTTAATTATTTTTATTTTCAAGCTTTAGGTCGTTAATTTTTTTTATTTTTATTTTCGATATTTCGCTACTCCTTCGTGAGGCAATATCAGGAAAAATTAAAAAATTAACGTTATGAAAATTACTTATACGTAACTTACACCATGAAATCGTTTCATGAAATTTCTTCAATCCTCTTTTGAACTTTCTTGTTTTTCCTTGCCTCTCTACACCTCTTGCCTACACAAAACCGGTTTCATGCAACTGATTTCATAAAAAATGTCATCGTGTAATTTAGCTATTACTTTAATTGTAATTTTTATAACGCGAAATATCGAAAATATCGAAAATAAAAATAAAAATGATTAACGACCTAAAGCTTGAAAATAAAAATAATTAAATACAAACTTTACAATATTTTTAGAATTCTTTATAAATTTTAGAATTTTAGGGATGGGTACCTTTATATAAACCATAACTCAAGCACTATAAAAAAACGAGTTATATAATTTGATGCGGAATACTTTCAAAGCAAAATCGAACAAAATATTGTCAGACAAATACAGAAGCCAAAGAAGGACATTTTAAAAAGTATATTGCAATTTTTTTTTTTTGTATTTGCCATAAATTAACTTTTTGATTAATTGATGAAATATTTATTTAAATATCTGGCGGCATCACTTTTGCTCATTATGGTTTGAAACAAGTCGCGGTGGAAAAATTGCAATCGTATGTAGATTTTTCTTGGGCACTGTACGCCTGTAATCATTTCCTTAATAAATTTCCAATTGTTTTTGACTTGTAAACGTTCCATTCTAAAGGAATTAAAATTTAAATTCAGTATTGTACTCGTGTTTAAAGACTATTAAATAATTTTTCAAATGCAGATAAAATTCTTAAGTCAGGCTTAATCATTTAATATGTAATAAAAAAATATTCTTTAAACCTAGAGAATATAAGACGAACTTAAGCCTGACTTTAAAAATTCATCTGCATGTTATAATAAATATCTGCATGTTATAAAAATTCGACTACTAAAATTGAAATATTCAATATTTTTTCAAATTTTAAAAGCAATCCTGTGCTTGTGATTTGCATAATAATTTTCAAAAATATTTCAGCTGGAGTCAATTTCGTTTGTTTGTTCCATCTTTATCTAGACTTTAAGATTTAAAAGATGTGTTGACATAAATGATGCATTAAATTTATTCCAAAGTTGGCTCATTATTTGCTGAAACAGACATGATGGAAATAAATGTAAGCTATTTGTAGCTGCCAGACAGATGCAATGCAAACAACCTCTTCAACCGATTTAATTGCACAGAATAAACTTGGCTCTTCTTGTAGAAACTATGACACAATTTTTTATTGAAAGTTTATTTAAGCTGTCTCTAAGAAGAAAATTAAAATTCAGAAGCCTTCGTGTAATATGTAGTTTTCTTCCGTCATTTTTTTTTTTTTTTTGAAATGATAAAAATAAAAGCATGAATTGAAAAAAAGGAAACAGCACATGAGTGTTCTGTTCACACTCAGCGTATAATTTATTTGTTGTGTTTTATTTGACTTTACTTGAATTTTATGTGACTGCATGATAAGGAATGATAAGGAAATAACTACACTTGAAGATATTTTTTAAAAGAATTTAAAAAAACAGGACACGTAAGAAAGATTCACTGTGCACAGCGCAAAAGGTCTCACAAATTGCTTCAATTTTGGTAGAACTTTTTTATCAGTAACAAAAAATTGCGATTAGATGCGCTGTGAATAATAAAATACTCAACTGGTCTACAGCTTGCCACATCCTTCCAAAATAACTCGTCTATAATTAGAATTCATACTTACGACTGATATATCAGTATTAACTGTTTTAAGAATCCAGCATTTTTTATTTAATTTTATTAGATCCTTAAACAAATATGGTGTTATGGAATTCAATTAAGGGGTATTGCCTCAGCTGCAAAGCCGAAGTAGCGAAACGTGCAGTAACGTATGGAAAGAAACTTAAAGCCGCTGGCTTACAACATCGCTTTTCGACCCCTGTCGTACCTCAATGAATACCTTACTTTTATTGAGTCTCAAGCTGTCGCTAGCCTTTTACTCTCGACTGTAGTGATTTCAGACTGGCGACCGATACATGTCGACATTCTTCCTCATCACAGAGTCCATGTTAATTTCCAATATTTGACAAAGGATAAGGACTCCACACCATCTCCATTTTTAATATGTGTCTGCCCGTGATCTAAAGCCTTTATATTAGCCAGTCTGCTGGACATCCACACAATATTTGCTCTACCGTCTTAGCTTTTTTCCAGGCACAGTCTGCAAGTATCGGCGAAGAAGAGGAAAATACATTCCACTATCTCTGTCAATGTCCTGCGTTATCACACAGTCGTAATAAATGTTTTGGTTCTTTTTTTCTTTCAGAATATGGAGGACTGGAAGGGTATGGATTCAAAGCAAATTGTCAAATTTACGAAGCTAACTACTTAGAGAATATCAGAGGAGTCACTATGGATCAATAATGGTCTTGTAAATCCACACATATATAATTATGTGTGATCCTCTATTAACCTAACCTAACCTACATTCGGCTAAGAAGGAGGGATATTGCTTTTCTAGGCCGAACATCAGATGAATGACCCGCAAATGATAAGGCCAATCATGAAACATACATTTTTTGTTTAGCAGTGGCGGGGGTTAACTTGTTTCTTTTAGACTTAAGTTATTATGAGTAATATATAAAAAAAAAAATATGAAAAAATAAAATAATTAAGGACATCAAAAGTGGGTTTCCTCAATATATTTAGGGTTTTACATCATGCCAAACATGCATACTTTCATACTCATTTAAAAGTAAACATATAATATTACAGTTGAATTATTCAATTCTTCTTGAGCAATTAACGTCTCGTTTAAATGCAGCAGTGAAGCATAAAGCAAAATTCAATATCGACACTATTTGTGTTTGAATTTGCGAATTTGTATATTTATGCTGAGTAGTTTTGGTTCGACTTAACACATTGAGGCATTAAAAGTATCGTTGTATAAATAAATACTTTGCTGATACGCATGTGCATGTTCTTATTACGCATTTAACCATAAAAAGGATTTATTATCCTTGTTTTAGCAGTGAGTGAAAGAAAGACAGTCAGTCGTTCTTCTGCAGCATTCCATTTTGATTTTTTTTTCTTCTCTGATTTTTCATGGTTCTATA
The DNA here is from genome assembly GCA_949628195.1 of Phasia obesa. NCBI lineage: Eukaryota > Metazoa > Arthropoda > Insecta > Diptera > Tachinidae > Phasia > Phasia obesa. The sequence continues at coordinate 146,685,170 of OX451218.1, read as the reverse complement.
GTTTAATGTTATTGACTTCATAATTTCACCGAGTGCAAAATGTGGCAGTCTGCATAAATGTTTTATATTAAAAGCCATGTTTGTATGTGTGTACAAGGTTTATCACCTCTCTCGTGGGTATCATACATACAACACAAAAATCCTGTTTCGAATTTTAATTTTTGTTTTATTATTTTTTTCTTGTATCTTCTTCCGCACAAGTTATAAATATCTTGTATTCATGTATTGAGCAAAGTTTTTGAAAAGTCGACAGAACCATTTTAATACAAAAAAAAAAAAAACAAATAAATGTGAAAACTTGCGCAGAGTTAAAAAAAAGAATATTGCCACCTAAAATGCAAAAGGCTGCAACCACATAAAACGGTAAATAGGCTTTTTGATTCGTAATTGTGTAAAAAAGCACTTCACATCTTCATAGAAATATAATGATTTTATTAACGAAAATTATTTTTTTACTTTTTCTTTTTTAGTTTTTAAAAAGATGTCAGCTATGTAGTGAAAATTTGCGTTTTAATAAAAAACATAAAATTCTAAAACTTATAGATTAAATTGAAAAATTTTGGTTTGCTTTAGATGGTTTTTTAATCATAACTACACAGGCAATGTTATTTGCAGAACGGGACGTCAACCAAACGGTCTCTGCTGCCACATACGCAATATTTAATCGATATTTTCCATGAAGGCGTGGCATGTAGGCTTGCTGGAAAAGCCATTTGCCTTCACTATTCACGGGTCATGAGATATTTCCAGTACTATTTAATTAAAGCTTTTGGAAGCTACATGTTGTCCACATATATTTAATCTTATTATATCGCAATATCGTGCATTATTAATAGTTGCTGCTAAACCAACCTTAATTTCGAAGAAGTATAGCCCAAAGTCCGCATCTAACAGTGAAAAGCTATGGATGCAATCGACAACCATATGTAGACAATACGCTGCTTCATTGTTTTGGATGATTTTGTTCAAAAATTGGCCAACAAACCCATTATTTTTAAAATATTGTTAAACAATTAAATCGTATTTTTCTCTTGTAGTTTTGTTTGAATCACTTTCACTAATCCTAAACCGGCAATTGTCTGGTTTTATTTTGTAGGTTTATAATTCTCCGACATTCATTTTTATGAATTACAATGGTTCAAAATTAGAGAAATTTAATTTTTTATTTAAATGATTCCCACTCCACCCTAAATGTGTTTGTTTCAAGCCTTTTGCATTTTGGCTGACGATATATGTCTACTACCTGAGAGCCTACTAAATTATAGAAGTTTTCATTTAAAAAAAAGTAATTTTCTTGTGCAGAAAATTTTATTAATTAATTTGTAAATTTATTCAATACTAGCTGTGCCCGCCACTTCGTCAGCGTCCTTACAATATTTTGTTCGATTCTACTTGAAAAGCAATCCACACGAAAGACCCTTACTTTTTTAGTGCTTCAGTTATGGTTTGTGTATTTACTTTATAGAAAGGGTCTCATCCCTACTAAAATATGCCGCCTTAAAGTATGCATATCGGTAAAATTGCGTACTTTCGCTTCTTTTTCTCCGCTTTCTCTTGGAAAGAAGATATTTTTGCGGAAAAAAAGAATCCTATATTTGAATCAGGATACTAAAATTTTGTTAAAATCCATCTTTAACGTTATGCGAACGCAGAGAGAAAGACATACAGACATGAAATAAGTTACTGTTTTATTATATGTGCAGATAAATCAGATATTTTGGCCTTTTATTTCTTTTGTTAACACGAGAAATAAATACTGACAGGATTCTGAAGGTATCTGTTGGAGATAAGAACCGTTTTCTGTTTTAAAATTTTATTGATTATTTTGTTCAATAACAAATGGAATGGAACTTTAAATACAGTACCAAGAATGGAGACAGTCTCTTGGTAATAAAACTTAACTTTTTAGTGAACGAATGACAAATTTTCTCACAATAAATTTGTTTTTAATTCCACGTAATTCCATGTTTCCGTTATTTTTCAGTTTTGCAAAAGCTACAAACATAAAGCGTGATTAGAATACACAACGAACAATGGCTTCTATTATCAATATGCACGTACAGTGCAACACAAAAATAAGTATCCAACTATTTTTAAAGTTATTTTAAACCAGACTTGGGTGATGTGAATTACAGTTTGTAATTAATTTCACATGAAATCACGCAAATATATGTATTTGTAATTGAGATCTTTTCAATTAAGCATTACATGTAATTTGTAGTTACTAATACTTTAGAATTAAAATTACTTGTAATTTACATGTAATAGAACATTATTAAGAATATAATTGAATTTTATTCAACTGCAAGTAAAGATTATTGCCTAATTACAATTACTTGTACAATAGTTTGTAATTGAAAATTTACAATTACAAATACATACATGTAATGTGTAGTTGAAAATGTTTAATTACAAATTACAAAAAGTTATAATTGACTTAAGTCCCTGATTTTAATTACAATTACTTGTAATGTGTAATTGAGGATATGAAATTGCGCATATTTTAATTGAAACACAGTTATTTGTTTGATTGATAGACGAACCCAAGGCGCATTTATCCCAAATAATCTCAGTAAAACAGCTGTTTTTTTTCTATTTATGAACTTTTTTTGGCAAATGTCAATTAGATCTTATTCCTTTGCCTGATGAATAAATGGGTCTTAACAGAAACGGTATTAAATCGAACCTTTCTCTTGTTTAACGTCAATATTTTAATTGGTAATCCATCACTCATCGCATGCTTATCTTTGTGACTCTAAAATTGATATTTTGCAAGAAATCTCGCAAAGCATTTATTAATATCCCAGCAAAAAAGACATGACAAAACACTAGGATATTCGAGTTCTACTAATCTTGCACTGGTTCTAATTTAGGTGAAAAACGCATAATTTTAACTTAGGCGTGTCATTGGAGGTCATGTGTTCACATTTCAATAAACTGACTGTCATTTAAATGAGTGCTTAGGACTAATGAAAGCTCGATAATTCGGATACGTTCTTAATTTATAAATGCTTATATGTAAATTAACAATTAAAAAATATGTATGTATGTACGAATGATTTACTAGAAAAATTGAATGCAATTTGAAGAACTCCAAAACATATCATTTTATTAGAGCTAGGGGATTAAATATGAATTCGAGCAAATAAGTGCTAAGGAAATCATGAAATCACCATTTCCTTTTGAACACATTTATTATTTTTTTGCTGGGATGCTTCTGTTATAAGAGCAAGTCTGCTGCTAAAAGTCAAAAACGGAGTATAAGTCTATAACATTCTAGATCGTTAAATAACATACTACAACATTCTATAGGGGAATAGTCCGGAATGATAAAAGAAGTTTGGAACGTTCGAGAACATCCCAGATTTATATCTGTTATAAATTCCTTTTAAGTTTGATTGCTCGTTTCTAAAATAGCTGAACTAATTTTAATGACATTTGAAACATTGAATCAGGGGTGGAAAGAGCATTTCTATTCGACTGAAACATTATCAATGAAATCAAAGCCCACATAGATCCTTATCGAGAAGGTGCATTGGGATATATATGTATATGTTTTTGAGACACTGTTTTAGTGGGGTAGAAAAAGGCTGAACCAATTTTAATGAATTTTGAAACATGATGGAATGTGCAATACTCAGATTCAGAGATTAAAAAGAGAGAAATTAGGTAATTAATGTCTTACATTAATGTCACATGTTATTGTATTCTTTACACTAATCTTTAAAATCACCCAGCGCCACTTTAAAAATATTGTTTTTTTTTTATACAGTTGGTGATAGATTTAAAAAATTGGATCCGATAGGTGGCGCTGTTGTTAAGAAATCCATAACTGATCCTTTTATACTTTGAAATGAGCCTAGGCATTGCGAATAAAATAAATTGGTGGTTTTGTAATTGACCGTGAAAATATATGTTTTTATTATTATTTTTATGTACATACTAGCTGGGTCCGATCCGCGTTGCTGACCCCAAATTGGAAATATATTTTTTTTCACAAAAAGATGTTAGGTTTCAGTCAGTATCGGGCTAATTAACGCCACTGCACGCTGATTAAGGACCCAACGCCTTCAACGAAACACAGCATAGTGCAGTAGTTCTTGAGTTACGGTGCAAAAACACAAAAAAACTAAATATTCCGCCACTTCAAACTACACAGAAACACTCCTCACGCCCCATAGAACATGTATATTAAGTTTGGTCAAAATCGGTCCAGTAGTTTTTGAGTTTAGCGATCACGAAGATACACGTCATTTTTATATATGTATATGGAGATGTATATTAACGAGTATAATAACTTAATATTGGTGAAAAGTATAAAACAAATACTTATTTCTTATTGAGAGACTGTAAATATTTTTATGATAATGTGATAAAGTTAGTAAATGAAAAGAAAATGGAGGAACAAATTTAAATGCTTTAACATGACGACATGTTGTTGACACCGTATTGTACGAAGCTGAAACACGGTGGTGTGGGCGGACATAACCGCAAATAATAAAAAAATATCACGTAAGAAAATCAAAAAAAAAAAAATAAATACAAGACAATACGAGTAAAGTAGCCTCAGGAAATTTTTATGTTAAATTGTGTCTTTGAAAACGAGGTGAACACAAGAGTTCGGCGGGGTAAATTAAAATAGAACTTTAAGTAATTTTCATTTAAAATGTTTTGCAGATGACACAGCTTCTTTAAGTATTCATAAAAGTGCCCAAGAAGCATCACTACTTTTACAGGACCACATACTCAATTTGGAAAAATGGCTAGAAAAATGGAGAATAAAAGTGAATGAACGAAAATGTACTCACATAACTTTCACACTGCGTAGAGGCTCATGCCCTCCTATTCGCATAAATAACCAAATGATACCAAAGCTTTCAGACGTTAAATACCTGGGTATACATCTTGACCGTCGCCTTACTTGGAGAAGCCACATTGATTTCAAGTTAACACAAATTAAACTAAAAGCAGTACAACTAAATTGGCTTATTGGCAGAAACTCCACCCTGAGCTTAGATTGTAAACTTCTACTGTACAAGTCGATCCTCAAACCAATTTGGTGTTATGGGATTCTGTTATGGGGCACTGCCTCAGTTAGCAATGTAGAAAAAATTCAAAGGCGCCAAAATAAAATTATTCGTATAATTACATCTGCTCCGTGGTATATAAAAAATTCGAACATCCACAAAGACCTAAACATGCCATCAGTTAAAGCAGAAATAGCGAAACACGCAGTCACATATCTAAAGAGGCTTGAATCTCATCCAAACATTTTGGCGCGTAACATGCTGAATGAACCTGGTTACATTCGACTAAAAAGAAGAGATACTGCTTTTCTTGGCCGTACATTAGAGGGATGACCCGCAAATGATTGCAAAATCCGTGAAACAAACATTATTTTTGTCTAGCACTGGCTGGACTTAAACGTATATTTTTTATTTTAGACTTAGGATACGAGTAATTATTGTTAGTTCAAAAAATTGAAGATACAATAAATAAATTATAAAAAAAAAAAAATTTAAAACGTGATAAACAGTATGTTTTATTAGTTTGACTCACTAACCTGCAAGTTGGGTGGACAATGATCCAACAACTCCAACATGTGTTTAATATTTTGTGCATCTTGTATGACAAAATTCAATTCCATATCAAATTCACCACCAACGAGCTGCAATAAAAGATAAAAATAAAAATAATTTTTTATTTTTCTAAAGTTCCATTAAATTTATAAGATTAATTAACACTTAAAAAAATGTCTGTAAAATTAAATAATTTTTAGTTTAATTGTCTATAAATGTGCCTTGCTTCGAACCAAGGCTTATTTGTCAGGTGGCCTCACTACGAAGGGGAAATATTAAGGCGAAAATTTTAAAATTTTTTTATATGGAGATTGACAGTTAAATTTTTATTTCAGGGGAAAAATTTTAAGTTTGACTGTCAAAATCCATACAAAAAAAATAATTTAAATTTTCGTCTTAATATTCCACTCCGTAGGTAGGCTACCTGATTATTGTTCCTTGCTTCGAACTGTATTTTTCTATGTTTTAGTTAAAACATTGACATTCCCTTGTATTAAAAACTGGCATTCCGGTGATTAAATTTAATTAATAATTAATCTGCTTTAATCTTAGAAATCTCTTTATTTATTTATTTATTATTTTTTTATATTAAATGAACCTTGTAATATTTGTGTAAATAATATTTGTTTTTTTTTTATAATTTTTATTCTTTTCTAGTCAACTGCAGGGAAAAACAAATCTATGTTTCATAGCAACACAAGAACTTTCCATCAGTTTTATGGAGACAAAAAGTGAAACATAAAACAAAAGATAAAAAAATATTAGAAAATCTCAAGAAATTAATGGAGAAACTAATTCAAATGCCATGAGACATCTTTATCATTTCAATTTACAAATACATGCACATGCTGTGAACAGCTTAGGAGAATGCGGGCGGTCCTTGGGAAACGAAAAAACGAAAATATATTTGTGCTAAGTATGTCGTTACACACACACAGATACACAGGCACACACAGCACACAGTTATACACAGTTGCGGTACTTATTATTAGAATCTGTTGTTTTTTTATTTATGTTTTTCTGCTGTGTCTGGTTGCCAATAATCCGGGCGCCACTTTGAGAGTCTTCATATTTTTTTCAAACGACAACACAAATAAAAAACATGGCAATTTATTTGTTTCACAAACCGTAAAGGAAATCAAGGATGGCAAAATATTCTTTAGGTAATGATAAGTAAAGTTTAGTCTCAGTCTTAACTCCCTACAGAAACAATTACGTTTATCTCTAGAAATTTGAAGGAAGGATGCTTTATGTGCTGCAACCAAAGGAAAACGTTTGCCCAGCAGACACTTTAAAAAGGCAAAATTTGAAAATGATTTGAAAAGAAATTGAAGATAAAAAATACTTGTCCCAAAAAAGAAAGAATTGTTTTCATAAATTGATAAAAATTTTATTGGCGAAAGTGGATTTGAAATATTCAATTGAGACACAGTTATTTATCAGCAGTCATAGTAACAGCTGTGATTGACATTTCTAATAATTGGATTTTATAGGGAGTTTGACATTTGATTGCAAAAAAGTTCATAAATAAAAAATCAGCTGTTGAATTAGATTACTGATAAAGATCTCGTATTTAATATTAAAAAATTTTTATGTTTTTTTATGTAAAAAGATCGTGTTTTCAGTATAGTTTAGTTGGTACAATGCTACATAAAGTGAGCAAAAATAAATGCACCAAGTTGCCGCGGGAATATCGAACGAAGCAGACGGGTCCTTTTCGACAACCTTCCGTCCTCTATGATTACAGACAACCGAAATGTAATTACGGCAACCTTATACCACGTTTAACATCAGTTCGTAACTTTTCTCGTCTTTGAGGCAAATTGGGACAATTTAGGACAAAGCTTTTTGTTTTTGTGGCATGTTTTTCTAAGTTTAATAATTTTTTTTTTTCTGTAATCTTCTAACATCGTTCGCAAAATATTGTTTTCGTTTTCGGCTGGAGTTTTCGATAGGAACTTCTTCAAATTGTTACCGAAGTGTATTACGGAAGACACTATAGCTGAACAACTTCCTTCTTTTGTTATCTTCCAAGTATAAAGAAAAATTGATTTAAAAGCTTTATATTCTATAAAACTTGAATTAAAAATTGACATTAATTAATTTGAAAACTTAAAGAAATTAAAACTTCGCAGAAAGACCAAGAAGGAGCTTGGATACAATCTGGGTGCCTACAAATGGTTTAACTGCGTTAGTGAAAGGTCACTGACTCTCAAGTAAGTTAAAAGTCAAGGTAAGACGATACTTGCAGTCTGTGCCTGGAAAAAGACTAATATAAAAAGGCTTTGGACCACGGGCAGACTCCTATTATATGGAGATGCTATGGGGAATTAGCTTTAAGCAAATGTTAGCAATTACCATAGACTCCGTCACTACAGTCGAGAATAAAAGGTTAGTGACAGTACGAGACTCAATGAAAGTAAGGTATTCGTAAATTTCCAGTCCGATACCAGAAAACATTGAGAAACGAAGGGTGCCAAAAGGGACCCATGAAGACTCTGATCTGCATCGGAATCCGCCCTACGAAATAATAAAAAGAATAACTTCAATTTACCATTTTCTTCTTCTTTTACCATTTTACCTCAATGGAAAAACATTTTAAAATAGAAAATTTATATTTGATAAATTATCTTTAGTTTAGGTTAGGAACCTTTTTACAAACTTTTTTGTTCGTAGGTAACCAAAAGATTTTTAAAAATAAAAATTATTTGTTTGTTTATGTCATTGTTTTGTGCTTTAAAAATAATAATAAAAAATGTATAAACAATTGTTTCGGGAATTCAATTTAAAATTAAATATTTGATTATTTCTTTTACGCTGTTGAATTGAATTGCGCGTGGCAACCATCTTTTCTGGATACCCGCATTTCGAGTCCTCTCGGTTTGAGACTGTAATTTATTTTTAATTTTTAGACCAGAAAAATTCATAAAACCTCGAAATTGATGTCTTCAAGAACAATTCTTTACTGGTAAACTGCGATGGTATGGGCCACGAACTGCGATGGTACGGGCCAAAGTGTTTCCTCCCTTATATCCTTGAAACACAGTTTGGAAGAAGAAAAATGCCAATTAAATTTGTTTATGTACATATGTATTAATTAAATCATCTGTTTTTTATATAAAATCATTAATAAAAAATTAATAAATAATTTTGTATTTTAAAATGCAAAAAAAACTGGCATATCCATTTCATATTTTTCAACCATACTATAATCGTTCATTTAACCATAATATTATAATGTTCAACAATAATATGGTTTCACTACAACCATAATATGTTGCTCTTAGATTATGGTTACCTAAACCATGTTTTTTCTTTGCGTGTGGGTGACAACTTAAAAACATCTATTCGAAACAAGGTTGTTCAAATATGCATTAAATTAAATCATTCATTTTCAAAACTATGATTTAAAACCCAATCAAATTTTTTTAAATAAGGAAAACGCCTAATTTTTAAATTGCTTTATCACTTTTAACTAAACAAAAAAACTCGCTTTCGATATCAAATAAAAACAAACTTAATATTTAAATATTTTTTCATAGTCGCTCTTTTAGGTTTGAGTATGACTCCACTCCCATTCCCACATAATTTTTATGTGAAACAGATTTCAGAATCACATCTCAAAAACGTTTGACTTTTTTGCGTTTGCTGGGTAACTACAAGTTTAAATACTCATACATATACTCATGTATAGGTATGGAGGCAGTACACACACATAGCAAATCGATTCAATTTAAATTTTAAAACCAAAAACGTCGAGGAAGTGGAAGAGTTTTTAAACGGAATATATTGAATTCCTTTTAGCAACATCGCACTTACTGTTTGCTAAATCCTTTATGGTGTGTCATACATTCAGATTTTTTAATCTTTAGGGGACTATCTATCGCTGCTAAACAAAATCTATATATTGAAAATATTCTCTTTCAGTTTACATGGATGATAAAGCGTTGTTGTTTGTTTTTTTGTATTATTTTAAAATATAAATTTGCTGCTAAAGTAAGTATTTTTTATGTCGATTTAACTGAAAATTTACCATTTAGCATTTGGTATTTTATACAGCGTTTTTCGAATTATTTTTGGCATTTAGAGCTTATTTTTTAAACATGTAAATATGGAACATTAAATTTTTTTTTAACTAAATAAAACGATTTTAACAAACCACAACTAGAAGGGCTATAAAACCATTTAATGCAGCCGATTAACGTAAATATGCATGTGATTATGTTTCAATTACGAATCCATTCGTATTGTTTTATATTCCAAACGCAATGCGTTTTATATCTTAATTGAAATTAAATTAAATTAAATTAAATTAGACTTTGTCATATTAGTTTTCAATTTACTTGCTGTTTCTAATATTACATATCAAGATAGATTTATCTTACTTGGTAGTGGCATCTCTACCACAAATACAACAATACAAGAACAACATGGCATTTTATTGTTGCTTTGTAGTTCGAAATGTGAAAAAACATAGAAGAAATTGAGAAAATTGCATGATAAAACTTCTAAACAGATACAACTTTCGACATGTGGAACCGAATCAGCTGGGCGGACGACACTACCTAGTTAGATAAATCTACCTTGCTACATGTATTTGACAAATGCTTAAGAAGCTACATTGGGAAGCGATTGAAATATATTATTTTTTTGATAAGTAAACCGAAATATCGGATGGAAAGTAAAATAATAAAAATAAAAATTTTAATTAAAATAAAAATTTTATTATTTTTAATCCTAAAGCAATAAAATTAAATATTTCCATATGAGCAAACACTGATCAGTCATAGGAAACAGCTGAATGAACATTATATATGTACTTCGTTATGGCCAGATAGGCTTACATCAAATACTAACAATTGTTAAATGACGAGCCCTTAAATTATTGTACAACTGATTAAATCCTAATCTCTGGAAGTTATGATCTCTTTTTGAAAATATTTTTTATTTAAACAACGACAACACCATAAATTGTCAAGAATGTAACGTAACTTCTTGTGTTTAACCTTTTCGGAGACTCATTACTATCTACACATATAATAAAACCGTAACTTTTTTTCTGTCTATCTGGCTTTCTGTCTGTTTGTGTTCGCAACACGATGGATTTAAATAAAATTTTGTGAGTAGGTACCTTAGTATGCTGATTCAAATATAGGATTCTTTTTCTTCCGCAAAAAGAGAAAAAGCTGTGAAAGTAGGCAATTTTTGCAGATAGTGAGCATATCGGGAATTTTTTAGCACCTTTTACAGAGCTTTACGAAAATTATTAGAATTTTATATAAATTTTATATAAATTAGAATTTTAGAATTTTATCCAGAGATAGGTACCTTAATATACGTATACGTGAAAGTAAGATTCTTAAAATTTGATGTGAATTACTTTCAAATCAAAATCGAACAAAATATTGTCAGGACACACACAACGTGTGTGGGTACAACTAGTTTTAACTATAAAACAGTCAAAAACAACAGATTCTTTTTTAGCCCTTTAAATACTACTTTCTATGCAATCCACTTTTTCAAGGATGATTTCTCTGCAGAACAGAGTATTTTATTTTTTAAACTTCTACAAAATCTGTTGTCAAAAAAATTAAATTTAAAAAAGAGTGATTTTGTAAAGTGTATGTATCTAGCACAGAAAACAAAAAACCTAAACGTTTCTGAAATGTTCGAAATGACGCATTATTTAAGTTTTCATATACTCTAGCTGCCCTTCTTTAAGCCGAAGAATATCAAGTCCAACTGCAAAACTCTAAAATCTATAACACACCTCTTCTATAGCTATGGGAAATTTTGAGAAGATCCGACTACCCGCATGCATACTATAGACTTAATAAACCCTCATGAGGGGGCCACACTGCAGTGTATTTGGGGGCGCGAGAGAAATTTAATTTAAACGAATCAAGATATATAAAAAATATATAAGAAAAATTACATTTAAAAAAAATTTAAATGCGTAAACTATTAAAAATATTTCATACAAACATTCATTTTCCAATATCACGATATGACTTTAAAACAGATAAATTAAATAGTATTTTTTCCATTAAAGTGCCATTAAGTCAAATAAAGATATTTTGGTCTTTTGAAAATTAAGTTTTATGTTAAAAGTCAAGTTAAAAAATATATAAATAAATGACAAACTTGTGTAAAATGTTTACTATTTTCAATTGAATTTAAAAAGTTGCTGCAACCGCCACACAACCAAAACAAATTGGCCAATAGCAACCATCTACTGTTTTTGACATTGATAACACATACATGTCAATTGTCGATTTTCTGTTTTTCTACCTTCTTTTTTATAATTACTCGTTTAATTTAAAAGACGACACACTACATAAACGCTACACGCGACACAAATACACAAAGATAATAAATCTTTTACATGTTATTTAAAATATATGTATGTGTACCGCTCTCTCTCTGATGCTGTACATAAATATGTATGTATGTATGTATGTATGTATGTATGTATGTATGTATGTATGTATATATTTTTTATTAATATATTGTTTAAAAGTATTTTTAATATTGAAAATTTATGACATTATGACGTCTATTTCAGTAGTTCATGTAACGAATACTTGACAATGTCAAATGTCGTAATAAACAAAAAAAGATTCTTTTTTATTCTTTGCGAATGTTTTTTCTTTCAAAATTTAAATAAAAAGTTACAAAATCAACAAGCATACGAAAATTAAATTTTCCTGACTTTATAAAGTTAACGAAAACTTTTTTAATAACAACAAATGGTGGACATATTTTGTAAAACGAATTAAAATAATATAAAATTAGCGTTATTATATTGAAAATGTAACATTAAACGAATAAAATAATAAAAAAAGGTAACTTGGTTAATTTAAAATATTCATAAAAAATTTTTATTAAAAATGGAAAAAGACTCACAACCCAGCAAACATTTTGCTACTATGTAGTTGTAAGCAATTCATTTTGACCAGAGTACCGAAATGTTCACTCATTTCTCACTCATGTTTGAGTATGTACATTTTAGTTTTTGCTGCTTCTGTTCATTCATGTGTGAGAGACTAGAAAATATTTTATGTTTGTTTATTTATGAAGGGAGCATATTTTTTTTCCTTTCTATTCAAAAGTAAATAAATGAGAAAATATGTTGGTTTTCACGCAAGTATTCATACAAGAAAATTTACAATTTTGTCGATTTTTCATAAATAAAAAGATCGTAAATAAATGTTCGCAATAAGCATTCGCATAAATGTGTGTATGTGTGTGGTTATATTTTGTAATGTGCCACTGCCGGCGTATGCAGTAGCGAAGTGTTTTAGAAATCTCATAAATGAACACACATAAATGAAAACGCTCATAAAGAAAAAAAATGTTTAAACATTTATTTAAAAGAGCATTAATGAGAATGAGCTAATTCATTATATATCACATATGAATAAAATATGGATATTCTTCGTATTTTACCGTTCATGTGTGGTCGTAAGCAGAGCATTTTTTGTTGTTCATTTATGACCGTGAAAAAATATATAATTTGAAATATCTCATTTATGAGATATAATATTAATAATGTTAATATTTCAACGCTCATACATTAAAACTTCTGAACCCTGATTTTGATCCTTTGTTACCATCCATTGAACGTGTTGTGCTACAATTATTTCTATTATTCGTTATAACTACGAGACCGTTTTGTGACCCTGTTTGGTTGTAAAGAATGAATTGAAATTTCGACTGAGTGCTGATTCGGTAATGATTCAAAACTTGTTTTCAAATAATCACAAATAATTGTTTGAAATTCGTAAAAATGGAAAAATGGAAAATTTTTCTAAACATTTATTCATTCAGGTACCACAGCTTTTTTTAAAAAAATTACTTTTTAATATTTTTTTTTTTTTACCTATTGCAGAGAAAATAAAAGTTACTTTTTAGGGTTTTTTGTTTTTCTTTAAAAATAAAAAAAACTACTTCTTCAGCATTTTTCGCTGGGGTGGTGTTTAGTTGTAAACATCATCTAAAAATCATATCAAGAATGATGGCAGGCAGATGCCCACTAACTGACGATATATAATTGAATAAAATTTCTCGTATTCTATTATCTGAGTTTTATCTTCCGAATATAAAAATTTATATTTTTATAAAAATTTGAAGGAACCTTGACGCATTCAGGGAAATGAAATTTTTAAACAAAAATCTTTAATTAACGATCTGATTGTTAATTCGTTACAAATAACAAGCTGACGACTCCTTAATGATCTTGTACAACTAGTTTCGTCAGACTTTAAACGAGTTCTAGCGAAACTCATGACTGCGACAACCAATTGTGGATTTAGTAGTTTCTTCCGGGAAACTATTCATTTTTTTTTCTTCTAAATTTAACTTAAATTGTTTATGAAAATATTAAACTGTTTAAACTCTTCCCGTACATGTTTTTAATTATGTATGTATTCGTATATGCGTGTTGTTTTTGTTGCATAAGAGATGTATGATTTTTATTTATTTTTTTCATGTTTTTTGTAAGAAGAAATCTAAAGCTTTTACCCTAATGGATTTTTACCCCTTAAATGCTTAAAAGAAAGAAGGCGTTAAGTTTAAAATGAACTGGTGCAACCTCTTGCACATTTAAACTGTAAGTAAAAAAAATACCAGAGTAAAAAGATTTTAGAATTATTTAAAAAACAACATCACCACAACAACTTTTTCAAATTCAAGTCAAATATAGATGGTGAAAGGGATAAAGAAAGCAAAAAAATGGAATAAGTTTAGCTGGTTTTAGATTCTATTTTTACCAACGTAAATGAAATATTTATCTTAAAGTAGCTTTTAATTAAAAAATATATTTCTCTGCTTCACGTCGCTCAGGATTATTTGAATATGACTTCACGGCGCTTGGTTTGTTAATTAAGAAAAAAGCTAAATTTAGCAATAAAATACACAAAAAGTATCAATTTCCAGTTTTTACCCTTGACTACAACCATTTCAATTTTACTGGCCGAATCCTATTTTTTTCTATTCCTGCGTTTTTACACTAGTCAGGTAAAGAACATCTTAAAATTAAAAAAAAAAATAGATCCTACACGATCGTACGATTCAACAACAAAAAAATCTGAAAGTATTCCTGTAGGTTATGCTGGAACGTTGGTATATGGCCAAACATATTTTTTTGTGTTACCTGTTCTAATAGTAATAAAAATTTGTCTTTTAATGTGAGAAGTTATTCTACAAATTTGTATTGTGATAGAACCACATCTTGATGTGACGCAGAAGCCTTGAACACATTTTTTTGTTTTTACATCTTATATAGTTATATTTTTGTTTGTTTTATTTGTAGTTTTTAATATGTACTATTACTTAATTTCATTAAAACTAATCCTAAAATATTGCAAAACATAAAAATTTGTTATCCATGGTCATTTTACAACCTTTTTTTTACGTTTTAATGCATAAATCGGGTATAAAATACATAAAAAATATATATTTTTTAAGTTTATTTTTTTCATTGGTGTAGTAAGAAGGTGGTAGATATGATATTGTAATGATTTTTCTTTGACTAAAACTTATTCAATGTACTTAGAATAGTCCTTTTGTTTCTATAATACGGTTTTTGCTAAATTTCAATATATCTCGATCTGCGGCATTTGGCTTTGCGGCACCTCTTACCCTACTCTAATCAATGTCAAATCAATGACAAATATGTTCAAATGCCAACTTTTTATCACTATAACATATTAAAATTGAAAAAAATATTTTTGCAAAAATAAAATATTATTTATGAATTTTTCCAAATAATTATCAAATTGTACAGACCTGTCAGAAAGTCTGTGACAAACATATGTTTATAATCCACACTATCATACTTTTTTAGCCCACATGACATTTTTGACAGACCGTACGACTGAGTATGATAGTGAAACATTAATGGCACTATAAAATAAAATCAAATAACTTTGTGGAGTTGACAATATAAATGATACAATTATTTTTATTATAAAAAAAAATTTGGTAGTTTTTCTTAGGTTTTGGTAGGATTTGGTAGATTTTAGGCATAACTTTCGTAGGAAAATATTTTTCTTTGTGGTAACGCTGCTGTATATGCATACAAACAAACAAACAAGCAAACAAACAACTTATCTAAAGTTTTGCCACATACAATATGCCGTGCTTAATGTAACTACATTTTCTGCATGGGCTGCTGCTCAAATATTTTTCATCTTACTTTGATGGCATAAAAATAAACTGTGTTGTTTGGCAACAGATGTTATGGAAGGAACACAAAATTTATTTACACCAGCAGCATAACGACCCAATACGTAGTAGAACAAAAACGAAAATATTTCTACATAATCATTTAATAACTACAAAAGGGCGAGGTGCTATTTAATATGAACTTGCTGCAATAATGCTAGTGTTGTGCATAAGAATATTTATGAACACTTACTAGGAAAAGTATTCGTACAAAAAAAAAAATATTTTCTTAGAAATATTTTATAAAATAAATATACAGAGTTTGTTTTGGAACAAATTTATATAATAAAAAAAATTAATGTCAAAATAATAAGAAAGATATAAATAAGCAGCCTTATTCTCTATAACTTATTCCCAGTTATTAAAAAGATCCTGAATTTGTTCCTTTTCAAATTATCTATTATTAATTATTGTACGCAGACTTTTTATACTTAGTGTACAACTAAACAAGTTAAAAGCTAAAATATAACAAATTAAAATTAACAAAAATTAAGAAAAATAAAAAAATTATATTTAGATTTAATACTGAAAAAAGAATCAACTAAAAAATGCTTTTATTGGTAACTGATAGTTCACAGAAAGAAAAAGACAAATGTATGTGACAATAAATGATGATACAAACAAATTTAAAGCTATATGTTGTAAGTAATCTGTGACCCAACTAACCGATGATGATGGATCATTAAAATTGAACAAGAGAGAACATTTTTTTGTATTTTTTAAACCAAATTGATGTTTACAATTACACTAAGCAAGGAAGATAGGAAGAACAATTCCAGGAAATCCATTAAAAATATTTTGCGTCTTAAGCACTTTCCAACAGAATAGTGGTTGTTGTTATTGTAACAGCTCTGGATTTGGAAAGTTTTTCCCTGCAATATATTAAAATTCAATTACTTATATTTGTGTCAGTTGATGGTATTAGGAGTTGGAGAAATTGCACAACTTTAATCGGTCTTAACCATAGGTTTATGGGGCGCAAATCCGTGAGCCTATTAGGGCATTGAAACAAATGCTCCGTGTCATGAGGGCTTTATAGACAGGCTGGGCAGCGATTTAAGATTCCGGGAACTATACGCTCACGATAGCAGTTAAGAATACTGCCACATCCGGCTCTTAAATGTGCTAAAGTTGATCTTGTTCGCATTGGAAGAAGCTACTCATTGCCTGCTATCGCTGGGGGTGTTGATTTAGGACCCTATTACTTCTATAGCCATTCATTACTTTTAGAACCGCCTGCTGATGTAATTGTTAACTATGAGAGATGGAAATATATGTTAAATGTCATTGCGATAGCGTTGAAAGTCCTGCCGAATGTGATGGGGAGGCAGATTCGGAATGAGTGCTTCTTTATTACTGTGATTGGGCATGTGACATGCCACCAGAAAACAAATCCGGTAAAAATCGCCATTTAATATCATTGAGGAACAAACATTTTTATTATAGTCTTTTTTGTCATTCCCCTAAGGGTACCTGCGAGAGCTTTTAGGACTTTGTTCCGAATTTTCACTTTCTTTTTGATGTAGGTTGCGTGCGATGAGTAGTGAAGGAGGCTGTCGAAGGCCACACCTACGATTTCTGGATTTTGTACCGTAGGGATACGTCGGTCTTCGACAGAGATATCCAATTCCTTCTTTACTTTTTTAGTCCAGGAAGTGAAAAGGGACATCGATGACTTTGAGGGTGATAGCTGAACTCTACATTCCCGTAAAAATTCAGAGATGGTGGCTAAGTACTGAGTAATGTTATAAGCTATTTTCGCGAATATCTTTCCAGCATTGAGCCCAGCGTTCGCCCTAAGTTTCGGAAGTTGGGATATTGTTCTCCTGGCAGCAAATCGAAGCTCCAATGTAGTTTCAATAAAAAAGGACCAGATTGCAAAGCACATAATCTATCGCAAAGGCAATAAACATAATAGTATTTTATCTTTAATTTAAGAATTGTGCATATGTACATATATCGTATCTGAAGATAATTTACAGATTTATAGAACTTCGGGCCACAAAATGTAAGCATGCGGTCCCTTGTTGGACTTGATGACAATATGACAATATTTACATTCCCAGTTGTCAGATAAAATTAGAACAAATCGTCAAGTTAAGCAAAATAAAATTGTCAAAATATTTATCTTTTTTTGAAATTGACAAAAATTCAATTAATTTTATTATTTGAAGTACATTTTAAGTCATTTTCGACTAAACTTTTAGTTTATTTTTAGCATTATGTAATGACATTTAAGATGACTTGGAACGTTTTAAGGTTCGCAACGAAAATTTTGCGAATTATTCTAATGTACACAGAAAAAATTATTTCCATCAATTAAAGGTTTTAATAGGTTTCAGATTAAAATTTAATTAAATAATTTATTGATTCAATTAATTATTTAATTAGGATTTTTTGTTCTGTTTTAAACAAAAATATATTTGAATCATTAAAAAAACTAACTGAACTTTAATTTAAAACTGATTAAATCTTTTATTTGTTAAAAAGTTTTTTTCTGTGTAGTCGCTTTTGCAAGTGTGCCACATTTTTTGAATTCTCAAACGGGTATTTAAACAAAATAATTAACGTAAGTATGTCAAATAGATGTTTTATTTTAAACAATTGTCATTGTTTAAAAAACGCTCTTATCATGTTTTAACTTTTTCAAACACAATAAAACGTTTAGCCAACTTCACGTAAAACAATAAAGAAAGAAAAAATGTAACAGTGAGAGTGAAGTATCGCCACTATCTTTGTGTGTGTGTGTATTTATTTTAATAATTTATGAATGAACATGTAATAAATGTGTCTGTTTGTGTATGTGCATAAGAGTGTATCTGCGAAACTGTGTATTTGAACACTTTGTAACAACGAAAAAACCGTTTTACATATCTGTGCATAAATAATTTACAGGAACATACATACATTTGCATATGAGTCCATATGCATGTGTGTATGTGTATGCATATGTGTATAAATAAGCAGTCCCTTTTAACCATTGTTTTGTTAATTTTTATGCTAACTGGGGTATTTATTAAGCAATTATGTCAGTTAAAAAAAGTTGTTTATACTAAAAGCACTTTAATAAAAACAATTGGCAAACAAGGAGAAAAAGAGTGTTTTTGACAGCTACTGGTGTTTGTGACAGGTAAACAAAATAATTTTTGTTTTCTTTTTTCCAAAAAGTGCACAGCAATTCATTTTAATTGAGTGTTAAATTAATTATCCCATACAAAGTTGCAAGAAAAAAAATTTAAATTCCAGAAGCCAGCTGTTTTTTATAGTGTATCGTTTTGATATTTCGTTAGTACTTCAAGAGAAAAGGCATAATTTAAACAGAATTCAATAAAATGTTAAAAAGACATTATTATAAACCTAATAAAATCTTCTTTTAACCGAATTAATGCTGCTTACCCAGCAAACTCACATATATGATCTCAAATATTGAATTATTTAAAATCACACTCTTTCACAAAGGGTAAGCGTTTGAAAATGATGTAAAAATAATTCGAAAATAATACCCGCCTAAACAAAAATAGAACATCTTTATCAACATTTTACTCAAATGTTTGTTTATTTGCTCATTTTAAAATCCAAATATTTAATATTAAGGCATTTAAGGATAACAAGTTAAAGGAATAGATTGTAGAGAAAGAATAAGAAAAATTAACATGAAGTGTTAAAGAAAGGCTGTCTGTCTGTGTTCGCATCAAGTAAAAACTACTGGATGGATTTAAAAAAATGTTGTGAGGAGGTACTTGAAACGTATTTTTAAAAATATTTCCAAGAGAAAGTGTAGAAAAAGCAGTGAAAGTACCGATTTAAAGGTACAGCTTTACTTTAAGGCATTTATTTTTGAAAGAGGGAAATTTTAAACACGGCTGCACAACAGATGCATCTGTTCTTACTTTGTGGAATTACATTGATATTAAAATATATTAAGCACCTTTTATAGAGCTTTGCAATACTTTTTAGAATTTAATATAAATTTTAGAATTTTATCCAGTGATGGGTAGCTTTATATAAATGAAATACGAAACTTTTTTTGAAATGTCTGTCTGCCTGCCTGTCTGTCTGTCTGTCTGTCTGTCTGTCTGTCTGTTTGTCTGTCTGTCTATCTGTCTGCGTTTGCATCACGTAGAAAATACTGAATTGATTTTAATAAAACTTAACCGCACCTTTTAGTTTTGCAGCGGGATATTTTAAACACTATTAACAGAACACACAATAATTTTAGAAATATATATATAAATTTAAAAATTTTATGTAAAGCCTATGGTCCTGAGTAATTACCCAGGGATGGGTACTTCTATGTAAAGTAAATTAGAAACCATTTATGGAGCACTCACTATATATTATATATATTAAAGTAGGGGGAATATCGAGGCAGACCACTTCCATAACGGGTCCCTTTTGGACCCCCTGCCGTCCTCTATGATTATAGGCAACCGAAATGTAATTTAGGGCAACCTACTTTCATTGAGTCACGCGCTACAACCAGCCAGAAATCTTGGCTTTTCTGATTTTAGACTGTCGACCGTCCATAAAGGAACCATCAGTCAAAATGCTGATGTCGTTCTCCATACACTCATTGTGTAACGCCTTCCGCAATGAGTGTCCGATGCAGCCTTTGGCGAAATTCCCCACTTACGGCCACAAACTCGTTTACACTATAATAGTAACAGTCTTAAAATTAAGAGTGGATTAGTTTCGAAGCAAAATCGAACAAAATATGTCAGGACGTCTACAACGTGGCGGGCACAGCTAGTGATAAATCAATTATAGTATTATGAAAATTCCATTATTAAATATTTTAATGTTTATTTATTTCTCTTTTCTTTTTTAATTACGAGTTCTAACATAATTTAGGGACCATTTCAATATTTGATATCAATTTGTGAAACTGCAGTTTAGAAAACAACTTGAATTTTTTTTCGTTATTTAAAGAGACCTTTAATTTTTTTTATTAAAAAACCACATTTTTTTAAATATTTTTTTGATAAATTTAACCCTATTTAAATGAAGCTTATATTTTAAATGAACTGATCATAACATTTGATATCAAATTGAGAACATAAAATATGACAAATGCTTTTTCTCAAATAAACATCAATTTGAAATCAATAAATTTTTAAATTTAAATCTCTGAAAATGGTCGTACATTATTTAGCCTCAACATTAAATAAAAAAGTAATTTTAATACAAACGTTTGACTTTGTGTTTGCTGGGTGAATACAAAGTAAAGTCTTACAAATTGCCAATTCATTAATTTACCATCTTCATGAACTTTTTCCCTATTCCTTCATCAATCCAGCCACCCTGCCAACCATTCAACCCAACAACCCACGTTATTAGCGGCTGATTGTATTGCCATCATTTATAATTGCTACAACAAAAACTCTCTCGCACACACACACACACACACACAAGTTAAATTGTTGTTTCCTAAAATATTTGCCACTGAAGTATAAGTTTTTGCCCTTTTTGTGGCAAAGTTATACTTATATTTACTCGCTTCAGCAAAAGAGAAATGAAATTTCAAGTGATAACAAAAAGAAAATAAATGTTAAGAAGAAAAAAACTTTATTATTTGTTTATTGCAAACTACCAACTACCAAGAAGATGAACCTGGAAAACTTTTTATCTGAAGTGATTTATATTCTAGAAATGACATTATACTCGTACAAAATTAGACATGTGACAGAAGCACTAAGAACGACTACATGCGTCTTTCCCCCCCTTCACACGGGAGACTGAAAAATGAAGCCAGCAACAATTAAATACTTTCGAAGTCTACCAAACTGTCAATGAAGCGCAATTAGTTAATTTGATTCGGTATGAATCCCCATGGTTAAGAAACCTCAATTTAGGTTCATTTCTTTTTCTTTTTTTTTTTAATTCAGGTTATCCTGCTGCCATAGTTTTTTTTTTTCTTTGCGATTAGTATTCTTGTATTTGATTTCTTTTTCTTAAAAATCATGATTTAACTTTTATTTGTGTGGAAAAAAGAGGAAAACGAGTGTGTTTCAAACTTCAATTATTCTTCCTGTTTTGTTGACGTTTTGTTTGGGAGTTGTGCAATGTTGTTGGTAGCCTTTGTATGTATGTATTCATAAATTTCTATTGTTCCCCTTTTATCATAATTGTAGATTGTATCTGTCATGTTGGCTGCATGGGTGAGAGTCCCTTAAGCTTCATTGTGTAAGTTTTCCGTTGCAGATAAATAGTGTTGCTATGCATGGTAGCAGATACATACACACACACACACACACACATATACATAGCATGTGTGTCTATAGTGAATTTAGTTTATTTTATCTTTTACTGCTTTCTTATTTCCATGCTATCGACTACATATGTTACAAATGTATGCAGTACTATTGTACAGTGACTCAATCGTAAAATCGGACAAGATTTAGTCAAATAATATT
Source organism: Phasia obesa (assembly GCA_949628195.1). Lineage (NCBI taxonomy): Eukaryota > Metazoa > Arthropoda > Insecta > Diptera > Tachinidae > Phasia > Phasia obesa. The sequence goes on along the minus strand of OX451218.1, from coordinate 146,662,951 downwards.
TACCAAAAAATATTTTTATTTTTTTTAAATTTTATCTCGTAATATTTATAAATATAAATATACGAAGTTTACTTATTCCAAAAACTAAATTTAAAATTATTCCCTAATAATCTAAGATATTCTTATCTGAAAATCGAGGGGAAAGTCGGTCAAGGATGGAACACGCAAATGCAAATCTGAATTGTAAGTAAATAATACAATAAAAAAGCTACAGGTAAATATGGCGAAGATTCTGTGAAGGCTCGGGGATTACCAGTGCTGAAGGAGTATGAAAATTAAATTTATTAATCAAAGCGCATAGAATTTGGTATACAATTATATTTTTTATTATTTTATGTATGTAGCTTTGGCCGCTGTCCCTAAATTTGTATTATTAGTGTTCGAAAAGTTGCTTCACGAAATACCGCATAGAGTTAAAAAAATATTATTGAAAATCGTACAGAGTGGAATAAAAAACCTACATAAAAGTTTAAAAATTTCGGTAATTCCAATATAAGACTAAATTATTTGGAATAGTTACTAAACTTTAGCAAAAACTGCACAGTGGGGCAGAATCAAAATTGGCAACAAAATGTTTATAAGTTGAACGATTCAAATTAAGTTTTTTATGGATATATAATTAATCAAATAGTAAAAATTCTACAACATTAACGTAAAGGAAATCCCTCAATTCCCAAAATAAACTCCAAAAATTCCAAAATTGGAATTTTTAATATTTTGCCCATAAAGTCCAAAGATGGACTAGGGCTGATAAAATACTTCCAGCAATAATTGGAAGTACATAAAGCTTTATTACAGCAGCCTTCTTTTTCCGATCCCAGCTTTGGGATTTTAAAACATAAAGGCTCAAGTCGAAATTTTGATGTAAAATAGTTCTAATTGAAGGACCTCCATCTTCTAGAAGGATTATTACTTTTAAACGAAATTTGGTTTAAACGTACGTACATTTAGTCAGCTTATACAAAAAAGTAACATTTACCTTCATGTATTCCTTAAGTAATTTTAATTCTATTGAAAAACAAGATTGATGGATCTTTTTAGGCTAAAATACAAAAAATTTAAAAATTTTTGAATTTTTAACTGGAAAATCGTTTAGTTCTAAACACAAAAAAGATATAATTTTGAAATTTTCTAAAATATTTTAAATTTTGATCGCTAACTACGAAAAAACATTTAAAAAAATTTTCTGAAAATTGTACTCAATATTTTGGAAAAACTGGAACAGGGTACCGAAGAATCAAAAATTTTAATTTTAAATTGCTTACAACTCGCTTATTTTAAAATAAACATAACCCAATGTATATTTTTTAAAAGTAAAAAAAAAAAAATAAGAAATACCAAGCTCTCAAATAATTTGCAGGTGAGAGGTACCCAACTTCAAGACCAAATAGCGTGGAAACCTAAACTCAAATACTCCTCTGTTATGCTCCTGTCAAATTTTAAATCAATCGGCCTTGCCCCTTACAAATGGCTGAGTTATTTCCTAAATCGTTTGTTCTGCCCCACTGAGCATTGTATTGTTCAAATCAACAATGTCGGATTTTTTGATGTAGTAACAATTTAAAGTTAAAATTTTTACTAAAGCTCGTTCATCGTGTCCAAAGTAATGTTAAAAAAACTAAAACCTGTTCACAACAGCCAGATACTGCTAGAGAGAAGATAGTATGGTTCTTGTGACATCATCCCAACCAAGTGTTTTTTTCTGCGTGCAACTTAATTAAATTGCAGGACATGCGAGGCAGAGACTGTTTTAAGAAAAACACTACCAGCTTGTCTGCAGAAAATACATAGAATCCTTAACAGGAATCGAATCCGCATCCCCCAGACTGATAGACTCGCGAACTAGCAATCAGTACATTGAAACAATAAAACATTTCCTAAGCAATTGCTTAGCGTTCGGTCGAATAAGATCCCGAATTACACATTACCGTTAATAAGACAACTGACTCGAAACTCTTGAAAAACTTTGTTCGTGATACCGATTTGGTATAATCCCCTAAAACTTTTGATAAAAAAAAACTAACTTAATTTATTTACATTTAATTTTTCGATGAAGAAAAACAATTATTTCGCCTAATTTAAAAATTATGTTTTATTAATAGAAATGCTTGTTTTCTGTGCAAAGAACACATCGTATGGATTGTTATTTTTTTTTTATTTAATTTATTTTCTATTTAAGTCACTGTATTTATGTGTGTACGTACGTGAAGTGAATGTGCTTCACCCATTTATCTTGATGTTGTTTACAGGATTTGAACCAGGAACCCACAATTTATACAAACGTGAAAAGCTATGCAGCTCTGCAATCAGTCTGGTATTAAACTTTTTTTATATTTTTTGTTGTTATTTCTAAGGGGTGTGTGTTGTGCCTTTTAACGGTTATCTCTCCTTCTGAAAGTGTTGGTTTCCTATTGTCTTTTTTTTACATTTATTGCTCAGGCAATATTGTGCTGAGACAAGCTGGTTGATGACTCTTGTCAGAACTTCCTTTTAGTTTGTTGTTTCTTTCTCTTGCTTGGTTTTATTCTTGGATTTTTTAATGAAGTTCCAGGTTATCGTATGACACCATCATCATCTTGACTAAAAGAGTTAGTCACTCCATTACACATTTAGTTTGTTTACCTCAACAGGGGTTTGCTTTGTATTACTTTTCTATTTTAGCAAATCAGCAATGATCTTAAAAGTTCATTTTACATGAGGAAGTTATTTTTAAGAAAATTTTTCATAATAACACTTCTTTGAAAAATATGTTTTTTTTCTAATAAATTAATACAAAGTAGATATAAAATGTTAGTAATCTTAATATTTAAAAAATATTTCAAAAAATTTAAAATGTGATTAGAACATATTGATGAAACTTCATGACTGAAAAAAGATTTTAAAAAATAGTAAGAAACGAGAGCCTACAGTGATGCTACTAACAATTCATCTATTCTCTCAAGACATACAGTTAGAAAATGATTTGGAAATATTAGAGAACTAACACTTTTTTCTTACAAGAAAATGGGTTACATTGAGAAGATGAATTACACAATGCAATTAAAATGTTGCAAACCGATAACCACTAGACACTTTAATTTCTGTTGATATTTTTTTTTTATTATTAGGGATGCAATACATAACAATTTTAACATAAATGCGAGAACGACTTCTCATATACCAATTTAATCGACCAAACTCAGATAATAGATATAAAAATTATATAAATTACAAAACACCCTAAAAGCATGCTAATAATAATATGATAAAATGCTTCCATAACCTAATTGATAGTGCACTAGTTACTCATTTCGGAGGTTTCGAGTTCGATTCAAGCCAAAGAAGCTTCGCAGATTAAATTTTAAATATAAATTAACATTCCTAGATGGCAAGTAATTTTATTACAAAATCAAATTACACAAAAATCTCTTAAAACTTTGGAACGATTTCGTTGTAAAGACATTATTTTCAAGACGCGTTTAAGATAGTACTTTCGATTGATCAATCGATTACCGATCAATATTAAAAATATATTCCGTTCTTCTTTCTCCGTTTTCACAAAAAATAATTAATTAAGGCATCTAACAAATTTACTACTAGCAACACACACACATACACACACACTCGTATATCATTTCAGTGTCTCTTATACAAATAGAAGTAATTCAAAGGTTTATAGTTATTGGAATGTGCTGTGTTAATATTTTACATCTAAAACAGTATTTTACAGGAAATTAACCTTTTAATTGAAGTTTAGTTTCTTGGCAGGAAATTACGTTTCAGTTTTTGTGGCAAATATGTAAATTCTGCAAACTGCTCAAGTATTTGGAAATAGAATATGAAAAATATGCTACAATAGCTACAAACATAAAAAGGATTGATTTGAACATAATTAAGAATTTTCTTTTAAATATTGATTTGCTTGCAAAAATCGTATCCGAAATACAATGAGATAGACCAATACATGTATACAGATATAAACATACGTTTGTATACTTATGCATATGTATAATGGCCTCTACATATGTATTTACATTTGAAAAATTTGACTAAGGACATAAAGCGTAACAGCATAACTTATAATGATACAGAAATCAAGGAGGTTGTGGATTTATTGTTAAATTGTTAAATACATACTTATAAAGTAAATTTATTGATCCTGAAAGTATGCTTATTTTTATGTCAAATTTACCCTAAAAGTATGCATGACTTAGCTTTAACAATGTTTAAATTGATTTATAATACGTTAATTTTTTTTTTTTTTTTTGATAGAATTTCAAAAAAACCCATTGTCTAGATGCAGAGAGGCACAAAAAGGTTTTTTTTTATTTGATGTGGGTTAAGACTGGTCAAAATGTTGTTATGATAGATTAAGTTAGGCTTACAGGCAGCATCGTAGGATGGTCATACAGATTAAGATTTTTAATACGGACTAAAATTGTTAGAAAAACTCTGTATTTTAAGTATAATTCGATTAAAACTCTGAACTTTTTTTAATAAGCATTTAGGAGACTGTTGAAACCCCAAACATAAAACCATTGTAGTCGTGTCGGACACGTAACGGGTTACGCAGTTAAAGCGTAAATAACGTATTTGTTTGAAACCTTTTTTTAACGGGTTATTCACACATAACAGTTGCTGATATCCATCCATTGCCATTTAGCACCATAACTTGACAACCAAAGAGCCACTAAGAAGCAACTGACAATTTTTTTTACGAAATGCCAATTATGTAATTATTAACCCAAAAACTGGCGAAACGTCATAAAGAAAATTAAAAATAATAATTTAGTAAAGAAAACTTTTATTAAAAAATGTACCAAAAAAATGTGGATGGGTTTATAGGATTTTGTTTTTAATTTTTTAGTTATCTGAATATTATAGACTTGAAGCCAAAATGATAGCAGCAATAAAAATTTATTTCTTTGCCCAGCGCTATCTTAAGTATAATTTGGTAGACCTAAGACCAGCTTTGAAAGTATTCCACACCAATTGTAAGATTCTTACATTTATAGTGCTTCAGTTTTGGTTTATGTATTTACTTTATATAAAGGTACCCATCCCTGGATAAAATTATAAAATTCTAAAATTCTAAAAATTATTGTAAACTTGTGTAGGAGGTGTTTAAAATATTTTAATAACAATGTAATTCCACAAAGTAAAAATAAAAATCAAATACAAATTTTATTCAACTGGTGCCATCTGTTGCTGTTATTCCACTTTCAAAAATAAAAAATACCGAACATTTCAGTACCTTTAAACCGGAAATTGCAAACTTTCACTGATTTTTCTCCACATTCTCTTGGAAAAGAGATATTTTTGTAGAAAAAAATATTCTATATTGGAATCAGGATGATAAGGTACCTCTTCACCAAATTTTCTTAAAATCCATGTAGTAGATTTTACATGATGCGAACACAAATGAAAAGCACACACACAGACAGACAGACAGACAGGTGGAAATAATTTACTATTTTATTATATGTGTATAGATTTTATTTTGTTTGCAAGTAAAGAGTTTGAACAACATTTATTTAACGCCGCCCAGTGTTACCAGACTATGGATTTTAGCACACTCGAATTTTTGGTGATTTTTCACACATTTTATGATTAAAGATTTCATTATTCAGTTATTTATAAAATTATAATATAATAATTATAATGTTCTTTAAACAATTTTTCTAACGAGTTTTCCCATCCAATAACTATTTTTTGATCAGCAAAGAAAACGATTGATTTTTATTGCAATTTGTTTCTAAATTAAATTTAACAGCTTTGTAATTTCAGAACACAAATTGATTAATGCTGTTAAAATAGTTTGAATTAATAATTTTTCAGGCTTAAACTTATTATTAGAGAGAAACAATCATGAATTTGTTTACTCTTTTAGGTTGACCATTTTTTATATTTTTAATTTTTTTTTTTTTTAATACTCTATTATTTGGAATGACGTTTATAGTTTTTGGTTTTAATTACTTTTATTCATTTTTATTTTGTAATTATACTCACCGAAAACGCCTTCAGGAAGACTAAACATTGGATTATACCCTCCATTGTATCACCGGTTAGACAAAACGTTCCCGTTAAATGTCTGCCTTTGCGACCAACCGTAGCGGCAGCCAAGGAGGCATGAACGAGAGCACGTTGTTGCCCTTTTGTATTTGTTGAATTAACACTCAAAGCGCGCGGCAATGGAGCCGCACGCATTAAACGTTCCAAAGAGTCCATAATTGAATTAAAGTTTTGTTTTCAGGTTTAATTCAAAGCAGCTTTTTGTTACACCACTTGAGAACATAATTTCTCTTTTATTTTTTTTACATTTTTTTTTTCTTCCTTCAAACCAACCAACTGAAGACTTTTGATTGGATTTGTTTGTTTGCTTTTTTTTATTTTTGTTTAAAACTGTTTATATTTGATTTTAGTTTGTTTTAAATATTTACATGTTTTTAGTAATTTACAATATTTTATTATTTTCTTAATAACGTTCAAGTGTTGTTTCTTTTTCGCTGGAAACTAGCTTTAAAGGATTATAAAAATATTTTTGCTTTTCGTTAATTGATGTTACTTTGCATTGCTGTATTTGGGTTTATTTGATTTTATTTTATTTTTATGAAATATGATGAAATGACTTTTCCAGAAAGGAAAAAAATAAGAAAAAGCACACTCATACTTTACGTCTATTTTTTTTTTCGTTGTATTTTATTTAATGATTTAATTTTGATTTTTGAGCGAAATAAATCTAACAACTTTTTACTCATATATCCTGTCTAAATTAATACGAGTTTAAATTTTTTTTGTTCAATTCTTAGCTAAAATAAAAAGATGATTTAATTTTATTTTTTGTTTCCTGCTAAACACATCACAACAAGTTCAGGCCACAACCATTATAATTCATTTTGTTTAATTTCACTTTCGTGTCATGTTTCACAAATGTTTAAGGAAAAACTTTATACGTTAAAAAAGTAAATCCTGCCAAAGTTCATAGTAAATATTTAGGATGCGGTAAAAATGATTATATTTCCTGTTAGAAGCCATAATCCTTCAATTTATTTTTCGTAGCAGTGAGACGCTTTTAATATTACGACTTCTTGGATTTTTTGTAAATTTAAGAGAAAAACAAAGATAAGCCAGAATATTAGACTCCTTTGAAGGCGTATCTTTTATGGGTTTAATAATAAAAATAGATACGTAAAGAGATACACATTGAACTTTGGCTATATATACAACTTTGGCTAGAAAAAAAGCCTTTTTTTACACTGAATAAGACACCGACTGTAAATAATTCCCTTTGAATTGCAAAGGCTGATTCAAAGGGAATGATTTTTGAACATGAAAGTGCCAAATGTTTTTTAAAGAGAACAAACAAAATGAAATTTAAACTCGGTTTACTTTTACAAAATTAGTCATGAATTGAGCAATACAAATTAAAAGAACGTCATCGAATTATCAAAGTGTATTATGAAAGTGAAGGTTCGAGAAAAAAAAATTGTGCTTTACGTGTGTATTTTGATGGTTTTTGTTTTAAAAATTAAACAAGCAGAGTCCATGTGTTATATGAAAAAACCTCACCATGATCGGCCTCGCCTGGTGGTTCGGATGAGAATATGGATAAAGTTCAAGAAAAAGTAACACACGATCAGGCACATTGATTCGTAGTCGATCGCAGTAATCGGAACATTCGTATTTCCTTACGCTATAAATTATGACAGAGAATTTGCATTTACACACAAACAAGATCCAAATCAGATTGCAGACGTAGATCAATGCGCGAACAAGAAGCCAATTTTCAGAAGAAAATCTTCATAAGTTACAAGGCACATTTTCACCTCAACTGATTTGTAAACCAGCAAAAGCTTTTCGCATTAGGAAAACGCTAAATTGAAGACAGATATTCCAAAAAGAGAGGCGACATTACCAAACAGTATTTGTTTATTGTGGTCTGAAGATATAATATATATATAATAATATACTTAATTAAAATAAAAACTTGTTTTATTAAAATTAAAATGTTTTTCGGAATTGTTTTTTTGTCAAATTATTTATTAATATTTCATGTGAATGTAGAGTAGATGCAAGGCAGATTTATCTTACTAGGTATTGTCGTCCGCCCAGCTGATTTAATAGTTCGACATGTCAAAACTTATATGCGTTTCGAACAATGAACATTAGCGAGGAAGGAAATATTTTCTAGGAGGGCGGCGAAACCACTTTTAATGGAAAATAATATTAGAAAAATAAATATAAAGTGAAATTTTTAACAATTCTGGGAAGGGCAACAGCAATTCTGTATGGGGCATTTTACCCCCCCCCCCCCCCTAAAAAAATAGCCTATCTACGCCAATGGCAATGAATCAAATATATGCCTTCTCAATTTTCGTCTATGATTTTTGAAATTTCGAACTACAAAGAGACGCCACTACCTGGTAAACTAAGTCTACCTAGTAAGTTAAATTTAAATCGAAGAAAGCTGACAAGGATTGATCGAGCCAGAAAATACATTACATTCTGTTAGAGTCTAAAATAACATTTTTCCGTTCTCTTTAATCACCTTCTTTGCAAATAAAACTATTCTCTCAACACTATGGAGTAATAAGAATACGAACTTGAGCCTACTGTGAATATCTCAATCGAAGTTATAATTTATTTGAAAGCCCAAATTGAATCACTTTCAAAAATAACACTTATTATCAAGATTTGTATATGCAAGAATCTATATAGAATATTTTAAAAGAAATTAGAAATTTAAATTTAAAATTTTTTAAGCATTCCTGATTTTGCTTTTCAAATTCTTTTAATTGTTTATATTTTGTGAAATGCAGAAAATGTTTAACATTTAAGGGTACATCTTGTTGATTTTTCGTTTTTTTTTTATTGTAATTTTTTGATTGTATTAAAAAGAAGGGTAATGTACCTACCTACACACATTCAAGTATATTTAGGTTTTACCTTTTTAATGTCTATTAGTTGATACGTTTTTTTTTTGTTTGTCAGAAGAGATACTCGTATTTAAAAGCTTTAAAAAAAAGATATAATGGGCGTAACTTGTATACAAATTAAATTATTTCCACATTTAAGTTCGTTTAACATCTACAGATGTTGATGATGAGATCTACAGATTTAACTGTGTGAATACAAGCCCATACACATGGATAATAAAAAACAAATAGTATAGTGAAAATATATAATCATACATACATACGTATGTATATATGCGTTTGGCATTATACATTTCCCCCGCTTCTCTCTTCCTTTCATCAACATTATTTAATAAAATTCTGTCATAAAGCCTAAAAGTATACTTTGATTTATACACAACACTCACTTGTTTATTTATATGTAAGTATGTACTTGCATATGTATGCACGTGTATTGACACACATCCATGTATAAATTTACGAGTAGATATATTATGCTCACGTACTCGTATATTTGTACGCGTTGGTTTGTAGAATAAAATGAAATTGAATAAAATACCTGAAAACCAGATTTACAACGCTTTTACACTCGACAATACAAAGAAGATGAATAAAAAATGAACACAAATAACAGCATTTCAATTGAAATACAAACAAATGCGAAAACATTAAAACTACCACTATCGCTACCGCTGCCTAAAACCTAAAAACGAAACAAAATGAAAGCAAAATAGAACACATGCATCATAATGTAAGAATGTGTTTTAGTTTGCGCCTGTTTGTTTGTGTGTATGTGTCTGTTGGTTGGTTGGTGTTGTTTTTATAATGTTTTCTTTTTTTTGCTCTCTTTCTTAGTTCTTTTCAAAAGCCTTCTTTCTTTTCATCTTACAAGTTGTTAAAGCAAACAAAAAAGGTTTATAAATGTTTACACAAAAAGGAAAAAATGTAAAGAAACAAAATGATATAAAGGATACAAACAGACAAACAGACAAGCAAACAAACACACCTTCAGTTTCGAAACATTTCATTTCCACATTAAAGAATTAAAACGGCATATTTTGTAAATATTGAATTTCTATTCAAATTCCATTATTGTTTTTGTTTGTTTCCAACGTATTTACGCATTTTATTTTCTTTAATTATTCAATTTGTTTTTATTTTCATGTTGTATAATATTATTTTGCAAACAAATATCCTCGAGAAATTTTAATTCACAACCTCACAAAATCATATTCATGCAAATTCAATAAAATTATAAAAATACAGACTAATTATTTGTTCGAAATATCGCTAGGATATTGCATTTGAATAGCGCTAAACCAATATGAAAACCAGATAACGAACGTAAACGCAGTATTAAAATTAAAATGTCATCATCGTAAAAATAAGCAATGTCGGCAACATTAAAAAAAATTATTTGACGGCTGACAGCTTAGAGTTAATGAAAATGCAGCGTTACACGAGAAAGTCGGGTTGCTACTCCTTTAACCAATATCATCAAAAGCGTTGAAATACACTTTCACCTTGATGGCTTTGTTAGTCGTCAAAATGGCCACTTTTGACGCTCGTGGTTAGCACGTTGATTACTAAAGCTTGCTGATGAGTTAATACTCAGCCGTGGCAACATCAATTTTTCTCATATGTATTAATTCTCTTTATAATAATGCATATCACAGCGCCCTCCTTCGCCGGTATTACCACATAGCACTAAATCGCCGGCGAAGTAAAACGATAATAAATTGGCTATTCTAGCTTCAAACTAATACGCCTACAAAACACCAGAGGCGCTGCAACACTGTTCTAAATATAATCATAATGTGCAATTGCAGTGTTGCCATAAGCGAAGCTTTACTATCACACTAACCACCTGCTCCTATCCCTTTCCAAAGGAAGTAACACAGTTAATATAGACATTAATTTCCTGAGAGTTACTTCTCTTTTATAAAAAAAAAAAAAAAACATGTGATTGCCGAAAAATAAACGCATTCATACCGTGTCATTTTAATGATACAAATTTTGTGTTGAACTTAACATTGGTCGATACTCCGTTAAAAATTATGCTGCTAATGTTTCTCAATATCGAATTTTTTGCTGAAGCCGATCGATATAGAACTGAATGTAAAAGGCATTTTTATGATCTGTGATATTTTCCGGTCATGTAATCCTTTCTTGGGATTAATTAAAATTTAGCCACGTCTTTGAAAACTTCAATAAAAATTAATTGTCGAAAGTGAAGAAAACCCTTGTTTTCTATTTAATTTATATCGAAGCGGAAACGTAGCTTTTGATTTGCTTTTTAGAGTATTTTTCTGATTAACATTTAATATCTAAATTTTAAATTTTTTAATTAATACTTAAAATAATTTATTCAGTTTATATCTACTTCACAGCGGTACAATGTAAAAATGCGATGAATTTTTTATTAGCAAGTCTATTTTCTGAGAAAGCAGCTGATTTGAACGTTCTCGGTTGTTTTAAGAATAGTTTGGTTTAGCAATTTAGAATGAATAGATTCATGCCCAAGCAACGTCTCTAAAATCAAAAAATATAATCGCATTTGGAGCGATTATAATCGTCAATGTGTGTGTGAAGATAAATGCGTATTTAAATAACAGACACAATAACCATATTTTTAACATAGCTCATTTGACAGTTAATAGAGCGCTGCTAACTACATTACAGTCGTCATTTTTTGGACTTTCCATATTTAGAAGCCTATACCAGGAAAGATGACTAGGTCAAACTAAATAACCTAATGGGAATGTTGCTCCAAAACATGCTTTATGGTACTATAACAGTGGAATATGTAAAACTATATTGGAAACATAGAAAATTGGGTTTAAAAACGACACATAATGTGGGATTTCTTAGGAAGTTTTATGAGCATTTTTGGACAAATATGGAATTGCACATGTAGTACACCATTTACAAATGTTAGACCAATGGGTCTTAAAAGACACTTTTTCTCAAGACATTTTCTTAAATTCCAAAATGTCAAAAAATGGTTTTTATCTCTGCTATTGAAATACGTATTTATCCGCATACACATTATTTCTCAAACAGTTGTCAGAACGCCACAATCAACGGTGAGCAGAATGAAGACGCCTTTGTACCTGTTAATTGGCCACCTCGGTCATTGACGCCATTCGATTATTTTCTATGGGGATATGTAAAGTCCCAGGTCTATACAGAAAAATCAGAAACGATCGATCTCTTGGAAGCGAATATGAGACGTGTTATTGACGCAATGCAGCCTGATTTACTGAGAAGGGTATGTGAAAAATTGACTTCCATGTTGCGCCATTTGTGTGGATTGATATTGAAAACGTGTTTCTCTGTTTTATTTCCATTTCCATTAAGTTCTCCGCCTCTAAAAACTAACCATATACAACTAGAAATAAAAACAAGCATTAAATAAAATGAATTACACTCAAATTGATAGCTTTATTTATTTTTAAGACGCTTAATAAAAACGAAAAATATAATTGAAATTATTTCAATAAAATTAAGTTTAATTTTATTTTAAATATTTAAAATTAATAAATAATTTTCAGTTAAGCTTGAGTTCGTTATTATTACGAGTATAAACAAATGCATTATGTAATTACATTATGCTATTATCGGACCTTAATTGTTCTATTTAAAACTAATTAAATAAATATAACAAAGAACTTAAGCCAAACTGAAAATGATTAAATACAATCATTTTGAAAACAATAAACACATTTTCTGTAAATATTTAATGGGTTTCTAGAGCCACTGTAATAATAATAAAAAATTGTTTTGTAAATAATATTAACGTTTGCAGTGTTTAATAATTATAATTTTTTATCGATGGGATGTTTGAATTTAATTGAACATTAAAAAAATGCATTGCATTGACCAAATCATTTATAAAAAATTTTATTTCTTTTCGAACGACATCCATCGTACAATAAAAATAAATAATTTTTTATTACTTTCATGTGTCTTCTTCCATTTCTAGTTTTATTTAAATGAAAATGTTGAAAAAAAAATCTCTTTTATTTTACTCTGTTCAAAGAAGATTGACTGAACTATTTCATTTGTTCGATTCCTTCCTTTCTTTTCTTTTCATGAGATTATTTAAAGTTTGTTAAAAGAAAAACAAGAATTCACAAAGGTCTATCCAGGTCATCATTTGTTGGATTTCTATAACTTTTATAAAAAAAAATACAACAAAACTACAATAACCAATGCAGGAAGAAGGAGAACCGATGTAAATAATAATAAAGAAATTACAGAACTTAATACGAGCGAGCAGTTGTTCAATTTCTGCCTTTTCTTTTGCCATATATTAGTTTTGCGAACCAAGTTAATAAATTTTTCAGAGTGAAGGCTTTGGGAGAGAACACCATGTATCCAAGTAAAAGAAAATAGACACACCCAGCCATACACAAACAAAAACTATTTAGTATCCTTTCACTAGGAAGGCATGTGGATAAGTTTTCATTTGTTATTGACTGAAGGATAAGATGAATAGAAAGGGCGGCAGCGGTTTAAATATAAATTTGCTTTTTAATTCCATTATTAAGAGAAGCCCATAGATTCATTGCTAATAGCCAGAACATGACCAAAAGATGTTTAAAAAATAAAAAAAGACAGACGCCATTGTTGTTAAATAGCGCCATTATGATGGTCACCAAACCTGAAGTCAACGACAAGCAGCAGCAAACAAAAATGAAAATAAATAGACAAACACAGACATAAATTAATGGTCTCCCATAGATACCAGTGTCCCTACACTATTCTATTAAAAGTCTAAATTATACTGGCTGGTTATAATAATGGTTTGCAGCTTAATAGACAATCTTACCCCAACCACAACATAAAATCATCATCATTTTTGTTGTTTAGTTGCAAATATTAAATATTTCACCCTGTTCTTAGTATCTACTCGTATAAAGTTTCTTTGATGATGGGATTAAGGCTACACAAACACACTCCTACAACTATAAGTATGTATGTATATAAACTGCACACTTTAACATTCAAAAACCATTTACTTCCGTACCCAACAGAGGATGGATATCGAAAGGAAATTTTAAATTTATAATGTAATAAAATTCAACATATAAAACAACATATAAAAATATACATAGAAATTATTTTAAAAAAACTCCATTCAACTAAGAATTTGTAAGCATTTTTGATAATATCACTTTTGTAACTAAAGCTCTATTTGCTATATTGAAGCTCAGTAGAGAAGAGAGACTTCGATAACTCATTTTGAAATATTTTTCTAAAAAAGATTTATGTTTAACTCTTCACGGGGGATAATACATCATATATCTCGCAGAGAGAAGTGAAATCGGATGTAGTATCTGTGACCTTCTTTGAACTAGAAACTCAAACAACGCCAACAAGGACACGTTCAACTCAGCTGGGTTATCACAAAGATCATTGTGTACAAATGGCAAATGTTTCCTTCTAAAGTGTATCTTGGTCAAGAGCTAAAACTCACCTAAGCAGCGATTTCTACTCATTTCATACTATCAGTGAGCAAACCTCTGTTCGTATCATAAACAAAGCTTAAAAAAAAACTTTTATAGTAGTAATTACTGAGTGTTTCGTGCATGAGATTTAGTGCGCTTTGCTTGCACTAGTCGTGTTAGGTATTTCTTAAGACCTTAATTAACGTAACTAAGTAATGCTGTTGCAAAGTTTGTTTTTTTATTGTTCACTCGCGCTGTGGAGTATTTTACTCAAAGCATAAAACTGATTGGACTCGCCCAAGTTCATTGTTTAGTCATACTTATTTAAGCTTGCTTATTAAAATTCTGCAAGCTCATCGAATTTAGCTCGCCGGTCTTCGCTGCTTGTTATTATCCACTCATCGTTCCTCGTGTGCAATGAACAATGTAATATTATAATGAGCGTATCTCAAGTGGTGCTTTAATTCAAGCCTATCCATTTTTCAGTTAGTCCTTGGACTAACGTCTATGAGAAACAAAAATTTTTAAAAATTAATTCCTAAAAATCATAGTAGACAATACGGAATTCGGAATCATTCTTATTTTTTTAATCTTATGTCACATAAAGAACGCTTGACTCCTACTGGTACCTCCGGCAGATTGTGTATAAGGCTGTAATTATAATCTGCGGAGCATCCTATTCATAAATTTATAATATTACGAATAATCTTGTATTTAGGGGACCATCACATATCAAAAAAGGGGATGGCAACTTTTTTATTTATTGTTTATTGTTGCACAGTGTAATTAACAGTCATTTTTAAAATGAATCCCTTTCTCTTTAGTAAAAGTTATTAATAAATGTTTTTAAAAAGGCCATAAAACGCATTCAATTAAATGTGAATGAGGTGTTGGGCGAAATGTTAAGATAAAAGGGCGTGATAAAATGATTGTGACATAGATAGTTTATTTGAAGTGAAAGTCATAGAAATGGTAGAAAATTAATTTTAATTTTGATGCAAAAGTAATTTAAAATGTGAAATTATGTCGTAAATTAAAGTTACGTGACTGTGACTGTGAATTTACTTACGAAAACATATGCGTGAAATGCTTGAAAATGCGTGAGTTTCTCTTAAATTGAAATAAAAGTGCAAGTGTGATTATGAAGATTGATGCGATTAAGTTTGCGGTGTGTGTGTGCTTTTTCTTATGATTTTTTTTAAGAAATTTTAGTTTTTCACCCGGTAATACCTTTAAGTTAATCTTTAACCAATAGTGTTTTTGGGAATATTTTTTTTTTGTTTTCAAGAATTGTTTATTTTTGGAATTTTAGATTTATTTGTTTTTTCTTTTTGTTTCTAAAATTTCTCCGATATGCTATAAATGCGTTTAACGCTCACACATTGACGGCGCAGGCGTTCACATTCGATTTCACGAAAATCGGCATGAGATGAGGAACACGAACCCACTGTGAACGTCCGATCCTCGTTGATGTCGTGGTCCGAATTGTACGGACAAGAATCAAGAGAAGCCTCTCCTTGTGTTGAAGATGCCTCTGAATAGTCTCCTTCCTCTTCGGTGGAAGAGTCGTGTGAAGACAGGGTTATTTGAGAATTATGACGTGAAAGTATTTTAGGGTCGTCGTTGTTGTTGTTATTGTTGCAGTTGTGGTTTTTCAAAAGTGCTCTCTTCAAGTCGTGCACAATTGTGAAACCGGCAGAAGGCGCAGTGGTGATTGGTATTGGTATTGGTGTGTCGAATGAGTTGCGTTGCTGTTGTAGGAGCGGTTGTGTTGTGATAACTCCCGCAGGATTTCCTAAAATACTTGAAGTTTCGGGGAATATGCGGTTATCGGAACCAGATGTCGAAAACTTCGATAGTAAAGACTTTGATGAATTCTTGTTTTTCAGCTGTTGCTGCTGCAAATGGTAATAGTCTCTGGGCAATGACGAAGTATTGTGTAATTGTTGAGTTTCGTATAGACTGCGGTTCGCCGGTCTGAATCCACTTTCACCACTGACTCCCCCACTTTCGCTGGAGTTCAAAGCGGGAGTACTTACAGAGTAATTCTCTGATTCAGTTTGGACTTGCGCTTTCAAGTCACTTATTACGCTGGCCGTAGAAGCAGTTGGTGTTGTGGCTGTTGAAAAATTAAAGCCAGCAGCAGCTAGTTGTGCACTTAACAAAGGAGTTAAATTGGCTAGAAATTGTTCTTCTTGTTGTTTTTGTCTTTGCTCGTCCAACTGACGACGGTAGGCATCAATTTGATCACTTGCAGATGGCGTGGCGCTATGTATGCATCCTTGAAAGAAATCTAATGCTTCATATAGTATAAAACATAGACCCAGGACAAGAAATGTCTCCATCATAATAAACTGAAAGCCATTTGGCACTTGCCTGACACAAATCAGTGAAGACTGAAGAAATTCAAACAATTTCGTTTTGTGTCTTTTGTTTGTTCTTTGTTCTTTGTATTTTAGATTTTCTTGAACTTTGTTATCGATTGCACTGGTGACAATAACAATAACATTAAGAGTCAGTATATTAAAGTTTTTCTTAGCTTAGCTAAATGTGTATACAATTACAAAAGCGTTGTAAGGTGCTATCAAAAAGCCAAAAAGTTGAAAAAAACATATTTTATTTTACATAATTATTATTTGCAAGAATTTTCAAAGTGAAACGTGCGAAATTTGCCCCAAAAATAAAAGAAAAAGTCTATTAAAAAAGAAACTTAAATAAAATATACTAAAAGTTTAACATGCTTCGTGTCGTTAATAATTTATTACAGAATAAGTTTTTTAGCGATTCGAGATGAGTAATAATAAAAAATAGATTAACAAAAGTTTTAAAAGTAAATATTTTACATTTTAATTGCTTTTCGCAACATTATTTACATTTTTGCATCATTACAAACACATTATACTCGTATTAATATGTTTTTAATAAATAACTTTTAAAAATCTTCAATAAACCCTCTTTCACTCACACACACATACATACAGACATACATACAGTTGGTAAAAGGGTTTATGAATTAATTGAAGGGAACATTTATTTCCTCTCTATCCCAGACACAATTTAAACGAAATATTTAGATTTTTAGAACTGAAAAACAAAGAACTATTTTTTTTTAAATCTAATTAAAAATATAAATTTTTTATATATTTTTTTTTTTTTTACTTTATTTAAATTATTTTATAAATTGAATTAACAATTTTTCAGGCTTAAGTTTGCGTAAAATATTTTCTCAACAACCTCACCACTTATAATATACAATGACTAAATTCTCGTATGCTATTTCTCTACGAAAGTGGTTTTAAATAGAAAAATGATTAAAATTGAAACTGGCGTTTGGCTCGTGGACGGGATGCGAAGGATGCGAACAAAAATTTTTTTATTAAATTAATAATCTTTCAGGCTTAAGTTCATTATTAGAGAAAGAGATACAGAAAAATTAGAAGGCTGCAGAAAGTATTCTTCGCTTCCATCTATAAGATAGTTTCAATTGTAGTCACTTTTATATTTAAACAACTTCTATAGAGACATAGAATACGAGAATTTATTTATTATATTTTATAAGTGATGAGGTTGGTTAGTAGTCTATTATTAGTTCAATTTAGAAAAAGAGTTCAAACCAAAATACAATTATAAAATATGTTTAAATTATTAAATTAATTTTGTATAATACTTTGTAGAATGTTGTAATTAAATATAATTGCGAAAGAACTTTTGAGGATTAAAGTTTTCAAAACAATTTATTAAACCTTAGAGTTTCTTTGCAATTTAAGTTATTTTTGGAAAGTAAAATATTTTTAAATTGATTTATGGAATAATTTAATCACTTAGTTTTCACAAACTGAAGTTGCTTTCCTTTATGCGTTTCTATGTGTATGTGTGTATTATGTTTCTGAAATTTTGCATGTGTATGTAGATTATCTTAAACTAATTTAGTTTTAATTAATTTACATTCTTTATTAAACAATTTGTCTCCGAAGTTTTGCTGTGGAGTTTAAATTAAAATATTAAGTCAATTTTCTTTTAAATGCTACGAGTTTACTCTATACAAATTTACTATTCCTTAGCTTTGACGCCTTCACACACACAACCTTATATTCTCATTCATTCCCCTTTTTGTTAAATTACAGTTTTTGCTACAACAACAAACGACATCGACATTTTCAAGTCAACAGAAACTGTCTCTCTTCAAGCAGTTTATCTATTTAATTTGTACTTCGCCCTAAACTCCGCAATGAAAATTAAATTGAAATTAGAAAAAAAAAATAAAAAGGAAAGAGAAGTGAAGTGAACTGAAGTGAGGAGAAGAGGAAGGAGCACAGGAAGTCATTTCCACCACATAAACCAAAATCAAATTTACCCAAAACTTAAGCATGAAATTCTATTTGAAAGGTTGTGGAAATGTTTTTCTGAATTTTTCTGCTAAATCATTAAATTTTCCATGGAATGAAATGGAAGTTTTCAAATTTTCAAATTAATAGGCTTATTTAACACAAAAGCGTAACGAAACGAACGAATGCATATTCATACAGAAGTATCCATGTATGTATACACACACTTGCATACACACACACATAGATATACATGTATACATACACACATACATATATACATATATATTCTATGTAGGTTTGTTCGCAACGTTTCGTGTTTGGGAGACGGATTTGTTTATTGTGCCGCATGATGTTCGTTAACATTTGTCGACAACCTACAAGGTGGGTGTTGACGTGTTAAGTGGTTTGTCGTTTACGGAAAGTCGAAACGAGTCGATTTCATTTCTTATTTTTGTGTTTTATGTTTTATTTGAAGCAGGCAAATGTTGTTTAATTCATTTTAAGAATTGTTTTACGTGTGTGGTCTATTGGTGACATGTCGTGGCTCATCAATTTTTATTTTTTAGTTTTTTATTATCCAACAACTTCCACAAATTATTACACCTTAGCAAGTCAACCTAACATAAAACCGTTACCAGCTAATGATAATTAAACCTTTTTTATGTTCCACCCAGATGAAGATTTAATAGGAATACACGTCTTATGTCAAATGATTACACAAATGTTGTTGGAATTTGTAAAATATAAAAAATATTTGTACAATACCTACAAATCTATTTGCAAACGCCTATCGAACGTCATATAAATATTAAGGATGGGTATATGTAGATACATACCATTAATAGTTATTCAAATACATGTTACTGAATTGCCTCTGTGGAATTATGACAAAACAATTTTAGTTAGAATTTTTAACATAACATACACAACACGTGATTGAAACGTACATATGTTTTGAAAGGTAGAGGGGGGTAATTTTTCACAGAGTGTGTGTTAATGCAGCTCCCAGTGACAGGAAAAAAATAGCAAACTAATCTCAAAAGGCGACATAATATGTCGTATACATATGTATTTAACTTTCGAACTTTTATAGATTTTTAATTAATACCGAGTATGAAAAGTAATCGAAACAACATTAAAAATATAATGTGGGCACCCACCCTATACGATGTGATTTTAACGTATATTGTTTATATTATATACTAGCTGTGCCTACGACTTCGTCTGCGTCCTTGCAATATTTTGTTCGATTTTGCTTTGAAAGCAATCCACACCAAAGACCCTTACTTTTCTAGTGCTTCAGTTAAGGTTTATGTATTTAATTTATATAAAGTTGCTCATCCCTACTAAAATGACATAATTACATAAAGGGTTTCATCCTTACTGAAATAACTGCGTACTTTCACTGCTTTTTCTCCACTGTCTCCTGGAAATAAATTCATTTTTGCAAAACAAAAAAAAAAGTATCCCATATTGCAATCAGGATACTCCTCAAAAAATTTTGTTAAACTCCATCCAGTAGTTCTTACGTGATGCGGACACACAGACAGAAATATATTTTATGTAAATAGACGAATCTCTTGATAAAGTGAACATACAATTCACGAAACGTCGTGAAAATATGTAACAAAGAGTCTGCAGTTTTATTAACATAAAAACAAGTTAGGCCTCAATAGCTTAAAATTAATAATAGATATAATAAATATATGGTCCCTTTTTCATTTCTGCCTCTTTGTAAGTCGGTAATTGCAAGAATTATGCTGTTGCTTTTTAATATTATTATGTGGGTACGAAAATAAGTGTTGTTAACAACCTTACAAGCAATATGCATTTTTACCACCTTATTTATGGTACCTGATAAGTTAAATAAATACTGTACGGCGGTACGGAACCCTTTATATATGAATGCGACTTGCACTTGGTCAATTTAATTATTGATAAAATTATGTTTAAAGTAGTTCAGTCTATCACTATTTTACATAATGGCTATTTTCCTATAATAAACGTTTAGTTGTAGTCTTATAGGAATAGGACTTGTTTAATTCACATCATCTATAAGCTTCTTTTGACCACCAAAACGACAGATAAAACGATCAGGAATTGAGCGGTAAGTCACTTGACTTATGCCACTTTCAAAATAAACGGCTCAATTGTGGAATGTCGCAATTCACGGGTTGTATGCCATTTGACATTGTTTTGTTAAACCCAAATTTTGTCCACATCAATATAAAAATAAAAAGAGTTATCATGTCGCGCTATTGTGCACCGCTAACAGTTAATACTTGTACAGCCTGATTTTCGAAAAAGCATCCAGGAAATGGTTGCATTTTTCACATTTGGGTTCTCTGAGCCGTAAATGCGGCATTTTGGGCAAATTAAAAAGACACCAAGGTAAATATGTATTTTATCATAAAGAATATTTTGCTGGAAAAAGTGCCTGGAAAGTTAAACAATTGTTAAACGAATGTTAATCTAATTGTTCACTCGTGCAATGCCTTCACGTTTACAAACCACAAATTGCCAGCGCTGGCAAATGGCCATAAATTAAAATTATGCTTGATATAATCAAGCATGATTTTTTTATAGTAAACAAGACATCTAAATTTATAGTAAATAAAACATGTAAACTTAAATTATATATGATGCCTAAAAGTATAATTTAATTTTAGACCGCTGTGTAAATTACAGAGAAAAAATATAAGCAAAGATCTAACTGCTACACAGAGACCTGCAGCGGGAGATTGAAAAAGCGTTCATACGTAGGCAACACCCTAAAAACAAGCCTTTGTTTTTAACCAACAGCGAGTTGCATACATATGTACGACTCTGTGATTTTAATCATCGAACGCTTGATATTAATCAATTCCTATGATTAAAATTCGCTGAATAGTTTTGATTAAAGCTATTTCATATCGTGAACATTTTATTAAAAACTTTAAACGAATTTTTCTCAGTTGAAGTTTTTTTTTTGTGATATGTACGTAGCTCTTGCAACAAAAATTCGATGTATAGTTTTTTTCCAAAATAAAAAAATTTCCCAATTCGCATATTCATGCTGTGAAGGTCACTGCGACAAAAGTGTAAGCATGTGCAATATTGTTGCAATTTTTTGTTTACGACTGCTTTATTTCTTCATACACATGGCAATTTATTTTATGTCTCTTGCACATCCAAGCCATTAACTTTTGCCACAGAGTAATGCGATGCAGCATTTATATAAGTTCAAAGTCAGTTTGAGTTATAGCAAACAATAATGTGTAGAAAGAAATATGGAAACAATAAGAATTACAAAATCAAAAAAAAAAAAAACAACCGCCACCACCGCAAAAACCACCAAAAAACTACCGCATTAAGTAAACAGAGAATGGCATACTTTTAGGAATTTTAAAAAGAAAAATTGTGCAAAAATAAATAAAATAAAATAATGCAATATAATACAATATAAAAAAGCTATTGTTAAAAATATAAATTTTCTCCACTAAATATATACAATAAATGCATTTACGTCATACAATTGTAATCCAAGAATTTTCCAAAAATTCACAACCAACCATCTGCACAAAGTTTGGTACACGCTTATACAGCACATGTGTTTGGGCCTGTGTTTTATATGTGTATGTGTGTTTGTGTTTGAGTTCATTTCTGTTTACAAAGGGAGTAAGATTCTTAACAGCCTGAACTCATTTCATCATGTCATGGTCGTCTTCCAACTCAACAAAGGACTGCAGATAGTGAGAGAGAGAGGGAGTGAGAAAAATGCAAGACAAACAACTTAATCTTCTTCGTGCTTTCTGCAGCATATCTTTAGGCATAAAAATGACACAATTTCATTCTTGTTTTTTTTTTTTCTTATTCTTATTAAAAAAACATACACATTAATTTCAAATGTTGCCATAAAGACTAGAAAATGGAATGTAAAAATAACAATAACAATAAAAATGAAAATAACCTAGAATTAAATTCGTATTTTTACCGTAATATGTTAACCTGCTTTCAATTTGTTGTTATGTAAATGTGATCACAATTACAATTACAATTACAACTACAACTACAACTCATACATTTATATTTCACAGTTCTTTCTCATCTATTTATGCAAATGAGTATGAGTGTTGGTTTCTGGGCTTTGATTTGAAAAGAAAAAATGACTTGAACCTCTTGTAGAATTCTTACCGTCTCTTTTTATTATTATTAAAAAAACCTTCACCTTGCAGCTGACCAAGTTTCAATATTTTTGAACTTTCGAAAAATACAAAAGATGAAATTTTACTTGTATATAAATGTATGCAAAGAAGACACCTAAGAACATCACTAATAATCGTTAAAATGTAAAACTTGTACCATTTCATGTTTATCAGAACTTTACATCAGAAATAAAATGCCTCCAATAAAGATAATGAAATAAATAATAATAAAAAGTAGCTCAATTAACTCTAAGCCTCAAACAAATTGCAAACGCTTTATTTTTCTATGCATAACAGCATTCTTTCGATTGGATTGAATTGGATTGGATTTGATTTCGCTTTGAACGTTCTGATACTATAAACAATGAAAATATCTTTAATAAGAATTTGGTCGGCCGCCATTAGGTTTTTCTTTTGTGCTTTTTTTTACTAGAACTTTAACTAATGCGTCGAATCATTTGTTTGTAGGTATAAAAATGTTTATCGTATATTTGTATTGTATTGGAATTTACGAGTACTATAACTGTTAAGATACAATATCTCAGGTCAATAAATATTTATGAGTTTTGCTTTTTACTTGCTTTAGTTTTTTTTCGTACATTTTTGTATTAAGCACAGCTGCTTATCAAATAAACTTATACACACCCTCTCATGATTACAAACACACAAATCTTAAATACAAACACACAATGTAAGCACAAGTTGATTATGGTCCTTTAGAACACTCTCCTCCTGCTCTCCCACCCTAAAAGGAGTAAATTTAACAAACTTTTGACAAAGTATGGTATGGAAACTTAATATTCAAATTGAAATAAAATTTAGCCTTAAGCTCAATATAAGCAACGAGGGATGATAAAAAAGTCCCTGATTTTTTAAAGAAAAAATAATTTATATTTGAACATCATATTCTTTAGATTCAGTTTACTTTGTTCACTTCTTAAGTCTCCTTCACAAAAGGCTCTTGGTGTGTTCAATTATCTCATCGTTTAAGTTAAATCCCTCTCTCCATTCAAGTTTTTTTAAGTTTTAAAATAAAAATCAGTCACTAGGGCATAAATTCACAAAATATGAGTGAGAGCAAAGTAGTTCGTATTTAAACTAAAGCGCGTACTGCTTTTTGAAAACCAGCAGATCACCCAAAAACACTTTCATGGCACCTTATGACATGCCTAACTATCTCAAGCACTTTCACTCTTAGATCGGTCAAAGTTTACTTCCTCAATTTTTAAACCATTTTGTGAACCATTTGATCCACGCTTCGGATAATTATACGCAGGCATCAACATATGCTGGTGGGAACATCCATCCCGCATCGCGTCGTTTACATTACAATTGTCGCGACACCACGTCCCTTGTTAGCATCCCAATGATTCTTAACATAATTGCAGTTACTTCTAACAAATTAAATAATTTAAAGTTTGAGGATCGTTAGCTTGGTAAATGAACAATATTAACTATTTTTGGGCTAAAGGGAATATTTGAAAGAAAGTTATTAAGGACTGCTGAATACTTCATTTGTTATTATTTTAAATACATTCAAACCCTGTTTTTTAGTTAATCTGGTTTACAAAAGCTCGAATCCTAATAAATCACAAATAATCGAAAAATCTCAATTTTTAAATAACAATTTCTGTTACTACGTCTTATATAAAAGGTACAGTAAACAAATGAAATATAAAGATAAAGAATGCTGAAGCAAGTTGGTCAGTACGTTTTTTACTATATAGTCGAATTAATGATAATAATAAATTTGTAACTCCTTTCCTGTCTGTCTGTCTTTCTTTTTTTATCACGTAAAAACTACTAGTTGATTTTAACATTTTGTGAGGAGTTATGAGGAGTTATTATCCTGATTCGAAATTGACATATTAAGTCTCAAGGCATATCAGTGAAACGCGAAACCCCAATTTTTGCACTCATACACATATTTATAATTTCAGTAGCCATACGAACCTCACAATATATAAATTAATTTGTGGCGATCGAATATAAAATAGCAGCGAACACTGAATTCATTACAGCCAGTTCTGGTTCTGCTGCTGTGTTAATGTTTGCCAAATTTGTATGAAAAATTTGTAGTGAAAAATACAAATGGAAACAGAACTACATATTAAATTGGCTTTTTAATGATCATTAATGCTTTTATCTATAAAAAATTATGTTAATTGTAAAAGAAGATGTAAATATTTAAAATAAGCTTCAGGCATATTGCTGCGAAATTACAATTTGAAGATATTTTGTTCATATTTCAACTACAATATTTTAAATTTATGCTTTAGAGCAAAAATCCTTGAATTTTTGAATGATTCTAAAGCTAAACTTCAAGAAAATATTCCTTTTCTAGTTCGAAAATTTGTAGTTTTGACTTTAATGTTTAAAAAGAGAAGAAAAAATATGTAAAACACAGTAAACTTGTCAATACTACAGCAGTGTTTAAGATTCATGTGCAAACGTTTCTGTAGCTGTGAGTAAACTGATTCAATATTGACGCATTTTTTCAATTTACAATTCGCTTCTATCCCCAGAAATTGCTGCAAGGGAGGAGGGGGAGGAGGGAGTATTAAATAAATCTACAACATAAGCTTGTATTCGAATTGATTGTGTAGATGTTACTGTATTAGACGTGCAAACTTTTACATGCATGTGTATTTGTGTGTTCAGCACTTTTTCAATTTTCATATTTCCTGACAACTTAACAATAACAGAACAAGATATAATAAACACACACACTCTCGCACTCACACATCCACAATGAAAGACACAGAAAAATACAAGGCAAATGTGTAAACAAAATATTGAGAAAAAAACCTAAAAAGATTCTGTTCAATAAGCAAAACCAAAACGTGAGCATCAGGATATTATTTGTGGTAAAATAAAGTTTTATTTAAGTGGAAAAAGGAAATTTTGCCTGATATATTTGCAAGTTTATAAATTCAATGCAAATTTACTTCTGACAAGTACTGAAACTTCAAATACCCTTTTTATTATTTGTTTATTAAACGTTGCAATTCAATTACAAATATTACTCTCACTTCAAATTTCGAGCCTAGATTCGAAGTTGGGTATCAAACCGGCAATGTAAAAGAAAAAAGATAGACTGGGGCCCATTATTACAACTTGCCTTTAGCTAAAGTTAGGATTTTGTTGGAGCGATAAGTAGTTTTTCGTTATAATAATGAGGATAATGCTCATTGCTATAACTTGTCCTTATAGTACGTGAAGGTTAAAAGTGGTATAACGAAAAACTATTTATCGCTCCAACAAAATCCTAATTTTAGCTCAAGGCAAGTTATAATAATGGGCCTAGCTACCCTAAACTACTTCTCCCTGCTTCCCATAAGATCCCGACATCGTTTTTTTCACGATTACTATACTTTACCTATACTATGTATGGTGAAGTAAAAAATAGGATGAATGATTTTTTTATAGTCTGACTTATAACATGCTGTTTTTGGTTGCGGGTTCGATTAATGCCCGATACGCCTTCCTGTTTCATAATAACCGATGGCCTTCATTGCTACGGTCGGTCAAACCCTGATTTAACAGGTTAATAACCATGAGTTACACATATTTTCAAATATTCAACTTACGAAATTAATCTTTTCCATGATTGATAAGGTTAAACAAGTTGTTTTAGACAAAGAAACTGATAAGATAAAAAAACTTAAATTTGGCAAAACTGAATAATCAAACAATTTTCTTATCTTAGAACAGAAAAAATAGATTAAACATAATCTTATTGTTTTTTTTTAAATCACAACAAAACCAAAGTTTTTTTTTACATCAAAACTATTTTTTTTTTTATTTTGTAGGGGGACACCGAAGCGGACCACTAACTTTATGGGTTTCTTTTCGACCGCCTTCGTTCCTCAATGATTACTGGTATCCGACTGTAAAATTACGACAGACTGTCACACTACATACTAGTACACCGAGGCACCCTATCAAACTATTTTTAATGTTAAAATGTAAAAGTAAAAAACTTGAAACACACAGCAGCAAAAATTATAGGAGTTTTCTTTGTAAATAGAAAACAAATTATATTTATAAAAGTTTTTATTAGACATTCTTAGAATCTTAATTTACATTTGTTTTATTTCACCGAAGTATTACATTTTTAATTACAAACCGTATTTTAAATTTTTACAACCATTATTTTGTGTATTTACAACATGTCATAAAGTCGTATGAACATAAAAGTATTATGGTTGTAAACAACCCCTCATAATTAAATGTGCGATGTAGAATAAAGTTATAAAATGAAATAAATCCTTTAAAAATAAAAAAATAAATACTTGTTGTCCCAACTCCAAAAACAAGTGAGAATGTTCAACATTCTCGATTTCAAATTGTAAAATAAAATAATTTAAACATTATTTATTACGACATAAACATTATTATTATTATTGAAGAACCCTTCTATTTATAAAGCCAACAACAATATTTTTATGCAATAATCAAATTTTCGAATGCCATGGCAGAGTTCATTGTTTAATGCAAATGGTCTTGCGGAAGTGCACAGTCATAATATCAAAGCGTTTTTGTTAAATCCAACTGTGATATTTTTGCACTTTCGCAAGACAATTTGCATTAAACACTGAATTTCGCTTATAACAATAAGCCATGAAAGTACACCATGTGAATCCCACATTTCATGTGTGAGTATGAAATTTTAGTTTTTTCTCATTCTTTTCATACATGTATGAGAGACTAGAAAATATTTTCCGTTCATTTATGAGTGTTGTTGACAGAAATAAAAAGAGGTTTGCGTTGAACAAAATACTGTTTAAAAATATTCAGTTTATTTCTATAAAAAGGCAAACGATTAATTTTACAAATAAAGACAAAATAATACGAATTTACTCACCGCAGTTTTGCACCTCTTTCTTTTATGAACATTAAGACGACATTAAACATTAAAGTTATTTAATTTACAGCAAAGGGTATGCAAAAAATAAGAAGAAAAAGGAATGCAAAAACGCGGTTTAAAAACAGATGATTTGAAACAAGGATGGCACATATATTGGAATAGTGATGGCACTTCCATGAAACATTACAGGGCGTTCCGTAACACCCCCACCCCCGTGGAGCGATCCGCTTCACCAACATCCAAATCTAGAACGGCTAACTTGGATACAGCCCTTTGTAGAACGCCGGACGCAGTTTTTACATCAGCTCGACGCACCACACCATCAGCACCAGCAAACACACGAATTACTATACCACGTCGCCATTGGCTCCTGGGAAGATTAGGATCACATATAAATACCATGTCACCATTATTCAATGGAGCTGTTCTTTCACACCATTTTACTCGTCTCGTTAATGTTGGCAAATACTCGAGCACCCAACGTTTCCAAAATCTATCACGAAGACTCCTTACAACACGCCACTGTTTTCTAAGACTACATAGCTTACTATCTGCCTCATCAGCTGGTGGAGTTTGAGCGACGTTTCCATAACCGACAAGGAAATGATTTGGCGTGAGGGGTTCTTCTTCGTCTGGGCTTATTGGCAAGTGCGTTAATGGACGTGAATTGACAATGTTTTCTGCTTCTATTAAAAGGGACTGCAAAACGTGCTCTTTAGGCGAAACTTCTTTTAATGTTTTTCGCAGCACTTTTTTAACGCACTGGACCATTCTTTCCCATATTCCACCCTCGGACGGATTTATTGGGCAATTAAAAACCCACTCAACACCTTTCCCAGACAGCTCGCTTTGAATTCGTTCGGCTTCAAAAACTTCGTTGAAACGCTTAGCCTCTTCGTTGGCACCAACGAAATTTTTTCCGTTGTCGGAACGCAAACGTACTGGAACACCCCTGCGATTCATAAAATTCCTCATAGCAATAATACAGGAATCGGTTGACAAGTCATGGGCTACTTCCAAATGTATTGCTCGAATTGTGAGGCACGTAAAGAGTGCCACCCATCTTTTTTCGGAACGCCTGCCAATAGATACAGTCAAAGGACCAAAATAGTCCAGACCTGTAAATTTGAATGGTCTTACGTTTGGCTCAAGCCGATCAAAAGGAAGTGGACCCATAATAGGTATACGAGGAGTAGCCTTACTGTACCTGCATAACATGCAATTTGAAATAACTTTCCGAAGTAAGCGTCTAATTTGAGGAATCCAGTACCTTTTACGTATTTCACATATTGTAGCCTCGTGATTCTGATGTTTCATCTGGCAGTGGTAGTGATGAACTACGAGTGTTGTATAGGCATGATCATATGGTAATATCACTGGTCGTCTTGAACTATAAGGCAAAAAGCTGGCTGCATCAATTCTACCATACACACGCAGCAAACCATTTTCATCAATATAAGGCGTTAACTGCACTAAATTACTATTTTTAGGAAGGGGTTGTTTATTTTTAATGCACTGGACTTCAGTTGAAAAACGTTCTTTCTGCGACTGTAAACATAGCAATAGTTCGGCTGACTCAAGTTCACCAGCTGTTAAACCATAATATTGTACATCGCTCTCTTTTTTACGACATCGATTTATAAAACGTAAAGCCCATGCAGTTGTTCTCTTTATTCTAGAGAAAGACGAAAAACGATTAAAATTTATAAAAGCATTACTTGCAACCAATAAAGAGATTTTAGGGTGAAGCTCTTCCTCGTCTTCATGATTTAAATCATCAGCCGTATCATGGTTCAACCATTCATCTTCGTTACGTAAAAGAAACTCTGGCCCAGTAAGCCAACGGGAAGATGAGGAAAAGTCAACGTTGTTAAACGCTCTCGTTGCGTCATCAGCTACGTTTTCATGGGTTGACACCCACTTCCAGCTATTAATTTCGGTGGATTCCAAAATTTCAGCAATACGATGTGCTACATATGGCTTGTACCGACGATGACTACTAGCAATCCACTTTAAAACAGTTTTGGAATCGCTCCATAAGACACATTTTTTAGGCGTAAATTCGTGACCATCTAAAATTGCTTGCATTAATCGGGTTCCTAGTACTGCTGCCTGCAGCTCTAAGCGTGGAATTGTTACTCTTTTTAAAGGTGCACATTTTGTTTTTGATGTCACAAAACTAGTACATATTTTACCATCATCAGCAATCCACCTCCAATATGCCACAGCAGCAAAGGCGTCCTCACTAGCGTCAACAAAAATGTGAAGATCAAAACGATTTGGCAACCCTGTTGAAAAATAGCATCTGGGTACACGAAAATTTATAATTTTATTCATTTGTTTGCGCCACAGCTCCCACGATTTATAAACGTCTTCCGGGATAGCTTCGTCCCACCGACAATCACGCCTCCACACCTCGCGTAAAATTAGTTTTCCACCAACAATAAAATTACTTAAAAACCCGAGAGGATCAAATGTTGACATGATGATACTGAGTAACTCTCTTTTTGTAGGTTTTCTGTGGCCAGACATGACGGATGAATCAACCTTATGGAACTTTAAATGAAATTTAAAATTGTCAGAAAGGGAGTCCCAATATAAGCCCAACACTTTTTCTGTATCATCATCCGCTAGCATTGTTTTTGAAATTGTACTACCACCCAATGCCAGGGTGACTTCATTGGAATTTGAAATGAAACCTCGTAAATCAAAGCCACCCTTTTTGTGAATATCACGTACCTGTTTTGAAACATTTACTGCCTCCTCCACGCTTTCGAAGCTGTCTACAAAATCGTCAATGTAATGGTGATTTAAGATGGCTGCTGTTGCTCTTGGCTGAGATTGGCTGTATACCGTGGCATTGGCTTTCATGACGTAACGTGCTGAGCATGGAGAGCAGGCTGCTCCAAAAGTCATGACCACCATTTCGTACTCTTCAGGAGGGTTGTTTTGATTTCCACCGCGCCATAAAAAGCGTTGGCTGATTCTGTCTTCGGGCTGAACAACGATCTGGTGAAACATCTCACGTATGTCAGCACATACGGCAACTCTACCACGACGAAAATTGTATAAAATTGTTGTTAACGATGCGATATCTTGAGGGCCCTTTAATAAATGAGAATTTAAAGAAATCCCATTCACTTGTGCAGCTGCATCAAATACTAAGCGAACCTTTTTTGGTTTATTGGGATTTATTACCCCAAAATGAGGCAAATACCATTTTTTGTCACTTGGCAACTCTATCTCTTCTAAACGAAGTTTACGAACATAGCCTTTGTCTACATACCCCTTTATTACTTCTTTGTATGCAGCAGCAAAGTTTTCGTTTTGATTCATCTTTTTTTCAATCCCCTCCAAACGTCTAAGGGCCATGGGATAACTGTTTGGCAGCTTTACGTTATCATGTTTCCATAGGAGGCCAGTTTGAAATCGGTCCCCAATTCGTTTTGTTGTTTCTAGCAGAATTCCATTTGCTCTTACGTCATCATCACACTCAATAGGAGGGGCTGACCTTACACCAATACTTTCTACGTTGAAAAAATGCTTAACAAGCTGATGAAGACTGCTGTCACTTTCTATGTTGGCCATAAGGCATGAGGGATGATTTGTTGACAAAGTACGACAGGGGCCGAACACTAACCAACCCAATTCGGTATTGCACACAAACGGACCTGAAGACAAATTTACTTGAGTATTAGTTGGCAACCCTAAATGGGCGTGATCTAATCCAATTAACAGCTGAGGTATAACGTTGGTGTAGGGTTTGACGGGAAAAGATGACGGTGTCTGAAAACTATTTTCCAAATCTCTATTTGTTAAACTTTGCATAGGCAGATTTAAGTTGGAAACGGCATACACATTACGCATATAATGACACTTAGATTTGCCTACACCACTTATTTTAATGTTAAACGAAAAGACCGACTCCTGTGCTGATCGACCGCCAAACCACTGTATATTTAAGTTACCTTTCTGACCACGTACTCCAAGCTGTTCGGCAACGTCCTTATCCAACATAGTAATTGACGATCCATCGTCAAAAAGGGCATAAATATCCATACGACACCTTTCACCATACAAAGTAACTGGTAAAATACGAAACAACAATTTTTTGTTCTTGTCGGCCGATGAGCAGTGAGTACGCTTTGTTGGGGTTCACTTTCTTCATTTGGAATGACAGCTGGCACAGCAACATTGGTAACTTCATGGAGCAATTTGTGGTGTTTTCGTTGACAACCATTTTGTAAACACGTTTTTTTACGACGACAATCGCGGGTTGAATGGCCAACATTAAGGCATGAAAAGCAGGCACGGATCTTCTTAACATCTGACCAACGTTTATTAACAGTTGAGTCTATGAAACTACGACAATCATAAAGTTTATGTTGACCTTTGCATAAAGGGCATTGTGGCTGCCTTTCGGTTGTGTGAAGCAAGACGCGACGCTTTGGCTCCTTGTTGTCCGTATCCTGTATTGAACAGATTAAAAGGGCCAGCTCATCCATAAAATCACTAAAATTAAGAAGAGTAGGATATGGTTTAATAGTAGCGGCAACTTTGGCCCAATCTAATTTTTTGCTCATCGGCAGCTTTAAAATTAATTCGTCCAACAATGTTGGGTTGGCAATATGTTGGTGACCTTCCACGGACTGAAGAAAAACAGTCAAATTTCTTACCTTCGTAGCAAAGGGTATTAATTTTGATAAATTATTTTCCGAAATATGTGGTATTTCTCTTATTTGACGCAACTGGCTTTGAATCAGCTGTTCCGGTCTACCAAATCTAGTACGAAGTTGTTCGATGACAACACCAACGTTGTCTGGGTGAATTAACAATGACTTAACTAAGTCACGAGCATCACCTTTGAGGCTTTTTTGTAGGCGCTGATTATTTTCAAAATTTGAATAATTATAAGTTGCGTTCGATTGAAAATAAGCTGTATAAAATATTGGCCAATCTTCCGCTGCCCCACTAAATTCTGGCAAATCTTGAAGCTTACGAGGATACATCATAGCACCCGAATTATTTTGTAACAAACCTGGATTATAAAAATTATTTATTGCTGGCTGTGGCTGTGTAGAAAATGATTGGCAAGATGGCGGTCCACCAGAAATATTTGGTGACAAATACATATTAAAATGATCGACTGCAGGTGCTGCTTGCGTCGATGGCATGGTGTGGCTGTTGGCAGAGCTGCTGGCTGATCTATATGTAATTGGCAATGACGGCATGGCGGCAGTTGTCATTGTGTTGGTATGTGTAGTACGTATGTCTGTATTTGTATAACGGCTCTCTATAGATGTAGTTGGAGGCATATATATGTTGGCGGCAGAATATGCTGTTGATGTAGATGGCGGCAAAGGTGTGTTGGCGGCAGTATCTGCTGTTGATGTAGATGGCGGCAAAAGTGTGTTGGCGGCAGTATCTGTTGTTTGAGAGGGAACACATTTTGTGAGGTTATGATTACTTACAGATTCCGTGTTACGAATAACTGACTCGAGCTGTTGGCATTGGCGATTACTATTGCTGAGTTTTGTCTGGGTATCTGAAAGCTGGCGTTTTAACAAGGCAATTTGCTTTTGCATCTCCGACACATTTCCGGCATTTGTTGTGGTTGGCGTAGAAGGTTTATTACTTACGGCGGCTGACTTACTACTTGTGGCTGATGGTGTGGTGGTGGCGACGGCGGCAGGTTCTACTGTAACTTGATTAGACAATGGCTGTGTCTGGGCTGGTATGTTAGATGCACCTGAATTATCGCTTCCTTGTAGACGAGGACTCCGGCGAGGAGAATGCTCTATCATAATGGCTGAGTGCAACAACTATTTTAAAATTTTTATATTTTAGAAATTTTCCACGGCGGCAAACACGCAGTTATTTTGTATGAAACGGCAAAAAACATATACAAAATAAAACTGCGAAATAAAGCAATGTTGTTGACAGAAATAAAAAGAGGTTTGCGTTGAACAAAATACTGTTTAAAAATATTCAGTTTATTTCTATAAAAAGGCAAACGATTAATTTTACAAATAAAGACAAAATAATACGAATTTACTCACCGCAGTTTTGCACCTCTTTCTTTTATGAACATTAAGACGACATTAAACATTAAAGTTATTTAATTTACAGCAAAGGGTATTCAAAAAATAAGAAGAAAAAGGAATGCAAAAACGCGGTTTAAAAACAGATGATTTGAAACAAGGATGGCACATATATTGGAATAGTGATGGCACTTCCATGAAACATTACAGGGCGTTCCGTAACAATGAGTGAGAAGATTTTTTTTTCCTTTCTATTCAAAAGTGAATAAATGAGAATATATTTTGCTTTTCACGCAAGTGCTCATAAATGAGAATTTACAAGAAATTATCGTTAAAGAATATTCGCAATAAGCATTCGCATAAATGTATTTGTGTGTATGTATATGCACATATTTTGCAGTGTGCAACTGCCTTTGTATTAGATGAAATGATCACCGAAAAATATTCGCATTAAGCATGTATGTATGTGTATGCTTATGTTTTGTAATGTGCAACTGCCGGCTTATGCAGTAACAAAGTGTTTTAGAAATCTCATTTATGAGAAATTTCATAAATGATCACCCATAAATGAAAAAAATTTACAAACATTTAAGTAAAAGAGCATTAATGAGAAAGAGCTAATTCATTATTTATCACATATGAATAAAATATGGATATTCTTCGTTTTTTACCGTTCATGCACATATGTTACACTCATTCATATGCGATCGTAAGTTGAGCATTTTTGGTTGTTCATTTATAACCATAAAAAAATATATGAAAGTTTAGAAACCTCATTTTGGAGAAATATCATAAATGTTGAAATTTTAACGCTCATAAATAAAAAATTCGGAACCCTGCTTATTATCAAAGATAATATTTGTACATTTGTATTAAATGACAGGCAATATTTATTATTTACAATATATTGTTTGCGAATTTGTCGAAGTATAACTATTCTATTCATTTATATCCATTTCATAAAATTCTAAAATTGCCCTTTTAAAAAACTTTTTTTATTATTGAATATGAACACACACACACATATCCATGCATGTATATGTATCTATTATTTACCCATTTTGTGTGATGAATTACCTTGTTATATTTAAAACATCAACAAATTTATACAATTTGTTAACTTTGCCTTCCCAATGACAGGCAAAAATACTATACATTCGTCCTATTGCATAAAGATGAATAAATAAAACACACACACACTCACACACACACACTCAAATACAATTATACAAACATACGAGTTACGATATCAATGCATACTCGTACATCAAATATAAAAATAAATTGTAAATCCAAAAGTCCTCGTATAACTTTTGCAATAATGCAACTTTTACAAAACACAAACTCATGTCAACTATTTTTTTGTATTTGAAAAAATAAAAATATAGAAAACAAAAAAAAATAAATAAATCCGCATAGACTGCCAGCGGAAAAGATAATTTTTTTTACAAATGAAAATAAAAAAAAAACTTTTTAAGCCGATAAAGGAAAAGACCTTATTTTTTACAATTCGCAATTTATAGATTTAAAACTGGAGGTCAAAATGTTAATCTGTTCATGTTCATGTATGTAGTAGTAGGGGATTGGAATTGTTCAATTGTTTTCGATGTTTAAAAAACATCCGATTAAGTCACATACAGATGACACACTCGTATAATTTTATATTTGTTTTCTCACTAAATAAGTCCAAAGCTCCTGCATTACGAGCAGTATTATATCGTAAATTAAGAAATTTTCCAACATTTCACCGGAGACTTAAAAAAGTTTTAATTTGTTAAAAACAACTTTTATGTTTGTTAATTTAGTTTGTTTTTTTTTTTTCTCTCAAGTTTTGTGACAATGACCAAATTTGTTCGTAGCAAATAGCGATGGCAGCGTGTTAAATAATGATCTTCTTGGCAACGTGACTATGTACAAATTTTGTAGTTTAAGATTTATAACCTTCATGGTCGCAGTAGAAGAACTATTGGAAAATGTTTTTGAACTTAAAATACATTAAAGAAACTTAATTTTAGTTTTTAAACAATAAACTCGTTTAAGTACAAAACGTTAATCAAATTAAGTGACAAGCTACTCGTATGCACAAGCTGTGTACGGACATAAAATAACATTAAACATTTAAGCAGTAGCTTAAGTAGTTAGCACGACGACTACTAAGCACTCATTGGACGGGTTTCTCTTAGAGTTGTTCTTGTTAGTTTATTAAGCTGCGCGATCATTTTAGTTCAGATCACTTTGCTGAACTAGGTCCTTCTTTTAGTTATTTTAATCCAATTCCTTAGTAAGTCAGTTAGATCCGCCGTAACAATACAACTTCTGTGAAAATTGCAAGAGTTCCAAAGATAGAAAGCGCTGACAGACGCCAGTGTAGTAAATACAATAGGGTTGACCCTTTGGGTACGGAACCTAAAAATAATAGATTTTACTACCATAACTTCTAAGAATAATTTTGGCAGACTCCTGAAATCGCTTTCAAAAGGCGGTGCAATAAAAATTTTATTATTATTTATATAAATTAAAAACAGCCAGAACAAGTAACCTACAACAAAATTTTGCAGCTACTCTTACTGTCAAATACCGTATATACATAAAGTAGAAAGAGCTAAGGGGTTGAACTGAATTAAATAGCTGAACTGTACTAAGGAGCTAAAATAAGGTCAGTGTGTGGATCAGCTCACTTAGGACAGTTTTAAGAGAAGAATTATTTTTTTGCACAAACCAAAGTAGAGATTACTATTGTTACGTACAAAGAAATCTAGTGAAGCACATATGGACAAATCAAAAACTTGATTGGAACCATACTTACCGAGACTTGCCAACCCGACAATGCCTCGTATTAACCCGCCAGAGTTAAGCGGACTTAAGAGCAAGCTTCATATTAATCAACCTTAGTATAGAACATTACACTTGGCGCTTTAAAAAACTCTTATTGTAAAAATCCTTAAACTTCTTTTCGTTTCAACTGCATTAACTGTATAAATCAATAGGCCATGATAAACGAAATAAAAACCTTGAACCTCATTGTGAATAGATAAAAAGAATAAGTTTATTTGCAGATCGATTCGATTACAGTCATTCTAATTTCAAAGCAAATTATTTATCTTGAATCTGTTTTATGTTTCTAGTGCCATTAACGTAAATATAAACAACATTTTAACGAAATTTTCATACAACAGCTAAATGAATTCTTTTTAATTCTGAATTTAACATGACACTTTCTATGGCACGTTAGCCATAATGTACAAGAAATATTAGCAAGTGAAAAAAAATTCTTCCTAAAATTATTCTTTATATTAACTTCAAACTAGTTCAAGCTAACTTTTCGGTTCATCTACACATTATATAACAAAACAATAAATTATTTGCTGTCTGTTGGACTTTAACAAAATTGTGTGAAGAGCTACCTTTGTATCCTTATTCCAATATAGCAGTAAAAGTACCCACTTCTACCGATATGCATACTTTAAGGCGGCATATTTTAGTAGGGATGAGACCCTTTATATAAAGTATATATACATAAACCATAACTGAAGCACTAAAAATTAAGAGTCTTAGGTGTGGATTGCTTTCAAAGCAAAATCGAACAAAATATTGTAAGGTCGCTGACGAAGTGGCGGGATGAGACCCTTTATATAAAGTAAATACATAAACCATAACTGAAGTACTAAAAATTAAGAGTCTTAGGTGTGGATTGCTGACAAAGTGGCGGGCACAGCCAGTTTTATATAAAATAAACGTTTAGGTTCAATAGAAAATTTTCCGAACTGCAAAGGAAACAGCTTTGATATGAAAACATAAGTTCAAAACTGACACACTCTGTTTAATTTAACAAAAACTAAATCAATAAAATTTCATATGTCTTCTTTCTATAGATAACTTGCGATAACTAGATAACATGATTTTTATTTTTACTACAATAGAAGTAAAACATTTAATAAAGAAGAAAAACAAAATAAATTGTTTAAAATAAAAAAAGTTATAAAATTATAAGATTAATAACACAGTTTAGTTTTTTAAAAAATATAGCAAAACAATAAATAATTCTAAAATAAATTTAATTATAGTATCCATTGCGAACGCACACATACGCATACATAGATGCCTAACAGAAGTGTGCGTGCACACTGTTTATAAAACTATAAATCATTTTTACATTTAAACAGCTGTGGCCAATAAAATAGGGACCACATTTAAAATTAAATGTGCAAAAACCCTGAAAGAAATCAAGTAGATACGAAAAGATAAAAGCAAAAAAAAAAACATAAATAAAAATATGTCACAAATGTTGTATCAATACCACCACGTCCAAGTTTTTATTGAAAAATGTATTTAATTTGTTTGGCTTAGAAATGATTACTTTATTGCAGGTCTCAACAGGAGTGTACACAGAAAAAAATGTTTTTACCAATTGAAGGTTTTAATTGCTTTCGGATTAAAATTTAATTAAATAGTTAATTGATTCAACTATTTCTTTAATAAAGAACTTTTTTTATTCAGTTTCAAACTAATAAATATTTGAATCAATTAAAAAATTTATTTAAAACTAATAAAAACCTTTAATTGGTGGAAAAAAAATTTTTCTGAGAAGCACAATTTTTCTTTTACTTTATACCGCAATTGAGGCTTATTTGTATTGTTAGTAACTGAAAGATTAACTTAGCCATACCATATGAATTACACAATTTTTCTTAAATAAAGCCCTTAATATCTTTGATAAGAGTTTGAGAGCTTTATCTAGTTGAAAATACCACTTTCTTGTTCAGCGGCAAGTAGCCTGACTTCTTCAAGAACATCCAGGTAGACTCAATTTTTTGTTTTGTCATTTAACACATTTTGCTCCACATCTTTTCTCACGAAAAAAATGAAAACATATTTCTGTTGTGTAATTCGTTTTTTAGCAAGGAAACTTACTTAAAACAACTTAAGGAAGATAAATGCCATACAGTCAACGCCGCAAATATTATCACTTATTTCAACTGCAATCTTCTAAGGTAAATAAGGCATTCCTATTGTGGCTATAAAAATTATTCGTAACAAATGTTTTTTTTATAGCGCCATGACATTTATTACTTTGTGAT
This sequence comes from Phasia obesa, assembly GCA_949628195.1. Taxonomy (NCBI): domain Eukaryota; kingdom Metazoa; phylum Arthropoda; class Insecta; order Diptera; family Tachinidae; genus Phasia; species Phasia obesa. The sequence goes on along the minus strand of OX451218.1, from coordinate 146,624,103 downwards.
GCTTGAGGATATTAACAACAAAGTTTTTGCTTCATTTAAGTAAATTAATAAATTTATAGAACTTGTTTGTTTACAGGACTTTTTGACAAAAGGATGTGAAAAAATCACAAAATAAGTTTTTTTGAAAGTTTGCAATCACTTTTGTCGAACATAAAATTTCTTAAGAAATCACGTAAATTATAGCAGATAAACAGGGTTAAATAATCTTAAATTAGCAATGAATTTACATTCGTGCGAGTTGAAAACTGCTAGTCAGCAGTCTTTTGTCAACGATACCTATCGGTGGACGAAAAGGCACCCCAAATTATTTCCCAAAAGAAAAGCATTTGAAAATAAAATGAAAATAATTTGAGATTATAGTGATAACTAATATCACAAGAGAAAAAGATAATATTTCTAAAATTAAGAAATTAGCTCATTATCATCTTAATCTCAAACGTTTGCTCTTTTCGAATTCTTTCCAAATACGGATTGCCAGTAAATGTGAAATATATATTTTTGTTTATCAGTTATTCATGTATATTTTTTAGGCACTCATAGTTAAATACACCATCGGTTTAATGTTGCCGTATAATCGGAAATATGACATCAAAATTATGACAAAAATCATCAATAAGTTGAAATGTAATGACAAAAGTTGTAATAGAATTTTGCAACAATTTTTCTATCTATATGTCATCATCTCAATGTCCAATTTTATATATTACTAGCTGTGCCCGCCACTTCGTCAGCGTCCTTGCAATATTATGTTCGATTTTGCTTTGAAAGTAATTCACACCAAATACCTTTACATTTTTAGTTCCGCCTTAAAGTATGCAGCATATCACTTTATGTATTTATTTACTTTATAATATATACTTTCACTGCTTTTTCTCCACTTTCTCTTGGAAATAATAATATTTTTTTTTTGCGAAAAAACTTATCATATATTGGATTCAGGATGCTAAGGTACCTCCTCACAAAATTTTGTTAAAATCCATTCAGTGATGCGAACGCAAAAGAAAAGCAAACAGACAGACAAACGTAAATGAGTTACTATTTTATTATATGTATAGATTAATAGGCAAAATAAAAAAGGTTGTAATATTTTTATTAAATTATTTAATCTAAATTTCATTGGTTCTTTTAAAAATTACGTACTTAAAAGCTTTTTTATAAAATTTAAAAAAAAAACCAAATGGCACTGATGTAATATTGTTCAGCCACATAGAAAGAACATAAGCAAAGGAGAATACCACACCTCGTTTTCTTATTAATGACAATTAGGCATCACATGGTGTCAACTTAAAAAAAATATGACAGTAAAGCGCGAAATAGATGAAGGCCCTATAGCTTAGTTGGTTGTCGCGTTGGCTACTGAGCAGTGATACTGATACGAGTGTTAAAGCGCCTTCCTCCTCCTTCGATCACTATCAAGAGCAATAAATCTAGAGCCAAGTAAAATCTGTACATAAAGTAATACTGTAGCAGGACCGTATCTGAACATAAAATTTTTTATGAACATTTTTTTTTCTGGGGAATATACCGATGGAATACGAAACACCAACTTTTAGAGGTTTTGTCTCTGTGTCTGTCATAAAAACTGCTGAATAAATTTAAATAAAATTTCGCGGGGAGTTCCCTTACTACCACAGTTCAATTATAAAATACTTTATTCCCATAAGAAATCGAATTTCTCAGATAAAATAAGAGATATAATCCCTTTTAATTTTGTAAAGGAGAAATTTTAGGCACTACCTACAGCCCTCCACCTCTATCCAACATATCGGCAGGTATCTCACGAATAAAGTCGTTAATATTGGCTTCCAGTGCATCCACCTATGCGGACTTGTCCCTATAGACATGAGTTTTATTCACCGAACTCGATTCTCAATTGGGCCATTGATTCAAGTGCTGTGTGGCATGTGGCGCCGTCTTGTTGGGGAAAACAAAAATGTGTAATCATCTCACGGTAGCGCTCGCCATTCACAGCAACGTTCCTGTTTTCGTCGTCTTAGACAGCGCATTCTTCGGGATACATTAGCAGTTCCTGCAATGCTTCTGGCAGCTCTCCACACCAAATACAGCAATTTGCTTGTTCACGTATCTGTTCAACCAGAAATGTAATGGCAACTTGTCATTAGATTAAATTTCAATTTGTCATTTATCTGCCTTGTCATGTCATGGCAATGATGAAAGAATTGTGATCATTTCCATTAATGACAAAACGACGAACTGATGTAAACGTTAACACCACAAGGATGACAAGCATCAAGGTGATCATTTTATAATTTGTAAGTTTATATGTTTTAATTATAAATACAATAAAAACAAAAAATAAAAAAAATGATTTATAAATTTACAAATTTAATTTTTATTTCAATGAAATTCGAAGTTTTTTGTTGGCATAATTAAGCGAGAATTCTAACAATGAATTTTATTTTATATTAAAAAAATACCAATTTTGTTTTACATTCATTTTAAATATATTAAGATCAAAGTAAATGCGTTCATTATCGTTTTAAAAACATAGAATTTTCATGTTGACGATTTGATAAATTATTAATACAAAACGAAGCCAAACAGCAGAATAGTGAGTGACAGCAAGTGAGCAAAAAATAGAAATAAAAATGTTTTAAAAAAACAAAATCTTTGCTTTATATTCACAACAACAATTTCTAAACAGTGCAGACATATTTTTTTTAATATTTACAATTTTCAAAATTAAAATAAAAAAGTAACGCAAATTCCACCTCATTAATGGATGGACTCTCATTATGAAGCAACTAACAACAGCAAAAAACAAAAATAAAAATACAACAATTATTAATAAATGTTTAATTAATGTGTTTGTTATCGTGCTAATTGAATCTAAAACATTCAAATATAACGATGATAATTATAGTTAAGCATTTAAGCAGCAGCCTTAGTTAGATTAGATTAGGTTATATTAGATTATTAGAGAGAAAAGAGCTCATAATTATTTACATTTACGTTAAATGAGAACACAACAAGGAATAAAAAATAAAAATTTAAGATTTAAACAAATATTTACTTAAACAAACACTACTTGATACAAGAAAAAAAAAAATAAACAAAAAAGTACTTAAATGGCGCAGATACAAACGAGTATGAAATATTTTTATGTTTCTGGTTTTAATATACGAAATAAAATGACTGTCTTTAGATTGAGAAAAACGATAAATTATTTATTTTTGATTGATTTAATTTCATTAATTGTGGAAATTAATATTTTGAATTTAAAAGCCTTTCATTGTAAGCAAGACTTTCAACAGAACTGCTATGGCATCCACAATTTTATTTTAGGAAATTAAGTTTTATTATATTTTATTCAAGTTCAAATGTTTAGTGGCGTAAAACAATACTTATTTGAACAAAACTTAGCGAATTTGTTTATAAAATAGCAACTTGACAGACCTACAGAGGCTTTTAGCATATTTAATGCAGTATAAATATATCCTTATATCTGTGGCGCGCATTTTCTGGTTTCCTATACTCGTGAGTATAGCGAAAATAGTTCTTCTGGCACGACGTAGACACACACACACAACACTGTACGTGTTGGTTTGTTTACATTTCAACATTGCTTCTAACACATCCATACACAGAAAAAAATATGTTCACTAATTAAAGGTTTTAATTGGTTTCAGATTAAATTTTAATTAAACAATTAATTGAATCATTTAATTGTTTAATTAGAACTGTGTTTTGTTCTGTTTTAAACAAATATAAATATTTGAATAAATTAAAAAATTAATTGAACTTTAATTTAAAAGTGATTAAAACCTTTAATTGGTGAAAAATTTTGTTTTTCAAATTATTAGAATGCGTTTGGGAAACACTGCTTTATACCAACAAAGCTATCCAGAAATTAAACAAAAGTGTGAGATTTATTAAAAGAGAAAGGAATATCAGTTTAACAAAATGATTTCATTTCTTGTGAAAACAAGGATTTTTATATTTCTAAAATAGGAAAACTAGATTACACTCGTATTTCACAGGCAGTCAATTTTCTTACTGACAGTAACTCAATGTGTGCTTTTAAATGGCTTCAAATTTCAATTGATCATTCTAACCGAAAAAAATTCAGTGCAAAAAACCTTGAGCGTTTAATTTTGTGAAAATCGGTTACAGAATAAAGGCAAAGAAGTACCAAACAATATTTTTAACGAACATGGCGAACCTAGTTGTTTAACAAAAATTAGGGCCTAATGTTCTCGGCTTCAAAGCTGGTTTCCGAAATTTAAGCCGACCTACGCAAAAAATGTTACATATCCCAAAACGATTTTTAAGGCCAAGTTACACGAAAAACGCTCTCGAGAATATGTTTTTGGGGATAAAGAGTTTAGAAATTCGATTAACTTCACCGATAAACCGAAATAAAACATTTTTGAAGCACAATGTAACTTAGAATATTTCTATTTTGGAATCGTAATACTAAGTAACCCTCTGAACGAAGATAGAGGGATTGTCGTGATTCGGGTCTGCATTTATTAAAACAACAATAGACAAATTTAAGTGTCTCAGGATCTCAAAGAACACAGAAAAAATTCGCCAATTAAAAGTTTTAATCATTTTGGAAATAAAGTTCAATGAATTTTTTAATTGATTCTAATATATATTTGTTTAAAGAACAAAAAAATTCCTAATTAAGATATTAATTGAATTAATTAATTATTTGATCAAAATGATCTGTAACCAATTAAAACCTTTATTCGATTTTATCAGGATAACGATTCAAAGTACAAAACGGAATGATGGCACCGCCACCACAGTCGATAGAACTTAATTTTTCTGAAATTTTGATAGAGAGTTGGGTAGTGAAGTTGAATGCACACAAAATGTTATTGTTTTTTATTTGTGTAATGCACATTACTGTTCATTACAGAGCGTTTCGCTCTTATTTAGATTTGTTCAAAGCTAGGCGCTAGCCATCGCCTGCATAAAATAGCTGTGAAATGAAAAAATAAGGTATTTTTGTTAATTTCTTCAAGTTGATTAAATAAAATTTTTTACGATTAAATAAAGTTTTTCATTTAACAATAACTTTTTGTGTTTTAGTTTTTTTTTTTTTTTGGTAATTTCATTGTTATGCAGCATCAAAGAGAAAGTTTCCTCGGCCTAAAACAAGCTGTACATTCACCACCTACACATTTTTCTTAATTGCTTTGCCTTACAGTTCCTTGAAAAAGCTTCAAACATTTTGGTAAAAGGCTATACTTTTGACAATTAACTAAGTTGGTTTAATTAAACAAATTACAAACAAGTTGTTAATTGTTGTTCAGTCTTCTTTTTTTGTTGAGCAATTAATAGCAAAATATTTGAAGCAATTAGCCTAAATTCATGAATATTAATTTGCAGATAAAAGGGAAATATTAATTAAATTTAACTTTTAGTCATTCTACGCTGAACATATTAATTTAATTTTGTTCATTTTTTTTTGTGTTTTTTTTTTTTTTTTTGGAATAAACTACAATTTTGCAATTAATTCGTTTTTCTCAATGATTGACAGGAGACTGAAGATTGATGATGAATAATGTGTTAAATGAAACTAAAAGTGTAAACAAAAGAAAAACTTTTTTTTTAATTAAAACAACAAATACTAAATATATTTTTAACTTTTAGTTTCTTAAAGAAATTTAGGCAAATATTCGCAAATTTTGTTTTGAAATCACACTAATGGAAAAACTTGCAAAAACAACAGAATTGAGAATGAAAAAAGAGATAAAAAAATTTGATAAATTTCTTACAAATTAGTTTTTAACTATTTTCGTTAGAACGAGAACCATGAGCAATTTCACAAATAGTTTTTCAAATTTTAATTATTTATTTTTTTGTTTTTAATTATTCAGACAGTAAAAACAGTTTTTATTATTATTATTTTTATTATTATGTAATTTGGCTTCAAATGATATTTTTAAAACAATTTCGAATTTAATATTAAAACACACACACACACATGTGATTATTTCGTTGTTTGAGAACTTTCATCTGAACTTTTCAATTCGTTTTCACTTTAATTTAGTCATTTTACAAATAATTTATTAATTTATTTTGATTGTTGTTGAATTAATTACTTTTGTTGGAATATTAATTAAGAACTTAATTATATATTAATAATTTGTATAAATTTTTGTTGTTATTGTAAAATATTTATTCCTATTTTTTTTTTTTTTTTGTTATTTGTCGTCGTTGTTTTTCTTTTTGTTTGTTAATTTTAAATGTTATTCAATATTGTAAAGTAAAAATATTCATATGAGATTGGCGCGTTAGTTTTATAACATTTTATTATTTTTATTTTTTATTTTTTCCTTTTTCTCTTTCATTTGCTTACACAAACAACAATCTTTCAATCCTAATATACGAGTATACATATACACACATTTATACATAAGCGCATTCACAATATACATAAAATAAATACACATGAACCGTCCGTCGTCAGATCATTTTATAACAACCATTTATTCGATATAAAATTTAACAACACCATTAATTTAAATTAATAATTTTATCGTGTCAAATTATTTTCTTAAACTTTTTATTATTGTGTTGGTGGTGGTGGTGGTGTTGGTATTAGCAACTTTTCCTTTTTCATTTTCAGACATTTGCTTTCTTAGGGATGGGATACATTTTTATCTTTTCTTATAACTTTTTTCACAATCACTTGTATTTCTTTTAGCATCCCCTTTGTGATTTCTTTCCGTGCTGCGACCATTTAACGCCCGTGTTCAAAAACAGACTAAGCTCGATGAAGATAGTATCCCTTGTAAGAAAAATTATCTATTTTTAGCTTTTGTAATTTTTTATCTTCCCTTGAGATAAATTTTGGAAAAAGTTTATCGTTACATCTGTATTGAAGAGAACGCACCAAGAAGGACTCTTCATTGCAAATTTTCACCTTTCAGCCGGATTCGTGACTCATTCTATGTCGTTTGCGTACTTCATAAAGTTTGTTATTACAATTTTAAATATTATTTTATATCTTCAACTACTCTTTGTTCTCTTTAAATATTGCTATTCACCACTCCTGTGTCACGACATATCTGCACTTCCTTTCGTAAAAGAAAAAGCTTTTATTAAGAGACTACAATGATGTATCGGGCTCTGCTCTCGCCTGCAAAAAGCATACACGTGGCATGCGCAGTTGAAATGTTTACACTACAAAAACATATGCTGCAGCAAATAGAAGGATTAAACCACCATTTCGCGCTTAAATTGTTTAATGAGGGAATACATAACTACAATTGCAATATTCGTTTTATCAATTTCATAATAATCAATGGAGCTTTGATATAAAGCCCCCACCTATGTAAACATTTCAAGTGCGTCATTTTAACGATAATTATTCCCACCTTCGTCGACCCACACGCCAACTGTCAGTTGCTTTAAGTACAGGGTGGCTCCTAAAACGCGTTTGTTTGTTTTAAATAAATATATCATTGAGTCAATTAAAAACTTAATTAAACTTTAATTTAAAACCAATTAAATCCTTTAATTGGTGCAATTTTGTTTCTGTGTTATTTAAATCTTTGAAAATAGAATAAGTGAGACGGTAGAACCGACCCGTAATTGGATTGTGCTCTTGAATTAATATTTTCTATCCAAAGCGAGTTGTACTGAATTACAACGGACACAATTAGCAAGTTTAGCTGCTTCTGCAGCCTTAAATGACTGGACGCGTGTCATTTGGTCAGACGAAACTAAAATTAATTGTGTAGGAAAAAAGGGCGGCAGTTAATAAGGAGGAAGTTCTATTGTGCAACCATTAGTGAAATAAATCGGAGCTAGCATAACATTCAATACATTGATATTCGTAAGCAGGGCTTTTGAACATATATCGAGCTTGTTACATATATCTGAAAATTGGTTCTAAAAGCAGAGGTACGAAGCACTTGATAAGCCTCTTAATCAGCCCAATCGAACAGATGTAATCAAGATTAACGTCGGCCGTGTTACCTCTTATCCGACGGTGGTTTGAAAATCGAGTAAAGAGCAAGTGTAGACTAACACCCCAATTGTGCAGTAGAGCACAATATAGGATAACGTGCCGTATGTAATGGCATCCATATCGCACTCAAATGTATAGCACAGTCACAATGAGTAGCACTTTATAGAACATGGCAAGCCTGGACCCATGTTCTAACCTCTTGTTTAGAGGTTGGAGATCATCCAAATCCTACTGTTGAGAGTGCGAAAGCACACTTTGATCAACAATGTACCTTCTCTGCATACATTGATTCAAACCAAAACCACCACGTGAACCCCCGAAGGAGACCTTACCAATAACTGGCCACAGAAAGGAGCGGCTCTCTTTGGAACCACCGATTCATCACTAGCTGTGTATTTCATACTGTTGGCGATGTAAGGACATCACATGAGGCACAGTCGAAACTCGCTCAAGTACTAACGCTAAAAATTTCAAAATGCTTGGTCAAACATACAGACATCTGTAAAAATTGAGTACATTTAATAAAACGAATCGGAGCTATAACAGAAGCCAAAGGGGTTGACTACTAAAACTAATAACGATACATGTCAACCAAAAAATTTATCAAATTTTTGGGCAATTCTTGTAACAATTTTTTTGAAATAAATTTGTGTTTTGGAACTTTTTTTGGTAAAATGTGTGATCAATACAATACCTCAATATTGTATATCGTCATATGATTCCAAAAAAGCCCTAAGTTACAAAAATTTCAAAAGCGACTTTTTATTTTTTTATGACTCACCGTATTAATTTACATTATTCTGCAAATTTTACACTTCTGTAATTTAAAAATAACTTATGCTTAAACTGAAAAAAATGTTGTTATTAGAATGTTTTTTTTTTTTTTTTGCTTGTCCTGTAAAATGTTTACAATGTAACTAAGGGCTTTTATGAAGTCATATGACGATATGTGGCTAGGGCGTTCTTATTAGTTTTTTTTTTTTAGTAATAGTAAGTAGAGGATATAAATCTTTCTTTTGTTCAGCATATTTGGAAATTAAACAAAGAGTAGGCAGGCTTTTATAAATAAAAATATTAATTTTAATTAAAACAAGTGTTAAATACAGACGTACATAAACGCACACACAAAAACAAACACATATGTTAATAATACATAATGCAGAACATACAACTTCGTCGTAAGTACTAAATTTTGTACAAGTTTTGAAATGAAATTGGTTTCATACTCGTAATCCTTGTAAATCTATTAATGCAAAATCCATATAATAACTGCACTTTGTAAATTACCCTACTTATAAAATAGTGTGGAGGAGTCTATTATCGAAAACACAAAGTACAACAAACCTAAAAATATTTAATTTCAGTTGTTTAAATAATAAACAAACTTCAATATGGGAAATGTTAATTAAATTTTCAAGAATTAATCAAACTCTAAAGCAGCAATTTTATTAGACATTTAAACCTCAAACGATGAATTTTCAATTTCACTTCATTAATTATCTAATGAAAATGTTGAAATTCATTATGATGATTAAATGACTTCATTGAACATAATTTTCTTATGAATTAATTTACTGATTGAACGCAAATGTCCTGATGAAAACGAAAGTGAATCTGTGTTGACGTTTGTGTTCGATCAAAGAAACAGTTGTGTATTTTAAATGAATTGGATAGATAAATATTTCAAAATAAATTACTCGACTATGCTCACAAATGTGGGGGTTAGCAGTAGATAAAATCAGAACCTTACTCTTACTCCTACCTTAATATTTACTTTCTATGGGAGTTACCACCTCCTGTCTTACAATTTTTTTGCAGCAATGTACATTAATAAGGGAGATCCTCGTAAATAATTTCAAGTGTCTGTGCATCATCCGCTTACATTCTTTCTTTGTTTGACAGCTTTCCTTACATCTGTTCTTTCTATTCGATTTTTCCTCTTCTTATTTCTACTCCACTACACAAAGGGACCAGCATCACCCACAGCTCACGATTTCTTGCCTAACCTAACTCAACCTACCAATTACAGTTCTCTATGTACACGATAATAATTTTTCACTATTCCTATCCAGCCAGTATTTTACACATTATGCCTCGTTAGACTTACGTGCAATGTGTAAGGTAACAAATTACATGTAATGTGTAATTTAAAAAATCTGAATTACGATTAGAAGAATGCAATTGTAATTGAAAATTTTAAACTACAATTACATATACATAATTGCGTAATTGCAAGTGTAATTAATTACAAGCTGCAATGGACATCCCCCAACTCTGTTAATCACCTACACGAATACTGAATTAGTAATGGATAAATGAACAATTTTAGAGTTTTAAGTGGTAATAAGTGTGAAAATGAGATGCCCTATATAAATACTGTGTTCACCAATATTAAAAAAAAAAACCTAAAAACAAAAAATTAACTGTAATTTCATTATTTCCTTTTTCAGCTGTTCTAACCCGACATCGTGTATTTGTGTGTCACAGAAATATGTCTCAAGAGAATTTAATTGAATAAATTCATTTTTTACCCAAATTCCCACAACATGTGTAGAAGGTGGAATACCAAATAAATCGTTGTTTTTTTTTTTTTTTTTTTTTTTTGTTAATTTTCAATTTTCAACATTTATTTAAAACACATGAAAAGGTAAATGAATTTCGATTATCAAAACTTGTGTTCCCCTTTTTATCGAAAAATGTTTAGTTGTTTGTCTTTTATGAAATGAAATAATGTCAACTAAAGTTATAATATTTTACCTTTGAGAATTCAGAAAGCAGGTTTTAATAAAATCTATTGTACTAAAGATGTTGTAATTTTTGCAGGTTCTTTTGCAAAAAAAAACAACAAAAACAACAAAAAAGCAAACAAAATGTCCTTTACAATTTGATATTCAGACAAAAAATGTCAAATACAAATATTTAAGTTACAACAAGAATACAACAAATAACAACACCAACAACTGCAACTCCAATAATATTTGATGACACACCCAAGTTGATGATGACGATGACGACGAAGAATAAGAACAGCTTTTTTAGAAATCACCCCACCTCAAAAAAAAAAGGTACACATCACCACCCAGATTTACCAACGAATGTACAATATATTCGAATAGACATACTTACATTCATATATGGATGAAATACTACTTTACAGGTGTAGGGCATGTTACCTTTAATTTAATAAAGAAAAAGTCTCCATTTTAAACGAACCTTTTATCAGAGAACTTTCACGGTTTAGGTTTTTCTAAAGTTGCTAATAAAACATCGGTGAGTAATTTAGTAGTTGGCTTGCTTACGTCAAGACATGTTTTCATGTAATTAGCATTTCAGACTAAGTTTAATTCTAGAATCATTGTATTTCTTTCTCACAAGCTGTTCCTCCAAATAAGAGACTGGGTACAGCTTGAAGCTAATGTCCTTTGTTTGATGCACTTACATGAAAGTATACATCCCGAACCTCATTTCTTTAATGTGAAAAAATTCTCACATACAAATACAATGGTCATCCAGTGTTTTGGCACTGTTCAGAACACGTTACAAATACGATGAACTGCGGGTCATTCTCTCAACATCTGAATGTAAACAATTAAACTTTAGATTTGTTAACCAGTTTTTTTGGCAGTGCAATGTTAAATTATAAATCTTGGATAAATAACTAACTCCTAGTGTAGCTTCAGGCTGTCGACATTGCACAGTGGGGCAGAATTAAAATATTTAGGAAATAACTCAGACGCTAGTACAGAGCTAGGCCTATTGATTTAAATTTTGGCATGAGCTTAAGTTTTGACGCTGGACAGCATCCACTTTCCAGGGTGCCAGGTTAGGTACCTTGCACCTGTAAATTCTCTTAGAGGTTGGCATTTCTTCATTTTTTGTTTGATTTTTAAAAATTACATAAGGTCTTAAAGGTCTATACAATACCTTCAAAATTATGATTTAGTTTATAAATTATGTTTTAAAGCGAGCGAGTTATAAGCAATATAAAATTAAAATTTTTGATTTTTCGGGACCCTGGTCCAGTTTTTTGAAAAATTGAGTACAATTTTCAGGATTTTTTTTAAGTTTTCTCTTGTAGTTAGCCAGCAAATTTAAAATATTGTGAACAAATTTCGAGATTATATCTTTCTAAGTTAAAAACTAGACCATTTTCAATTTCAATTCCAAAATTATTGAATTTTTGTGATTTTTAGCTCAAAAATGGCCATCAATCTTATTGTTAATAGAAACAAATTTTCTTAAGGAATATATGTATAAAGTTTATATTTTTGTGTAAGCTAACTATTTGTGCGTACGTTTAAACTAAATTTCGTGTAATATTGATCATCCTTGTAGAAGATGGTGGTCCTTCAATTTATATGTTCTAAAATCCCAAAGCTGGGATCGGAGAAAGTAGGCTGCTGTGCTAAAGCTACATAAACTCCCAGTTATTGCTGAAAGTATTTAATGAGCCCTAGTCCAAATGTGGACTTTATGGGCTATAGACTAAAAAAATCCTATTTTGGGATTTTTGGTCTTCATTTTGAGGATGGTAGGATTTCCTTTACCTTCATGTTTATACCCCTTGATTTTCGTTGACTATTTACATATTCGCAGAAAATTGTATTTAAATCAGAAAATACCCAGAGACCAATTTCAATTAACTTATAACAAACTGCTGTGAGTTTCTCATAGTAAAACAGTAAAGAAGCTGCAACTTAATCAAGCGTTCGTATATTTGTGTCCAATAAATATGTATCAAAGTTTTTTTGTTTGACTTAAGTAGATCATCTATATTAAATATATTTGTTTGTTAAATGTTTTGAGATTTCGTTTTTATATACCCACTCTTTCATTATAGAAAAAGTAACTAAAATGATTACACGTCATTGACATTTTCGATTAAGTTGAAATCATTTTTCGTCTTTAACTTTCATTTTAACAGACAAATATCCTGTCGCTAATTTTTTCACCTTTTTTTACCCTACACTGTGATTTATTTTTATTACCATCGTTTATAAAAATACATAATGAACATGAACCATATGAGGGAATTGATTTTCAAGACATTATGCTCAAAATCAAAGAGCAGCATGTCTTTGTTGTAAACAGAAAGAAAAGTGGAGTGAGGGGATCGGGATCAAGAAAAAACCAACATTCTGCAGCAGAATGCTGGCAATAGCAGCATCGCATCAATGCTTGACCAATGAACCTTGAAGCATACTCATACTCGTACATTAAACACATTCATATACTTATTCATACTCCAACTCATACCTTTTATCGAACAACAAGCAATAGAGTGTTTTTGTGTTTTTCCATAAGGAGTACACACACACAAACAATTATATATATACTTACTCATGTATGAAGTTAGTCGTATCCGCATACATGTATTTTATGATAAAGTTTTTGCTGCAAAGGTAACTTACGGAATATAAACATTTTTATTTTTTGTTTTTTATTTTTCTAACTTTATTTCTTTTTCTTTTTCTGAATCCTTTTTTAATGAATACATTGTATTTACGAGTATGTATGTATATGTATGCATTAATACAATATAATTTCTTTCTTCGTATGTACTCACATTAAATAACTGTAAAGATGTGAGTGGGTGTTATCTGGAATTTCAATTTACTACAATTGAAACGAGCGTTGCCGCTTTGGTCCTTTTGAACACAAATTGGTAGTTGTTCTCTTCTCGATGGAAGAAAGGGTAGTTGGTTGGGCTGATTGTTAATTTAAAAATTCAAAGTTACAAAATTAAAATAAAAAAACTTGTAGTAAAAACATTTACGTATTTTTTGTGTGACTACAAGGAAAAACTGGTTATGTTTTATTCTGTATTTTGAAAGTATACAACTTTATGACTTTGCCGATGATTTTTAATAATTTAGTTCCATTGCAGTTAAGGATATTTCTTTATGTTGGGACTTTATAAATTAGAAAATATGTCGTTATATTCTCAAAAAACCTAAGAGCTTAAGTCGACTTAAGCAGTTATTTCTACATGCAAGAGATTTATTAAAGCTTTTATGAAAATGACGAAAAGGACCCATTATGGAAGTAGTGTGCTTCGATATTCCCCCTACACTATGAATTTACTTTAAAAGACTTTGGAATTAAAATTTGTTGGCATTGTTGAAAGTAATAAAGTGTAATAACAAGAGGAAATTTTAGAAAAGACTGGCTAAGTTTTTTTTCGGACTGGGTGGTTGCAAACCGCATTTGAAAAACCATTGTTTACAAAAAAATTAGCAACTTGAAAGGGACAAATTGAAAATACACGTGTGACATGCAGTTCTTCCCTCTTTAAAAATTTATTACTTACCAGACTTTTTCAGAGACTTTTCCAAATAAACAAAAAATAAAAACTCATCTTTCAGGTATTTTATCTTAAATGAATTTTCTACAAACAAAAATATCAAAAATTTTGTACGAAATTTTTTTATAGTACAACTTCGTCGATATCTCTGAAACTACTTAGCAGATATTACGACAATGATAGTATGGTTTGAAGGTAATTTTACTACGCATTTTTACTCAACCAAGTAATGGAGTAATGACGTTGGTGTAACAAGGGATTGCAATTTACTTTTAGCGCCTCAGTTAACCTTAGAAGTAACTTGCAGTTGCTTCAGCCTAAAAGTAGACCTCAATTTGTAAATTTGTGTGATAGAGTGAAAGACAACATCAGGAGTTCTGGTATTCCTTCCACTAAAAATGGTTGGTTAAACAGTCATTGTTGACAAACTTCAACCATAGTTTAGGTAACCATAAACTAAGAGTAACATAACTGTTTTTTAAAGTGGTATAAATCCATTTTTCTTATATTGAGATATTTAAGAGTTTGTTTTTGAATAATTTTAAATTCCAGTGATGTTTTTGACACTATACACATTTTAAATTTTATTATTTTAAATTATATTACAAGAAATAAAAACAGTAGCAAACATAAATCCATATTTATTTAGACATAAGCTTTACTAAAATGGATTTTTATGTAAAAAGTAATAGTTAAAATGAATCCATTTAAATACACGAATAACTAAGTTTAGTAAGAACTAATTTCAGTTATATTAAAAATCTAAAGAAGAAAATTGTTCCGTTAAAACGCTTAAATAAAAAAAAAATATTTTAGACTTAGTTTTCTTTTACAGTTAGTATATATAGTATATATAAGGTAACAAACTGATTATATCATTATATTTCTCTCTAGTTATGCTCCTTGAAGTTTTATAAAGTGTTAACATATTAATTAAGGTTTTTTGGTCTTCCCATTTTTCCAAAAAATAAATAAAAAAATTTCTAAACCGCCGCTGTTCAATATCTCGTCTCGGCTTGTTCCTTTGCTTGATTTTTCATTTTATTTGAAGTGTGATAGTGTGAAAACGAAATGTTGTATTATGTTAGATTTTTTAACAATCACAACCAGTCTCATTTTTTTATTACAAAATCCAATGTAAATCTTAAAACTCAGCATTATTGTGTGACACGGGCTTTAGTAATATCTAATAGAGAGAAGACGTATATAGCTCATTAAAATTGCCGTTTACTTAGTTTTTTGAAAAAGTGGGTTTTACCACTTTCAAAAAAATCAACTCATAATGTAATGATTAAATTATATGGTTGTATTCAAACCATATTATTATTAAACATTATAATATTATGGTTAAATTTAAGTATTATAGTATGACTAAAAACTATTAAATGTCTTATGGGTATATTTTTTCTAATAACATTTTTTTATTTATTATATTTATCAACGATTTCAATTTTGCTAATGTATGTATCAATGAAATCTACTTGAATCATCATTGATATATAAAGTAGATTTCATTGATACATAATTTATCAAAACATAATACTTTCTGTGTATTTTAAATAATAATTAAATATTTATATAATTTTGCAAAACAATTGTTTACCCATATTTTTACTATTTTTCTTGTTATTTTTTTTGAAAACCAAAAAATTGTCAAACCCAATGACTAAAAACAAACATTACTTGGTTATATATGAATAAAATAAATATATTTGGTTTATTATTAACATATTATGGTTAAAAATAATATATTATTTTTGAAAATTTATCATACTTTGGTTGTGTTTTGAAGTTTAGCAAAAATTGTATAGTAAAACCAACCATGTTGAATTTGTTGGTTTGCAGTAACCATTTAATGATGAAATCTTAACCAAAACTTGTATATCGTGGCCAAAGTAATGTTATAAACAACTAATGTTATATAGTATTAACTAAAAAACGAATGTTGAATAAAAACAAATAAACAAAAGTAGTTTTCATTGCTAACCGAAGGTTGGCTGAGGCAACAACAAATATAAGATGGTAAATATTAAAGTAAAAATATTCAACAAGATGGAAGCTTGGTAGACTTCGTTCTCACGAATTGGCGATTGATAATTGAATACAAGTTTTCTCGTATTCCTCTATCTGGGTTTGGTTGGTTAAATAGATGATGGTTACAACTAAACACTACCCTAAGTAGATAGATACAAGTTCTGATGACGGATGTGGCTGTCTAGAAAATGTGCATTCCGCTCCTGCTGGTGTCTAAAAAATTAAATTTTCCCAAATTTTCTTTAATATTATCACCTTATTTGTAATTTAATTTATTCTTTCTTAGAAGGAATAGAACGAACTCAAGCTTGACTACAAATTTCATTGTATTTAATATAAATAGTTCGACTAATAAAATTTGAAATTTTCAAAAATAAACCACTAATGTTATAAACAACTAACCAGAGAAGATTATGTAGTTCCGTCTTTCTCTGTTTATCTTTAAGTTAATCATATATCAAAGGATTTGTTCTGTTATTTTTATAATTATTTTATACTTATAAAAATCTCATTAAATTAAAGTAGATATTGTAAAATTAAATTCTATTCTTTGTAGGATCAACGGAAAGTCTGGTAGGAAAAAATGGTGCTTTGTGGCAACGCTGATTGAAATTGAATATGTTTTGTTCATGTAAATGTTTATTATTCGGTATTTAGTTAAAAAAAAATACAGGGTTTAACACAACCATCATTAATGCGATAACATACTTTTGCTGGTACACGTTTATAAGCTCATAAAACGTTGTTCAACCCTTCAGTTTATTACTTAATTCTACTTAATTCTTTCGATGTCTTATTTAAGTAAAAACTATTCGATTAGGAAAATCTCCCTTTTTTAATTATTAGCAATTGATCTTCGAATAATTGTTAATTATTTAAAAATACTTCTTTAATGGATTAATGGCATGGAGTAGTTTTGGATTACACCGATGCAATGCAAAGCTGATTTATATGATCCTGCCCCATGCATCCGTGCATGTACTACATGCTCTTTTTGCAGAGAAATTCAGCACAAAATGAACCGTTGGAATTATAAGTTTTTTTAAAAACATTATTTTTTAAGAAATATTTTTTGATTTTTATTTATTGCTCAGAAAAAAATAATAATTTTTAAATTTAATTTTTGGATAAAAAAAATTTAAATTGATATTTTAATTTTAGCTTTCACTAGCATTACTTATTACAACCTATTTATAATTTTTAAAATTAAATTTAACCCAAAACAAGGGTTAATAAAGCAGATCCCGTAAAAATCAGCAGAAAATGCTCTTTGGCGGATACGCAATGCATAACTTGTGCCAATTTATTTTGTTTATATCCGAATGAACGTAGTATGTATAAGTGTCGATTCACCTTTTCCAAGAAAAATGTATCAGTTCATTGTAGATCTATAACATTATGCGTGAATAGATTAAATAATTTTTAAATATTATTTAGTTTGCAAAGAAAAGGTACGAATGTCAAAAACATTACCACAGAATTTTGTTGTATAAAAAACAACACTTGATTTTCTAAGCAAACAAAATTAAACTTTTATTTTATGAGCAACAAATAAAACATGAAAAAAATATTAAAGTTGAGTTTTACAATAAAATTTAATCAAACACAAATTAGAGGAGCATAGAAACATGTAGCATTTCTCTATCAGTATGACTTTGTTACTTGAAGTTTTAAAATTAATCGTTATTTGAGGACCCCGAAAAATATATGTAGTTATTTGTATGCATTTGTTTTAAATTCTAAACCAGTCCCGATTTTAAATTTAAGTGCTTCCATAGACTGATTCACATTGGGGGTTGAGGGTGCGATTTTTTAAAAAGATTTTGTGTGTTGTCTGCAGACAAGTCAAGACCTTCACAGGTGGTGGTACGTATATTATTTTCGTATATATTGTTATTTATTTTTTTTTTTTTCAAAATAACTAAATAAAATATCATTAAACTAAAAGTGCAAATGTTAATTTAAAGTCATTTAAATAAAACTGTTACTGAAAGCATTAATGGTAGAATCTTCTGTTTCGTAATATAAAAAGTATTAGAAAGTTCTTTAATTAAAAGCAACCAAAATATTTGTTAACCCTCTTTCACTTGATATAAACTTTTTTATATTTAGCCATGTCACAGAACTCAATTCAGATCTAACGTGGTTTCAAATCCGAAATTCCCGTCTTTAGAAAATGAAAAACGAAAAATTTCTTCTTTAAATTCTTAAAGTGAAATTGCCATTTGCAATGATTTAGTTATATTTATAATATTTAATTATTTTATTGATTTTTTATTCATTTAATAAATATTTGTACACAATTATTTTAAATTTATAAAATGGTTGAGCAAACGGGAAACAACTGATGTATTTTTCAATTGGAAAAATTTTGTTTGTACAAACCACTCTGTGGGCATTTATTACAGCAACAATTCAGATTCCGGATATTTTTCATGCACATTTTTTTAGTTTTTATTATTTGTTTTAATTGAAAATCTTTACAACAGTAGCGCATTTTTCTGCTTTGTTTTTGTTCCGCTTTTTATTCAATCAAACCATGTGTTTATTATTCTTTCCAGCACAAGGCTGCCATATTGAAATTCAAAACCAGAGATTTTAAAATTTTTGGGAATATTTTGCTTATTCCCAAAAATTTTAAAATATGAATATTTTAGAATATGAAAACATAAACTAAATCCATTCTTATCGGAATATTTGTTATTATTTTTATTTTTCTACTAGCTGTACCCGCCACTTCGAGAGCTTCCTTGTAATTTTGTGTTTGATTTTGCTTTAAAAGCAATCCACACCAACAACCAATACTTTTTTAGTGCCGCCTTGAATTATGCTTCATTTAAGGTTATGTACTTACTTTATAAAACAGCGCCATCTGTTAGTGGTAAGTGCTTCAGTTATGATTTATGTACTTGCTTTACTATTAAAATAACTGCGTACTTTGACTGATTTTTCTTCACTTTCCCTTTGAAATAAGATATTTTTGCGGAAAAAAGTATCCTGTATTAGAATAAGGATACTACCTCTTCACAAAATTTTGTTAAAATTTATCCAGTAGTTTTTACGTGATACGAACACAAAGAAGAAAGGACAGACAAACAGAAATGAGTTACTATTTTATTATATGTATAGGCAATCGGTGGAAACTTTGATAATGCCGAAAATTGTTAACTCATTTCATTATCGTTTAACACAATACGAGTTTACTAAAAAAACATTTAGCAAATAGAAAAATTACTGGTAATAAAGTGACTTTTTAAAAAAAATATTTAACTTAAGATGTACGAGCCAAATAAATTTTAAAACTTAAAAGGACCTAATTTTGCAGTCATTATTCTTAATTTGGTATATAACAAATATATGGCAAAATAAAAAATAAATGGCATAAAAAACTCCACACTTTTATGATGAATCGATTAAATTACACCCACAGAAAAAATCGTAAAATATATACTGACAAAAAAAGAAAAGGCACCGAAAAAATTTCAGACACCTTTTTTTAATTTAATTTTTCCTCTTTCTGATCACCTTTCGTCAGTTAAACAAAATATTTACACTTCATTTAATATCCTCAAGGATGTTGTTTCGTATACAAACAGTCTTTAATGAAAAGAACATCCTACAAGTTACACAATATGAAATAAAAACACAAAATTACACAGTGATTCACAAGTTTTTTTTTCGTTCATTCTTCCTTTTTAACGTCAGGCATTGTGTCGTCATTTTTCTGTGCAATACACTTCAAATGCAATTTCATTCAATGGGTGATTAAGAATCAATTTTCTATTTTGTATCCACTTTTTTCTCTTTTATCTATTTATTGTGTATCCCAACAACAACAGATGAAGATACGTATGTAGTTGTAAAAGCACATTGACAACACATTCCCATTCTCAGCCAGATGTGCCACCACACACACACACAAGCATACACATATACACCATCCACCTATCTATCCATCACCCAATAATAGAGAGTTAGTTCCATACGGGTAAAAGGTAATGTATGGAGGCCTTTTAAATGACTTAGTTTACGAAGAAGTGTTGCTACAACACACTTTTAAAATTACACCCACCTAGGAGGAGGCAAAATTACCCCATTTCACCAATATCACATCATATTTTAAACGTAAAAAAAGGTTTCCCGATAACGAAGTTGATATTAAAAAATTCTTTTATAAATGAATTTATCCATTTGACGTTTCGAAAAACGTCAAAATATGCGAATAATAAGTCCAAAATATTCCATCATGACAGTGCTCGAATCCACTGGCCCGTAACATACTAAATGAACCTGGTTACATTCGACTAAGAAGGAGGGACACTGCTTCTCTCATCCGTACATCAGAGGGGTAACCCGCAAATTACAGTAACCGTGAAACATACATTTTTTTGTCCAGCAGTGGTTGGACTTAACAAGTATATTTTTATTTTTAGACTTAAGATATGAGTAATTATTGATAGTTCAATTATATTGAAGATACAATAAATAAAAATTGCGAAAAAAAAATGACAGTGCTCGGCCTCTTGGTGCAGTTAAAAACTTTTTGGGAAAATAGTGGAAGAAACGTGTTACAAATTGTTGTAATACGTTTCTGGCTTTAAAAGAGGAGAAGTGTTATTGGGAGAAGCCCAGAAATTTTAAAAAAGAATTGTGTCTTCCAGAACTTTAAATTAAACGTCATATTTAAAAATGTGATTTTAAGTAGGTTCAGAAATGTCAGAGTATTTTGAATACTAATGATTTCAAAATATTCAAATAGGCCACCTCGAAGGCCAGCTGGATTTTGCTGTTTGTTTTAATTGCGTTGCTGGGAGCCAAAGCAACTGTTGCTATTAGAAAAAAACATGGTATGTAGTCAATTGTAGACAAGTTGTGTTGCCTTCAAAGAGAAAAAAAAACAACATTAAAAAACAATAATTGCGTAAAGGACCTCATGTGTAAATGAAAATTAAAGGAACTTTTAGTTTGCAAATATCTCAGTTGTTTATTGTAATGATTTGCACAAAACGAAACAAAACAACACAGAAAAGCCAACAGCAATCAAGGGAAAATATGTTTGCATTTTATTTGCAACTGAATATGAGTTGCAAATAAATAAATGGACTTGGATGTTTAAGAATTGTCTCATTTAAATAAATATTACCTGAACTAAGGTGCGACACATTTACATTTCAAATGTTTAATTGTTTAAATATAAATTTTAAGAAAGTGTGGTAGAATTTAATACCATTACGACCAAAATGATCTATTGTGTCCCCTGTCTGTTTTCCTGATGAATCTCAGGATTGCAATTGGATCTAGGATTGCAGCTGGTTGTATCTGTTGTGACATAAAGCATAATAAACCTCTGCTTCTACACCAACTGTTGCTCTCAATGCTGAGCCTGTTGAGGTCTTAATCCACCTTTAATGGAGTCAGTAATCATTCGAGCTTGTTTTTACTTAAAGAAAGAGTTTTAAAGCGAATATTGTCACATGTTTTAATTGTCAGCTAAGCACAACTTGTCCGAGGAGATTCAGTGGTAAGCTCTGGAGATTTTGATCACCTTTTTTAAAATTTTTTCTCTAGTTCTTTTATACCCAAGTCCACAGAATGATTCCGGTCCAAACCGGGGTATAGTTGCTTCTCTAAGGCTAGTCTGTTTAATTATTGATATCCCTTCTAACCCAACGTATGCAGGAACCCAGCAGAAAGTAACCCTGTTAGCGCCGCCTAACTGATCCTGTCTTATACGGCATACCTACTCCTTGATGATAGTTTTTTTTTTATTAGAGGATGGCTATCCTCGTTTCCTTGTAACCCTTGTTAGTATTAAATTGAGTACATCTTTTAATGGGAAAACTCTTCGATTAAAGGTTTTTCTCACTGCGCCATGTTTGATCCATCCGTGCAACATTTAATGGAGCCATCTCCAAAGGTTAACTGCACTCTTTTTTGTTATCCAGAAGATTATCGAAGTTATATCTTTTGTCCATCACATTATTGGGTCGCATAAGTAGGAGCATGTGTTTTGCCATGGATGAAATTTCAATCTCTCCACCCTCGATTCTAATGACATTTCGTTTGGTAGACGACTCTGTCAGAATCGTCAGATTTAGGAGTTCAAGGAGGACTCCCAAAGCCGCCCGAATTTAAAAAAGCTTGAACAAACCGCATCGAATAAAAATCTGTTCACTAAATAGAGGATCTTATGAATTTAGAATAAAATCTTATAGTTTGATTGTTTGACTGATTGTTTCTAACACAGCGCCATCTGTTAGTGGTTAGTGCTTCAGTTATGGTTTAAGTATATACTTTACTACTAAAATAACTGCGCATCGAATAAAAATCTGTTCACTAAATAGAGGATCTTATGAATTTAGAATAAAATCTTATAGTTTGATTGTTTGACTGATTGTTTCTAACACAGCGCCATCTGTTAGTGGTTAGTGCTTCAGTTATGGTTTAAGTATATACTTTACTACTAAAATAACTGCGTACTTTCACTGCTTTTTCTCTTGAAAATAAAATATTTTTGGAACGAATGCAAAAAAAAAAGCAGACAGACAGACAGACAGACAGACAGACAGACAGAAATTAGTTACTATTATATTATATGATTAGATTAAATGTGTGTTATTAAATTTCAATCTGAAACTAATTAAAACAATTAACATAAACAAATTAAATATTGATTCTATACGTGAGGTTTATTTGAATTAATTAATTGTTTATGTTTTTTTAAGGTTAAATTAAAATTTAAATAATTAGTGGAAAAGCATTGTTTTTGTCTCTTTATTTTGTTGCAGCATGACATCCAAAACAACTGCATTTCTTAGAAAGATGGGTAAAAAAAAGTAAACAAAATAGAAACGGCAAACAAAGATGAATTGCTTAATATGTCACATAAAACTAAAATACAACTACAAAAACTGGAACTGGAACAAACAACTAAAATGTAACAAGAAAATAAACAACTTAACGAAATAGCGACACCGACACTTGTCATGCAACCACAGGACAACCAACAACATACACAACAACTACAACAACAGTGTTTAAATATAAAAATAAATAAATGAAAATTTATTACATTTTTATTTTGACATTTTTCATGTCCTGCAACAAACCACCAGACGTTCATAAGGAAGGCAAAGAAAGAAAGGGATGGTTTAATTATCATTTTGGTCAACTTTTTAAGCGATCATCATCATGATGTTATGATACTCTTGTGCCAATAATGTGGTTATATGGTTTAAATATCTTCTTTTACTAAATATATTTTGGAATGAGGTATTTCAAGAGATCGTTGTTTTATTTTAAGAGTTTCATCTTATTGATTTATTGAAGAAATTTTAATGAATTATAACACGACATAAAAAATAAACTTATAAAATTACGCTGACAAATTTTCAGTGATTTTTAAAGTTTTGTAAATATTTACGATTTTGTGCAGCTTTTGACGATTATGTACTTATTTTGTCTGGCAACTGGGAATGTGAGTTCATATTATTGAAAGCACATCATTAAAAGCATAGATACTTTTAGGATGTATTCAAATTAATATAAAAACTTTGAAAATTTTATGTGTCTACCTTTTAGGATTCCAAAAATACAGTTATATGAGAAATGGACGGATAGACATCAATGTGATATTCGTATAAACAGTGCACGTTTATGAAAATACAAAATAATGTTTTTTTTCTAACTGTTTATTAAATTATTATAATTTAAACTAGAAACGAAAAATATCTTGGAATCAGTTTCACCAAGCATTTTAAATTTAATTAAAATCCAATGAAAAAAAATCAAATTTATCATTATCATTATCATAAATAACTCAAAAGCAGACTAAACTAGTTAACAGCTTAGTGAACTTAGTGTGAAGGTTAGGCAGGACGATACTGAAAAAAGTGTTCTATTCTTTTTGGCCCTTTGAAAAATATCGTTACCCTGCATATATTAATTTCAACTTCAAGAAAGATCTGCTATGAATAAACCAGCAACAATGGGAGCTGCCGTGTAGCTGTCAAAATAGTTTTTTTTTTCATCTTGAGTACTTTCGCCCAGGATGGAAAGATTCTATAATTGTGATACCAAATCCTTTTTTGTACATGCTGAAGATATTTCAAAAATGTTAAGAATATTCGAAACCTAACCCAATTCTTACACAGAAAAAATGTTTGCACCAAATAAACATTGTAATTAGTTTCAGATACAAATTTAATTAAATGTTTAATTGATACAAGTATTTCTTTGATTACAATTTTATTTTGAACTTTCTTAATTAAGTATGTAATTGAATCAATTAAAAAGTTAATCAAAATCATATCGGAAACTAGTTAAAATCTATATTTGAGGCAAAATTATTTTTCTGTTTAGGGAAAAAGGATAAATTCCGCACCTTCAAATCGGTTTCACAAAAAACCCTACAAAAACAAAGTTAACGTAATTATGAAGATTTTTAAAGAAATAACTTTTAGTTCTGCACTTTTCAAAGAGGTTTTTTTAAAAATTCGATAAGGTATGACATGAAGGCCTTCTTACAAACTATTAGAAAGCTATTAAACTGCTAGAATTTTATAATTAAAGGATATACATATTTTAAACTTGCCTCGGCCATCTGTCCATCCATTTTTTTTATTTTTTCTTCTAGAAAAATTTTAATCTAATATAGAGTAAACAAAAAGTCAACACAACTGAACGTTTAAAACGCACACTTTTTTGTTTATTCTTTTTAGTTCTATTTTATACAATAGCAATAACAACAATAGGCCACCAAGAAGGACACTTAAAAAAAAGAAGAAAAAAATCCAAAACTCAAGCCAACGAAGAATAAAGACTTGTTCTATGTAATACTGGTTAAGACACGACGACGATGACTGGTGTTGATGTGACCCG
This sequence comes from Phasia obesa, assembly GCA_949628195.1. NCBI lineage: Eukaryota > Metazoa > Arthropoda > Insecta > Diptera > Tachinidae > Phasia > Phasia obesa. The sequence goes on along the minus strand of OX451218.1, from coordinate 146,598,934 downwards.
CAAATAAAATTTGAACAAAATAAAATTAAAAAAAGAAGATGAAAATATATGAGAAAAAGTGTAATAAAAATGTTATGATGGTAATGATGATGTTGATGTAGATGTTGATGTTCAAGAGGTTGCATTTTGCCACAAAACAATATGTTTTATAAAGTTGATTGTCTTTTTCAAAGCGAATAAAAACACATCAACCGCCAACAAAACCATTCATTTTACCTCTTTTTGTAGTTCTTGTCGTTGTTGTTGTTGAAATAGTAACCACAGGCCACCACATCGAGCAATCTCAAAATTGTGCACATAAATACATTGGTGCCAAAATATATTTTATTAAGAACATAAGCTGTCCTTAGCTTTAAGCTATTGCTTTTGACAAGTTGCTGGAATTGTTCGATTATTTAGAATGACTCTTTGTTAACCAAAAAACAATTGTTTTTTAAATGAAAAGTATCTTACGGTTTCATAATTATTTTTTCCTTATTTCTCTATAATTTTAAAAGTTGTCGAATGTGAAGGCGCATGATTAAAAATGATTTACTCTTGAGCTTTCGTGATCGTGAGCTAATAAACACTCTTTGCCGCATCTCTATCTTAATGCACTATATTGATGAACTGTAGGATGGATTATACTTATGTATATTTGTACTCAGGCGTAAAATATATAATAAGGGATAAAATGGACAAAAGTTACAAAATTCACAAATAAGTTTAAAAACTTTTATTCTAAATATAAATTATCACATTAGCGGGCAGTAAAAGTTCAGTCAGCTGCAAAAGCAGAAAGTACATAATGATGCAGTTGGAAATGTCTTTGAAATATATATTATTTAAAAAAATGAAAAAAACTAAGCTGTGGCCGCGACGTCGTGGCCGTCCTGGCAAAATTTTGTTTGATATTATGTACTTTGAAAGTAATCCACAAAAAATTTTAAGACTCTTACTTTTATAGTGCTTCAGTTATGGTTTATGATTTTATCTTGGAAATAAAATATTTTTGCGGAAAAAATATCCTATATTTAAACCGAAATACCAAGGTACCTCCTCATAAAATTTTTATTTAAATTCTTCCAGTTGGTTTTACGTGATGCAAACACAACCACACAAATCGGCATAATTTTCCAAAAATATTTCATTTCATATGTATAGATTTCGATATTTCGCTACTCATTTGTGTAGCATTAGAAATATTTTCTTGTTGTCATTTTGTCAATACATACTTCTTTGTGATGATGCTACAGGAGTAGAGGAATATCTATCGATATAAAAAATATTAAAAAAGACTTTAAGCTTAAAAATTTAAATTAAAATTCGTTAAAAATGGCTTTAAAATTCTATATGAATTAATTAGGTCACGTGCGCGGACGTGGTAAAAAAATATTTATATTTATTAAATTCACATTGGAAATAATAAGTAGTGATTGTGCGAATGAATTTTAACATTAAAAAAGTTGCCTTAAAACTTTTCATATTTTTTACCAAATATATTCAACATTAAAAAAAACAGTCTCTTTTAAATTTAAATTCTATTATTGAAATTTATTATGATTCCTTAATGAAATATTTAACTCAAAAAATTTAATAATCGAAATGATTACTATGGGGAAACCATATCCAGATAGATATTTCGCTACTGCTTAACTAGCTCATCAGTGGATTTTTTTTCCAAATTGAATGAAAAAACTCTGCTTAAAACTTAATAGACTAAATGAGAAGTTCAATCAGTCTAGAAAGAAAGCCAAATCTAAATTTCTAAAATAAAAGACCATAGCAACCATTTCGATTTAAAAAACTTTATATCTTTTTATTGTTTTATTTTAAATTAAGGTTATGTTTTTAGGTGTTATCCACAGGAGGTTGTTTTTTTAATATTACACAAATCCCGTAATTTTATCGCGACAAAAACCTAAAATCAATATTTCCGAAAAACCTTCTTATAATTTGAGTAATAATGTTTATAAAAATATAAGGAAAATTAGTTAATGATCATGTTTATGCATTCATTTGCTATTTAACTACGCAGTGATGAGTGTCTTTCAAACCGACTCATGCAGAACTCTATTATGTTTACAAATGAAGTGTTAAGATAGGCTTAAGTTCGTTTATTATTTCTAACTACTCATTAGGATGGAATGAATATTTTTTTTTTAAATTAGTTGTTCTTTTTTAAAGGAACATGGGGTAAAATTATTAATTTTAGACACTAGCAGAATGTAATGCCTTTTTTCGGATCGCTACATCCTTATTCAGCATCTTCCTTTATACCTATTTTGGGTAGTGTTTAGTTTCAAACATTATCTATTTAACCAACCAAGCTCAAATAATAGAATATGAGAAATTTTATTTTAATCATCCCTCGTCAGTAGGTTAGAACGAATTCTACCGCTATTTAAAGCTTCCCTCTTGTTTGTTAATATTTTCAACCTTTTTTAAGTAATTTGTAATTATTATATATAAGATATTTGTTGTATATAAACATCACAATAAAATAAATAAAACTGGTCTTAATCCAATGTTGTGTATTTTCCTGCTTTAAGTCTAAACTGTTTTTGCAAAAAATATTCATAATTAATTTGTTATTAATTTCTTAACCATTAAAAGCTTAAATACACTTACAATAAGACTATTATACTTAAATAAACATTAATTTGAATTTCCAGCAAATAAAAAAATCTGACATTTTAATCTATTTACGTTATAGGATTAGAAAGAAGGATTTTGTTAAACACCAAAAAAAAAAACAAGATATTTTACAATGACTGTCATTTCAGCTGTAATAATATTTATTTTTATATTCTAACCATATCAAATATTCATAAATACACGTGTAAATATTAAGAAGAACTCACACACACACATTCACATAAAATATCTATTTTACGACCATTTACAGTTAATGGTTTACAAGGTTATATTTAGCAGGACTTTATCTTTAATCGTTTACGGTCTAAATACCAATAAAGCCAACAAAAAGGAAGGCAAAGAAAAAGGTAAGAATGTAACTGAAATAAATACAGACAATTACCACGGTAGAACGGAAACCGTAAAAGCTAAGACGGACTGTTATGCATATTTACACCTACATGTAAGTTGTGTAAGTATGTATGTATGTATGTATGTATGCGCATATATGTGTGTTTATCTTTTATTTCCTTGCTATTACTACCCACTTGATCTGAGATTCGAAAATAAACAAAAGTTCGCTGCAGTGAAGAATTTACGAAACGAAAATATTCTATAAATTATCGACATTTTCTCGACAACAAACATTCGATAAGGTGACGTTAATTTATATTGGCAATAAGCCAATATAAATGAGCGACAATAAGCCATTTTCGATTCACACTTGATAGTCGACTTCGAATACTTTCACGCAAAACATTCGATATAAGATCGAAGGCAATATCATAAACAAAAGCCTTGGTCAAGTGGGTAAAGCTATAATTTGTCTATAATTTGTGTTCTCTGTGTATGTTGTAGTACCTTGAGGACAAAATATTTGACAAATTCTTCAAAATATCTTCAAAGAAAATGTTAAACTCATTTAATTAACACACACAAATATGCAATCAAAATATGCAGGGATGTTGATAAGCCTTTAAATGACACAGAAGATATTTATTTCTAAATTGATTCGATGATATTTTTAAACTTGGTCTGTCTTTAGAACCGCCTTGCTCAATGTTCCTTTTTTGTAGTTTTGTAGTTTTTGTCTTCATCGTTTGTTTTTAATTTTTTTTAATCCGAATTATTTCTTTAAACTGTGATTCATACCTGAAAAGGGAGATGAATAAAGTAATAATTCAAAACTAAAATCGTGTGCATCATAGCTGCACAAATGTGCAGCCTATGCAAACCCACTTTCCTGAAAAAAAAAGTTATAATGAAAAAACTGAATCTGCACCATCTTGATGATAAATTTTTCATACACAATTTTTAATGAAATATTGAAATGACTTACGCACTTTAACTAAATATCATCCAATTTGCGCAGAAACAGCTGTGTTTGCTTGTCCTGCTTGACCAGAAGTTTGATCCATAATGCCTTCTCACTAAATAGTTCCATATTGTGGATGCATATGCTTTTCTGAATCAAATGAGGCAATTTTGAAGGGTAACAAGGTGAATATGTTCTTTATTGCTCAGGATGATTTGTTTCCGAAAATTTGCTGCCAACACTTTACAAAACTTCCATAAATTTGGGCGACACTGTTTATATAAGGGTTTATTCAGAATTTTCCATTTATAAGCGTTGATATTTCAACATTTGTGATATTTCGCATAAATAAGATTTCTAAAATTATATATTTATTATATTTTTTCACGGTCATAAATGCAGCATTTTCATTTATGAATTTTCTCACAAATGGGATTTCTAAAACACTTTCTTTCTACATACACCGGCAGTTGCACATTACAATATATGTATGTGCTTATAAATACACACATACACGCATACATATATAAATTTCTGCGAAAGCTTAATGCAAACATTTTTCTACCCTCTTTTCTTTTATGAAAAATTAACAAAATTGTAAATTCTCATATGAGAGCACATACGTGAAAAGCCCAATTCTTTGTCATTTACACACTTTTGAATAGAAAGGCAAAAATAAAACATAAATGATATGCTTGAACTAGTTTATCATTTGTGAATATACGATCACCTTTAAAATCATTTACACAATTGCAGATATACCGGGAACTTCATCCATCTTATTTTTCACATCTTATCAGGTGTTTTGTGCTTTTTATCAAAAATAGCAAAAGTTGTCTTAACCAATTGACTGATCAAAAATACACTCAGTAACGGATTTTACTTAAACTTGGCAAACGCCTTAGTTCCCTTTATATGATCTTTTAAGGTGATATTTTGAATTACCCTCGTACATCACAAAATACACATTTTACATAATTTGCTTATTATCTAATTTGCTTGATATAAAATAAAATACAAATGAATGATAAACAGAAATAATTTACGTTAAAGTTTATTATGAATAAATTGCGTTGTGTACATTCCATTCCATTCATGTCTTTGTTGAATGTCATATTTGTATTTAAGGAATTTGTATGCATTTGTCATTGTGTAAGTAGCAGAGTTTCGCATATTGTTTGTTTGGATTTATAGAAAAGTTCAATTCAATATAATCTATTATTAATGGCGAATTTTTATGCACAAATTCTATTTTCCTTTCTTTGTGAATTTATTTTTTTTTCCTCTCTTTTTGGATTAAACTACAATTTAAATGTTACGTTTGCTTCATCTTTTTCCTCCTTTTTTCTGCAGCTTGTTATTGAATCGCAACAAAGAGTTTGTATTGCATAAACCGGATGCAAAATAAAAATCTGCTTTAAATCGCTATATCCGTTAACTTGTTGTTCGTTTTTATGTCATTTGTAATGCTTCTGCCATTTTTACATTTTTCTTTATCCATTAAAACAAATAAAAAAAAATCCAGCTTACAGTCGCACTAGCAAATATGAATGGAAGTGAGTATGTATGTGTGTGTGTGTGTGTGTGTGTATTTGTGTATGTGTATGCATGTAAGTATAAACGTTCTAGTTGGCAGTAAAAAAAGTGTACCTGTTGTTGAAGGCTAAAAGGATTTCCTGAAATAAGAATACGACAATGCACTTTTTGTGCAGCTGGAAATAATTTATGCGCAACTTTTTACTTGTAATGAATTTGTATCAGTTAAAGCATAAATAAATAGATTATGTTCTGCATGAGACTTTAAGAAATTAGTTCACAGATTAATAAGACAGACCCTTTTGCTGCAGAATTTTTCTGGTTCGTTAGTTGAGAGGTTAAAGTTCCAAAAAATTTAAAATTCATAAAGTGAATGCTTTCAAACCAATTCTAAAATGTGAAACTAGCAGCAGTGCTAACATTTGTAAGGGGTGGTCCAAATACTAGTATCTTTTAAAAAAGTAAATGAAATTAACTAAACATAATTTATTTTTAAATAATATGGTTTTATTACCCTGTCGGAAATGGACTTGTTACGCGCTAGTTCTGAAGTGATAGGGACCTGTTCGAGTTCTAACGCTTTATTTGAAAGAGGCCTGCCTAGGAGGGGGTCAATTGCCACTTCATTCATCCTGTGACATGTGAATGAACTAATTTGAAAGTGAAACACTAAAAAAATATTCATGTTAAACTATTAGTCAAAGCTTCAGTTATGGCAGCACTCCAAATTAGTCGCACGTTATTTATGATTATTGTTAGAACAGTGTTGCAGCAGCGCTCGAAAATTAAGGTTATATGTATCCTTCGCAAAAAACCAACATAGCCAGATTTGAAAGAGTTCTATAAATACCTATTCACAGCTTGCAGGAAGATAATTAAGGTTACCAGCTGCGATGTGGTCTAAACTATTGAAATTCCAAAAAGCAAAAAAGAAGTACTAAACATTTTAAAAATTTTTATCAACCCCTAATGTTGACGACCCCCGCAAACGTTTTAAGGATCACGATCTGCGAATCTGCACCTGGAATGTCAGGACGTTATATAGAGAAGGTGCAGTATACGCACTGGCGGACGTACTTGAAAAGTACAATGCCGATATTACTGCTTTACAGGAAGTGCGATGGAATGGGAAAGGCGTCACAACAACACCCAAGGGTGACGCATTGTACTATAGTTGCCATGACACAAGACATGAATTTGGCTGTGGATTTGTGGTTAGTCGGAGACTCAAACACCTTGTCTCCAGATTCACTCCGGTGGATGAGAGGATAGCCACAATCCGTATAAAAGCCAAGTTCTTTAACATCAGTCTTATATGTGCCCATGCCCCGACTGAAGACAAGGACGAACAGACCAAAGATGTATTCTACGAGCGCCTAGAAGGAGCATATGACCGCTGCCCCGACCACGACATTAAAATTGTCCTAGGAGATTTTAATGCAAAAATAGGAAGGGAGAATATCTTTGGTCCAACAGTCGGAAAATTTAGCCTCCACGAAGAAACATCCGATAACGGAATGAGGCTAACAGACTTCGCGGCGGCAAAAAACATGGTAATCAGCAGCACCAGATTTCGTCATCTCGATATACATAAAGCAACGTGGCTGTCACCAGATCAGACAACCAGAAATCAGATTGATCATGTTGTGATAGACGGAAGGCATTCATCCAGCGTGTTGGACGTACGATCAATCCGAGGAGCAAATATTGATTCGGACCATTACCTTGTGGCCGCAAAGGTTCGCACCCGGTTAAATGTTGCGAGAAACGTACGGTCTGACACAGCTCGGAAGCTGGACGTCGGGAAGCTGCAAACACAACAGACAGCAATAGCATACTCCACTCAACTGACCCAATTGCTTCAAGAAAGCACTCCTTGTCCCGATAATATTGCAGAGCAATGGCAAATTATAGCCCACTCTATGGAAAACGCCGCAAAATCCGTACTTGGGTATCAGAAGCCTCCCCCAAGAAACCCATGGTACGACCAAGAGTGTCGTAATGCTACTGAAGCGAAAAATGCCGCATACAGGGCAACCCTGCATTCAGTAGCAACACGTAATGCAAGGGAGAGGTATCGGGAGAAAAGGAGAGAGGAGAAACGCCTATTCCGCAGAAAAAAGAGAGAAATGGAAAAACGTGAGTGTGAGCGAATCGAGATGTACAGGAGTCAGAATGAGGTCCGAAAATTCTACCAAAGAGTGAAAAAACAAACTGATGGCTTTGGTACAAGCATATCCTCCTGTAAAGATGAAGAAGGTAATCTGCTGACAGATACTGAGTGTGTGCTGAGGAAGTGGAGGGAACATTTTTCCACACTATTGGTATCAGATAGTAGCGGTGACGAAGATACCCTAGAACCAATCCCGGATGACGGTATTGAGTGTATACCACCTAGCCAAAATGAGGTCAAAGTAGCAGTTACTCGGCTGAAGAATAATAAGGCAGCAGGAGCCGATGGGTTACCAGCCGAACTATTTAAGACCGGAGGCGACACGCTGATGAGGTGTATACATCAGCTGGTTTGTTCAATTTGGTTAGAGGAACGCATACCCGATGATTGGAACCTCAGCATATTATGTCCCGTGCACAAAAAAGGAGACAAGACAGTATGCGCCAACTACAGAGGAATAAGTCTCCTTCCCATCGCATACAAAATACTTTCCAGCGTACTGTGTGAAAGACTAAAATCTAAAGTTGGCGAGATAATTGGGCCATATCAATGTGGCTTTAGACCTGGTAAATCCACCACCGACCAGATATTCACCTTACGTCAAATCCTGGAAAAGACCCAAGAAAAACAGATCGACACCTACCATCTATTTGTCGACTACAAGGCTGCTTTTGACAGCCCCATTCGTTCAAAGGTGTTTCAAGCCATGTCTGAGTTTCGTATCCCTACAAAATTAATACGGCTGTGCAGGATGACCTTAACTGATACGCGATCTTCAGTTAAAATAGGAAAAAACCTCTCCGAGCCATTTAGTACCAAACGAGGTTTCAGACAAGGCGATAGTCTATCGTGTGACCTTTTTAATATCCTGCTAGAAAAGGTTATACGGGATGCGAATGTGAATAGAACTGGCACGCTATACACTAAACAACACATGTTACTCGCTTACGCTGACGATATAGACATCATGGGTCGAACATTGCGAGCGGTAACTGCCACCTTTGAAAAAATCGAAAAAGAATCTGCCAAAGTGGGTCTGGCAGTAAACGGCGATAAAACCAAGTTGATGGTATCAACGCACAAGACGTCCAGTAGACTCGGGCAGACAGTGGAAGTTGAAAACTACAACTTTGAGGTAGTTAGCGATTTTATCTACCTCGGTACCGCCATCAACAAAACAAACAACATCAGTTTTGAGATAAAGAGAAGAATAATACTGGCCAATAGATGCTACTTTGGACTAGGTAAGCAGTTTAAAAACAAGGCCACCTCTCGACAGACAAAAATAACTCTCTACAAGACACTGATACTACCCGTGCTATTATATGGTTCCGAATCATGGGTACTTGCGAAAGCAGATGACGCTGTGCTTGGAGTGTTTGAGAGAAAAATTCTTCGAAAAATCTATGGACCAATCTGCGTTGGCGGAGAATATCGGTGTCGTATGAACCATGAGCTGTATGAGCTGTATGCCGACATAGACATAGTCAAACGTATCAAATTACAACGATTGCGTTGGCTAGGTCATGTTGTGAGAATGAATGAAGATGCTCCAGCTAGAAAGTCATTTGAATACGAACCTGGTGACGGTTCACGCAGAAGGGGAAGACCGAAACTTCGATGGAAAGATCAAGTTGAGGAAGACATCTCGAAACTTGGTGTCAGAAACTGGAGAAGAAGCGCAGAAGATCGAGGCGCTTGGAAATCTATTTTACGTTCGGCTACAGGAACAAATGTTCTGTAATAGCCACCTAAGTAAGTAAGTATCAGGCCAGAGCATTGCGTTTGCTGGCAAACGATTGTTGCAAAAGTTGTCATAACAAAAAGTAGGAGAAAACGAACGATGCCTGAACATTATCGCTCCTCTGAGTCCGCAGACCCTCGCCACCAAAACTAGTTGAATTAAATCTCTTCCTAAGAGTCTGATAAATAAAATCATATTTACAATAAAACCGAGAAACTTCCTCAATCCTTTAGATTTTAAATATTTATATGAAAAAAAAAAATAAAACTGGAGTGGCCTACACTCAACTTTACCATACCAAATGAAAACGGATATTTTTATGGATATATTACATAAAGAATAAAGGTTCAAAGTATACTCAAATCGAAAAAAAATATTTTCGATTTGGGGTGTTAGGTAACTACCACTTGCCCCTTCCCGATTATGCCCAAAAACTATAAAGCTCTTCATCTCCACATACCAAAGGTACATACTAAATTTCATCTTGATATGTCAAACGGTATCACCTGTACAAACTCCACAAAAATAGTGGCATACACACCCACCCACAGACATAATCGCGAAAATAGTCAAAATGGATTCAGGAGACCTCTAAAAGTATAAATAAAATGGCAACGATGTTTTTTTTTAGTGTCGCTTAGCTTTCGTATTTTTACAACGGGAATGTTGATACCAAAACGGCACCTACGATATTTACACATAAATCTCTACCTATCTACTCTCGATGGCTTCTTCTTTCTTCTTAATTTCACTTTATCTCTCAGGTATCTGAGTATTTGCGCTAATTTTTTATCCTTGTCCTTACAAGTAACACAAAGCGGTCGACGTGTCAAGCTAAGTAAATCTTGCTCACCTTATATTTCCTGGTGACCTGAAACTCTTAACTTTAATTGTTATTTAGAAAATTGTTATTTAAAAGTAAATGTTATTTTAAAAATAAAAATTAAATTATAAATAAGAAGCGTAAAAAATAAACAATTATAAAGTGAGAAGAAATGAGAATAAATGAAAAGTCTATAAAATCATATTCGTAATAAAACTGCGAAACTTCCTCAAATGTACTAAATGAACTATTTTAATTTTTAGATTTTAAATACATGTATATCGAAAAATAAAAAATTTCGGCTGAAAAACAAAAAAAGGTTAAAATGGCAACGCTGGTTCTTTTAGTGTCGCTTTTTTAGTTTTACTGCAGTCGAACGTTAAAATCGAAAAAGCTCCTATAAAAGTGAAGACAAACACCTACTTAAATCAAGTTCGAAAACCAAAAGTTCTTTCAGTTATGACGGCGTGATTGCAAAACATACTAAAAGCTTTAAGAAACTTTGAATAGAAAATGTAACACAAAAAAAATTTCTAATATATTCGAAAAAATATGTCATAAAATGCCTTGTTTGCATACGCCAAATTTTATAATATAATACGGGGAAATATTTGGTCCATACAATTCTTTACAATTACAAGTACCATTTTGGAAAATAGTACTTCAATATATAATTACCGCAACGCCTAAAACATAGGTATTGTATTTGTAAATATGTAAGTAACAAGTTTAATAATAATAAAAAAAATTTAAAAATGTAACAGTATGATTAACTAAAGCGTTGGAAGACGCTTCATTTTATAAAATTAAAAAAACCACATCAGCAGTTTGTAAACAAACTTTCAAGCAAAGCATCGTTAAGCTTGTAAAAGCTTTATTTTTTACACTATTGCAATAAATTCTTGTGACAAGGTGTATTTGTGTGAAATGTATTGGCATCACTGAATATCGTAAAAAATACGAGTTAGGGCCTATCGAGCTAATGTTCTACACTTATAGCTGACACCTAAAAACATCAAATGCAGCTTAATTTGCCACCATAAACGACTCTAAGTATACAATTTGTACAGACAGTTTTTCGTCTGTCCATTCAACACAAAATACCATACATACCACGCTTATTTAATAAACAACATCCGAATGGCCATCTTCGCTAACCAAAACAATACTCAATTAATGTAGATCCCATCATGCTAAGGAATCCCTGGAAACGAATATGCTGACCTTACCGCAAATGATGCTGATAGCGATCCTCTAGTAAATTTTAGTAGAGTCATCATCAAACCCAGCTAGGACTCTTTTCCAAAAAACAATAAAAAAAAGGTTAATTCTCTTGGGAACATACCAATCTATCCCAAATCCTGTTTACGAGGCTAAACCAATACCATAAGAATGCACCTGTTAGCAAAATAAATTATGTAGAACACAATGCACAGTGGGGCAGAATCAAAATATTTTGGAAATAACTCAGCCATTTGTAAAGGCCATGAGCATACGAGAGGAGTATCTAAGCTTAACTTTTGACGCTGGGCACAATCCACTTGCCAGCAGTGGCGCAATATGGTCTCAAAGTTGGGTACCTCGCACCTGCAAATTCTTTTATTCCATAGCATATTTAATATGTAGCAAAATTTTTATAAGTTGATCGATTCTGTGGATTTTTAATTAGTCAATGAAAATCAAATGTAAAAATCTTCAATATTAAGGTAAAGAAATTCCTATAATTTCCAAAATAAATACCAAAAATCCCAAAATTGAAATTTTTAGTCTTTGGCCACAAAGTCCACTATGGACTAGGAGTTATATATAGCTTTATTAAGGCAGTATTCTTTTTAGGCTAAAGTCAAAATTTCAATGTAAAAAAGGTCAAATTGAAGGACCACCATCTTGTACAAGGATGATCAATTTAAACACAAAATTTGGTTTGGTTTTGGTACGGACCTATAGTGATTTAGCTTTGAAAGAATTATTGTAAATTCTAAAATTCTAAAAAAATGTGTTTAAAATATTGTAATAACAATGTAATTCCACAAAGTAAAAATACAAATCATATACAAATTTTATTCAACTGGCGTCATCTGTTGCGCAATAGTTTTTAAATTATCCCACTTTCAAAAATAACGGGTGAGAAACCGTGTTGAAGATATCCCAGTTTTAAACTCAAAATTTAAGTACCTTTAAACCGGAAATTGCGTACTTTCACTGTTTTTTCTCCACTTTCTCTTAAAAATGAGATATTTTTCGAAAAAAAGGATCCTATATTCGAATCAAGACGCTAAAAAAATTTGTTAAAATTCATCCAGTAGTTTTTACGTGATGCGAACACAAAGAAAAGCAGACAGACAGACAGGCGTAAATGAGTTACTATTTTATTATATGTATAGATTTGTTTTTATTTAAGTAGTTTGTAGACATTTGACTTAAACTTTCTCCTATTTAAGTTGACAAGAAAGACATCCGCAGAGAGTTCTGTTCGGGCGAAAATGGTGCATGGAGTGACACCAATTTTCTGAAAGAAAAGTTAGTATGCTATAGAGCGACCCCTACGGAAACCATTTGCTAAGCGACCGTCAGTCTATACTGGCGTGCGACTCGAAATACTTCACAAGATGAAACTTTACCATACTTAACATGACTTTTAAAAGATTTAAAACATCAGATTTTAATTGGGCGGTAGTTTAAAGCAACTTTAAAGCAACAATAAACTATACGAAGAGAGCTTGGAGGGCTTTAATTAAACAAATGTAATTAAAAAATTAAATTTGTTTAAATCCAAGAAAAAGAACCCAATATTATTTTATGTAAAAACGTTTCACCACAACAAAGATTGATTTTTAACCTTTAAAAGTTAAAATTAACTTTTTGCCATTTAAATAAATAATTTTAATTTTAAAATAGAAACGCATGTATGTGTGTGTATGTGTATTTCAGAAACTAAATAGAAATAAAAATGAATAAGTATCGTTTTATTTTTTCTCAAAGTTTATTTTAACTTTGTCTGACTTTCTCTAGCCCCTTGTTGTTGTTTTTTTTTTTTTTTTTTTTCTTTAACTTTTTCTCCCTTAATTTTTCTATCTTTCTTTGCCTGCAGTAATAATCACTTTAATTTTAAGCATCTTTGTACATTCTTTTTCCTTTGCCTTTGTTTTTGTTAACAACAAATTTTTTACTTGTCGTTTTTGTTTTTGTTTTTGTTTTTCCTTAAGTCCAAAAACTAGCTGCAAAAACCGCTTGCCGAAACAACACCAAAAAAACCACACAAGCAAAAATTCTTTTCAAAAAAAAAATAAAAAAAACGAAACTGTTAAACATTTTCCTGTCCTTCTCCCTACTCTTCCTTTTATTTATTGCTTGCTCTTCTTCGTAGTAAAAAAAACAAAAATGATCCAGATGGGTTTTTCCTAAGTACTTAAAATCCAATCTATGAAAATCTTTCATAAACTACACAATATACTTGCAGTACGTAAGTTGCAAGTTTCTGAATGCAACTTATTTCGTTGGCATTGAGGTTGTGAAGTTGTTGCAAAAGTTGTACTACTTCTTGACTTTACAAGCAGTTCGTTATTTTATAATTTCTTTACAACGTCCTTTTGGTTGCTTAACAAATTTAATTGATTTTATTAAGTATGATGATGATTATCCAGATGCATACTGAGAAGAACTTTAAATTTGATAACAATGCACAGTGTGGCCGATCGCAAAATAAACGGGGCAACATCTAAACTAATTTAATTTTGCAAGAGAAGAATAAGAAAGCACTTGCTCAGTGTACTATGTGAATTAGCGCTGGCAAAGTATTGAGTAGTGGCTCGGTACCTCGGTATGGGGTATTTGAACTTCAATGCTCAAAAGTAGTTAATTACAACTTTGAAAGCAGTATTTTTAGAAATAAATGGAACGGAATATTTATAAGGACGGAATAAAAAATAGGAGATATTTTCAAAACGCTTCGCCCGCTAGGGATTAGTCGCATGTTCGTTCGAACAATTCAAACACAGCAAGTCATCAAGCCGTCACATCAAGAATGCGCCGAAATCCTCTCCGGAAGCAAAAAATCATGACCGCAGACGAAAACTCTTGTTTGCGGATGAAAAAAATCTTACCGTGACTTCGATACATTTTTACTGCTATCATTTCCTCAGAAGAAATGCCATCTGGCAGCTCTGAGCTGAAAACGTTTGATTGAAAATTCAGGTCCGATTTAAAGGACATGGTTTACCACAAAAAAATAACCCAACATTGATTATATTAAGACTGCATGAGGTGCATGCTATTCCAATCAGTATTAGCCCCTGATTGGACAGAGTGACTCAAGGAATGCTTGCAGGCTAAAGGTGTAAATTTCAAATGAAATTTAATTTTCTGTTTACAATATATGTACAGACATATACATACGAGTATCAATAAATAAATACAACAAATTTGGTCCAAAAAGATTATTTTTAATTTTATAGCCTTAAATATATGTAACAGTTTTTATGTCCGTACTACATAGTCCTCGAATTGATTAGAACTCGCAACTTCCGATGGAAGACTATTATCACACTACCAAGGATACTATTGGCACGTCAGTGTGGCATTAAACCTTCCAGCCTTATTTTACCCTCCTTGTTAACAAAAAAACATTTTTTGTTTGCTCAAAACAATAATATTGATATAGAACATAAAAAAAATAGCACATACAAATATTACAAAAGGACATCAAATTTTATTCGCTGGCTGGCTCACTCACCCATTAACAATTAACTCACCAGTCTCCACTAGCTAGATTTGAACGAATTGTTGAACCTTTGTCTACGAAGTAGTAAAATTGTTTTTTGCAATAAAACTTTGACACTTACCTGTAAGTAGAGAAAGAAAGAGAGAAAATAAATAAAACATAAAATTTTTACAAAAATTGATGGTATACAGTACAACAAATGATTTAAAATTCAAAGCACACAACTTTTACGTAACAATATGAAATTGAAAGATTTGATTTGTTCGAAAGAAAACTCATTGAATGGAAAATGTCCGTAGCACGTCCCAATTTAAGTTTTTTTTTTTTTAAGAAAAAATAATTATTGCGAATCGATATTAGCTCAATTCACAACCTCCTTGTTTCATTGTATTGTCTGTAATGCAATACAATGTTTAAATGTTGTATTCAATTTGATGTTATCAATATGAAAGATAGAAGAAGAGCAATAATAATAAAAAAAAAGTTTTAAAAATAAAAATAAAAAATAATATGAAAAGTAGATAAACAAGAATAAAAATAGTAGAATTTCCAAAAATCTTAATAATTCGCTGGTCCCTTGAAAAAATGGCTTTAAATCGCTGCATTAGGGTTCCGCATCCAAATGGTAAACACTACACCGTATATCTCTCTATCTATCACTGGAATTGTATAGATAGACTGTTGAAATTTTTGGATCAGTGGTATTACGATGGTTGCTATAACAACACATACTAAAAATTAAAATATGTCCCGATAGTGACATGAATGACGCCTTTTAATTTTCTAGACGATTTTCACGCTTCACATTAGAGTTCAGAATTTTTTAATTAAATTCAAAAATTACTCACTCTTATTAACGCTTTTTTACATAATACTATAATTATTTTAGAAATTCGATTATGGAGTCTTTTCTTTATCCCTTGATCTACCATTTGTATATGGTGTACTACATCTGCACTTCCATATTTGTCAAAAAAAAAGGTCACTAAGCTTCTCGAGAAAGTTTTTATAAAAGAAATTTTTTAAACCTTAATTTTCACAAATTCCAAGATTATTGCAGAAAACCGACAATTGGGGTTTCTTTAAGGACCCCTTGGTCTACCATTTGTATATGGTGTACAAAAATTGTCATGAAACTTCCTAAGAAATCCCACAAGTGTCGTTTTTTAAACTCGATTTTCTATGTGTCCAAAGTAGTTTTACATATTCCACTGTTATAGTATCAAAAGGCATGTTTAGGAGCAACATTCCCATTCGGATTTTTAGTTGAACCTGGTCATCTTTCCATGGTATAAGCTCCTATTATTAATGTGAGGGTATATCGAAGCAGATCACTTCAATAATGGGTCCCTTTTCGACCCCCTTCCATCCTCTATGATTACAGACAACTGAAATGTAATTTAGGGATTAACCTCTCCACCTCTAACGAGTCTTTCTTGTCCATCCCTATCGAAATATCCCGGCATAACGTCACAAGAGAACCTTTACAGATTAAGCTGTTGACCTCTTGCGAGGCGATCTTGTCTATCCCTTCTGAATTCTTCCCTAGGCCATTATTGGAGAAAACGATGTCCACCCACACAAAACTCCTTATGCGTGATTAAGTCTACATTGAAACTGAAGATCGACCGCTATCCAGAGTTCGCAAACTAAAGGCCAAGCACCCTCTTGACCACGCATCCCTGGCGTATGCTGTTACCGTGGATTAGGGGAGCTGTTAACGACTAGTCCTCTATAACCACTAACTAGCCATTCAGGTTCTCGGCACAGCTGCCAACCACCTATACTTTACAAGTGTGTATAAGCTTCTGAATATTGAAAGTTTAAAAAAAAGACGACGGTTAAGTCGTTAACAGCGCTCTGTTAACAGTCAAAGGAGCTATGTTAAAAATATTGTTTTCGTCTCTGCTATTTAAATACGTATTTTCCTTCACATATATCATACATATGTATATATGTATGTACATTTCTGCGAATTCTTAACTCAAAAATTTTTCTACGAACTTCTCACTTAAGAAAAATTAACTAAATTGTAAATTCTCATATATGAGCACTTGCGTGAAAAACAAAATATTTTTGCATTTATCCACTTTTGGATAGAAAGGAAAAACATAAACCTACTCACTTATAAATGCACAAACCCAAACACTAGTCTCTCACACATGTATGAGAAGAAGCAGAAAAAAACTGAAATGTACATACTCACACATGATTGAACGGTGAGTGAGCATTTCGGTACTCTGCTTACAATACAGAAACAGTACCGTAAGTCTTTCTCAAACATAAAGAATATATTATTTGAAAAATTGCGTTTCTTAATTTAAAATGAAATTAAAATTAAATATTTTAAAATCATCGGTCAATTAACATAAATATGAAAATATTAATTATTGTGAAAATAAATATAAATACTAAAATTAAAATTAAAATGCATAAATAACAATTTTGAATTCCATAATTCCATAATATTCATTTAAAAAAAATAGATTAAAAAATAATCTGTCAAAACATGTTAATTTTATTTTTAAATGGGATTAAATATATTTTCATTACATTATAAAAACTTACGTTTTTATTTTGTATTTTTTTTTTTACCCGACAATTTTATTTTGGAAACCAGCATTAACCTAAGCGTAAACAAACTACAAGGGGAAAGAGTAAACAACATGAAAGACGTCCAGTAAAATGGTTTATAAAAAATTGTAAAAAATTCTGCTGTTTTTACTTTAGTTTCTGTTTTTTTTTTTTTTTTCAAATGGTGCTTCATTATTCAAAGGTGCATTATTATTCAAAAAATTCTTTCAGAAAAAATACAGAAAAAATTTGCTGTAAATGTAAATTTTCTAAAAGCCAACAATATTTCTCTCTACATTTCTTCTTGCTTTTTTTTCGTGCAGTCAACAAATATTCAACCCTGTTCTTTTTATTTCATTTGTTTGTTTTTTATCCTCATCCACAATTTTTTTATTTTGTTTACTTATGATGGATGTACGAGTAGAGTATTTGAGTGCGTTGATGAGACTGGACTTTAAAAGTTTGTTGATTACGAGCGTAAACAGATGGGAAAATATCATTGATTTTGAAAGAAATTATTGCGGAAGAGTGAGAAGATTCGCTTGCAATGCTAGACATTTTGTATAAATAATTACATTTAAATTAACAGGGCTTTAAATGGATTTAAGAGTTGAGAAGAGAAAAAACAGGAAAACAAATTAAACACTTGAACATTAGGAGAAGAAATAAAAAATATAGGCTATTGCTTTTAAAATGTGGCTTTTTTAACAAAAATAATAAATTACCATGTCATTTTTGGTTTTGACCATGGCTTGAAATTAATTCTCCCATCTTTCTGGGAACAAGAATCCATCCAACTTTTTACATCCTCAAAAGAACGAAGCTGCTCAGCTGCAGAGCAGCCGGATATTTTCTCTCTGTTTCTAAACTTTTAGAAGACTAGACCCAGCTGAAACCACTTAATGCGCATGACATTGAAACCATATATTATACAACGTTGATGCAACGCTACGTTACATTTGGTATAAACGCAATGAACGATATAACATACCTTACGCCAAGCATGGTAAATGAAATCATAAAATCCTACAAACCCGCTTCTAAAATGGTAATCTTTTTACTCTAATTGCTACAACATGTTTAATCATGTTGAATAAAAAATAAATCAATCAAGTGCGAGTCACACTTACACACGTAGGGTTCCGTACTATGTTCAGTACAACTTTAAAAGTACAAGCTGTTACAAGTTGTTATCTTTAATTTTTAATTATTTTTTTATACTAGAGCATAGTACTTAATACCCTATCAAATTGCTCAAATTCGCGACATCTAAGGAACACCCTTTTATTTTTATTATTTTTTTTTTCGTCACTTGTTGTTATAGAAGACATTGTTAAATAAAATCTGTGTACATTTTAAGATCAGAACAAAATTGTCTGTTTAATTATTTAGTAACTGTTATAGAGGCCGTGGCAACACATTCTCTGCAATAATTTCAAAAATCTACCTATTACAAAACACTTTCTGTGAAAATTTCAAGAGTCTACCTATTATAGTTCAAAAATTAGACCATATAGATGCATATCATTATACATCATGGTATGATTTTGCTATTTTATATAGAGGCCGTAGTAATGTGAAAATTTAAAAAAAATTATATATTATTAACGGATATACAGACGGACGGACAAACATTGTAGCGAAAACAATAGGGTTACATTTTTACCCTTTGGGTACGGAATAAATGGGTAACAACAGATAATTTTGTTAAAATCTGAAATCTGTATTATTTATTTTATATTTTAAATTGTTTTTTATCTTTCTGTAAATCGCAATCGTTCAACAATAGTGTATTATTTAAAAATTTAAAAAGATTTATTTCTCAACTAGCTGTGCCCACACACGTTGTGTGCGTCCTAACAATATTTTGTTCGATTTTGCTTTGAAAGTAATCCACACCAAATTTTAAGACTCTTTCTTCTATAGTATATATAAGGGTACCCATCCCTGGATAAAATTCTAAAATACTAAAAACTATTATAAAGCTTACAAAGGCGTTTAAAATATCCCGCTTTCAAATTTTTAAAAACTCTTATTTTTTTGCTAAAATTAATTAACCAACACAGTCGATGTATTTGGGTGTATGTTTGCATTCGCCGAAGTTTTTTTGGATACAAAAGACAAGGAGAAAAAACACGTATGTATGTGTGTATGTAAGCAGAGTAGTAGGCATCATTCAGGTTCATTTAACATTTAACAGTTTCGTGGTATGCCACACAGTGACAGAAAAAAGGACAACAAAAGTGATGGAGTGTGTGGTGTTGACGAGTTCTTTTGTTTTTTTTACGTCAACACAAATACAACAAACATTTATTTATACTCCTATGATGGATGCAATAGATATTTTTTATTCTTTCAACTGAAATAAAAATTTGGTTTGTTTAAAGACATTTATCCTGTTAATGGAATCTATGCGGACAGGATTGTTTTCATGAAATCCGTCTATGTGTAAGTGTGTTTGATGGGAACTAAATTGAAAATATAAATTTTGTTTAAAAACGAAAATACAATTTCATAAATTCCAATCATGACTTTTGAAAGTTGACATACATACATAAGTGTCTACCCATTCCGGTTCAAAAATAACGCTACAAAAATCAATTTATGCCTCTTTCGCAAAACCCTTTAAATTTTATTTCTTATATTTATTGCCATAGCGACAACAAATATACTTTCGGTACACCCTATAAGTTTAAGTATTTGTTGTTATAGCCGCAACAGTAATACAACTTGTGTGAACTAGTCTACCATTTACGGTTGCAGAGATAGAAAGCGCTGACAGACAGACATTGTACGTTTTTACCCTTACGGTACGGTACCCTAAAAAGTAAAGCAAAAAAACGTGGTTTGTTTGTTGGTGTTTTGTTGATGTTTTAATATTCTGTAATATTATTCTATTAACATCATAATTCTCATTGTGTTTTGTAGAATTTTATTACTTATAGAGTATTCTTGGCTTCTCTAAAATTAGAAAAAAGGTTTCCTGATGATCTGGCCTGAGCAAGCAGTGAAATACGTATAGGGACTAGCTCTTTCCCCCAACAAATAAATTGCATTTTTATTATAAAACGTTATGGGTAATTAGCATAATATTAAATAATTAATATTTAAATTCCCAAAAATTTTATTAATAACAAAAAATTTTTTGTTTCTGAAGTTGAAAGCAGTCCAACTAAACTGGCTTATCGGCAGAAATTCTACTCTCGCTTTAGATTGCAAGCTTTTATTATACAAGTCAATTTTAAAGCCAATTTGGTGTTATGGTATTCAATTATGGTGCACTGCCTCAGATAGCAATGTAGAACAAAATAGAAAGGCGCCAAAATAAGATTCATCGTATGATTACATCTCCTCCTTGGTATATAAAACACTCCAACATCCATTGAGATCTAAACCATCAGTTAAAACAGAAATTGCGAAACTTGCCTTAAGGTATTTAAACAAGCTTGAAACTCATCCAAATCTGCTGGCCCGTAACATACTAAATGAACCTGGTTACATTCGACTAAGAAGGAGGGACACTTCTTCTGTCATCCGTATATCAGAGGGATGAGCGGCAAATAACAGTAACGGTAAAACATACATTTTTTGGTCTAGCACTGGTTGGAATTAACAAGTATATTTATTGTTTTTAGACTTAAGATGTGAGTAATTATTGATGGTTCAAAATATATTGAAGATACAATAAATAAAAAATGCAAAAAAAAAGAAAACTTGTTGTTTAGTGACAATTTTCAACTTAAACTTAAGGACTTTTTTAGTTTTTCCACCTAGCGAGCAGAAAAATTGCAGCGCTGTATCATATGATATTTGAATGTATTTAATTTAAAATAACGGTAACCAATCATCTCTTCTTTTGGCTTTCCATTCCGTTAATTTAAGTCATACAAATTAGCTACGATTTATTTTAGTTTTTGTCACATCGGCAAACAACTTTAGCGATCAAAAAATGCAACTCTTTTACAAGTTTATTAAAATTAAATTATCATGGTGGAATTACTACTAGAAATCATTTTTGCCGAATATGTGAAAACATGTGTCCTGAAGAACACATGTTTTCACATATTTCGCAGTACTTACTTGCATGGACTAACTCGAGTACGCGCCAACAATTGTATGACATAAAATCAGTGACTTCATTTTAAACATTGCTTTTCATTCCACACCATAATTGATTCTTCATCATGTTTAACCCTGCAGTACTAATGTTAGTCATTAACACTAACATCGTTCTTGTTTTTTTTTTTTTTTGTCATCATATCTATCGCTTTCAGTCTTTCCGTAATCTCCTCGGTTTAACTTCTAGAGTAAGAATTGGTTTTTAGTTTTGAAGGACATGTTCGTCAAATTGAGTATCAACCAGTCTTTACCATCATATTTTTGTTTTCAAATAAAAATTCTTATTTACATTATTTGCGCAGTGAAAATGATTTTAAACCTCTCACAGCAAGAGAATACCATTGGCTGAGATTACGGGAAGACTGAGAGCGACAGATAAGAAATATGCACGCAAAAAGAACAACGATGTTAGTCGAAATGACTTATTAGCACTGCAGGGTTAACTGTTGGTAGCTAATATCTAGGAGAATATGGGTGTTTTAGTGGCCCACGTACAAAATTTATTCCATCAGATCCAAATAAATATAATTTTCTGTCGTCGGTCGACAAGACACAACTGTTGACACTGTCGATAATTTTGACTTTGCCATCTTATAATTTTTTGAAAATATTACAACCTTTGATTTTTGAATTCTTATATATTTTATTACGCCTACATTTTGCAGCACATATATCAGATTTCGCTTATTTTTATTGCATTAAAAATCGTTTTCACGTATGTTCAATTTCTAATGTATGTACATAGGAGTATGTAATAGCTGATTATAAATATTGCCAAATGCTTATAAAAATAAACAAACAGAGGGTTAAAATCGTTATATCCGAGTTTTACTGTAGATATACGAAAAAAGAAATCCCAGCAACTACAAGAAACAAAACTCACAAAAATTCCCAAGATAACTTATCTCGCTTCCACGTTTGTTTGTTGCTTTGTGTCGATTTAAGTGTAAAACAGTGTGTCAATTTCTTTGTCTCTCAACCACAAGCTCATATTTTCATAAACGACATCACTATCAAGAATTTGTCTATTATGTTGTATTTGTGTCTTCTCATTTTCCTTTTCTTTTTTGATTTTTGTTCTCCTAATGGGCACCATTATTATTCTTTATAGTGTATTTACATGTATTTGTTACAACAAATTGCACACATATGTCACATTTAGTGCAAAATGACTTTGTGTGGTTTTGTGAAAATTGTCTCACAAGGCACAAACATTAACACACGCACGTACATATTGTACTTATACATATAAACATTAATTAAACATTGAAAATATTAAATAGATGTATAGGTAATGTTGAATAGAACTTTTTTAAAGTATAATCCCAGCAATATCGTTTAATAACGTTTGATAGCAATTGATTTAAACACAAACACATGTTTGTTGCGATACTTATGAAAGCGTTATTGAAAACGCGTAATATTAAGCCAACCTTTATAAACAAAGAGATCAAAAGAGAATATGATATCATACTGGATCCTTATACATAGAAAAGTAAATTAAGCCAGTTAATCTGCCAGTTTCATAGTAACATCAGACCTTCCCATTGGAGGCTGCGGGCTAAAAACCACGCCCACCTATATTTTTTTACGTTGTTTTCATTTTGTTTCGGTTTTAATGATTCTATTTCGCCTTTTTTTGTTAAATAAACAAGCGAGGGCTGATTTTTTGTAATTTTTAGGTTGGTAAGGTTTTTCTGCTTTGATTTGTATTAACGGCCTTTATAGAAAGGAATACATATAGAGGTAGCCAATAGATCCATAAGGTGCCCACTGGTACAATAGCCCATTTGGGGGGGTCAATATGAGGAAACTTTTAATGGATTTGTTTGCTTTAGTCTCACAATTCGATATAGAATGCAGAAAGGTCGTAATTTTTACAAAAAAAATTTCAAAAAATTTTACAAAATGTTACAAAAACTTTCAAAATAAATGTCACAAAAAATTTTATAAAAAAAAATTTACAAACAATTATAAAAAAATACAAAAAATGTTCAAAAAATTAAAAAAAACTATTTAAAAGTAAATAAATGAAAAAATATTTTTTTTTTCACGCACGTGCTCATATATGAGAAATTACAATTTTGTAAATTTTTCAAAAATTAAAAGATCGTAGAAATTCGCATAAATGTATGTATGCGCAATTGCCGGCGTATGCAGTGACAAAGTGTTTTAGAAATCTCATTTATGAGAAAAAAGCAACAAACATTTATGAAAAAGAGCTAATGAGAATGAGCTAATTGATCACTTATTACATATGAATAACACGAATATTCTTCGTTCCTGTATGTACGAGTACATATGCTACAAAACAAACAGTTACACTCATTTAAGTGTGATCGTAGGCAGAGTATTTTTTGTTCTTCATTTATTTATTTTAGAAATCTCATTTATGAGAAATAAAAAATATAAATGTTGAAATTTCAACGCTCATAAATGAAAAACTCTGAACCCTGGTGGTAACTAATCATTTTTATTTAAAACTTCAAAACAAAAGAGCCCTTTAACAAGTTTTTATACGAGTCTTTACTCGTATAAAAACTATATACGAGTAAAGACTCGTATAAAAACTTGTTAAAAAAACTTGTTTTGGTTATTTTTCCCCCTTAAGATCAAAATTTAGTTTTTAGCATTGTTTTTAATTGTTATAATTTTTGTTTACGTTTCTATATTTGTAGTTTTCATTGAATTCTTTAATTATATTCGTTGAGTTTTTCAAACTTTGTATTCCGTTTTGTGTTTTTTTGTTGATTTTTGTTGCAAACTATACAAAATAAAAATAGTTTTTACATCGTAAATTAAGCAATTCATAAGTAGTTTAAAGTTTTGATTAATAAAAATTTGTTATAAACATCGTAAAAAAGAATTTATTTTAATTTAAAGGAAGCAGAGTGGATTTCAGTTGGAAATTGAAGCAGTTCTACAGGTGCAGCAACCGTGTTGTACTAGCTTTAATAGTTATCCTATAATATTTCAATATTTGTCAAACTTTTGTAAAGAATTTGTTATTTTTATTTATTTTCTATACGAATTTTTTAAAGGTTGCAAAGCAAATATTGAAAGCTACCAAGTATTTGCCTATTCGTTTTATTAAAAGTATTTTTAAAGCAACTTCTATTTAAATTATTTAAAAAAAACACTCAATCACATTTCATCATCCAATCAAAGAATATGCAAATATAATGTGGAACTAAATAAAATATCATACATTTATCATTGTATGTTGTTGTCTGGGCCACTTCATATGAGCTGCTCTTGAAAAGAGTTTTTTTCAGTTCTACAGTAACTTTATTAAAACCAGCGAAGTGCCTTTACGTACAACACACGAGCGATAAATAGTTTCCTAAAACCAACAGTTTTATTTATACCTCAAACGAAATCAGTGATTTTATTGTTTAAACTAGCTGTGCCCGCCACTTCGTGGGCGTCCTGGCAATATTACGTTCGATTTTGCTTTTATAGTACTTCAGTTATGGTTTATGTATTTCTATGTGGTCTTAAAGTTGTGTACCTCGCACGTTCAAATTCTTTTAGAGCTTGGTATTTCTTTAAATTTTGTTTAATTTTTACATGGTCTTAAAGGTCTAGTTAATACCTACGAAATGATACTTTAATCTTTAAATTATGTTTTAAAATGATCGAGTTATAAGCAATTTAAATTTAGCAAAAAATGAGCAAAATTTAAAATATTGTGCAATAATTTGAAGATTATATATTTTCTGAGTTAAAAACTCAACGATTTTAAATTTAAAAATTGTTGAGTATTTTAGCCTAAAAACGACCATCAATCTTGATTTTATAATAGAAAAAAATTTTCATAAGAAATATATAAAAATTGTATATCTTTGTTGAAGCTAACTATTCGTACGTACGTTTAAAGCAAATTTCCTTATAGAAGATGGAGGTCCTTCAGTTTGACCCATTTTACATCGATATTTTGACTTGAGCCTTAAATTTTTTGTATGTTCTAAAATCCCAAAGCTGAGACCCGAAAAAGAAGACTGCTGTAATAAAGCCATGTTTTCCAATTATTGCTGAAAATATTTTATGAGCCTACTTCATATGAAGACTTAATGGGCAAAATACTAAAAATTTTGTATCTTCATTTTGGGAATTGCGGAATTTAATTTACCTTAATGTTGCAGATTTTTTACTATTTGAAAATTTAAACTTATAAAATTTTTGTCGCATATTTAATATTTTTACTTTTCTTATGCAGGTGCGAGGTACCCAATTTCGAGACCATATAGCGCCACCCCCCAAAACTTAAGCTTAGGTACTCTTCTGATATGATCATGTAAAATTTTGGATCAATCGGTCTAGCCCTTTAGAAATGGTTGAATTATTTTCAAAATATTTTGATTCTGCCCCACTGTGCACTGTTGAAGTTATTCGTTAAAAACAATGTTGACTACTTTTAGAAAATGCCGTGGAAACACAAGAAGCTTGATTTAGTTCATTCGGTTTTCGAATGCTGATTTTATTTTCTTGAATTGCTTTTTATTTTATTTTGTTTTCCTCTACTTCTTCCTCTACGTGGTTCGTTTTTTAAGTTGTCAAAAAATATAAAATTAATAAAACGTCAAGCACATTCAACACATTCATTTCAGCATTTTTATGCTTGAATTATCCATGAATTTAGTTATCAAATTTCCAAAAAAAGAAATAAAGAAAATTACTCATTTTTAAACACGCATACCATACACGCATGTTTCACACACACATTCATTCATTCTTCGTCTGAGGAATGAAACAACTTATGTATGTAAGTATGTATTTTGATAAAAACATTGCTTCAAAGCGTCTTAAATAACTATCTCTGTTTTTTTTTTTTTTTTTCTTGAAACAGAGAATTTAAATTTGGCAACTTTGCTTTTAACCGATTCGACAGTTCTTGATTGTTCTGAAAATATTTTATTTTGCACAATTATCATTAAGAGTTTCAGATTGGAAATGCTGCTCTAAGGAAAATACATCATGATTTTAAAAATGCTGTCTTCACTATCCTTCACAATCGTAAAGAAAAAACAAATTTCTTTTCTAGTCAAAAAATCGTTGTCACTTAACAACTGCAATTCATTTAAAGACATGATTACACAGGGAGACAAAAAAACTTTGTTTTAAATACATGTGATAACAGCTTGATTGCTACGCTCAAGCTAAAGTATAATCAAGTGATTTCGTATTATCACTATATATGTATGTATGTAATGACAGAGTTCTCAGCCTTTAATCTAGATATATTTTTAGAATTGGCGCTGGTTCTCGCGTGTGACCGTTATATCAAACATAAGACAAAATCGGTAAAAATCGGAAAATCTATTCACATTGTTTTCAAGTCTTACAAAAATCATTTTTACGGTCTTTATAGCTAAGGTTTCATAGATATAAAGAAAACATTAATTTAATATTTTTGTTTTCAAGTCATATAAAATTTAAAACGGAAGTATCCCGCCCTCAGTTTACACCATAGAAATAATAGCAATACACATGTATGAATGTTATAAATAAAACGAGCTATTTTTCACAAGAATATATGTTCAAGATCTAATTTTATTTATTGGCATTTCGTTTGACATAAAATTTTAGCGGTAGCACACTTGTATTTTATGGTACGTATCCATCAATTGTTGCCAATTCAATTTCTAGTGTGGTGAAAATTAAAAATTCGTACAAAAATGTATTCAAGTTATCAAGTTTTTAAAAATGATAAGAAAACGCCAATTTTATCAAATTAAAATTATTCATTATTCAATATAAAAAACAATTCCTTAAATACAAACGAAAAAGAATACAATCATACATCACATTTAATGAAATTATCTAAAGACATCATTATTGTTTACTCCCCAATTCAGCTCCATATTTGACTAAACAACATTTGAACTTAGGACGAAAAATATATGCACCAACCAAAAACAAAAAATTAAATTATTTCGTTTATTTTCCAAAAATAGCGTTGAGGTCTGAACATTGTATGAATTATTCAAGAGACGAAAATTATTGTTACAGTCCTTAAACATATAATAACATAGAGGTTCATACTTACGAGCGTTTAAATAATCGTACATTTAAAACGGGGTTTTCAATAAAGGCTGGTCGTTGTTGACAGAATGTGAGGGCCTTGAGGGCAGCGTTTGCTCTGATGTTTATTTTTTAAATTACCATGGCAAGTTACAACCCTAAACAGCACCTCCAAATGGTAAAAGGATTTTGGAATGAAAGAGGTCATGCGAAGTGTGCCGTCTCAATGGTTGTATGATCCAACATTGTATGATCACACACACAAAACTACAACGAAAGTTTCTGTTTCATCAGTAGTTATCTGTAATATAAACTAGACAGTTGCATGAGCAAGCTCATCAAATGGGTGTGCTCATAAGCTCATGAGCAAGTGGTGATACTCGAACACAAACTAACTTACTGAACACATGCTTATTCATACCATACTATTAGTGACCTAACTCTCTTCGTATCATAAACGCAATGAGCTGACCGAGTAAAATGAACTTTCTCATATTCGAAACACTCAGTGTGTTTTGTTTAGTAGTTATGTAGATCTTTTGAATAAGACTTATTGCGTTTTTCTTGCACTGGTGGTTTTTTGTTTTATGTGCAATGAACAGCCTTGAATTCAATGAAGTATTGCAATGAGCGTCTTATGAGCTTCGTTTTTTGTGCTCGTAAGATTATGGAATTATATGCTCTGAAAGCTGTTTGCATGAGAAGTCAGTGTGATGTTCAATGGACTAAATACATTTTTATGTTGTAAAAAAGCATTGTGTTTAGGGTTTTCCAAACGTTTATCTGCTCCCTATTTTTATCACCTATATCCGACACAACCTTTATATTGAAAAGGGTCTTCAAAGTCCATATGCGACTCAACCGAGTACACGAGAAGACAAAGATGCTTATAGGTTACAGTCGGTATCCATATTAATATACTCACTGAACCATTAAAAGGTCGCCCGTTTCCGGTGTACTCAATCCCACAACGTATTAGAAAAAAAAGCTGCATAGTTCGTATGAGTAATAACTTCTTGGAGAAGCCTTTCCTTTCACTTTTAGTCGTAAAAAATCAAATCGAATATTCAGAAACTCTACGTGTCTTATTCTCTTTACCATACCTTACTTTCCCAGTTATAACACAATGGACTGAATGAGTTGATCACTGTTCTAGTTAAATAAATTTTCGGAAGGCTTCTTCATTTGCGTTTTAATATAACAAAGCTTTGATCAACATCCTTAAAAACTATACTGGATCTGTACGACCATGCGAAGTCAGCAGACATTTTAACGATGTCATATTCCATACACAATATTATACGTGGGACTTTGAATAAAAAAGAGAATTTCATCAACACGCCTATTTTGGAAAACCCTTTACATACATTCATTTAAGTGCATGTTAGGCTACATTGGAGCATATGTTGCAAAATTTAACACCCACAACTACTTAACTTGTCCTTCCTTGCTTTTATATTTTTACTATCTAAGAATATTTTTATTTTCCTAATGCATGTCAAGCACACATAGTTTTTCTTTGTCAGCAGCTATTGCCTCTCCAACTACTACCTACTACTCGTACTACTACTACTGGTACCTCCCGTACAATTGATGGCTGATGATGGTGCCGGTGCATCAGAATGATAAAAAATCTACGACAAATAAGTAAATAGCACATGCAGTACTATTAAGTTACGAGAAGACATATTTTTCGCTTTTTATTATTTAGTCAAATATATTCTCATGCACTTTCTCGTATGCACTTGGAAAAAAATATATTCATAAACAGAGAGTGATATGGATATTGTTTTTGTAACAAATGGAATATTCTGGTTCTACTAAACAACAGCATTAATGATAAACATATGAAAACATAATGATATGAAATTAAATCACAAGTTCTTTGTTAAAGAAAAAAGAAGGAAACAAGAACAAAATCTGTTAAAGAATAAAATTTATAAAATATAAGTTTTTATTTAATCGATTTGAAAAACTCATCGCACAGATATAAAATCTAGGAAAAAATTATTGAATTTAAAATGTCTATTAATATTAAAAGATGGAAAAACTACTGACGATAAGTATTTGGAATTTAGGAATTTATATTTGTGCAAAAATAATCAGAGGTTCATCAATTTAAATTGATTATGATGGTTAACAAAATTTTCTGAAAAGATCTTTAATGAGTCACTGTGATGACAGATGAAGCACAAATGTTAAAATCAAGCAATTTATAATAAATCAAAGAAGTTTCTGAAAGTTGAAAGACCTAGATTAACCTAGATTTAGTGAATAAGATTTTTTTATATATACTTAAATGTTCGTATATTATAATGTTGACATAAAAAGAAAAACTACATGAATGGAACAAAATTTCTCGAATTCTATTAATTGAATTTGATTGAGACACTACCCAAAGTAGATAGATACGAATTATACTGAAGATGTTGCGATCCACAAAATGCATTTCGAAATTAAAAAAAATGTTCTTTCAAACCTATTGACTAGTTAGTGAGAATATAAAAACTTAAAGTCTGTGCATTCTCTTATTATAAATAAAATTAGTTTTATAGCACTTTCCCAAACGAATTCAAATAAATCTACGAAGAAAAATGTTTGAAAATATATATTTTAAATAATTTATTTAAAAATCTTTCTATGCAATTTTGCATTTATATATTTTTATATTTTTAGCTGTGCCCATACATGTGGTGTGCGTCCTGACAATATTTTGTTCGATTTTGCTTTGAAAGAAATCCACACCAAATTTTAAAACTCTTGATTTTAATGTTCTTCACGTATACGTATTTACTTTATATAAGGTTGACCATCCCTGGGTAAAATTCTAAAATTTATATAAAATTGAAAAATTATAAAGATTATTGTAAAGCTCTGTAAAAGGCGCTTAAAATATTTGTTACAATTTAATTCCACAAAGTAAAAATACAAATCAAATACATATTTTATTCAATCGACTATTTGGCCGTAAGTAAGTAAGTAATTCAGATTTTGTGATTATTGTAAAACAGCGCCATCTATTGCACAACAAAAATAAAAGATGCCTTAAACTATACAGTACCTTTTAATCGGTAAAAAAAAATGTGCGTACTTTCACTGCTTTTTCTCCACTTTCCCTTGGAAATAAGATATTTTTGCGAAAAAAAGAAAACTTTATTGGAATCAGGATACTAAGGTACCTCCTCACAATATTTGGTTAAAATCCATTCAGTAGGTTTTACGTGATGCGAACACAAAGAGAAAGATAGACAGACAGACAGACAGACAGAAAATGAGTTACTAATTTATTATATGTGTAGATCGCGCAATTTACATTCCAAAAACGAATGTTTGATTGTTTTCAGAATACAGCCGCATGTCTTACTACTAAGAAAGGCCCACTAAGTGTCATGCTACTAGGGGAAGCCCATTTAAGTTATTTGTTTAACACCTACAGAATTTTTATTTATATATAAAAAATGAATATTAATTATAAATTATCAGAATTAAGTTTAACCTCAATATCTTCCTCTTTATGTTCATAGCAGCAAGATGTAGAAATTATTAATATTCAAATATTTGAAATCAATTTTTCGCAAACAAAAAATTATTTAATAAAAAATTATTTTATTGTGATAGTTGCTAGAACAGCTTTACTCGTAATTAATTAAGCCAAGTGAGATTATGAAATAATCTTTTGTGATTCATTACATGGTACCAAAAAATTAAAAACCACTGCTATCGATATACGAGTATGATACTCATCATAAGGCTCTTTTGCATTAAATTTTTAAACTTTAAGATTGAGAATACTGAAATGGAAAAAATTGTTTTTCTTTTTTACCTTCGTTGTGTTGTGTGCTTCGAAATTTTGTAATAAAAAAACATATTTTGTACATACCTGAAAATAGATATAAAAAAATAAAAATGATGTCACATTACTATTATATATTATTGATTTTTATCTATATATATAAAAAAAAGTTAAGACATTGTGTTAGACACTGATGTTCTTTGGAATGCGTGAACCGTTTTTTTTTTTCTGCAAAGTTTATATGAAAGGTGACGTCAATACCAAGGTTTTTATGTACAAACGGTCTCTGTATGTGCATTGCTTCATGAGTTATAGCCAGAATAGTTGGCGTGGTACCCCCCATACAAAGTAAAAAATTATTATCGTGTATCTAGAGAACTGCAATAGGTAGCGCCTTGGAATTTTGCATAAGTAACCCCCATATTAAGATACATTGTGTAGAGAAACACAGACTGAATTTGAATGGAGGGCGTGGTACCTCCTATAAAAAGTGAAACATTATTATAGCATACCTAGAGAACTACATTAGGTATAGTCTTGCAACTTTGCACAAGTAACCCTCATACTAATGTGCATAGTCTAGCAAAATACAGACTGGATAAGAATACTGGAAGTGGCACATCCCATTAAAAGTAAGAAATTGTTATCGTGTTAATACGTATAGTCTAGCAAAAAACAGGTTGGATGGGAACATTTTTGACTTGAGAATAGCGTGCGTTTTCGCGTTAAAATTTTGTCATACTTTTCTTCCAAGTGTTTATTGTATTTTTTGTGGATGGGTAGAGCGAAGCGCACCGGGGATAGCTAGTACTTTATATAAGAAATAGTTTTTATCAAAACTTGAAATATTTTCCACTTTGATATCCTCAGCTAAAAATTGTGTTGTCTATTATTAGCTTAAGATTCAATAAAGGAACAGAAACTGTTGTTTTTTTAATTATTGTGATATAAGAAATTAATATTGAAAAATTAATAACAAACATTTAATCGTAAAAGAAAGATTTAGAATAAAGAGTTTAAGAAAAGCTACAGATGTAAGTTAACAACTATTTAGAGAACTTAAATTAAAATAATTTTATAAAGTAAAACTAGGAATGTAAATAAGTTTATGCGTCTGAATTTTTTTTTTTTTTTTCAGCAAAATAAAACAACTTTACAAAATTATTTGAAAATTTTAGATTTTGAAGCGAAATCTTAGTTCAGTATTTTGAAACCATAAGAAGGAACATAATGATATCAAACATTATAATCGAATAAAATGCACATAAATACAATTTTTAAAAACTAAAATCAAGTAGATTTCTTAGACAGAAAAAAGGAATTTTAAGCTATCGCACTGTCGACGATTTAAAAATGTTTTGGACGGATGTTTTTTTTCCAGAAATTGACGGTTTTCTACTAATTTTATCATGGAATCTTCTTTAATCTTGGAGACACATACTGCATGGAACAAACATAATAAACGATCTATCTGAGGTCAGACCGTATTAGATATTCAATGCGACAGAATGCACCACATCAACACTTGGATTGACATGGCAATATGGTCTTTTGATCTGTGAGAACATTCTTTATTTTTCAGCCTTATCGTATAATAGACTGTTGCCGTTTTTACTCCCTGAGGAACGAAACTATAAAAACAAAATTTTCGAATTCAAGTTTTTAAGGCTACTCAGTGTTTTCTATTCATATTTTGTTCATTCTATATTAGTATAACAATTGCAAACATGTACATAGGTATTACACACATACATACATACAGTCGTATGTGTAAGTCACTTTTATATATGAACTCACTTATATTCGTATTTACGAGTACATACAAATGTATAAAAATTAGCAAATATTTTGAAAAATAATATTAAAAAGATATTCCATTCACAATAATCGTTTATTTTATATTTTTTAAATAGAGAAAGAACTATGGAGCTCACTGACTGATACAAAAAAAATAAAAATAAAAATAAATTATTAAAGTAAAAAATAAAATGCATTTCAACTTTTATTATACTCCCACGTGCATTATGCAGGACTGTTATACAATTTCCCATCTACGTAAGGACATAAATAAACTTTCACAAACACAAAGGATAGGCATGCATGGGTCATTGAATAACAAAGCACACAACCCAACCATGCAAAAATCCTGCATGAGAGGCTGATCGTCTGACTCATGGCCTGTCTCTATGCCTGTTTAACTCACAGCCAACCAAACCTTGCGAATGCAATAATTTGAAGGGCTAAAGGTTCATAATAAACTTGAATTTTAAAGCAACCCCAGAGGCAAACAATTTTCTTTTCTTCATACAAAAATCTATTTATAAAAAATTCTATTTTAATAAAATCTAATATAAAAAACTTCAATATTACAATTAATGGACAGGCAAACGAGTCTAAAAAGTTTTTATTAAATCGTTTAATGAGAATTTAATTGTACATTAATGTTGATTTAAGGCCAGACCAATTGTCTGCTTTTGTTTCCAAAATCCAACAAAATCGATGAATTATTTAATCAGTTTCAAATCTAATTTCGAAACGTATGTATTTTGTTGCCTCGAACTAAAATTATATTTTGCTTAGATCGTATGCCAACTAAGCGATGATGCGAAGGATTTATTGTTAAATTTTAATTTATTCAATAAATATTAAATTCACAAATTCAACCTACCTACCCCACTACTCATCATAACAAAACAATTTCAAATGACAAATGAACGTTGTCCGTATGAGTGATATAAATGACAGTGACTTTAATAAGTATACGTACGAATCTATTTTAAATACTCTAAGGACCAATTTTTGACTTCGTATTTATCTTTAAGTTGTATTTAAATATGAAAATTAGTTTTTCACCACGCTCTTAAATGAAACTTAAATGACCACTCTTGTGCATTTAAAGTCTATTTAAGTTTTACACATAACCATACGTTTTTATCAGCTTGTTTTTGTCCCAGAATGAAAAAATGTGTGGCCATTGACAGTATTTTTATTATTTTACACAAATTAATTAAAATATAATGATTCTTTTCTATAAAAATATTAATATTACATGTATTTCAACAATTTTGCTGTTTTTAAGTACATTTTAAGTATTTTTTTATGTTGTTTGTATTTTTTATCTGCAAAAACAATGAACTTTTTTTGTTAAACGGCTGCTTTCTGCAAAATTATCTGCATTTGTTTTGATATTTTGTGGTGCTACCATATTTTTACCACAATTAAGTAAGAACATTTAAATAAGACTGAAAAACTGAAACTGTATTTAAATACAACTTAAAATTAAATGAAAATTAACTAAATTCGCATTTACATACGAAGTCAAAAAATGGCCCTAAGTGTTTAAATTATGCGATTTGTGACGAT
Source organism: Phasia obesa (assembly GCA_949628195.1). Classification (NCBI taxonomy): domain Eukaryota; kingdom Metazoa; phylum Arthropoda; class Insecta; order Diptera; family Tachinidae; genus Phasia; species Phasia obesa. The sequence goes on along the minus strand of OX451218.1, from coordinate 146,564,134 downwards.
GAAAAATTATATATTCAAGGCAAAATTGCTTTAAATTGACGACGTTTAAATCTGAAAATTCCTGCATTTCTAACTGAATTACCTAGATTAACGCTACATAATCTTTGTGTGTGAAGATACATGTCGATTAATTATTAAGGATTAATTTAATTGCAGAGGAGCATTGTAGAAGATAGGCGAATACAAATTGAGCTTATCTTCTACCGTTCTCATACATACTCTAAAGAAATTTAAATCTTAAAACTTAGGAATTTTTAAAATTTTTTATCAGCACCCCATTTCTATCTCCGTTTAACGAAATAATAGTTTGGACATATAAAAGTAGAAAGAATTTTTTGCAATAATTAAATATGAAAAAGGTCTATCATGCCCCTCTTAAATCGCAAATATTTATTTATTTATTTATTTATTTAATTGTCAAAATATCTGTATTAAAACTAAATTTTGCTTTTATCTATTAACATTTCTTTTTTATGTCACTGTCCCTCTAGTGGATAGTGGTTGACTCGAGTGGAAAAAAAACTAATGTTAAAAAATATTGTTTCAATTAAATTTAATATTTACAAATAACCACTATTATGTATTTTTTATATTTTAATTTAGTAATAAATAGAAAATTTATTTTATTTCAAAACCATTTTAAATTAACATTTGCGCGAACAAAATCCCCAATCGTCGATTAAAATATTCATAAATATTTAGTAATTAAATTTTTGTAATTTTTCTCTTATTCGTTTGGTTGCGGCTTTTTGTTGTCATTGACTTTAACAAAACTTTAAAATATTCCATAAACAATTAGGTTAAAATACATAAAAAATATTTTTTTTTTTTTTTTTGGAAAAAAGGTTATAAAAAGGTTTTATAAAGCAATATGATAATTTGGCCCTTAATATACACATACATATGTATGTGTATGTATATATGTGCCGTACCCATGACTTTGAAAGTGATCTAAGTCAATATTTTTTAATGAATTAAAAAAATATTTTAATATTGTTTATCATTTTAATATGAATGTTATTAGTCTTGATTAATAAATAAAATGACATGAAAACCTGAAATTAAAAATTTCATTGAAATAATTATTGAACAAGTGATTGGCCTATAACTTTTTTCGCAAATTTTATTCAATATACTTGAACTATCAATAATTACTCATATCTTAAGTCTAAAAAAATAAAACTTGTTAAGTCCAACCAGTGATGGACAAAAAAACTGTATGTTTTACGGTTACTGTTACTCTGATGTACGGATGAGAGAAGCAGTGACCATCCTTCTTAGTCGAATGTAACCAGGTTCATTTAGTATGTAACGCTAAGGGTGTTAGTTTAGCAAAACAAAGGTTGTATTGGAATAGTGGGCGTGGTACCTCCCATACAAAGCTAGCAATTATTATCGTCCACCTCGAGAACTACAATAGGTAGAGTATTGAAGCTTTGCACAAGTAAGCCTGATACTAAAGTTCATAAAATACAGACTTTAAAAAATTATTATCGTATTATTACGCACAGTGTAGCAAAAAACGGATTAGATTGGAACAGTGGGCGTCATACCTTGTATATAATCTAAAACATTTTTTTTTTTTTTAAGAGAAGTACCACTCAGGCAGTTAATGCCTACATTAACTGTGGTTCTTCCTTTGGAAAGGGATAGTAATAGATAAGACAGATGGTTAGTGTGATAGTAAAGCTTCGATTCTGGCAACACTGCAATTGCACGTTATGATTATTTTTAGAACAGTATTGCAGCGCCCCTAGTGTTATTTAGGCGAATTAGTTTGAAGCTTCACCGGCGATTTAGTGCTACGTGAGATTAACGTACGTTAAAGACTGGCTATACTTTTCTTAAAAGTGTTTATTGTATTTTTTTAATGAGTGTAGCAAAGCGCACCTGGGAATAGCCCGTTAAAAATATGTCTGTAGTAATAGAATCTATTTTCAATCATTATCGCCGTCGAATGATTTGGAATAGATGATCGGCATAAATATCGAAAAATTTTTCTCTTAAACCAAAATCCGTTTAGTACTTAAATAAAAACCAACATAAAACAAATAATTTTTTGACAAATAATTTTTTGTCAATAACCTAAAAGTTACTATTAATTAATTTAATTTTTTTCAGTTTTAGCTTAGACCACTTACAAAATAATGGGCACATATATAGACATATAAAAACATTAAACTGCTGTTACAGTCTAACAATTTGTTTAGAAATAACTCAAACAACTGAGAGCTTTTCATACAAATTTTCTAGACGAAATGTTCGTCTGCAGTACAATAAAAAAAGCCCTTGAAAATAAAATCATAAAAAAGTTTCTATGATTTTTATTTTTCCACATAAACACATATGGACATGTGTATGTATGTATGTACTTAAATTCCATTAAGCAACAGAAAATAGTTTAAAAAATTTTATAGTTGCACACAATACAATGAGTGGACGAATACTGTAATGTTTCTGGTGGCAGTAATGGAGGTGTTAACTGTATTATTGCCTTTTCATATTTGAAGGTTCAAAGGTGTGAGTTTGAAAACACATACATTTCTATGCATTTCAATACTCATTAAACTGGTGCGAATAAACTCAGCAAACACGCAAACTTTAATTGTGAATTATTTTAAATCAAAACCTTTGCTCAAATTGTGTGCGTTAGAAAATATTTTGAAAATAACTTGAAGATAGCCTTCTGAAAAAAAAAAATTAAATTGAGAAAATTTTGAGAAAAAGTTGATATGTAAGCTTTTCTTTTTTTGCTGTGGTTTTTTGTGTTTCGAGTTTCAGCATTTCAAGATAAAGGAAAAGAAAGTTAAGAAGGGAGTTAAAACAGAGAGAATGGATTCGTGTAACACATTGTTTGTATACGCAATTTTTTAAATATTTTTGAAAGCAAATTTAGAATAAAAAACCTTTAAAATTTTTTTTTGCTTAACAAATATCTATTTAAGTTCAAATTTTAATCTCACCCCTCTACCTATCTTTAAAACATATTGAAAACCACACTTATCACGTGAAACCGTTTGACCTCCTTTTTGCTGAAACTACGCATTTGCTAATTCATATACATATCTATACAAATAATAAAATAGTAACTCATTTCCCGTCTATCTGTCTTTCTTTTTTGTGTTCCCATCATGTAAAAGCTACTGGATGGATTTTAACAAAATTTTGTGAGGAGGCACCTTAGTATCCTCATTCCAATATTGGATATTATTTTTCCGCAAAAATATCTTATTTCCAAGAGAAAGTGGAGAAATAGCAGTGAAAGTACGCCGATTTTTTTTCTAACGATTTAAAGGTACTGCATGCTTTAGGGCATCTTTTATTTTTGAAAGCAGTATATTTTATGTAATGTTGCGCAACAGATTTCCTGTCTGTCTTATACAGAGCTTTACAGTAATTAATTAGAATTTAGAAATTTATCCAGGGATGAGTACCTTTATATAAAGTAAATACATAAGAGTCTTAAAATTTAGTGTGGATTACTTTCAATATCGACATAATATTGTCGGGACGCACACAACGTGTGTGGGCACAGCTAGTTTTTTTATATTTTAAAACAATTTTAATAAAAAAAAAACAAAATATTTTGCTTCCTTCAAAAAAGAAATAAAATAAATTTAAAAATATGAAAAGCAAATTATTAATATTAATAGCCCGAACGAATTAAAATCTTGAATATTTTTAATTAAATACCACAGAATAAGAAATAAAATCTAAGTACTTGTTTACATGTTAAATAGTTTTAGGGTTTCTAGGTATAAATTTTCCATATACCGCTTACAACAAAAGAATGAATTCTCATATTCTACGAGGGATTTCTCTTGTTTGTCAATTTAGCCTCTTTCAAGCACAATAAATACCACCAAGTGATTTTTCAAAATTCCCTAAGTTCTTCACAAAAAAAGATTTGTTAAAAATAAACTTCGGTGGCGCCGTAATAGGAATCGTTCCAATTGAGTTCTTTTAAGTCAAAGCATTTCTTGAATTTGGATACAAAACGAAGTCGCTGTACGCTGCAAAACGATTGCATTTTTGCGATCAATTCGAATTAACAACAAGTAAATTGGTCACATGATTGGATAAGACGGCTCAGAATAAAAATACTAACAGGAAATTTTTAATATGCCCGTGGCATCTACTAGTTCTTTAACTTGTCGGTTGTAAAAAACTAACGGTTGGCACAAAATTAAATTTTAATTTTTGCAAATGCCGTAAAACTTCCTTGGGCCTTGACATCCATGTTGTTGACAGATACAGAATTTGCCAACATGAAGCAGTAGAGCAATACACATTTGAAAAACGTGTAATTATGGTTATTGCTTATTGGATCACTTTCCGGGCTAACATTGAAGAGGAAATAGCTAATTTTGAGTCAGCCAGTTGTTTTTTCATACTTGTTATTTACCAGAAACCTCTTATGTTAATATCTATTTTGATTTTAAAAATACATATTGAAATACCCTTATACTTACATTTCAGGTGGTCCTTAAACAGCATTTGTTTCGTTTAAACTTATTAAAATGAAAAAAGTATTTCTAATTTTTTCTATATACATATTTAAATAAAAAAACCGAAGAGAATGTATCTGCAACAAATAAAGAAAACCGGCATGCATAGAAACCCTGAATTTAATTCATCTTTTATTGCCTATTTACATTTTGTCATGTACTTTTAGATTTGAAAGAAATATTCATTCCCATTGACACATTAATATTGACACAAGCAACTTCCTGTTTACCCTAAAGACATCTTTCTTTTTAAATTGCTGCACCAAAACATAAAAAATGTAGAAAAAGGACGTAAATAACCTGCACAAATGCAAACTCTCAAAATCATCTAATTTTTATAGAAATAAACTTTGCACACAAACAAAAAAAGAAATAAAGAATATATTTCTATATTTCATTGCATACCTATAGGCTGAAGTAAAAAGTTTTCAATTTTCATATTTTTAGTGAAACTTGAAAGTCTGCAAGTGTTTACACGAATGAATGTGTAATGTATGTGCTGTGCTGTGTTGCGTTGTGTGTATGTTGGCAGTGTGTAGAATAACCATTTAAATGTAGTACACTCCTCGTCATGAGAATAAGGAAATTGTTTGTACCTTTTAAAAAGGTTGGTTTATTTCCCTTGAAGAAATCTGTTTTTTAGTTGGAAATAAAAATTTTTTTGAATAAATAACAATTTGAATACGACAAATCTATAAACTAAACAACAGTGGAACTGAATTCTTGCATTTTATAATCGTAGTAATTATTAACAACATTTTATCTAGAACAATTTCGTAATATCCGGAATTTCCAATTATAGAATAAAAAGTTATTTTGTATTTATAAACAAACGATGATTGCCTACCTGAAGGCGGATAAATAAATTCAAATACAACTAATAGTTAAATGCAGCTAACAATATAACGAAAAATAAAAATATAAAATGACGATTTTGTTTTGGTATTTTGGCCATATTTTGTGATTCTGTTGTTAGGATCGCATACTTATTCAAAGAAGTTTTAAATATAAGATTTGAATTAAGGGTGTGAAGATAAATTCGTTAGTTAAATACGTCCTACATCTCTGTTAACTGCGTTCCACAAACTGTAAAAAACTATTATATTCCAGCAATATAATTTCTACGTCCAGATTCTTCCCAGTATCGGATATATACATACATAAAAAAAATATTAAACTCCAACTTTGGATCCTGTCTGTCATACTTTCTTTTTTGTGTTTGCATCACGTAAAAACTACTGGATGGATTTTAACAAAATTTTGCGTGGAGATACCTTAGTATCCTGATTCCAATATTCCGCAAAAATATCTTATTTCCAAGAGAAAGTGGAGAAAAAGCCCTGAAAGTACGTCGATTTTTTACCGATTTAAAGGTACTGAATACTTTAAGCCTTCTTTTATATTTGAAAGCGGGATATTTTAAACACGGTTGTGCAATAGATGGCGTTGTTTTAAAATAATACCAAATGAATTGAAAGCGAGCTATTTTAAACACGGTTGCGCAACAGATAACGCTGTTTTAAATTATCACAAAATATGAATTACTTACTGCCAAATAGCCAATTGAATAAAATATGTATTTTATTTGTATTTTTACTTTGTGGAATTACATTGTTATTAAAAAATTATATTAAACACCTTTAACAGAGCCTTACAATAATTTTTAGAATTTTATAATTTTATATAAATTTATATCAGAGTCTTTAAATTTAGTGTGGATTACTTTCAAAGCAAAATTGAACGTGTGTGGGCATGGCTAGTTAAACATACAACTCTAAAAAATATTAGATTGAACTTAAAGTATTGAAATAAATTGGCATCTTCAAGTTGTCGGCTGTGCAATGGATATTTAACTTGAGTTGCATAAGCTGTGGCTAGAAACTCAGTTAAAGGAAAATGTTTATAAAGTTTTCGTCGTTTCTCGTTCTGTTGAAAGTGTTTCGAACACGCAAAGAAAGAAGATGTAAAAAAATACGAATTCTGGCAGCCGTCATTGTTTAGTGACGTATGTCATTATTTATATTTGTGTTAAAACAAAAATATTTTTGTAGGTTTGGACACGCCAAAGGTTGAGATAAATTTATATTTTAAACTCAATTCGTTTTAAAAATAAATAATTATTATCACAACTGAAAGAGACTGACGGACTGTGTGAACATGCAATGCTTTTTATTTTATTTATGATAGAACTCATTCTGCTAGAACTGTAGGGCCTATAAAAATGCTGTAGTTATAAAAAACTTTCTGCTGCTTCTTTATTAAACCTGAATTTAAACAATAAAATTAATTAACGTCTTCCTACGTCTGTTTTAAAAAAAAGTACATAGGTTTACTTTTGCCTGTGTTAATTGAAAGAAAAGATGAATAAATAAAAGGAAACAAAATAAAATAAAAACAACACTTAACATTCGCTGCAATCAAATAAAAATTAAATACCGTAATTTTTAATGAATACGATAAAACAAAAAGAAAGATCAACATAAAAAATAAATGTTAACAACGAGTAAATGTGTGTAAAACGTACGATGTAAGAGAAACAATAAACTTTCCCCCCCGTTTCTCCCCTCCCACTTAAAGCTACAAACAAAAGAATGCAAGTACTTAAGAGATTTCTTCTCTCCTTACATTTATAAACAAAACCGTGCAAAAACATTAATGCACAAACATGTATATATACACATACACATGTGAACAAGGACATGCATATGAATACACCAGCGTTCCTACTAGAAACAAACATATCGTACATCACAACAACAAGCAATTCGTTTATGCTCAAATAGCCAAAGTTGTAGAGAAGAGCTTTCACCTCCCCACATTCATGTATAAATACACAAAAAGTATAATTTTAATTTAAACACAAGTACTTTAATGAGATACTCGTACATACATACATATGTACAAACTTTTTTATACACATACATACATAGTTAGCCAGAAGTCGGTTTAGAACAACATTTTAAATAAAATAATTAAATAAATTCAATGCTGCTGTATTCACGTATTCAATTTATATTACGAATAATGAGAATTTTTCCTAAAATTAAAGTTTTTGAACGTTTTGTGTATCGTTTTACATTTTTGCCTAATTCAGACTAGGCAATTATTTGACCACTTCAGACATTTTTAAGAAATATTGTTACTGTTTCCAAACCTGGTGGAGGAGAAAGACAATAGATCACACTAACAAACTGTAAACATACCTTTTCTAAATTGAATTTGTGAAAATTTTTACAGGTTTGATTTCCTGAGATTGAAGGGTTTGGAAACAGCATCAATATATACTAAAAAAGTCCCAAAAATTTATGCAGAATACGTACTAAATGTATGGGAAAACTTATTTATAGCATGCTATATTTTTTTCAAAAACTTTTTTTCCGGTTCTATACTCCCTGGATTTATATGCCTAACACGGCTATGTTAGAATTTTAACAGAGCTCGTTAACGTATATGGTTCATGTCTGTCTAATTTTTATCTATGGTAGTGTGCCACGCTATATTTCAGACGCTAGCACTTACACATACACAAGTTAAGTGGATTAAAAAACTGGAAGAAGCAGTCATATCCGCACAAAAACATAAATGTGAAAATAATTCCAAGTTTCTTTCCAAAAATGTTAGCCGTTAAAAGTACATACTAAGATCGAAATAAGAATCAAATTATTGCTTGGTCCAATACCTATCACTATAATTGTATTATACCTATCAAGAACTTGGTTCTCCTTTTGATCTAAGTGCTTTTAACGGCCGAAGTGTTGGGATAGGAACTTGTGTTTCACAGGAAGAATGTAAAACCCTTCTATTAATAAAATGGCGTCAAAAGGAGATTTTTTAAGAAGGTGTGATTAATAATGGCCTCGAAATTCATTTTTTCTTTTCATTTTTCCAGCCTTTGTCAATTTGGTACTGTAGTACCAAACTTATGGTTACATAATACCATAATACCATAATAATGTTGTATTGAATTTATTTCTAAAAATATAAATCTTAAAGTTTCGAGTAACCACTTTTAGGCATTGAGTAATCAAAAAAAAAAAAGGATCAAATACTCGATACTTGGTACCCATCACTCAGTACGTTACCAGCCCTAGTTGTCACATACTTTTACGTGTTAGTAACTGTTAATACGAAAATACTACGTAAAGTTTTCGTAAACTCTGTATTCAGTTAAATGTAATGAGTAAGTCATCTGTTTCTTTACCACGTTCGAAAACCACAAAGTTCAGCGAAAACAAAAACATTTGGTTTCATGGACTAGTAATTACCTCACAAGTATTGTGAACTGTTTATTCATGCAATTTTATTAATCGTTTTTTGTTTAATCCTAACAGGTTTATTGACCCCCATCACAGGCTCTTTTTATTCACTAGTTGCTGTTATTTCCAAAGCATTTTCTTGCAAACGATGAAATACATATGAGCAATTAAACATGGCAGATAAACAACAAATGTATTTTACTCTACAAAAATGGCGGACAATAAAAATCTTCATCTCCTTTGAATAATTAATTAATTGTTCATTAAAAACAATAGTGAAGGAAAAAAATCAATATTAAATAAAAAGAGTGAATTTTCATTCAATCCCGCCCGCTCGCTTTATGTTTAATTTTGTTTTGGAAAAACGAAAAATCAAATTGCAATTTGCCTAGCGATGGGTAAATTTTTAATGACTCCCAGCTACGATTTTTTTATAAATTTTATGCGTCTTTTCAAATTTCTTATTCTTTTGTAGTTAAACAACCAAAATCATGCATAAACATTTCGAGATTATTTTTTATACAGCTTCTTTACACATTTGGCGAGTAATAAAAAAAATTGTTCTGTAAGTCAAAAAGTAAGTTGTTCTGTTTAGTCAGTTTGTCTTGGCTATGTACAGTGGGGGAAAAATATCTAGTTCCTAAACAACTATCCGCATTTAATCGAAACTTCACAGGGCTACAGACCTTAAGATTTCAATTTAAATTTCATTGTCCCTAAGAGGTATGTGCCACATTGTTTTAAAGAAATGCGCTTTAGATATATGAAAACTTAAAACCGATTTTAAAAAGTTTAATTAATGGCGATCACTCTAGTGAGGTGTTACAAAAAATGGGTTTGGTTAATTTTATTTGACAAAATTATTTCTAAAATTTAAAATAGAGAAAATAAAGATCATAAGGATCATAAAAAATGATAATTTATTGCCTAAAAAGGAAATAAATTTACTTTCAAAACTAAAGTGTCTTAATTTTTATTTATTTTTCATACTAAATATTATATAGAAATATTTGAAATCAAAAAAAAATAAAAAATAAAAAAAGCAAAAATTTCGGGTTCTAATAGTTGTTTCGATCAAATAATTGTAATCGCTTAAAAACCACTGATTTATTTCTTTTTTCCAAATACCCTACTGTGCGTTCCTTACAAAAATCACAATACCAAAGAAATTAACGTAAAAGCGGTTCTTTGAGACAATGCCTTGGGCTTTAGAAGGATGAAAGGTTTAAATCTTGTAATTGGTCATACATGATTACTTGTTTTCTAAAAGGTAAGAAACTAAAAAAACAGCGAAATAAGAACATTTTGTATTCGACTTTTAAGAGAAACGTGATAAACATAAACTAACATGCATATGCACTGAGTAAATTGCCAAGATGAAGTAAATTTCATCTTGGATAAAGTATTTAAACAAAGTCTTTTCAGTAAATGCTCACATACGAGTTTAACAAATCTGTTAATACCTTCAACACAATTTGGCATATTTCATGTACCAACACAAACTCGTAATTAGGATAAATTTTATTTTTATTGCGTTGCGTTGCGTTGCGTGTAAAACGCTACTGACATTCGTTTTCCATTGTTAACACTTAAACAGTTACGAGCATCCTTTCTCACGTTCTCTTCCGCACCGGTAGGAAACGAATCAACACCCTAAAAATGTTCATCAAATTAAACGAAATTCCTAAATTGAATAACAGTTAAATGTGGTGATACAAACACACTCTTACTCACACATGCGCGCACATACACACAACCAAAGTTTTTTTTTTTTCTTTAATTTCCGGAATTGACTATTTCCTCAACGTTAGCGTAAAGTGTTTAATGTTTGGGGTGAATAAAATCGTGTATACCTTTGTTGCTACAGTTATCGTTATTTTAGCTAGAAAATGTTGATATTTTCATATATTTTCACTTGTACTCGTATACAATATCATGTTTGATGACACAGCAAGCAACGTAAACTTTCACGTTATAAGCGTATATTGGCTCTAGGCTGTTAAAGCTATAAAATCAGAAAAATTAGACCAAGGAGAAAAAGTTTCCCTCAGAAGAACTAATCCTACCTCTGAAAAACTAATTTTTTTTAAGTTTTCCCATACTTTTGTTTAGCAAAGGCAACTTTTATAGTCAGCGAATGTTCAAATATCTAAACTTGGGCCCTGGAGATTCTAAAATGCCATTTTTAGCCCCGCTCCCTTTTGTGGGCGCTGACATAAAATATTATTTGCAAAAATAATGTAATTATTAAAAAAATTAATTACTTAGACCTTAATACCATAAAAATAAAATTTTTAAGTTTTTATGGGCAGTTTGAGGTATCCCTCCAATCCCAGCTCCGTTCGTCCATTGGAATTTTAAATTTTTTGCTAATTTATTATATTTATAGATAATAAATAATTTACACTAGTAACAATAAATTTTATGTAAAATAATAACAACTAATTTATTTCAAACAACTTAGAAACCAAAAACATTTCAATATCGACAAAAAGGTTTCTTACTCGTATCTACCTATGCAAGATGAGCAAAAACAGAAAATAAGTGAAATTTTGAAAAATCGCAGCTTAAAAGTAGAGATCGTAAATTTTATAGTTATATATAACATTTTTAGGATCTCGATGGCCCTCACTCTAAAAAACTATTCACTTTTCAAAACAAAAACAAAACCATTGCATTGCTTCCATGAAAATAGCAGTTTTGATGCATAAACTAAGATTTTATTCCATAAACAGCGATATGTTAGCATTTTAACAGAGATCTGTTAAATTGACAGGTTTATGTCTAAGCTAAAAATTAAGAAATTTATCCTTACACATAAATGTTCAGACACACTTTTGAAAAAAAGTGTAAACACAGTTTGTTAGTACGATCTATTGTCTTCCTTTTCCACCAGGTTTGATTCCCTGAGATGGAAGGATTTGGAAACAGCAACCATATTTCTAAAAAAGTTCAAAAACATGTCCAGAATACGTACTAAATCTATGGGAAAACTTTTTTATCGCATGCGACATTTTTTCAAAAACGTAAGTACATATTTAACTCGACGTTTTATTTATTTATCCTCACACACATGAAAATTAAGCTTTTTAAAGAACTCAAAAATTTTACATTACTCATAAAAATTACATTAAATTTTAAAAATATTTTTATAAATCTCTCAAATCAAATTCAAAAAAACATTTATTTTACAATTACAAATTTACAAATTACAATTCCCTTAAGAAAAATTTCAAATAAAAAATATCTTAGAGAGATAATGTTTTAGATTAAATGCCTAGTTAGACCATCGTAAGTAAGCTAACGGAATGTAACACATGTAAATTGTTGTCGTTTGAGATTCTCTTGTCCTCTTTTCGCTCTTTCTTGTATTTTTTCAATGTTTTTGACAGTGATGTAATCCAATGTAATAAAAATAGATTGACTTACATTTAAACGAGCCTCAAAAAACAACAATTTCCATGTATAACGTTCCGTTAAAGTAACGGTCGGCTAACTAGCCCTCAAGACTTTTAAAAAATGTTCGGTGAAATGTTTAATTGAAAAACAAACAGCCCCGTTCGTTGCTCACACCAGATACTTCCAATTTACGTTTTCATACACTTCAGCTGTATTTCAGCGAAATGCTAACTCTTAAGAAGTAATGCGCGAATGTCGTTCCAAAAAACACTTTCATACTTTCATACAAATAGATACAACAGAGAATAAAACTGTAAAAATGCATATGAAGGAAATTTCTTTTCTAACTGACTGCTTAAATTTAGTAATATGAAACAAACAGAATGGAAAAGAAGAAAAGATAAAAGAGAATAAACTTATACAGAACAGAATAGGAAAAAAGAAGAAAATAGCAAAGAAGAGAATATGATGGTGTATAAACTATTTGTGCAGTGTAGTGTAGAGCAAAATGAACAAAACTATTCTATGGATGATAAAAAATCCTTTGGGTAAATAAGAATTGCTCTTTTGTACAAACACGCGAGCACACTTACACATGTAATTAAACTGCATTAAACATAAACCCACACACACATGCACACAATTAAACTAGCAAATATGTATGGATATAAATAAAATAGACAATAAGAAAAACATTAACAAGGACTCTGCAATTCTAAACTGTTTCTTAGTAGCGATGCAAATATAAATACATCTTAAGGGAAAAATAACAATCCGATACATTTATTCTATTTCATAATAAAAACAAAGTTAAGAGGAATTTGGAAAAGAAAAAATTGAATTTATTCTTTTTTTAAAACTCTAATGCTCTATTTGGCTCTGCCATAACTTTTATGAAAACGAGTACCACTTGCCAAACAATTTTTTTTATTTGTTTATACGTCATATGCCGCAATTAATCTGAAAAAAATGTATCAATCTGAATGTAGTATTTTATTCCTAAATAATTACCTCCACTGTATGACACCCTTTCAATTATATACCTAACAAGCATATATTTAGACTAGAGTTAGCATATACAGAAACGAGCAGACAAAATGCAACGCTGTATCATATGATATTTGAATGCAGCTCATCTATTCATTCTTTTAATTGAGATTAGAAAAATTAATTACAATTTCTTTATGTGTGATACATACGTCGAGTTAACTACGTTTTTGAAAAAATATAGCATGCGATAAAAAAGTTTTTCCATACATTCAGTACGTCATCTGCAAAATTTTTTTAAGAAAACTTTTTTAACTCATGCTATATTTTGAAATACTTAATTAACTAAACGTATTTATCTTCACACATACAATTTCTTTTAGTTTCTGGAACAAAAAGCTTAATATTATTTTTTTTTGTAACAATGAACAATTTAAACGAGCAAAAAATGGAACTCTTGTTGTCTATTATATGTTTATTAAAACTTAATTTTTGTTTTCTATAAAATTGAACTCAAAACTTATATTTTGTTGCGTGACCATATACGTAAGCCCGAGAGCACGGAATTAACTTAGTTCAATTTGTTCCATTCTAACTTTAACACGTAAGAGTGCTATCTTCGGCCATGCCGAATCTTATATACCCTACACCGCAGTAATTCTAGATATTGTGTTACCCTCTTATGTTTTTTCGAGTTTTTTTTTTTCAATATTTTTTGTAAATATTTTTTGGAAAATTATTTTAGAAATTTTATGTAAAAAATTTTTTACATAAAATTTTTACATTTTTTACCAAAAATTAAAAACAAATATTTTTAGAAAAACTTTTTTGTAACAATTAGGAACTTTCTACAATCTATATTGCGTTAGAATGGTCAGACTAAAGTAAAAAAATCCTCTAAAAAATTTCCTCATCTGGTTACCTGTGGGCACCCTGTGGGTATTGGCTACCTCTAAATGTATTGCTTTCTTTAAAGACCTTTTATACAAATCAATGCAGAATAACCTTACCCACCTAAAAATAAACACAAAATTGGCCCTCGCAGGGGGTTATTGAACCTCGGAGATCTGCATGCACTCCTTGCGATCTACCTGTCGCGGTCTAATATTTATTTGACAAAAAGCAAGAGTATCATTAAAGCCGAAAAAAAACGTTAAAAAATATAGGTGGGCGTGGTTTTTGCCCGCAGCCTCCAAGAGAATGGTCCGATGTTTCTAAATTGCAATCCCAAAATTTTCGCAACTATGCATGGTAGATTGGGGGCTTTAATCTTATGTATCTCGTCTGGTGCCTTGGCAAATAACATTACAAATTTGTTGTGAAAATTTTTTCGAAATTTTTTTGTAAAAATTTGTTGATATTTTTCGTAAAAATTTTTTGAAATTTTTTGTAAAAATTTTATTGAAAATTTGTTTTAAAAATTGCGACATTCTACTACCCGATTACGGACAGACGGACATCGCCTAACCTACTTTTCTATGTATAATGATCCAGAATATATATACTTTATGGGATCTGACATGCATTTTGTAGAAATTACACACGGAACGACAATCTTATATGTAACCTTTTAACCTGTGGTGAAGGGTATAAAAAAAAGTAATGCCCAGCTATTTTGCTAAATTATACCTATGTGCTACGGCGAGCTCAGTAAACTCCGATAGTGACACAAATAAGAAACTAGCAATATCCACTGCCGTCTTTCGTGGATCTGTTTTGACTATTTTTATCATCTGACGTTTCTTTACATTTTTGAAATCATATAACAATCGAGAAATTAAAAAAAAACTAAGATGGTTATGAAGCTGTTTCGAATTTATTTCGAATATTTCAGGTATTCCGTGACAATATTTTTTTATAGCGAATACGAAATTAGTGCATATATTTAGTACGAGATCCGACCGAAATTTTCAAACCATATCTTTAATGGAAAATTACTAACACATTTCATTTGAATTGTATGAATGAGAATGAATAAAAAAGAAATTAACATTTCTCACGAAATTTTATTAGATTTTTTTAATTTGGTTTAAGTGTGATGTGGAAGATGAGAATAAATGTTTGTATGCACCTTCTCAAAAGAACGATGGCCATGTAAGTGTGTAGCTATTTTCAACAGTTTTACCTGTTATTGACCTCATTTAATGATTTTGTTCGTGCTTTTTATTCACACTTTCACTCAAGCAAGGTTTACATGCTTTATTTATCTTGCACTTGAAATTGTTTTTACTTGGCGTCGTCGATAAAAAAAACGTATGCATTTCATTTTGCTGCTTTGCCGTTAGTGTTTTGACAACCAACCCCTGCTGAAATACTGCTGAAATACTTACGCTTCGTTAAGTAGAAGCAGGAAACAACTGTAAGACAGGTTTTTCACTAGGCAAGTTTTATTGCGAAAGTTAGTTTTTTTTTGGTGGAGAAAAAGAGAAAAAATCTATCTGTAATCTGCTCTCTTCCACAAAAATTCAAACTTGCGCAAGTAAACTTGCCTGTGCAAAAAAGGTCTAACAAGTTGCACACATCTAAACACGAAATAATATGTTTCCTTACTCTGGCAAGTTAAATATTTAGCCAGCAAACATTCGAATTTTGTTTTATTTATTTTTTTCATCAACTAAAATTGAAACTTTTTGACGCCAATAGTTATTTCGAAAATCATACAAAAATAAAATACATTAGTTTCGAATTTATAATACAATTTCTTAAATTTAGAATACAATCAAAAGTTTTGAAAAACTCACTATAATGTTATTTTTAAAAATAGTCTAAAATTAAAATTTTGTTTGAAGAGAAAATAGTATTAAGGGTTTAGACCCTTGATACTATCAATCATTTTCTTAAAGCAAAACGAGCAGACCTATATATAGAACCCAATGTTAGGTGACGATGATGCGAGTTTAATCATTTTCTTAAAGCAAAACGAGCAGACCTATGAAGAGAAACCAATGTTAGGTGACGATGATGCGAGTTCAATAATGTTTCCTCAACCAAAACGAGCAGATCTATAGAAACCAATGTTAGATGACGATGATGCGAGTTGAATTACTTTTCTTCAGCCAAAACATGCAGACCAATAAAGGTTTCTAATAAACGTACATTTAAAAAAGAAACAAAACTTGTAGAGCTAAAAACTGTAGAAAAAATGTCAACTGTAATAATAAGCAGATTATTAATTATTATGAAGATTTGAATTTAATTGTTCTGTGAAAACTTTAAAGAAAAACATAAATGATCTTGTTGTTTTGTATTTCATAAAAAAACGTCGGAAAAAGTAATCACAAGTTACTTAGTTTTCACTTCTATTGGCAGTCCCAACGACTGCCCTGCACTTTTTGTATTAGCCTTAGTATCTATCGTGACGATACTGACGATACGTTACTTAAATTTCCATTTGATATTTGTTGGTTAAAAAATAAGAAAAATATACAAATGTACGAGTATATATCATTCCATGGATTTTGTCGAGTATTTTGGTGTGCACTTGAACTTTTGGCTCCATTGTGCTGGTAGGACTACAACGAAACTTAATAAACTTCCAAGCCATTGACATTGATGGTGCAGAGTACCAAGTATTTACTTTTCACTAAAACTAACGGGCTTGTCTGCTTTCAATGGCGGTCAAAAGCAAACCATAAAAACCAGCTGGCTCAGTATTCCAGTAACAGATATCAGTAGCGGGTACAAATGGCACATAGATTCGTCGTCGAGCTCAATGACTTGGACTTTCACTTTGCACTGAGCAGTAAGAATTGTTAAGAATTGCATCTACATGTATACGGACTACAAATAATTTAAGAACCAAAGTCCAAAAACCATAAAAAAAGATTATATTTAGCGAAAAAAGTCCTTTGAAAAATCTAAAGGTTTATGGAAAGGAAATTTATCTTAAAATAATAAATGTTTGGTGTGCCTTATAATCCAAGACGTGATTCGCCGATTTTCCGATTTTCTGAAGATTATGTGGAAAATGCTGTTATAACAAATAATGTGCGCTATCTGTATATGATAATAAATTTTGATAATAAATAAGAGCTTTCCACCTGCCAAACATCAGCAGAAACCAGGCCATCAAGATCGTGTCATTTAACATCTCCCGCTTTGTTGCGCTTTGTTGAAATGACAGTGATCATTTCTGGTAGGTACGTTTTCTTTCGAGTGAGTAATCAGTGTTAAGAAGAAATGTTAAAATATTCGAATACCTTTTGCTTACTTACGTTCAGTAAAAATTTCGATAGAAAATGTTTGCAGGGTGAGTTGTCATTAATGGGAAACAAGCAATTGGCTGGTGAGTTGTATGTATTCGTGTAGGTACGATACATAAATAAATGTGAATCTATATTATTTGTATTTTATTTACATCTACTTCAACGATTAGTGTAGTCGTGTGACCATGAATTCAAGAAAGTTGTAGAATTGCATGAATTCAGTCATATAAAATTGCATTGTACGAGTACCTTTATATGCACCCACCTGCATTCGTGTCAAATTGTTTTCATGCATGTGTGTGTTGAAAATTGTATGCAAGTTCGTCGAACAAGGAATTGTTGTTCCGTACGGCATAGATCATAATGAATGTAACAGTAGAATGAAACTCTAAATGTCCGTCTGTCCGTGTTGCCGTTGAAATGTCATTTGTCATTGTCAGGAGTGCATACAGATATCAGGGTATCAATAACCCCCTGCGAGGGGCAATTTTGCTTTGTTTTTAGGTTGATAGGGTTTTTCTGCTTTGATTTGTATTAAAAAGGAGCAGTTAAAAAGCATATGGGGGTCAATATGACGAATTTCTTTTAAGGATTTATTTTGGCTTTAGTCTGACCATTTTAACTCAATATAATATATATTTTGTGTTTCTACACTAAATATATATTTTGTTTAGATCAATTCATTTAAACTTTTCTGGGCGATGTCTTGAGGCATTTTTATTAATAAAAAAGGTGTAAGATTTCGATACTTAAACCAAATTATCGGCTACAATGATAATGGTAACGGCATGCATAGTGCAGTTAAGTTGAAGGTAAAATAAATAATCCAAAGTTGGATTATTTTTTATTATTAGTCTAAGACATTATTGCAAGTCTTTTCGAAAAAGCAGTGGAAAATAGTCTCTCAGATGCGACAGAACCCGTTTGAAAACTAAAGTTTGTGACAGCACTGTACCAAAATGGAAGCGGATCTGAGTCTTTAGATATATTAGGACACCTTTGGGCTTCTTGTTTAGGAGAAATAAGACTTAGAAATTACAAGGGATCATCTTTCTCGGACTCCCAAATCTTTTTTCACAATGGCTCTAAAGGGGACTACTCGCAGAACCTGTACTCGAAATGCAGTGACATTGGGACCAGGTAACTGCGGTTGTTGTATTTACCTGCTCGTTAATAATGTCTCGGTTAAAAGCTCGTGTTTTATAGATGTCGATATTTTCAAGAATGTCTAGTCTTCGTCCTTTTTTGCTGGAATGCTGTAACGTCTTACATTGATTTATTGCCCTTGGTACGTATCCGTGAGTATCAAGTTGTAAGGCAAATTTTGTTCTGTGAATCTTGTTTTTTATGTTTGTCCAGTTTGTTATATATATGTGTGTATGGTTGCAGGTGCAAGTACATGTTGTTTCTGACGGTTGCGCTGTATGAAGACTTACTGTGTGAAAAAGTTAAGTTAATCTACATATTTCTGGCCCTGTGAGTAAAAGCCAGTGTTGATGGTCTTCTCGGAGAAGTATGACAACAGAAATATTTGTGACTTGTATCATGGTTAATTTCTTGTGATTAACCATCATATATTTTAATAACTGGCAATATTAAGTCAGCGGCGGTTTTAATTTATTCGTCCTTTCTGCAAATAATATTCTAAGACTGTTAACTAACAGTCGTCGTGGAATAATGTAGCAGTGGTTTTGCTAATTGCCACCTCTTGGATCATAATCCCTCAGTAATCATTGTTTTAGCAACTGAGAGTTACAATGAAGGTAGCTTAATATTTCGCATTTTGTAAGGTAGCGTTGTATCGTCAAGCCCGAAAAATTGCCGATATAACGGGAACAGTGTCGGATGCGTCCCTAGAGAATTTTGTCCGAAGATTATTACCCAGTAACTCTGTCTTTTACCCACTATACGTCATGAATGCACAAAGTTTTATTTTTAATGAATCAACGAACTCCAGTCGCATAAACACCCGGGGCGCCAAGAGGAGAAAAAAATGGCAACAAAAACAAAGTGAATGTTAGTCAAGTTGTTTGTGTTTTGAAACGATATATTTAAACGTATTTATTAACCATGTCACAGAATACCAAAGTATTTAACATTAGAAACCTTGAGATGTAAACAGTGTTTTGAGTTTCATCATAATAAAACAAACATAAATAGACACATACTTATACACGTTCTATATTAAATATTTGTTTCGCTTTTTTCCTTTTTTGTCTCTATTGAGTTATTCTTTTATACACAAACAAACAAACAGAAATGTGTGTGAAGGTAAATTTGAATTTAACTATCAGAGACAAAAACCACATTTTTAACATACGAGTACACAACTCATCACAAAGCACTGTTATTCGTTTCATTATTCGTTATTCAGGAGACTAAAACAGAAAATGTGAAGCAAATCCACATTAGACGGTCTGAGTGAATGGTGCCCCGTGAATGTTCCTTCGAGATAACTAAGGAAAAACAATAAATCGAAGTTAAAACAAAGTTTTTTTACACAACTTTACGTCAATTGAACGAACATATTAGAAACAACCAGAAGATACTAAATGGAATTGAAATAATGGGATACCTGAAAATATTTTACGAAACAAAAACGAATTTCAATTTTAAGGGTTGCTTAATGGACCTGCAATAGTAGGACAGTAAGTTTTTCGTAATATGAGTATTCAATAAGAGGGACTAGTATAACATAACACAGAGAGGGACTAGTATAAAATACTACATACAAATGATAGTACAGTGAGTATAATGGACCCGTACCATTGGGATAGCTGAAATAATTTTCGAACAATAAAAAATATTATTTTTCTGCATTTTTCTTTCTTCTTTAAGCAACTCTTGGAGCACCATTTTCGTATAGTGTGAAATGGGTATCACTAAATATTTGCCCTTATTTTAAGTTCTCTTCACAACAACAATTTGATTAAAAACCTTTTCAACACCTTTTCAAAATTTATGTTAAAAAAATTCTAAAATTGTTTCATAAATATCAATACAATGGTTTTATCTCATCTCCTAATACTCATGCAAAAATGGTTGATTTTTTAAACTCGATTTATTTTTTTTCCAAATATATTTTATTATTTTTTATAGCTGACTCTAGTTTATTTTCCCACTAATTCTCTCAAGAATATTGTGCAACAAATAAATTTTTGCAATATCATTTTGAAAACTTTCTAAAACATATTTCAGAATTTCAGTGAAAGTTCCACTATTTTACTATTTAAGTATCCCTTGATTGAAGCAACATAAACTAATCGAACTTACTTAACCTAAAAAGGTGGGGGGAGGCTACTACATGTAGACAGACTCGAATGGTGATCAACAGCCCCTTGACAGGAAAGGCACTAAGGTGCTCATATATAATAGAAGTACCTTAAGCTGGATAACTGCGTTGGTGACAGGTCAGGGAAACTTCAATTATCATCTAGTCAAGATGAAAATCGAAGAAAATGATACATACAGACTGTGCCTTAAAGAGGCTGAGACAGTAGCGCATATTGTGTCTGAATGTCGAGCACTGGCTAGCACAACACTAAAGACCACTGGTTGAAGCTTGTTAAACGTGGATGTCATTGGGGACGTGAGCCTTGAACAAATGCTAGCAATAACTGAGACTCCATGATGAGAATGAAGGCCGACAGTTACTAGTCTGAAATCGCTAAAATCAAGACTAAAGACTGGTGGTAATCAATGAAAGTAAGGTACCCGTAAATTACAAATCGGTTGCCTTTAATCATTACGCGAGTGGTGTGCTCCGATATCTCTGCTACATTAATAATATTCACATTCACATAAGGTTTTCTTTGTGAACCTGCTCCCTATTTCCTATCTTACTCCTGAACTCCTGAATATGTGAAGTGATAACTGGTTAATAAATGACAGTGCTAAGTTGACTGCAAAGTGTTAAAAGTATATTTTTTCACTCTTTTAGTTAAATTCGAATTTAACTTTCAACACATCTAAAAAAATTCTGTCAAAATCAAAACATTAATTTTTATTATTTTTTTGTAAATTTCTGAGTTTGTCAGATTATATTTATTTTGATCAATTTTGCTTTGAAAGTAATCCACACCAAATTTTTGACACTCGCAACGGTTTTCCTCCCTACAGTGCTTCAGTTATGGTTTATGTATTTTCTTTATATAGAAGTACCCATCCATGGATAAAAATCTAAAATTTATTTAAAATACTAAAGTTATTGTAGATTTCTGTAACTAGTGTTTAAAATCACCAGCTTTCAAGTTTACATTACCATTGAATCGTTAAAATTGCGTACTTTCACTGCTTTTTCTCTCTTTTCTCTTGGAAATGAGATATTTTTGCGGAAAAAAGTTTCCTATATTTGAACCAAGATACTAAGATACCTCCTTACAAAATTTTATTATAATTCATCCAGCAGTTTTGCTGTCAGTTGAACACAGAGAGACAGACAGACATACAAAAAGTTACAGTTTTAGTATTTGTATAGATGTAGATAAAAAAAACAGTGCCTAACATGGGTTAACTTAAATGGCGATTTTAACATAAAAGGACCTTTAGAACAACTATAACATTGTTTTCTATTACAAATAAATAGACCTTAAAACATTTTTGAGAAGAATGAAGTATTATTATCTAGGTTCGTAGGAAGAAATGAATATGTGAATGTAAATGTAAATGTAAATAACACTGCTATACAAATATTGTTTCGTTTGTTAATATAACAAAATTCCAGGTCTTTGGTGTTTTGTTTATGCTCATTCGGTCTAATAAAAATGAAAACTATTAGAATAGTTGTCATAGTTGTAGTAAAAAAAGAATCCTTTGATACATATTTTATAGTTAGTTACAACAACAAAAATAAAAAATAAACTTTACGAAGTACTCAAAAACAAAATCCAACTTCTAAAAAATATTTCTCTTTAAGACAAAACAACCTGCGAAGCTATTTGCTTGACTGCAGGAAAACCCCAGAGTCTCTGGCGGGAATCGAACTTGCAACTCCCAGACTGATTGCCTAGCGACTACCGTTGTAGCCCAACCCTTTAAAAATTGAACATAGTGGAAAAGGAAAGCAATATATTGGACAAATGGTGTATCCAAACTTTATAACAATTTTCTAAAATTCAATTTCAAAATAATATGCCCACAAGTATTATGTTCATTTTCCAAAAGGACTGCATGACTGGAAGGATTTGGATACAGTAAACAGATTTTTTTTAAGTTTCATATTTACTGCAGATTGTGTACTAAATATATGGGAAAAATTTCTCTCGCATGCTATATTTTTTCAAAAACGTATTTAATTCGACTTATTTATCGTCACACACACATAATTTATTTCGCGAGTAAATATTTTTATTAAAATGGAGTATATTTTATTATCTAGATTATTCAGGTCACCAATTCGCTTTAAACTTTAGAAAATAACTATTGTGGGATTATATCACCAAAAGTTTATCTCTCCTGCTTACATATTTTAAACTAAAGAACATAAATAAAAAAGGGTATAAAGAGAAGAAAATAAAAAATTAAATAAATAATATTTAGATAAGATAGTACGAAAAATATGGAATAACACGTTAATAAAATGATAACGAATATGAAACTGAAACTGAAATGCTCAATAAAGACAGACAGGCAGAACAGTCAGTCACTTTTTAGATCTAACAACTAAGTTACCAAATTTATTTAAAATACTAAACGATAGGTACAATAATGTAAAACTTTTTCAATTTTGAAAATTTTAATTATTATTAATCGAACTGTTTATGTGTTACATACATAAAAGTTAAATTTTCCTAAAATTTCTTTAATATTATCACCTAATTTGTAATTTAATTAATTCTCTCTTAGAGAGAATAAAAACGAACTTAAGCTTGACTATAAATTTCATAGTATGTAAGTAAAACTTTTTCTCTACAAGTTATTTTTAATAGAAAGAATAATATTATATGAAGTTGAATTCGTAAATTCTACGTACACTTTTGAACTGATTGCACTACTTCGGCCCTATACTATAAAAAACGTTACTCAATAAGCATATGATGATTATAAAAGTTTTCTAAAAACATCTTCACGCAGATGATTTTTAAATACTGAGAGAATGAAAGGTTTTCACACGGTACCTATATTTGTATATACATATACTGAATGAATGAAAATGAGTGTGAAGTTAAATTTCGAAATTTAAATCTCAGACACAAACTAATTACGTTAACAGAGGTCTGTTAACATGCTAACATAGCGCTGTTAAGCATATAAATCCTGGGAGTATATCTTCCAAATGGAATTGTGACCACATTTTTGGACCAAATAAACCCAAAAAATTGTAGAGGGCGGCTTATTCTATTGTTTTTCGATAAAAGTTTAAAAATGTTGGATATGTCCCGAAATTTCTAAGTTTTTCACATTTTAATATTTTAAGAATTTTTAAGGATAAATCTGAATTCCAGGAGAACGGTAAAAGATGGGCAGCTAAAAATTGATCTATTTTAAAGGAATTACATCCTTTTATGATTCCTAGTACTTAAATTTACAAATTTGTAAAAATTTATATCAGAACTCCATTTTTAATTGAATTTAAGTACTAGGAATCATAAAAGGATGTAATTCCTTTAAAATAGATCAATTTTTAGCTGCCCATCTTTTACCGTTCTCCTGTAGTTCATCCTCTAACGAAATTTCACATTTGAAAATTTACAAATTTGTAAAAATTTATATCAGAACTCCATTTTTAAATGAATTTAAGTACTAGGAATCATAAAAGGATGTAATTCCTTTAAAATAGATCAATTTTTAGCTGCCCATCTTTTACCGTTCTCCTGTAGTTCATCCTCTAACGAAATTTCAAATTTGAAAATTTACAAATTTGAAAAAATTTATATCAGAACTCCATTTTTAATTGAATTTAAGTACTAGGAATCATAAAACGATGTAATTCCTTTAAAATAGATCAATTTATAGCTGCCCATCTTTTACCGTTCTCCTGGAATTCAGATTTATCCTTAAAAATTCTTAAAATATTATAATGTGAAAAACTTAGAAATTTCGGGACATATCCAACATTTTTAAACTTTTATCGAAAAACAATAGAATAAGCCCCCTCTTCATTTTTTTGGGTTTATTTGGTCCAAAAATGTGGTCACAATTCCATTTGGAAGATATACTCCCAGGATTTATATGCTTAACAGCGCTATGTTAGCATGTTAACAGACCTCTGTTTACGTAATTGGTTTGTGTCTGAGATTTAAATTTCGAAATTTAACTTCACACACATTGAATGAAATTATAATATTTTTTTTTTATAAAGAGCACAGATTATTTTAAATTTTATTTATAAACAACATATACTCGTACATACTTCTTTTAATTCGTGTTATCATTCGAAATTTATCAACTAAATACGAATGTGTTGGCAAAGTAGAAGTATGATTAATTTTTATAACTGTCGGGTTTAGATAAAAATATAAATTGAAGTTTGATGTAATAAATGAACGCACTTGAATGTTTACCTTCAAAATGTGTGTAATTCGTGATAAAACTATTGTTAACAGTTTAACGAACGATAATACATAAAATCTGTTGTCGTATTGAAAAAATCGTTCAAGGGCTAATTCTTTTAATAAAAAATATTTATTATGAGGACTGTTAAGAAATGCTTGGTACATTTCTGAACTTGAAGTTCCTATTCAAATAATTATTGAAAAAGAACGAGTATACCAAGGAATTTTTTTCGGCTGTTGCCTCCTGTGTAGCTTTTCCTGTCATGGTGCTCCATATTGTTGATATTATAGGCAATGGAAATGAGGTTAAGACAACAATTGCTCTGCGTGTACTGAGCAAGCAAATCGTTGCTAAAATGGTTGACCCGTGTTTATTCAGCTTAATAGGCAAAAGAAAGCTTAGTTTAACGGCCTTGCGAGGTAATCGACCTTATGACATTAAATTTGTTGATAATATACCGCACCGCTGTTTAAACAAGTCTGGCAATTTCTACATACTTTCAATTACTCGATACTACTCAATATATTTCAATTGGGTACTTCATACTCGGAACCTAATGGACATTCGTAGCATCGTTAAATTGGTCACATAGTAAAACAATGATTAGAATCTCTCGTTAGAAGCAGCAAAGTTCTAAAACTATTTTATAAATAAATTAAAGGTGGTCGAATGAGGAAGGAATTTTATGCAACAAAATTTCTAGCAATTGTTCTATGGGAGAGCTTCAAACTCTAAGTAATTTTATTTCCAAAAATCTTTGGGATAATGTTGTTTAAACTTTTAGCAGTAGGTTTCGATGGAGAAATCAGTTTTCTTTTTAAGACAACACTAGTTGCAAAGCTTTTCGCTTATCTGCAGAAAACACCCAGAGTCTTTGGCGGGAATCCAACCCGCAACCTCCAGACTGATAGACCACTCACTCAGTCTATCGAGGCACCAGTCGCAGATTATTTTGTTACAATATTTCTTGCAAGATAAAGTTATTTTATATGAGCCTATTTTTATAAATAACAAATATGACGTATACTTGATTGAAGACACACTAGCAGAG
Organism: Phasia obesa; assembly: GCA_949628195.1. Classification (NCBI taxonomy): domain Eukaryota; kingdom Metazoa; phylum Arthropoda; class Insecta; order Diptera; family Tachinidae; genus Phasia; species Phasia obesa. The sequence goes on along the minus strand of OX451218.1, from coordinate 146,538,234 downwards.
ACAAAAAGCTTTTTTTAAATAGTTTATGTGAATCGCTTAACGGTCATATTTTTTACTCTCGATTCTAAATCAAAATCTAAGCAACTTTGGAATCGTAGCAAATCTAGTTTAGAAACGAGACATTATGAGAGATTTCCTAGTTTGGTATACATTTTTAGACAAATATGGAATTGCACATGCACTTACTGCACCGTATACAAGTAATACTCCAAAGGGACTACATGGCTTTTTATTTGGAATTGGTCGCTTTTTCCTACAATAACCTTAGTATAGAAAGTAAAGTGAAACGATTTTTGTCTCTGCTAGTTGAAAGCATAAGAAAGTTTTGTATTTAACTTACCAAATGTAGAACTGTATTGACAACTTCTCGGTTAGTGACTTGTCCAACTTCGATGAGACCAACCAGAACAGCAAATTTTAAATCATCTGCAGTAGTCATTCTCACGATTTCATCAGGCCGTTTAATTTCACTAAACGGCGGACGAATTAAGTCCGCCATGGTTAATAATCTTTATACTTATCTAGATTTTATGGTTTGTATGATGATTTTATTGTAGAATTGCTTTAAATGAACACGAGGTATTTTTTAGATAATCTTAACGCTTATTATATTTTTGCTGAATTTGGCATATACTCGTAACTACATATGTTTTTTGTATGTATTTTAATTAGTATACTACGAATATTTTTTTTTTTGTTTGTTTTTAATTTAAGCGTGATTTAAATCAATAAATGATTGTGAAGCACAAGCAGTTAGTTTTCTTTTCATGTTTATGTTTCAATTAAAATGTTTTGCATTTCTTTTCTTTAAATGTATTTATTGCACTTTTTTAAAATAAAATAAAGTAATTGTTATTGTTTTAAAACTTTAGATATTTATTTTATGTTATAAAGCTGTTTTAAGTTAAATATTTTGATTTGTGTATTAGGTGGTGCGCACATTCATATTTCAAACACTGTAAAAAAATAATACGAAAAACAGTTATTAGTGTGGAATATTATTTATTTTTTGAATTTTTTTATCTCATTTCAGTCTAAAGAAAAGTTCTCCATTTTTAGACAGCATAATTAAAGGCCATGATTCACTTCATACTCAGTCGTTCGATCTGTCAAAAATGGCACGTGCCTTTTTGACGGGTCTGTACGATTATATAATCTTTTGAAAAAATTAATAAAATATTTCTTTGTATGCGATCAGAGTTGCAATATGTTCTTTTTGTAGAATAGTGTTAGGTGACAGACTACACGCCATTTGAAACGATTTTTAGAGTAGGACAGAATTTTGTCAGATTTTTTGTTTTTGCGATTGAATAGTTCGATTGTGTAGGATAGTGAATCCTTGCCTTTAAGCAAATAACTTCTACCAGAGGGATGGATGGTGACACATATTTGCATATTTTGACGTTTTTTAATTGTTAAACATATTTACAAAATATTGGTTGGCAAGTTTGATAAAGATTAGAAAAAAATTTAATTAAATGCTTGGTAGTATAATATAAAAAATAGTGTTTAAGAGTGTAAAACAATTTCAAAAAACAAAAAAAAAACTATCATCTATAAAATATAATATAAATATTTAAATTTCTCATATCCTATTTCTTTAATAAGTTTGTTTAAGTAGAAAATTGTTTTATAGTACCTTATAGATACAAAGAATGCTGACGACGGATGTAGCGATCCAGAAAATGCCATGTGTGTATGCCGCTATTTGTGTGGAGTTTGTACAGGTCTTAAAGAGCTGTACAGTTTTTGGGCATAATCTCTCCAGTTTTTTTTTTTTTTTATATATATATATTTTTTTATATGACTAACTGGCTCCGACTGACGTTGCTGGTTTCAAAATAATTCTAAACCATCACTTGCATTCACAAAAACCATTTTGAAAAAAAGACTGCGGATTTAATTTAGTTAGTTAACCAAAGAAAGAACAATTTTCAGTCTAAAAGATCTGAAAATGTAAACATGTAAAATGAGAAAAAAAACTTGTTTAAGTAAATAGATATTGTTTGCAAATGATTGAAGTTATCTTAAACTTACTGAATCTGACTTTTTCTTTTCACTTTAAATTATGTCATAAATGAATTTGTTGTTAATTTAAATAAGAACGAAAACTAGTTACCCACTTAACAAGAAAAAGGTTTCGTCTACCTTTTCCCTTGTTTTTAGCCTGATTTTACGCTTGCAACGTACAAATTTGTTTATCCTCAAATTAAAAAAAGAGATGTTGCGTCTAGAATATTTTACAAATTTGTAAATTTAAAAAAAAATCACTGGCAACACTGATATTTTAAAGGGCGGTTTAGACGGTACGACGTTACGTACGTGTGTAAATTCCTAAAGAAAATAACATCAAAATGCACCTAGTTTGAGAAATGAGCGTGTAGAGTACAACATAATTAGAGGAAAACAGCTGATTAAAGTTTTTTTCCTTTATGTGTAAAGGTCTTACTAATGCAACAGCTCTTTTTGCGCTTTGCCTTTGAATTTATATATTGCTGCATGTGCCGATGTATGTAGTTAATTTATTTAGGTTTTGTAGATCGCAAAGAAATAGATTATTCCGATGATGTCTTCTATGTTGAGAAATTAATAATTTGACGCCTTCTTTAAGATTGTTTGATTGCTCTGTTGGTACGTATAGAAAGAGACTTTTTGAGTTTTTTGTCGTGATAGCGAAATGAGAAAAGGCTAATTTCTTGTACTTGTACTGATTTTGGTTTTTAATTCATAGACTTTATTGGATTTCGGAAAGACTATTATCAATGTACATACTGAAAGAAAGAGTTATTGCATTTTTGCTAATATATATTTTTTACTGATTGTAATGATTTTTTGGTTAATTTTTATATATTACTTTTTGTAATTAAACAATTTTAATGTATTTTTATAATTAAATCTATTTAAAGTTCTTTATTGTATTTTTAGTAGTTATTAAAACAGTAGTATAAAAGACTGCTTAAATAAATGAATAAATAATTACAAAATTTGAAATGCTAGTACGCAGCATGCCAGAATTTCAGGTTTGCAATTTTTCCATTTATTTCTACGAAATTAAAATTCATTATCTAGTCGTGTGTAGTAATAAAAATCATGTAGTCGTGTTTGTAAAATTGTATTGTGTATTATACACAATAACATCCAAGAAAACTAAAAAGGACTTCTCTCTTGAGCCTTTCTATAAGATATTCTTACTCTTTCTCTCCCTTCGACCCTCATTTTTCTGTGCTGCCTTCTAAAGAGGGCTTTTTTAAAAGGCCTTAGATCTCCCTTCTAAAAGATCTAGTACATATTTATACTTCCCATCTCCTAGAAGGAAAGCGTAATGTTCTATTTGAACATCTCTCATTTTAATTTAGTGTTGCCTGCCATTAACATGCTTTAACAGATTTTTAGTGCGCTAAAAATCTGTAGGGGTTCGATTCCCAAAAAATTTAAATATTTCAATTAAAAATATATATAAGTAAAAATGCTGAATAAAATTGGAACAAAAAAATTATTTTGTCCAAACCTTTTCTTCGTAGTTTTTGCTAAGAAAAGCCTTCTAAAAGAAATTTGAAATAGTAGGCAATATTCGGAACACCTTCTGAAATGCTTGCCGGTAGAAGCGAGAGATTGGGAGGATTGCTTCACAATGACAACCTGGGTACAAAAAAATGAGAATGGAAGGACTTGTGCCTCCAAAAGAAGCAGTAAATAGGCCTTCACAGTGCTTATTTTTACATGTGCGATTTATCAAGACAGAAATTATCAAAAATTAAACAAAAACATAAAAAGTAAGCTAGTGTTTACATTTGAAAATGCTGTCATGAAAATAAAAGAATACGTATTGGTATGCTGACAATTATCTCCGTAGTGTCTTCTCTTTTACTGTCTTCAAAATATTCAAGACAGTAGTTCTGAGAATTAAAAAAAGTGTGCTTGTATTAGTGAAAGTGTATGTTTTGTTATTGGCTTAACAGCATTGTCTAATGAAAATGCAGTCTAAAGTTACCTGAATTTCAGGCACTCTTTTTACACATATGGCAAACTCAAATTCAGTTGAACTGCATACTGGCTTTAAGCTTGAAATACATGTAGAACTGCATACTGGCCCTTATTCTCTCTCACCCCTTACTGATTCAGAAATTTAATTCTAATGAGAACTTTGTAGCAGGGCAAATATCAAATAATAACTATAACTTAAAATTGTTTTATTTCATACAACTCAGGCTTAGTCGCACTTGCAGTTAATATATAAAGTTGGGAGGTTTCTTGAAAGTGTTTAAAATAAATGTTTTAATTGATGTAATTTATTTAAATTTTAAAAAGAATAATTTTGCAATTATTCATTAGAAAAAAAGCAACTCGGATTACTATCGAACACGTTTGTTTACTGAATAAAAACAAGTAAGGTAGTGAAATAAATTTAAGGAACTCCACAGTGGATTTATTACAAAACTCACAAATTTACTTGGAGTATTTGTTATAAGTCGTTTTAAATTTTAAAACATTAAATATGTATTTTTTAGTTTCCTCGTTTCTTTTGCTGGCAACACTGTATGGAGTAAAAAAAAAGAGCAAAATATCATACTCAGTAATATACTCAGTTACCCAGCGTTACCATAATTTTCTTTTTTTTATCTTGAAGTCGAAGTCGACCATTAATATATTAATCTTTTTTAGTGATTTACTGATATCAAATTCAGCTATTACTCAGCTGACCAAAAGTACTAAATATAAAAAATTAAAAATATCATTTTTAGAGTTTTTGGCATCTGAAAAAACCTCAAAAATAAAATAAATCTTTAGAAATGGTAACACTGCTCAATGAAAAAAAAAGAAAAGAATGACAAGTGATTTTAACCATTAATATTTGTTTTTTACTAATTCTATTTTATGAATATTCCCAATAGTGAAGTATGAATGTATGTACATTTTGTTAACTTTTTATTCATTTGATTTATCTTGTTAACTTGAATAATGCCATGTTTCATATACTTGTACTCTTAAAAACAAAAATTATAAATAACACCTCTTTTATGGTTTTCACAGAAAGCCGCAAAAATTTTTTTCTTTTTTTTTTCTACTGGCTAATAAAAGTTTATGAATTTTTATATACTATTGTTTATTACATTTTTATTTTATATCTTTTTATAATTTTATTTATTTTGTCATTTTCAATGGTGGAAAAATCAATGAATGGTCTCCATAAAACGTAATAAGAGGAAATAATACACAACATTTGAACACGAACTAACTGCCAACCAACCACTTTTTCACAAAATTTAACTCACGGCACCAAAAACAAAAAAACTCCCTAATATATTAACTAACACACGTAAATAAAACACTTAATTATGGTTTGTTCTTAATATATATTTGACAAATAAATAAAGAAAATTAAAATAAATTAAATGTATTTACTAAAAATTTTAATAAATTAACTGTCATTTTTGTTTTTGGTTTCATTTTAATTTTCTCTTTTCATCTTTTCAGTTAACACACACATCCAAACACCATGAAAACTTGAACTGCTCTGTAACCACAGGGAAAAAACGCTCTCTCCCACGAACCAAGTTAAACAAAATCGTGCAAATTATTTTTTAATTAGCAAATTTTCTTGCATTTTCTTCGTGTTTGGCATTCAATTTCTAGTCGGTTAACAAATTTTTAACATTTGCATAATTTATTTTAATTAATTTGGTTTATTCTTCTAAATGCCTCTTCTACTACTATTTATCTTTAGCCAAAAAATTACTAGATAAATGTTATTCGTCCAGTATCTTTGACGTATTTTATCGAAAAAGAACAGACCACGAACGACACTCACGAATGACTAAATTCTTATTGGACTACCACCTTTTGAGCATGCATTGGTGTAATATAGCACTCCAATGGAGAGTTGCCATACTATTTTTTCAAAACCATTTCCTAAAAACCAAAAGTTAAATTTCCAAACCCTCAACAATCGTTAGATAACCTGACAAGAAGTGCTTTGTATTGAACCGAAAGTTATTAAAAAATTATGAACAATTATGAACAATTATGTCAAAAACAGCCGATGTCAGATGATTTTCCATATAAAAAAAAAAAAAAAGAATTGAAATTTTGTCAAATGAGTATTACAGACGTACGTAATGTTTACGAGGATATAACGGCATGAAAATAACATGTCGTCTAAAGGTATTTTAAACATCGTTTTTCTGCATTCGCCACTTATTGACATATTCGCCACTTCTAGACATATAATGTTCATTTATAAAAGTAAAAGTATTCTCATTGACAATTCGCTTTGGATATAGGACATTAAATAAGAAGGAAGATAAAAAATATTTTTGCAGCAACAGACACAAAGAAGTACTAGATAGACTACAAAATAAGGCGATGACGGCAATATTGAAATGTAATATATCTACTCCAATCAGTTTGATGCTAAACACATTAAAGTGGCTTAACATAGGACAGAGGCTGCAACTTAATACATTAACGTTCATAAAGAACCAGAATACCTTTGCAGGCAAATTAATTATGTTGTCATATTGCTAGCGTAAGAACATCTCAAATACAAAGGACATTATTTTATAAAGGATTGCAAATGCATAATAGAATAGCAAAGGATTTGTGAATTAAAAATAATATTGTTGTATTTAAAAGACAATGTGTACAGATTTTAATTTGGAAGAAAAGTATGGCCAACCTTTAACTTGAAAACTCACGATGTTCTCACATCGAAAGTGTTTAAGTTTATAAGCAGGGTACTACGCCTACTGTTTTCATCCAATCTGCTTTATGCTAGACTATTAACACGATATTAATTTTTTACTTTTTAAGGGAGGTACTACTCCCACTATTTTAATCCAGTCTAAATTTTGCTAGAGAATGCACATTACTTTTGCAAAGTTTTAAGACTCTAACTAATGTAGTTCTTTAGGTACACTATAATAATTTTTCACTTAATATGGGAGGTACCATTCCGACTGTCCCTATCTGGTCTGTATTTTGGTAGCCTATGCTCATTAGCATGTGAGTTACTCGTGCAAAGCTTCAAGTCTTTACCTATTGTAGTTCCCACGATAATAATTTTTCACTTGGTATGGGATGTACCACGCCCACTATTCAAATTTAGCCTGAGTTTAGCTTTACTATATGAGTTAATATGCGGGTTACTGGTGCGAAATTCTAAGGTGCTACTTTGTTCACTTTGTATGCGAGATACCACGCGCAGTATATATTTCTCTTAACTATGTATGCTAATATAAAGGTTACGCGTGCAAAATTTCAAGGCGCTACCTATTACTTTTACCAAGCTACACAGTGATAGGTGTAGATAGTTATAGCTTTTCGACACACATTTTGTGCTATATTTTTTAGATTTTATACAGCTGTGTTAACTTTAGGTGCTGTGAGATTTTTATTGTATAATTGCAATTACCTTGTTAGATATATATTTCTCAAATGCTGCCAAGTTGCTCATATTTTATTTATGCACTGTTGTATCCCCGAGATGTCATAAGTGTTGTATTCTAACCATTGTTAAATAGATAAGAACATTATTGAAAAAGAGAGTGAGAAGAAAAACAAAAAAGTATAATACAAAAATTAAAAAAATTGCATTCGTTTTGTTTAATCTGTAAATGTGTTTAAAAAATTATTGTAAACTAATACAAATAGTTTCATAAAGTTATATTTGTGTAATTTTTAATAATGAAAGGTTGGGTGTGTTTCGTTTGCTTTTGTGAATATTACATACTTTTTTTTACGACGTTCACATTTTTATAGTATGTAAATATTATGTATATGTATGTATTTTTTTAATTTTTCGATGTAAAAGAAACAAGAAAAAAAAATATCAAACATTTTCGATGAAAGAACATAAATATTGAAATACCAAGTCTTTCGTATATGCAAAAAATGTATCAGAATATCACCATATGGATACCATAGATAAAATCTAAAATTTCGATCAGTACAAACGAATACGTTTTAATCCGTTAAGGACCAACCAAGTGGAACAAATCATATTTATCGAAGCTACTCTAATCCAATTTTTATATTTTTAGAAGAAAAACTTTTAAAAAATGGAGAATGTGTTTAAATCGCAATTTTCTTCATCTAACTAGGTTTAGTTATAAATATTATTCTTAAGCCTACTTATAAAATATTATTTAACCTACGTACATAAATAATTAAATAAATATTTCGTTTCTAAATTTTTTTAACTCATTAAGAGCTGATGATATTTTTTAGACTTTTAAAAAGTTTTCAAAACTTTTAACTCTGAAAATATGAGTGACTACATAGTGGGAGTTATCACTCTCACTATGCGAATCCATTCTGTATTTGGCTAGATTATGCACATTAAGGTAAGGTTACTTGTGCGTTCAAAGTTTCAAGAAGGTATCACACCCACAATTCCAATCCAGCCTGAGTTTCATCAAACTATGTATATTAATAAGGGAATTACTGATGGTAAATTTCAAAGGTCTACATAATTTAGTTCTCTAGCTACTTAAAAAGCGGGCGAAAAATGGGCGTGGTCAAGCAGAAAGTTTTTCTTTTCTTTTTTTTGTAGTATAATATGATAGTATATGGGTTTATAAGTGTAAAATAATTTCAAAAAAACTTTCATTTATGAAATAAAAAGTTAAAAATTCTCATACAATATTTCATTGTATAGTTTGTATAAATAGAAAAATTATTGCATTTGAAACTACCTCGTAGATAAATGAAGAATGCTAAAGACGGATGTAGCGATCCAGAAACTGCATTACATTCTTCTAGTGTCTATTTTTTCTTTATCTCTTTATAATAAAGAACTTAAGCCAGAATAAATATTAATTCATTTAAAAAAAATTTGTATAATAATAAGGGGATTACTGGTGCAAAATTTCAAAGGTCTACATAATTTAGTTCTCTAGCTACTTAAAAAGTGGGCGTGGTCAAGTAGAGTTTTTCTTTTCTTTTTTTTTTTTTTGTAGTATAATATAATAGTATAGGGTTTATAAATGTAAAATAATTTAAAAAAAGCTCTCATTTATGAAATATAAAAAAATTAAAAATTCTCATATATTATTTCATATGGCGAAAATCAGCTTAACTTTATAAACTTGTTTCAAAACCCAGACCGTTTAAATTATAAATTTTGACAATTATTCGGAAGAATAATTGGAGAAAAAGCAATTTTACCGATATGCATACTTTAAGGCATTTTTTTATTTTTAAAAGCGGGATATTTTAAACACCTTTTACAGAGCTTTCATATAATTTTTAGAATTTTATATAAACTTTAGAATTTTATCCAGAATACTCATCTCTTTGTGCAAAGTAAATACCTATTACGTATAACTGCATACGTAGATACGTATGATCATGTTTTTTGTATATATGTATATTTATTTGAATTTTATATATATATATATATATATATATATATATATATATATATATACCTATATATATACATATTTATTTGAATTTTGTATATTCATACATACATATGATCTCAGATTTATTAATAGTTTCGTTATTGTAAAGAGATAGTAAAAAAAATCAGATACTAGCAGAATGTAATGCGTTTTCTGTATTGTTACATTATCATTCTATGTCTATTTACAAGGTATAAGTTTTAATTGTATACATTTTTGATTTAAACAACTATTTTAGTGTAATAGAATACGAGAAATTTTGAAACATTTTTTGATATCAAAAACACGTATTATAGAAGTTCAGGAACTATTAACACTACGAGTTCTTTTGTCATTACATGGTACAAAAACTTTACGATTATCATTTTAGACTTAGGGCGATCAGACAAATTCTACCGAGGTAGAATATGTTTCTAAACATATTTTTCTTGCTCTCAAGACATATTGTTGAACCGAGATTCTCCTGATAAATAAATTTGCCTTGTTTGTAAAGTAATTCAAAAAGAATTTGCGAAACAATTACATATTAGCTTGAGTCATCGTTTGATTTAACTTAATTGTTAGTTCAAATTTGAAGCTACAATTTCAACGTAAAATACTGTTTTAATGTAACACCAGATGTTTTCTATTTCCGGTTTGTTTTTTTGCCCTTCTTGTTTGATACGTTCACATTGAAATGTTTGTTTACCTTTTTGTGGTAGAGGATTTCGTTAAACTAGACCCAGTTGTGTTTTCAATTTTGTGGAAGTCAGTTGTTTAGTAAACAAGTGAGTTGTTGTTAAAAGCAAAAATTAGAAAATTTGTCAAAAGGAAACAAACTTTGTAAACAAAAACAAAAAAAAAATTCCAAGAAATAGAAACAATGTATAAAGAGAAGTAAAAGTGAAATGGAAGTTAAGAGCAAAAACAAAGAATAATAAAAAGCAACAGAAAAAATAGATTTCGTAAATTTTAGTTTCTTTGTTCGTTCAACGAAGTAAAACGACGTATTTCTCTAGACATTTTTAATAGAAAAATTTTGGTTAATAAAACATTTTTAAAGTAATATATGTAGGTATTTTATAAGTTATTTGAAGTACTCAATAAATAAAGTGGTTGGCGATAAAAGTGAGACGCAATTTGTATAAAGTATTATTGGACAAATGTGAATAGAAAATTTTGAAGTGTCCCTATTGTGTTTTAGCAAATTCAATTTTTATCAAATGTTAATCAACTAGGAATTCAAGGATTTTTTGTGCAAATCGAGTCCCTTTTTGGATTTTTAAAAATATAAAATTTTAAAATCCATTTACTTTAAAATATATGTAAATATGTATATGTACATATGTATGTAATCTATGTAAATGAAATGTTTCGCGTCTTATTTCATCACTTTTGACTTTGGCCAAGAACAACAACTGCAGAAAAAATAATACACAACAAAAAATCTAAAAAAAACAAAAAGAAAAAATCAACTGACTGCTACACAGGAAAATAATAAAAGTGCTTATGTATGTGGTGTGTGTGTAGGTAAGTTCAACTAAAATCTACAAATACTGTTCAAAGTAGAAACAAAAACAAAGAGCAAAGAAATATATAATAAATAAATAAATAAATAAACATCGTTGCTCAAACAGATGATTTTTGTTTTGCTTTTCTCCTCTGGCATATTCCAATCATCGTATACCATCATCATCATCATCATCGTTATCATGACAATAATGATGATGGTAATGATGATGATGTTTCTTTGTTGAATAATTTCCACACAATTCGTATAGGTACATATTAGATTTTGTTTTGATAATTTATACCTACATTGTATTTATGTATATCTGGTCACTTTCAGAACAACGGACTGTCAACTGGTTAAAAATTCGTATGTACATACATACATATGTATAAATTAGGGCGGTGTTGACTTTCGTTGCCCGTGATAAAAAATACCAAAAAAATCTGATCAATCACTCAAATCTAAGGAAATTCAAAAAATGTATTTCCACATGAAGTCTGCAGTTTTGTTCAGACTATGCCTAAAGAAAAACAACCTATGCGATGTTTGTAAAGTTTGGAAGTCAATAAAAAGTAACATAAAATGGTTTTTCGAAAGCCTGTGATGAAATCTGTAAAATGAATTGCAATTCATTTCCAATTCAAATGAATCGAATTGATTATGAATTAATTCAAATGAATTAGAACAATGTATTGCAATTCAATAAATGAAATCAGAAATGAGTTGTAATAATTGTCGTTGGGTGGTGGGTCACAAAATTTCAAAAACTATTAGTTGTTTCTTGAATATTAAATGTGTCTTGTCGTTTAGCGTATTTTAAAATAAAAATTAGTTCTTCTTGAAGAAATAAACTCCAAACACCATGTGTTCTTTGATCAGGCGCAGATCCAGGACAAGGCTTTTCAATTTTTTTTACTAAATATTTTTCATTTTGGTAGGAGAAATTTCCATTTTTCATTTCCCCTAGATATGCTCTTGAATTTTATTGATTGCAACTAATTTTTGATTCATTTTAATTAATTCAAAATTTATTCAATTCATTTTAATTGGAAATGAATTGCAATTCATTTTATAGATTCATTTCATTCGAAAAATGAATTGCAGTTCATTTTACAAATTCATTTGAATTGGAAACGAATTGCAATTCATTTCTGCCTAATTCGTTTGAATTGATTCAAATTTCATTCAATTCGTTTTTTTGTGAGAAAAGAATTAATTCAAAATTTGATAATTCGTAACGAATGATTCATTTACAGCTCTGGTACACATGTACATATGTACCTATATTAGTTGTTCGCATAAGTATTGTGGTGCAAGTCCCATTTTCATCCTTTGAATAAAGTTTAATGCATTCAATTCAAGTCTTTGCTGAATGCCGTTTTAGACAATTAAGCATGTATTCTGTTGGTGTATAGCGACTACATCTCAATATTGAACGCATTGCATTAGCTTGATAATCTAAGCGAATGGTGTGTCACCTTAATAGTTTGTGTTTGAATATAGTAGTGTTTGTACTTTTCGTTTATAGGTCTCTGAATCCAATATTAATGGCGTTAAATGTTAATTGTTCAAAATTTGATAACCCCTCTATCATTAAGCTAATTTATACGTCTTTTGTGAGATCTAAGCTAGAATATCCAGATGTTGGTAGTCTCTTAACTCTCATGTTGGAAATTTTCAACGCATCTTTATTATTTGCAGAACGAAATTAAATCTTTTATAAAATTCAGAACTAAGAAATCTGTGATCAAATTATAGGTATATAAAAATAACTGTTCATTTTACCTTTACTTATACATACATACATAGTGTTTCTGCATGTATTGTTATTAACTAAAACCATTAAAAGATTTTTTTTGAAAAATTAGAAGTCGAACCAAGAAGAACATGATTTTTGGCAAATTTTTACATTTATATCAACCGACTGGAAGACGACCAATTCCTATTATCGGAACAAAGCCACAAAGCTCGCAAATCTTTTTTATTTCCACTTTAAAACAATCATTTGATTTAATGACGACCTCTTTGTTTGACCCAAACTTCTTACCACCCAGCTATTTTATAGAATTTCGAAATAGAAGTTATTCGAAAGGGATTAAAGCTAGAGAATATGCTAGATAGAGTAATCAGTGCATTGTTTTGATTGAGGCGCCCATCGCGCGGATTGCTTTTTATGTCAAAATATGCATGTGAATTTTATCATTTATTCCATGAATTTTATCAATTATTTCTGGCTCGACAACCCCTTTAGTGTGACTTGAATGTTTGGCTTCATTTGTGCTTGTCGTACCACAACGGAACGAAGTAAACCATTTTTAGCATATAGTGTAGTATAGTCGTCTAGTCAAGCCTTTTTTAGTTTCGGTAATTTTTTACATAAAAAATAATGTTTAATGAGCTAATAAATTTCAAACTGTCATTATATGTATTTCCCAATATTAAAAATAGTAAAATCGAATTTTAAAATTATTTTTTTACATTTTTTGCAAAACGATAAAAGTATAAACAAATAGGAGGTAAAACTAATAAATTCAGGAGTAGGAATTATGCATAGATAAAGATAAATAATGTAAAATATTATCAGTTTAAAATAAGAAATATTTTATTAATATTTTTTCAGGCTTAAGTTCATTATCATAAAGAGATAAACGACTTTTATAGAGAACTACAATACGAGAAATTATTTATTAAATTTCAAAGGTGGTGAGGTTGGTGAGAAATTATTTTGCACAAACTGCCAAGCAAACACCTTTTCTTTATTTTATTCTGTTTATATATTTTCTTTACTTTTAACTGGCATATACGTATCTGAGTTGCTATATATGTATGTATACCAATTAAAACTACCTTGAAAATGGGTATGACAGTACGAAGAGTGCTGAAGAAGGATGTAGCGATCTAGAAAATACATTACATTATGCTAGCGTTTAATTTTTTTTATCTCTTTATTATAGTAAACTTAAGCCTGAAAAATATTAACTCAGTTAAAAATAGTTTAAATAGAATTATAAAAAAAACTAAAAATAAACATGTGAGTGTGCATTTTTAGAAAATCGCGCAGGTGCAATTGGAATATCCTTATTATTCCATGATTTTTCTTTTATACATTTGATTGTTCAGACCCAAAAGAATCGTTGAAAGTTGAAACATTTTATTGTTTTCATTAAACAAAAACCACGTACATATGTATGTACTCGTATGTGTCATATCCATTGTATTGTATTTAAATGTATATATTATTATTGATATTATTTTAGTAATTGTGAGTTTAAGAAAAATCATTTGTAAACTAAACTATCATTTCCTTTTCTTTCCTTTTTGCAAATTAAAATATTGATTTTTTCCATTTTCTTTCATTCTTTGAAATCGCAATATTTTTGTTTATTTTGTTTTCTTAAGTATAATTCCTATTTTGCTACTTGTTGTTTGCACTTGATTTTTTTCCTTTTTTTCGAATAAATATTAAATTTAAATGCAAATATTTTTTATATTTATAATAATTAGACATTGTTCTTAATTTTCTTATACTCGATTTAATAAGATAATTAAACTTTATTCATGTTTAAATATCTAAATATATACGTGTAATGTAAGTACAGCATCTCACAGCTTACTTGATGTAGCGCACACATTTAGTTGCCTTCCGATTCTAAAGGACAATTTATCGCATAGTGCATGCTTGGCTTCTACCGGCTACAGATTTTTATGTCCATGTCACTGCTACCACCATGCTTCGCTGTTGGCTTTGGGATCAATCTGATTTAAATACATACATATGTATGTATTTGAAACTTCAATTCGTTGGTGGATTCTAAAACGCAGCATTACTGGAAACATGTTCTCTGGCGAAGTTGAGCCTCTTTAGTAGGGTTTTTGTGTTAATAAAAAGCTTTTTTTTCCTTTCTTTTTCAACTGCCAAGTGGCCTAAGTGTTCCAAGAAAATTGGTGTTAATGCTTTACAGCATATGAAAATATGAAACAATAGCTAACGTAATGTATACCTATAAGACCCAGAAAACATCAGCGCGCACTGACGAAGTTCTAAGAAGAGTTTCCATTGCCGTAAAAAGAAAAGTTGAATGTCATAATATCCAAGTGAACTATTTTATATGTGTCTTTCCTTTTTTAAACGCTTTTGGCAGCTGCTGTAGTAAGTAAGTTGACTGATAGAGCTCCTCTCCCTGTATAAAAATTAACCTTTTGTTCTTTTCTCGAAAACGATTCGTTTGCTTGGGGCAAACCTAAAATGCAGCCGTCTGTTGCTGCAAACACAGATGAAATCTCTGTTTTCCATTTCTCAACAGCAACTTCCTCAGTGATTTTATAGACTTTTTTCGATTAACCATAGTATCGACTTTTTTAATTTTTTCTTCGATACGTGCAAAAACCCTATTTGCCGTTAGGAAGGAGTGTCCGACATTAGAAAACACCATTGTCATCTTTTTCACACCTGAATGTGTATATGATATCTATTTCCTTAATATACCAAATACCGTACAATGAGTAGCAATTTATATAAAATGGAAAGCCTGGACCTGTTCTAACCCCTTGATGACACTCTATTGGTGCCTTTTTTTGTTGAGAATGCAGCCGCACATTTTGACCAAATTTGCACCATCCCTGCAAAGCATGATCCAAACGACGTGTACCCCGAAGGGACTACCAATAACCGGCCACATAGACGGGCGGATCTCTGTAAGGCTACCGGTGGTAGCAGTCGTTTGGACAATGGTCGGGCCTCAGAAACACTATTCTTCCGGAATAAGGTTCCAGGAAACGCGGCGTCTGGTGCCTCCATTTTTCCGAAAGCACTGCTTCAAAGTCGAGACAAGTTCCACAATGACAATTAGTGCCGCCGAGGGGAGACCGTCAAGCTCACAGCTCAAGTCATTGCACATTCGCCATAAAAACAGATTCTTTATTATGTACTCTTTGTCAGTCACCAGCGCATATGGTGAAATTGTTAAGATACAGTTGTCTACTGTAGTAAGCTGCTTGACCATAGGGAGAGGAAGATTTGTCTGACAGTCAAAAGCACTTTGAAACCAAAAAAAACTAAAACTTTGATTTTTTTTTTTTTTTTGTTAAGAAATTAGATTTATTTAATTTTAAATTTCTATACGATTGCACAATTTTATTAGAAAACAATAAATAAATCAACGAAATTGCACAAAACACAAACATAGTTTTTTACCTTTTTGCATCCTGTGAGTCCTACGAGGACAAGTGAATTTGATTTATTTAGGATTCCCTATACTTTTGGTTTTAAAACAAAGAAGTTTTTTATTAAAAATACATACATACATATGTATATTAAGCAATAGATCTGGATCTATAAGTTTTTGGATGTTAAAGTTGTGTAGTTTACAAAACTCAGTAATAAAAAGTATTTTAAATAAATAATTGGCTACAAGTGCAATAATAAAAATAAAATAATAATTTTTTTTGCAGAAACAAACAACAGCTCCACGATATCAATAAAATACTATAATATTATTGCTTGTTTTTGACTGCCATCTCTGAAGCAACAGGAAAAAACGTATACAGTGAAATTTGAACCATAAATCAAATCACAAATTTTTAATCTGAGAAATCGATTTAAAGGAAATTATTGTAAATTCGTAAATTTTAAAGGTCTACATATTTTTTCTTAAATAGATTTTTTCACTCTCTTGGAGTAGATTCTCCGAACGAGAGATTTGAAAAAATCTTTTGAAGGACAAAAAGCAAAGGAAACGACTAAATAAGAATAAGTCATTTGAAATGTCGGCTGATTCTCCCAGGCGTGCCTCTGGTGGCGTTTCACGTGGTGGTTTCGCTGTACCTACTATAGTACCGCCTCAGGTTGTTAGTGATCGATCGATTTTGGATTCTGCTATTGGCTTTATTAATGAAGTTACTTTAGCCCATCAGCCTCCCCTAGATCCAAAAGATACTATTACATGGGCAAGATTTGAAACAACTGCAGATATAAGCGATCCCTGCTTTGGAGAAGACTGGGAGTTGGAAGGCAATTTAGCTCCTCCTCTTCTTTTAATTTTGGGATATGGTTTAGGCGTTCAAGTTTGGGCAATACCAGCGAACGGGGAAGCAGTTGAAGTACTTTCTTGGCGTCATGGCATAGTTTCAGCCTTAAGAGTTCTTCCAACTCCTTCATCGACTGTTGCAAACGAAGAAAATGGTCGTGCCGACGAGCCGATTGACGCATTTGGAGAGAAAAGACCTTTAATTGCTTTAGTGGATGGCAGCTCATCGGCTGGATCTCAGCCCCAGTTCTGTGCTGTAAATTTTGTTTCTCTTAAAACCGGGACGCAAGTGAAAACAATCAAGTTTAAGAATCCTGTTATTGATGTACTGGCCAATCGCTCTTCGGTTGTTATTACTTTTCATGAACGTATTGCAGTTTTTGATGCCCGCACACTAGAAGATCGTTTATCGATTACAACATGTTACCCGAGTCCAGGGTAAGTTTAAATAAAAATAAACTACATTTAAAATTTAAACAAATTTTGATAGATAATTTTTCACTTTAGTTACAGAAACGACACATTGTTTTCTAAAAAAAATTGCTTTTCTTAAGCCAAAATATAAAAATTTTCGTTTAATAATAATCTTATTTCGTTCATTTTCTTTTAGGATAAATCCTAATCCCGCTGCATTAGGCCCTCGATGGTTGGCATATGCAGAAAACAAACTTTTGCATGCAAAACGTAGTGGAGGTGGCTGTGATGGTGATGGCGTAGCAAGTTATACAGCCACTGTCCTAAACGCCTCAAAATCTTTAGTAAAAGGCTTGAGAGAGTTAGGGGAGCAAGTAGCTGCAGGATTAACGGGTACTTCTGGCAGTACAGGAAACTCAAAGAACACTTCTTTTGATTCTGGTTGTGGACTTGATACCAAACAACCTGGAATAGTCACCATAATAGACATTAAGGTATGAACAAATTATGTTATTTTTCTTAATTGCAAATATTGAAAAAAAAAAATCAAGAAAATCAAGATAAATATTTAATTACTCCTAGAAAACATTACTAATCTTAACTCGTGCCTAATTCCATGGAAATATATATAAAATAAATATTTCATTACAAAATATTTATTCTTAAAATAGGTACGAGTTACGATTTGTAGTGTTTTCAAATAATTAATAATTTCAAATAACTTTTTGAAGTTATATACCTAAAGTTATATAACTGCGTTACTAAAAAGTCATGTAAGCAAAAAATTATTGCCGGTCGTATCTGGAAGAGGTTACTATAGAGCACTTTAGGCTAAGATAAATATATTAGAAGAGTCTATGTAATAACGTAGAAGATCGACTGTTATCATTTACCAATCTGAAATCACTACGGTCTAGAATATTATTATTAGTATAGGGGAATGACGAAGCAGAGAACTTCCACAATGGGTCCCTCTTCGACCACCGTCCGTCCTCTATGATTATAAGCAACCGAAAGTTAATTTACGGCAACATAAATTCATTAAGTCACGTGCCACAACCAGACTTTAATTTTGTTTTTAGTGTTTTCAGACTGTCGACTGGTAACTGTCGTCATTCTTCCTTATCTAGCAGTCTCTAGTAATTGCTAGCATATGTACAAGGCTGAGGTTCTCCATGGCATCAATATTTAACAAGCTTCTACTAGTGGTCCTAAGTCTTATTCTAGCCGGTGCCGGGTATTCACATACAATGTGCGCTACCGCCTCAGCCTCCTCCAGACATAGTCTGGTGTCTGGTCCACAGAAATTCACAGCAGGTGAATCGGCAAGTTGGCCCGCTGCTTTATTTCCAGCTACGCCTGTGTCTCCTTTAACCCACATTAATGTTACCTCATAGACCGACTGGTTGTCGAGTGCAATGAGAACCTTTCTATACTCGAGAATTTCTTCGGTAAAGTTCCAAGTGGATAAATAAGGGGCTTCATTTACTTGTAGTTCATAACTTATAGGCTTTGGAGCAAATATGTCTGCATAGGTGTATATATGACGATCGATAATGTGTGGCAGTGTAAGCGGCAACAGAAGCATTTGTTTATTGCGTCCGAATCCAGGGGATTTCGATTGTGAGGCTTTCATGCAATTGTACCATGCTCCCGAATAGAGCCTATCAAACCGATGGTTTCTTGCGTAAATTTATTATAAGATTGTGATAATGGCGAGAAATTATTTATTTGTTTATTTAGCAGACTAAATAAACCTCCCACGGTAACATTCGACACGGCAGGTACTCGTACATTTTTATTTCGCTCCCTTCTGCCAGAAACCGTGGGCTGAGCTTTGGTATTTTGTGTGTTGTACAATTTTCACCTGAGGAGGCCGTTCCAGCCTCCTTAGAGTATGCTAAAGCTCCTTTGAAATGGATTAGCTGTAGGGGTTCATAATACTTTTCTCCATTTCTATATTTTTTTATTTTTACTAAATTTAAATAAGAATCTATAACTAAAACAATTATTTCATTTGGTAGCGCGTAAAATTAAACACCCTGTGTTTTAAAAAATTATACAAATAATTGGACACTATTTCGGGTAAGTCACCCGAAGTGTAGGGCAATAGCAAAAATGTAATAATGTCTCCATATATGTCATTATAACTACATGTCGTAATAAGCAATTAATAACAAAGTACATATATTTATAAAAAGAATATCTTTTTCAAATTTCTCATTCAATTATGTAAATCTAATTTATAAAAAATTATAATATCTTTACCAATTTACAACCGCACAAGATAAGATTTTAAACACCACATGATAAATATTGAAATGGAAATGCAAAATTAACGTTTTTTGCAGATAAATTGTACACAGCTCTTGAATTATAAAGATATAATTGTAAGGAATTATTTTTGATTTATTTTATCTAAACAAAAATTCAATTATCGTTTTAAAATTCCATAAAAATGATATTCAAAAATTCAAAAATAGATGATTGAAAACAATTTTCTCATATTGTATATTTACATTTCAACGCAACCCAAAGTAGAGAGCTGCAAATAAAAGTGCAGGGCATTCGTTGGGACTGCCAATAAAAGTGAAACTAAGTAACTTGTGATTACTTTTTCCCACGATTTTTATGAAATACAAAGCAAAAGGATCATTTAAGTTTTCAGATAATAATTAAATACAAATAACACGTATAAACTCCTTTGTAAAAGTGTGTGTTACAGTGAGCAATATAAACATGTTAAGTGAATCAGCCTAAAATCTGTATCATAGAGAATCTAAACATGTTTCGTTTCGTTTTTTTCAAAATAAAACATTGCAATGTTGCTACGGTTGTGTTTTAAAATTATCATTGTGCCAATAGAATGAATGAAATTACAGCTTTCATTTGTTTGCATAAAGACAATCTGAATGGCAGGAATACCGTACGTAGGTACGAGTTACGATTTGTAGTGTTTTCAAATAATTAATAATTTCAAATAACTTTTTGAGTTACTTGCTCATGGATTCTTAAATTAAGTTAAATTTAAATTAAATTTAACAAAATTTCCTTAAATCTTTTAGAAACTTAAATTAAGTTAAATTTAAATTAAATTTAACAAAATTTCCTTAAATCTTTTAGAAACCTCTTAGGGATTACAGTCCCACAGCTGGTGCACCAACCTCTAGCAATCAAACTGCGGGTACCGATATGATTATAGCCCACTTCATAGCAAATTCAGAAGCTTTGGTTGCAATGGAATTTGATAATTCGGGAATGCTTTTAGTAACAGCTGATCGTAGAGGACATGATTTTCATGTTTTTCGAATTCAACCAAATCCAGTGGATTCCAGTCTTGCAGCGGTTCATCATCTCTATATTTTACATCGTGGCGATACTAGTGCCAAAGTACAAAACATTACGTTGACATTGGATTCTCGCTGGATTGCAGTCTCAACACTTCGTGGCACAACTCACGTTTTCCCCATTACGCCTTATGGAGGAACTATGGGAGTCAGAACCCATACTTCTCTGCATGTGGTGAATAAATTATCTCGTTTTCATCGCTCTGCTGGCCTATCGGGTGAAGGACGCTCGAATTCACCAATTTCACATTCGGAAAGTACAACATTTTGCCAATCATTGCACCCCTACCATAATCCAACTTTGCCACCTTTTCCTCGCCCTACGGTAGTTATGCCGTTGGCTCAATTACGCCAACCATTCGCTTTGGGGTCCCCTCCAGGATCTGCTACACTGGCAGGAGTTAAATCTGTGTCAGGTGGCTCGGGTTCAGGGCCACAGCGTCAAAGATTATCCTCACTATCGGATGATAGTGGAAAACCGTTAAGTGTATGTGCTATTTTTGCAAAATCACGATCGTGGCTTCTCGATCCACCCAACGTAACCCGAGAAGCTTCACATCGAATCCAACGCAAAGCTGTAGATTCTTTGTTCGTAATGGCGGGCCACGGAGCACTTATTCAATATGATTTGGGCACAAAACTTGCTTCAAGTATGTTTATTTCTTTTTGTACCACTCCTAAAAGTTCTTAGATAAAAATTAATTTCAGATGTCGCCAAAGAGAAAATATGCGACGATACTCCTATTGAACTAGAAGTCGAAGCTAAAGCTCAATGGAATTTGGGAAGACGCAAAGAGGGATCTCAAGAGATAATGCCACCTCTACCCCTTGATAACTGGTTAATTAAAAATCGCAATTCTTGCATGCTTAGTGATAGTACTCGCCAATACGATGATTCAGAAGAGAGAAACGAGTCTTGGCTTGCACAAGTAGAAATAATAACACATGCAGGCCCACATCGACGTCTTTGGATGGGACCGCAGTTTGTGTTTAAAACATATAATACACCAAGCGGGTAGATATTTGTTTGAAACATAAAAAATATATTTAAATTAGAAAGTAATATTGACTTGTGTGTGTTTCAGGTCTAACCTTAATCATGTTGATATTGAAGCTGTAGAAATTGGCACAACTAAATCTAGTTCTACTTCGGCTTCTGCTTCTGCCTCGGAGAAGCTTGATCATTCATCCCCTTTAAATATGCCTTTAACTGCAGCAGGCCGCTCGAGCGCAGTACCAGTTCTAATTGAATCTGGCTCTTACAGTAAGTTTAGTATTTAGACTTTAATTAGATAAACTTATTAAACATTCAACAATTTCAGGCAGCATTGAACAAAGCCCTAAACTAATGGATCGTTTTCGTCATGATCATTTAGATTCTGACTATTCAGTGGCGCATGGAGATTCTCGTTTAAAAGAAGATTTGGCCGATGCAATGCGGGAATCACCTTCTGCAGCTACTTCATCTAAAGATGCTGGTAAGTTTTTTTATTGTTTGTTTGTTCTGAGAAAGATTATTTTTATATTTGTATCGCATTCATTTGTTGGCTTGTTGGTTTATTTTTCAACTAATTAAGTTATTCATATTGTTTTGTCGTTGTTTACATGTAGTTTGGTTTAATTATCTGTACAAAAAACTGAAATAAGAAAAAATACTGTATATTAATTAAAAGACACAGGTCAAATAGAAAAATGTGTTTGTTGCATAAATACTAAATGTGATTATCTGAGCTCCATGTAGAGCTTGGAGTCGCGGTAAATAAAAATGTAAGATGAAAAATCAGTTTTAGCAGAGTTTACAAAAATGTATTTACATATCGCTCGCGTAATGCATTGTAGCCATCAAGTTATTGTAAAAAACGTGTTCCTCAATAGATATTTTTTATCTCGTTGATGATAATAGAATTAGTTCTTGAGCTAAACCGGAGTTATATAAAGAGTTTTGTAGAGCTTTAACAAAATTTTGCCATGTTTGAGTTTTTGTTTTTAGATATTCCATTCGTTTTGAAGTGAAAATCAACACGAGAGATATTAAAAACAGGTATTGTGAAATTTATTGTTTTACGAATAATTTAGTTTGGCAACTACGTCCTGTTTAAATAGGCTGGAGTTCGTATTATGAGAATAGTAATGCTTTGGGTCGATGTTTAAAGTCTAACAACATAAATGGTGTCAAATCGAAAAGATTATAAATCCGTATTTGTACAAGGTTTAAATATAAAAGGAAGAAAAACGGTTTTTTAATATTGTGATTCTTTTTAAAAAGTGGAACTTAAATATTGTTAATTTTTAATTGCTGTTCTTAAACTGTGTACAGACAAGCAAATATTTGTCGCAAAAGGCGTAACCATTAATTTTTGCAAATCTCCATTAAATCTTACATTACAAATATAATAACAAGTGACGGTTTATAATATAATAAACATGATATGATAACTTTCATATTAACTACAACTGTTTACATGATTAAGTGGTTAAGTAGTTTTTGTAAAATATTTGCCTAGGTAATCATAAAGACGTGTTCAGAGTCTTTATGATTACCTAAAAAAAAAAACAAAATTCGGATAATGCGTATAGAAAGACGTCGCCATTTTACCATTGTAAGCTAGGTAAACTGAAACGCTATGCTGATATTTTTTTTTCTGTATTGTAAATTTTTTCAGAGAATAATTTTCGTTGCACATCAAAAGCATAATTTAGAAAATATTCTGTTACATAAATATACATATACATAAATGATTGAACACATTATTAAAGGAATATAAAAAGTTTTGTGGTTAACTGTAACTGTCGCATGTCTTTATTTTACACGAGTAAATTTATGTTTTAATGGTATCAATTGGAAAATGCTGGAATGGTTTATGTTTTACCAACGTTAGTGTAAACAATAGAGACCTGCATAAGACGTCTTGAAGGCATTTTGTAGACATTTTTATTCTTCAAATATTCTTACAGTAAAGTTGCGATAAACAAGTGGTAGAAGGCACTATTGTATATTTATTTGTTGAATTTATTGAACACTTAGAAGGGCTTGCCATGTTAATAGTGCATTCTAGAATTTTCTTACAACTGTAGGGAAAAGTATTCGTAAGAAATATAATGTCTTGAACAAGCCTGTGAGACCTCTTATGCCGGCTTCTAGTTAATACGAGTAATAAAATAAATATTGATAATTGAATTTTTTATACACACACACATATTTTATTTATATTTATGTAAATTATATGTATTTTATGTCGAAACATGCATAAGTAGTTTAGTCATATAAAGTTACAATACTTAAAAATGCAACTCCTTCCTAAAACATTAAACCTTATCCTTTATCCAACCTCTTTGAATTAAGCCATTTGTTCTATACTTATATAAGATGCATTTATTTCAGAGATTTATAATATTTCTTATTTCAATAATGTTTTGGAAGAGTTTAAACCATTGTAAAATATCGAATGTTGTTGTATGTTGCAAAGTAAAAAAGTTTGTTGTTCTGTTTTAAAAAGCAAAAAAAAGTGATAAAAGATAAAGCAAAGAGAAAGAGAAAAATAACAATGCAATGCTTATTTAAAGAGAAGAGAGTATGTTTCATCTTGAACAAATAATAAAAAGCCAAAGTTTTCTCCTCTAATGTTTAAATGCTTTAAAAAAGATTTTTTTTTATTTATTTATTTTTTTCTTGTTTAATGAACACAACGTTTTTTCGGCCTAAATGTTGTTATTGTTCTTTTGCCTCTAGATATTAATAATAATGTTATTGTTAAACATTATCATAGTTTCGTTTGCGCTAAATAATACGAAGATTATGAACAAAATCTTAAAAAATTATACATATTTTTATTTATCCCATTTATTGCCGGAACGCCTTTTAGTTTTTATACATACCAAAATTAATTAATTGAGATGATAATCATTAATAACTCAAAACTTTTTATTTTTTAATTTTATGTTTATAGGAAACACATCCACTATCTTTTTTTTTTAATCGCACCCACTAAAATCACATTTTCAAAGAGAATTTTAAAATAACCCCTGTTAATTTTGACTAAAGCTTTTTTAAATTAATTTTAAGTTTAAACTTTTGCACCTTCTATTAAAGACAAATACCTAGAAATAGAAACTTAGAAGTTAGAAACGTTTACAATAATCATAAAGAATTTACTCAACCGGTCAGTTCAGAATAATTCAAAAACGTGTACATTTTTTCTTTAATAAAAATCAATTTAAATTAAAATCATTCACATTTAAACTAAAATGCCCTTGGCTTTTTTTTTTAATAATTTGTATGTATGAACTGCTCTTTCTTATGCAATGTTTGTTTTTCTCTTCCTTTCTCTATTTTTGCATCAATAAAGGTGGTCACATTCGCGAAAGTGGCGGTTCAATTGATAATGTTGCTTTTTACGATGCATTAACGACAGAGGATGATAATAAAGTCGGTATACACGCTCGTTCAGCATCGGTAGCTGCCCTAGCTAGTGTTTTACCTAATATTTATTCGTATGACAACAGTTCGAGCTATGAATCCTTAGAATCGGCACAAAAGCCAAAATCTTCGATTGAGAAAATTGTCAATCCCCTGGGTACTGTAACGACTGTTACATCTTGTCTAACAGCTGACGTTAAAACAGACATATTGGATGAAGTGGTTTCTCAACTGGCTGCAGAAGATACAATTATACATGAAAATTGTGATGAAAGCCTATTTCGCCCGGTTGTTGCCATTTTTTGTGACGAAAAGACTCTACTTCTAAATGAAGAAGAGACTCGAAGAAACAATGAACAATATCAGCCTCCTGAAATTATAAGCAATAAGCTTGTAGTGCCTGTAATTGCTAAAGAAGTGGACGATGAACTCAGTAAACGAGAAAAAGAAAAGACTTGTGCAATCAAGTCCAAGACAGCAGATGCCAAAACGAAAGCAAAAGAACAAAAAGTTTTTGAAGAAATGTCTTTATTAAACAAAAAACCTAAAGAAGCTAAAACAGCTAAAACAGCAAGTAATACCAAAGGAAGCAACATAAGTACCGATGATCAGAGTGGAACAACGACCAATCCTCAAAAGAATAAATCATCAGTTTTAAAACGTGAAAAAATAGAAACCGAATGCTTGAAAAATGCTGCTTCTTTAAAAGAAACGCCAACTGAGATAAAAGTTACACAAAAATCGAGACAAACGCAAAATAAGGAGCAACGCGTTCAGGGGAAGAATTTGAAAGAGCTGCGTGAACAAATGATTGATATCGAAACTGAAGTAGTAGTTGACACTTCTCACAAAATGCAAACAAAAATGGAACAAAAAAAGCAGGCCAGAAATGAATTGCAAACCTCTCTTGAAGAAAAGAAAGTTATTGACTTGAATACTAAAGATATTGTATCAAAGAATAAATTTGTTAAAACAAAACCTTTAAGTGGAAACGAAGAATCCAAAGAAGAAAATTTAAGCGATACAATAACCATGCCTAAAGAAAATATAGAACACGAAAATGTTAATGAAATTAAAACCGATTTTACCGATTTAAAATTAACTGCCTCTATTTCTTGTGAAATTGACAAGAAAGAACCGATTAAAACTAAGATGGATATCGACAATGTAGAAAGCGGGCCAGAACCAAGCTTCATCCAACCAAAACAAGATTTATTAAGATCTAACACTGCCATTAACGATAAAATAAAAAGAAGTAAAGATTCTACCAAAGCTAGCAAATTGGATCAGCAAGCAGCTGATAATTATCTTATTGAAATGAAGACAAGCGAAAATAAAGTTGAGAACATCGAGCCAAAAGAAACAAAGCTAACGAGCAATAAGAAAGAAAATGAAAAGTTTAATTTAACCACAAATCCTCTTGTATGTGGAAAAAAGAATAGATCTAGATCGAACTCAAATTCTGAAAATGTTGTTGATGGGTCTTCTTTTACCAAGGGTGAGTCGCAATGTGTTAAAATCGAGTCGAATAAAGACTATAATGAATCATCTAAAACTGTACTCCGTCCGACAAGCAAGGTGGAGCAACAAGAAACAAGTCAGAAAAAAGACAGCTTAAAAGAAAAAAGCAATGAGGCTTTAAGGAACGATGATTGTGTTAAATTAAAAAAAAGTGAGAAGAGCAAAAGAAACGTTTCTTCAAATAAAGAACAAAACATCCCTGCAAATGATGTTTCAGTTAATATGGAATTGGATTTAACAACATATATTAAACCCATGTTAGAAGATAAAAATATAAAAGGAGGTAAACCTAAATCCGAATCTAAGAATACACAAAATGATTATAAAGACAAATCAAGTTACACTAAGGTTGATTATAAAATAATTGAAAGGAAAAACAGTGAAGAACAGCAATGTTCTGATGGTGAAAAAAACAAGCAAGTTGATAAATTCGAAGAGATTGATGACTCTAAAAAAATAATTCATCAAGTTAAGAAGGTAAAGTCATTGGATATTGAAAGTAAGCCAGAGAATTTACGCAGAGAAAATGAACAAACGGAAATCGAAAAGAAAATAGCAACCGAAGCAACCACAGAAAATGTAAAAACTCCACTAAAAAATGATGTTTTGGATGCAAACAACAAAGATTTGTATAAAAACACTGCTCCTGCTCAAAGAAGCAATGAAATTAAAACGAAATCCAATATAACTCAAGAAGAAGTTAAGAACAAAGATATAAAAGCAAATGAATTATCTGATATTAAATCGAATACCAAAGCAACTACAAATGAAATTAAAAACAATACTCCGACTCTGAATCCAGCTTCACCTAAAAAGAAGGAAAAGGAATTTCCCAAACCAGAAACTAAAAACAAAATTGAGTTCAGTAAAAAAATAACATTGGACCCCCCCGTTCCAATGGCATTTGCAAAGGAAAGTGTAGAAAAGAAGGAAAGCGATTTTAAAAAGGAAATTACTACAGACGATAAAATGAATTCGAAGAGCGACACAAATGAAAAAAAGATCCTCAAGCCTAACAAAGTATTAAAACAGTTGCCAAGTACAATCCTTCCGCCATCATCAGCCTGGAAAACCTTAAGTGGTGTGGATATTCTAAATAGAAATCTTAGCAGAACAGTTAGTGAATCCGATAAGTTTCCTTTATTAGGGGCTAGAAAGAAGATACACAACCCTGACAAGTTACTACCCGAACTTCCAACTCCAGGTGATATAGAGAAACAAACAATTCTAGAAGAGTTATCCGCTCTGAAATCTTTGGACCCTTTGCCACCACTACCAGCTTTTGAACCCTTGCAATTAATTTCAGAAAATAAAAGTAGCTCTTCAAGGGACATCAGTTTAATAACATTCGAGAGTCCTTTACTAGAAAATCCATCATTGCAACGAAAAATAACTCCAGCTCCACGCGGATTTACGGAACAAAATTTAATTCTTGCCCTTTGTGGGTCTTTGCATTATGAAAATGAACATACGGAAAAAATTGAGCTGTCGCCCACGTTCTCGTCAAATAACTCGTCTACAGCTTTTGAAGACACTTCTCTCGCCGACTACAAATCTCTGACGGAAAATGACGAACCTTATATGAGCTTTGAGCAAAGTTCGCAAGATACAAACACAACTACTACCAACACCAATACCAATACAACCAATGAAAAGTTTTTTTCATCAACAAATTCATCTGGATCAGAAGAAATTGTTATAATGGAAGAGAAGAAAATGACAAAGAAACAAAAACGTAAAAAGCAACAGCAACAGCAACAACTCAAAGAAACGCAGAAACAACAGGAACAAGATCACCACCCAGAAATTGACGATGAAGAATTAAGGCCTTTAATAGCCATGACAGATTCACAAGTCGATCAAACTACAAATTTTTTAAATGAATCTTTGCCACCAGCAACTGCGACTTTTGATAAAAAACAATCTATATCTACACAGCTATTTACACACTCAACGACAACTGACAGCGAGGGCCCTTTGCCCGCAACAACATCGGATGAAAATGTTTTCTCTATTCCCGTTCCAATAGTTCACAATCCACATAAAATAAAAACCAAAAAACTAGAACACAAAATTAATTTAATTGCAGCAATTGAAGCAGCAACTTCTTCGTCAACGTCATCAGCAGAAGAAAGTGGCGTGGAACTAGGAGGTCGTTCCTCTCACGACAATGGCGAATTATTGATCTCGGTAGCAAATAGTATATCTACTTCGACTATCCCACTTCCCATTGTTGCAACGTCCCAAACAACTGTGGGGGCCTTAAAAAAGAAAACCAAAAGGCGCAAGAGATAAGAATTAGCGATTTGTTTGTTTTGTATTTCTTGTTTAGTAGCCATTTATTACATCTACATTGTCTATTTCAGATATTATGCAGAATCTGTAAACGGTTACGATACATCGAAATCATTTTAATAATTTTTGTTGGGGAACGACTAATAATTCACAGTAAAAACATATTTAGAGTGAGGTAACCGTGTGTATGGTTAATTATTTTGGAATCGATAGCAAGTTTTTGGATAATTTGGGGACAATCAAGATAATCGTTAGAATTTTTACTCAAAACTAAGCAAGTGAAAGATTAAAATGCTTCTGCTGTCAATGTGAAACATTCTAGAGGGTAATGACAACTATTCGAAAAATTTCTTTATCTTTTTTAATGAAGGTCTGCCTCTGAAATAAGCCTTCAAATTAATTTAAAGGATGATTTAAAAACATGTTTTTTTTTTGGTTTATTAAAAAACAGGTTAGTGAAATAATAGTGGTAAAGAAGCAAGAGGGATAGAAAAACACGATTTCTGCTTTCGATTCTTTTCTTCCTCTCATTTTTCTCTTCCATTCCCTCACTCATTTCCGTTGTCATTATTATCATACAAAGAAAAAAATCGTAGTCTAAAAGTAAATGATATTAAAGCACGTCTTTTGAAAAATGACAGGATTTTAAATCGCCATGTAAATCGGGTTAAGATATAAAACATATTATTCACATCAAACATTTTATTCTTGTAGATAAACAGGCTTTTCAAAATTATTTACCACAAACGATTTAAAATTGTCAGTTGTCAGTCAAGAACTACTTATAAAATCGACTCTAAACCAAGTAACAACGTAGTAAAACCTTCTTAAAACAACTTTTTTATTTGAATTGAAGATTATAAGCAAACAAGTAAATTTTTTATGAGAGCCGGTTAAAGTTTACCCTTTTTTCAACGCACATAAATGTAGTCAAAAAAAGTACCTCAGTAACATTTCGGAGATCTTTAAGACCATTTACGTTGGACTTCTAATTAAATTTTAACCCAATTAAAAAAAAAATTCATTAATCCTTTAAATGCACTGAAAGACTTCAAAGTTTTCAAACAATTTAAAAAAAAAAACTAAATTTTTACCACGAATTAATTTTCGGCAGAGTCAGGGACCCTTAGGTTTTGTTCTCTATACTCGGTCATAACCCCCCGTGGGTACAAACTGTCACTGCAGTATATCCAAAAGCTTTGACGAAGTGCTCTCGGAGAAAATGGGGGCACCAGACGCCAAGGTTCCTGGAACCTTAATCTGAAAGAACAGTTCTGTTTTATTATGGGCTTTTTCGAGGCCCGACCAGTGTCTAAACGAGTGGTACCGCGGGCGCTCACTCAACAGAAGGAGTTGGATGGTCTTAAAACCCTAAACAAGAGGTTAGAGCATGGGTCGAGGTTTGCAATGTTCTATAAATTGCTACTTGCATTAATTAATTGCTAATTGCATTAATGTGCCATTGACGGTCATTGCGCTTGTATTGTATAGTGTGCAGTAAAAACATGGAGCAATGGGGGTGCTGGTCTACACATTTTTTAACCCAGTAGTAAGACCACCGTCTGGTTAGGGCCAACACGGCTGAGTATCTTGGTTCAAATTTAGGATAGTTTTTTTCGCATAAATATCTTGTTACCAAAATAAATTTAAAAGTACTCCAAACTTGACAGAACTTTTATTTTTAAAAGCGGGATATTTTAAACACTATTTGCAGAACTCTACAATAATTTTTATAATTATAAATTATAAATTTTTATAATTTTTTTTAGAATTTTATATAAATTTTAGAATTGTATATAAAGCCTCTGTTCCTGAGTAATTAATCAAAAATGGGTACATATACATATATAAAGTAAATAAATAAACCCTAACTGAAGCACTATAATAGTCTTAAAATTTGGGTTGGATTACTTTTAAAGCAAAATCGAACAAAATATTGTCAGGATGCCTATGTACGTCTTGCCGGGCACAACTAGTGTTTTAATATACTTCAACTTTGACGATTAACAAAGTCATCGAAGTTCAAATGATATTCATCGCTCGAAAAAGTTACTACCAAACTTTCATTTGTTCTTTTTTAAATGTAGTTTTTGTATTGTAGACGAACGAAAATCATTGGCTTATGAGTTATTTCTTTACCAATTTTCTAAACGAATTGTTCACCTTCAATATAAAAACACACACCATAATATTGTTTAACCATGAAGACGCGTTATTTCCTCGTATAATAATGTCCTATTTCGAATCACCCTAAACTACCACCTGTTTTGTTAGGGTTTCCAATATTTTTCTGCACAAATGGTGGCAAATAAAAAAATTGCATAAATTTATATTTTTGTTACTTTTATACACAAAAAATGAAAATGAAAAATCATTATTAAAAACATTTTTATTTATGATCAATTAAAACTAAAAGAGTAAAGTGTAAAGTATAAAGTGTATTACAATCGGTTAGTAATAGTTTTCTTGGCCTTCACTAATCGAATTAGGCAAAAACATTTTTGTAAAGAAAGCATGTCAACTTTTTAAATTTGTAACTTTGTAACTAATTACCCTTTGTAGTCTAAAGTCGTTTTACCTTAAAAAATCGTCCTTATGTTGATTGATAAAATCTAGATTTTTATCACTCAAAATGTTCTCGTAAGCAAAAGGCTTAAACATTAAATACAAGAACAAACAAATAATTTTTTCCCTTAATATTATATAATCATAAAATTAATTAATATTTAACCTTGTTTTGATCCTTATCTCAATGTTTACGGAAATCAAAATCAAAGATAAAAATAATTTTCCAAAACAAACCACATGAAATTATTTGTAGATGATACGTAAGCGTATTTTATTGTAAAAACATGAAAAAAAAATTATTAAGTAAAAAAAGTAAAAGTAATACTTATCTAGTGCACAGTGTAATTTGTTAAGGTCTACACATAAGACGGCATGAAATAGTTCTCCATGAAGTAACTTACCTACTACGTTGCGGAGTTATTTCGTCCTCTAATTTCGTTAAGTTTTTTTTTTAATTAAATAGATGAAATAATTAAAAACAGAATGTTGTTTTTGTAATTAAATTTATCATTTAAAAGTATTTTATTTTTTTCGGCGAAAAAGCGTTTCAATGATGATTTCTTTGTTTGACCCAAATCTCTTGTTACCCAGCCACAGCGGAACTCAGTAGGGAACTTTTAAACCATTAAAATTAAAATTAATGGTTCAGAATCCCTATAATATTTAACAAGTCTTTCTTCTGTTTCGGTGAGGCTTTCTTACATAAATAGAATGTTCCGGATGTTTTGTTTTATTGTGGAATGTTTTCGAAAAGACTTAAAGAGAACTTTCGATATTATCGGGACTCGTTTCAGCGATTTAATGGCAGGCACATTGGACACTTACTTTTATAATATATTAGATTTTCGGCCAAACGCAAGGATTTTCTTCTATAAAGTAAGTTCAGAACTGGTTCCGCTTACTTATTTTTATCCTTTTTATCGAAGGCCGATAATGCATGGAACCTTTAAGTATGTGAATATGGTTTTGGACCAACCGAAGATGGAAAAACCCTGCGTTCAGCCGACAGTAAAGAATAATTTCAGCCTTATTGACTTCTTGTTAGAATTTATTTAATGAGAGCTGTTTCGTTATACCTTTGTAACATTCTTTGATCCACTACGTATAAAAATTTGAAGTATTTTATAGTGGGAGTTATTTCGTGGGGAATAATGTAATGCCGCCGAAACAAAAAGTTTTAAAATATTTTAATATCTAGATTAAAAGTTGAATGAACCATTTTAAATTGGCCCAATTTAAGTTAGTATTTAATCTTTATTATGTCTATTGCGATTTCTTTTATTTTAAATTTCGATGCAATTGTATACTTAAGATTATTTAATTAATGTTTTATTTTACTTTCGTTTTTCCAAATCATGCAGTATTTATGACATCTTTGTTTATTTAAATGACAAATTACCAAATAATTAAAAATTTTAAATTATGAATAATGTATTTCTAGTAGCAGTTGTGGTACTGATGATTTCTTTTGTTAAGTTTTAAAATGTAAATATTAGTTAAGTTACGTAAATAAAGAAAATTAAACAAAAAAAAAAAATAAATAAATAAATAATAATTATAATATAAACTCAACAGAAACCTTAAAAATATCATTTAGTTATTTATTGGCAAATATGCTATATGAAGAAGAATTTTACATACACTTGGAGTCATCCAACAATCAAATAACCAATGACAACAACCTTATTTCATTTACTGGCGGAACTATTCCAATCAATTTTATGACAGATTTATGTAAATTCTACAATGCGCAAAAAAATTAAAAATGACTTAATAATTATTCACACTTAATTTCTTTATTATAAAGAGATATAGAAAAATTCATTCTTAAACACTAAAGCCCTTATCCAAAAAATAAATTCTACTTCAAGTCTACTTTATTTCTAATTTTATATGAAAATGTTGTCTTAAGGTACACTTCAAGTAGACTTTAGTTCTTTTGCATAAGGCCATATTTCTTTATATTATACTACCAAGCAGACATTTTTTCTTTATTTGATTCTCTATATATTTTCTTTACTTGAAATTATTATTATATAGTATCACAATAATGTCGATAGTATCACAATTTTCTTTATCTCTTTATAATAAAGAACTTAAGCCTGAATAATTATCAATTAATTTAAAAAATAGTCCAAATAAAAATTAAATTTATATAATTTCGCAGGTCAGGGCACGGCTTTGTGCAAAAATTTCTCTTTTATCAACGAAAACCTGGCTGTATTAAAACAGTGGGAGTGGTACCACCCAACAGGATCCAGCATATATATTCTTTATGGGGTGGGAAATGAATATTGTAGAAATTACACACGGATTGACAAACTTATATACATATACCCTTTCCACCTGTGGTGAAGGTTATAAAAAGAT
This sequence comes from Phasia obesa, assembly GCA_949628195.1. NCBI lineage: Eukaryota > Metazoa > Arthropoda > Insecta > Diptera > Tachinidae > Phasia > Phasia obesa. The sequence continues at coordinate 146,504,380 of OX451218.1, read as the reverse complement.
ATGTTTTATACTCATGTTTTTCAATTTGAGTTTTTTGTAAAAATTTAAAACAAATTTTTTTTAATTTTTTTTTGTAAAAAATTTAGCAAAAAATCCCTAAACAAATTTCCTTATATTGACATCTCCCCATGCGCCTATTGACTGCTCCTGGATACCAGTGGGCACCCTGTAGGTCTATTGGCTACTTCCAAATGTATTGTTTTCTTTTAAGGCCTTTAATACAAATCAAAGCATAATATCCATCTTATCTTACCGACCTAAAAATTAACACAAAATTAACCCCCTCACAGGGGGTTATTGATTCCCCGAGATCTGTATGCCCTCCTTGCGATCTACCTGTCGCGATCTAAAATTTATTTTACAAAAAAAAGCAAAAAAGAAACAGCCGAAAAAAATTAAATATATAGATGGACGTAGTTTTAATATTTATCGAAGTACCCCACTTTGGGGGCTTACCCGGCGACCCGGCCCGACGCAGAAACTCCTCTGCTTTGCCTCTGAAAATTCATTAAGATATCTTTAGTGTTTCATGAAATACAGAATTATGTCCAAAATAAATCGTTTTCAAACCCCTGTGATACGTCACAATGACGTCTTCTACGCCAATACCCTTTAACTATTAATTATTTGTTATACCTACGGCTGATTTCATAAACGCAGTTTGCAAAGCAACACTTCAAACAGATGCGCTACCAAGGCATAGCAATATTGCACGTCAACACTGCTCTGTCAAATAGTGCAACATATTTTTTAAACGTTTATGAACGCAAAATAGCTTTTTCGTCATTTTCGTTTCTTGTGTGTGAAAATATATTGTGAAGTGGATCTTCAAAACATTAGGGCTATTATTACTAAATTATGAAAAATAATTAATACATTTTATTTTAAGAAAATTCATTTCAACCGCTCATCTCACAACGCATCACAAAAAAAAAACAGTGCACAAATTTGGCAACTGATGCGCATTGAAAAGGGTTGCACTGCAATAATGAACTCACGACATTGTAAAAAATAATGCTAAGGCGTTTAAGAACTATATTGATTGCAGTGTTACTTTGCAAACTGCGTTTATGAAGTCAGCCTACTTGTTATTATAGCGAGATTAGTACTAAATGCCCTCTCTAACGTTTACAAGATAAGACCAAATTCCTTTCAATTTAATTAATTTTGTTTTTGCTACTTGTGGTAGATATTGGAAATGTATTGTAGATGATATAAATTTAAAGTGTCTGCCTATTAGGTTTAGAAAAAAAAACATTAAAATACATCAATATCGGGATACCCTTTTTAACTTTTATATTTATACTTGTTAATACAGCAAATATAGTTTTAAATTTTCTAAAAATAATTCTTCACATGCAGGTGTTTCTGTTAGTTTGTGTTGCTATGAACTTTTATTGAAAATTTGAGAGTAAAATTGTTAGATTAATAAAATTTTCTGAAAAATTTTACACGCCTGAGCTGTTAGAATAATATTTCATGTTTCGAAACAAAGCAATAACTGTAGCGATGGAGAGCACAAAACCAAATATCAAAAACAGAAAAATATGGATTCGAAACCAACAGAAAGAAAACACACCCCTGTATGTTTTATAGCTAGACTATACGTTGTGTTTCGCCAAGCCATAACTTTACTTACAAACTATAATATGCAAGTTATTCTCAGAGTAGCCTATGTGAAATTTAGAGAGTGTTACTATTGCAGATCTTTAGATATAGGTTAATTACTTTGTATGGAGGTACCAGTTGATTAAGCGATGTCCGTCTGTCCGTGTTCGGGTAGTAATGTCATTTGCTAATGCACGAGAAGAGATACAAAAAACTTAAGCACACCAATCAGTCAGGCATAGTTTCGAAAATTTTGGTATTGCAATTCAGCAACATTGGATCATTTCTTTGGAGGCTGCGGGTCAAAAACCAATCCCCTCCATATTGTTTCTCGTTTTAATTTTAATTTTTTAGATTTAATGATTCTCTTCTGTTTATAATTTTTGTCAAGTAAATATTAGACCGCGACAGGTAGATCTCAATTGCATACATATTTCGGGGGATCAATAACCCACTGCGAGGGCTGATTTTGTGTTTTGTATTTTTAGGTTGGTAAGGATATTTTGCTTTGATTTGTATTAAATAACTTAATAGAAGTCAAGAAAAGACCTAGAGGGTGCCCAGTGGTAACCTGGAGCAGTTAAAGGCTCATGGGGGGTCAATATGAGGAAATTTTGTAAAGGATTTTTTTAGTCTGACCATTCTAACTCAATACAGATTGCTAAATTAAAAAAAAAAATTGTTTCAATAAAATTTAAAAAAAAATCAATAAAATTTAAAAAGAAAAATAAAAAAAATCTTAAAAATATTTGCAAAAAAAAAATTACAAAACATTTTCAAAAAGTTTGGAAAAAGTTTTTTTAAAAAATTTTCGAATAAACTTTTACAAAAAGTTTTCAAAAAAATATTTCTACAAAAAATTTTTACAAACAATTTTGGAAATATTAAAAAAAATTCAATATTTCTATGAAAATGAAAATCATGAGAGTAACATAACATATTTTTAATGTTAAGAATATATGTATGTATGTAACGCGTGATCCATTTTGAGGTTCCCTACTTTGTTAAAGAAAAAACACAGAAAATTCAAATTTAATGGAGAATGTTTATTATCATTTGAAAGAACATTCTTTGGCACTTATTTTTTGAAGATTATGTCTATCAAATGTTGGCCGTTGCTACGTCGCAGATGGTCCATCCGTTGAGTCCAATTTTCGATGACTCGTTCGATCATTCGACTGGTAACTGGCGAATGACACGCGTGACGTTTTCCTCCTCTAAAGTTTATGCGGTTTTATCCGCATAAACTTTAGACTTTACATATCCCCACAGGAAAAATTCTAACGGTGTGATATCACACGATCTTGGTGGCCAATCGACCGTCCCAAAACTTTTCTTAAAAAAAACTTTTCTTAAAAAAACAAGAAGAATACCTAATAAAAACCCTAAGTTTTATTCTTGATTTTTACAAAAAGGTTTTCCTTATTAAAATAATAAGATTACCTTCTTCAAAAATAATCATAGGGATATCTTATAAATGTTGTTCTATTTTATTAGGTATTTAGACACTTTTTGTAACTGTTTGACAATTGAATCTTTCTGGCCTCTCCCAAGTAAGTAACAATCAGAAACTTGCCACCTATTCGAAAACTACGCCATAGCCCATTTCCCATTTCTAATGAAATGTTCTGTTAAAAATTAATGTAATAAATTAGTCCAATATACATATGATTTGAGCCAATACTGGATTTTAGTTTTAGTTTTTATTAATAATTTTGGAAGATATTTATAAAAAATTAAATTTGATTTCGTATGAGGGACTTAGAGCACAAGGGGTATAAAAATAGGGTTAACATATTGTTAAAGTCAGTGTAATTCAGAGAAGATCACCAGTAGAATTGTTATCAGCTGCTGAGTTTCAGTTGTACCATTTCAAGTTCATGCATTAAAAATGCTTGTTAAAGGTTAAGAGCACAGAGGGTATAAGAACAACATCAGGCTATGTGTCAAGATCTATATAACCAGACTATGTGTCAAGAACTATGTAACCAGGCTATGTGTCAAAAACTATTTAACGTTCACTTCATTTTTATCATAGGTAACATTCTCGTAGACTTATATTATTTATGCTCAAGCCCGTCGGATGTAATGAATAAAATAAACAAAAAAAAGATTTTTTTTTTTAATATTTAGACTATAGACAGGGCATGTACATATGTATGAATATGTATTGTACGTCTGAGTGAATGAGTACAAAGTATAAGCAAATTTATCTCACAAGTAATTTAATTTCTTAAAAACAGTATTAAGAAACAAAAAAGAAATTAAAATAACCCATCATTAGTAGTCGATTAAATTAAATTAAAAACATGTACTTTCTGTTACAGATTTCCAATTTCATAAAAGCGAAAGCAGGGACATGGTCGATAAGGGCAGTAAAGTGAATCATATAAATCAAATGTTTAATGCCCATATTACTAATACAACAACTACGAAAACATTCAGCCAAACATTGAGTGTAAATCACAAAAAAATTAAGAACAAGAAGTATCAAGAAACAAATATGACGAGTGTGACCCGATTACCACAACATCACATAACAGAAGTGCATAATTCGACATGTCAAAACGTACAACTACAAAATAATCAACAGCAACAGCTACATCACCAACAACAACTACAATACTTTACCAATAATGCAATTGATAATTGTTTTGCAAATGATTGTACGTCAACTATTGTTAACATTGATTTGTTCGATGATCAGTTGAGTACAAGCAGCAACAGCAATACAAGTCGTTTCTCATGTGAAGCAGCTCCGTTATCTACAACCACGCCACCGATTAGTTTAGATTGTGTTGTTGATACTAATCTAATTCATTTTCCAGCAAATACAACTCATCCACTTCCTTCCGAAAGAATACACTACGGCTGTAATCTCTTAACGGAAGATATATCAACTACTGAGCAAAAGTGTGTTAATCCGGCTGGGGCCGCTAACAATTATAATGGCGATGATGACAATAGTAGTGATGGTAGTGGTGGATCATTGTGAGAATTACTGAAACATCCTTCACTTGCAAGGACTACAATTATGAGTAGAAATTTCTACTTAAATCGCTTCTACAGAAATATATTCAATAATAATCACGGTAATAGTACTCCAAAGTAAAGTGACAAATTTATGTTGAATGTAATTCTAAATCTTACTTTTAAGCTAGAAATCTATTATCTATTATTACAATTATGATAATTATGATAATCAAAATACGCATACTTCAGTTCATAATTTGTAATATGCAATCTTGAAATGATGATAGTGTGAGTATTTGTATTTGTGATTGCAAAGTATGTGATCGTACAATTTTCGAACCGAATGCGCCGACTTAAATTGTTACAAAAAAAAAAAAAAAAACAATTATCCCGTTAACGTTATTCATTTTATATCCCCTTTAAGGTAAATATTTTTTATTTAATTAACAGAAAAAAATTTTTATATACATAAATATATCCTTAAGTGATTCCTTTCTTAGAAGATAGTTTAACTTTTTCATAGAAACCTTTTATTAAGGATCTTGTTCTAAATATGACTCTGACATGTTTTAGCATAAATATTTTTCAATTTAAAATCGAAGAATCTTAATGTGCAATTCAAAAAATTTTCGAAATACAATCAAACATGTTTCTGTTAACAAACAATAATCGAAGTTTTGCAGAAGATATTTTCTTCGGGGAGAAGAAAGTATATTCGAACGTGATAAATATTTTTCATCATGAAGATTAAAATTGAACGAACGTGTACATATGTGTAGAATTTTGACGTAGTTTATTTTTATATTGCTTTTTTTATAATATAGTTTTGTAATTTTTTTTATTTTTTTCTGACATGCATGACGGCACTATTAAAAAGGCACAAGTAGTATTGCTGTAAATTTTGAATAGTGCTGGCAAAGTAGCCACTGCTCATGCTATCGAGTATCAGATCATTTCTTTGAGTACTCAATACACACTCGATACTTTTAGTGTAGATTTTTTTAGAAATATATTTAAACGAATATTTAACGACTACGACGATAAAATTCCGTTGCTATTATGTAAACGGAATTGTTGAGTGCCCAATTGATAGATATTGAGTATTATCGAGTAATTGAAACCTGCATATTTCTGGGCTTGCATTTAAGTTATAAAATTTTAGGCGTATTTGAAAACTCTGGTTAAGTAATTCGATAAATAATTTATAAAACCCGATTTTCTATAAAAACCGGTTCGAAATCCGGTTTCGAAAATTTTTGATTGACAAAAAAAGAACAAAAAATATCAACTTACATTTTGATAGTGTAAAATTAACTGCCTGACCCACAATGTCACACGAATTCGTTCTTTCCTACAATTACATTTAAAACAAAAAAAATTTTCTTTGCTTTAAATGTAATTGTGCAAATGAATGAATTCGTGTGATATCGTGGGCCAGGCAGTTAATCTTCTAAACAATTTTTAATAAAAAAAAAACGAACAAAGTTAAGTCTAGAAAGTTTTATCCTAAAGAAGAGATGATATAAAATCGCTGTTTTTATATTTTTAGTTTTACTATTCTTTTGTGGATTTTAAACTTTTAAATGAAGCTTTTTTCTAGATTAATTAATGTTTTAAGTCAGAACTCGCCAAACTATCAGCATATAGTTGTGATCTGATTATTTATAAAAAGTTTGTTGATAAGCTCTATAGCAAAATTTGTGTCTGGCGAATATGACATTAACTTGCATGTGTAAGTGAAAACTCTCCCGTATTTAGGAACAGAATTAGGATACTTGGTACGATATGTCTCTATTAATGTTTTCATTGTTTTAAAGAAGCAACCAGCTTTTGTGACTATATAACTTAACAATGTAATTTATTGACACGTATTTAAAAAAAAATATTTTTTTTAAAATAACAAAAAAAAATTTAAATTCCATACTTTACCAACCGGATTTTAAATTCAAAAATATTGTAAGTACACACAACTTTTAGTTTTATTTAGGAACAAGTTGTGCTTTCTAAGAAATTATTTCTATTTTTGAGATCTCTCAAGGTTTCAATTGTATTTCAGTAGACAACTAAATCGTAATCGTAAGCATATCAAAACAAGGAAAATTTGATGGGAGGAGCAGGGATTTTAAGAGAATTTTTTATTTCGGGTTTGACAGTTCGAAATTATTTTAACTGTCTCCACCTAATGAGTTTGGGTTGAAAATGTTTTTCAACCATTGAAAATATGTAGTTTTCAAATGACTCATAGTGAGTTTGACTTGTTTCCATATGACTTGTTTGTTAGAATATTTGTATGTATAAAGTAATTTAAATTAAAAAAAAATTTCGCTTTTGTAAACAAAAAGAATTAATCAAACAGTTTATTAATTTTATACTTTAACACAGATTGTGCATTTTACTTTAGATAATTAGTAATTTATAATTTTTTTTCGCCTATACATAATTGCAAATTAAAATGTTTGTGTCAAAATAAATCACTTAAACTAAAAACATTATAATTAAGACATTAATAAATATATAATTTTTAAATAAATAATTTCTATTTAAACCAAAAACTCAAAATTTCCCTATTGAAATATATAAAATGTTTTTTTTTTTAAGAAAATTGTTTGCAGGTTTTACAATGGTATTTTACAGGGAGCGTAACGGTTATAAGTTTTATTAAAAAAATACATTTTTTAATGATTATTTTCCAATTATCAATTTTTGCTTGAAAAGTACCAGTTTTTTTTCGAGTTTTATTTTTTACTTGAAAAGTAACAGTTACATTTCGAGTTTTATTTTTTGCTTAGAAAATAAATCAGTTCTAGGCGTAAAATTCACTGTTTACAGTAACTTGTGTTGAATGAACGTTATGCAAAACTTGCGCAAATCTATATACATATATTTGGATAAATAAATTTTATTTTCTAAGCAAAAATAAAACTAAAAAAACAACTTTTATTTTCTAAGCAAAAAATAAAACTTAATAAATAATTTGTAAATTCAATTTTTATAATAAAACTCAAGCAAATAAAAATCAATGCAGGCAAAGGTAGTCCTCGTAATAACGATTATGTTGGTGTACTTCATCATCCTGTAGTATTTCTCCTTCATTATGATTTGTTTTGGTTAAAATTTATAAAATAATAATTATTTGCGATCCTGGTATTTCAAGGTCGAAGTGCTTTTAATTATTTATTCAAATAATATTTGCAAATCCTTAAAAGAAAAATTGTAAATATGACTTCAATATACTTGTAAGATTAAATATTTAAAATGTTAATTAAAAGATTATACTGAACTTTTTCTTATTGTAAATCGATTTAGTATATAAAACTTTTCATTCCAAAATTTAGTTCAAAATTCACAAATTTTTCAGGCTTATTTCAAAATTTTAAATAATTAAATCGTGAAGAATATTAAATATTTTATTGTAAGAAATAAATAATATTAAGATTTAAAATAACTAAATATAATAAAATTTTTGTACTGGCTTCTGTGAAATAAAACGTTACTTTTAAATAAAACTAATCAAGAAAAAAAAGTAAACTTATTGATCTGCAGAGTTTTTTGTTTTTTAAATGTTTGGATAACTATTAGACATGAAAATATACCTATCCAGCTTGTGTTCTTTGCAATAACTTATTTTATTTATATTTCTTTAAAAATATTAAAGAAATATATAAATATATAAGAAAATATATAAGACAAACATTTTAGTTCCATCAGTGTTTCAGACGTGGAGTCTTTAACGTAACTTTAATGTTGTTGTTTGAGTACTTTTTGGAATCTGCTTGATTTCTTAAATGTTTTCTAAAAGTGACGAAGAAACGATTGGCTTACATTATTTCATTTGTTTCATTGATAAACCAGGAAAAAGGAGAGCAAGAGAATCTCCAACAACAACAACGGTTTGCTTATCCGACTGCAAATATTTGAATGTTTATTTTTTAAGAGTTACCCATTAAAAATACTGACTCGTCGTTTGCAGTTCTGTTAGCGAATGACGAGCTGTTATCGCTTAGGAATTTGTTTGCGATGTCCCACTAAAGGCCAGGATTCACTTTCGTACACATTCGTACGATTCAATTACAAAAAAAATCTGACAGAATTTTGCCCTACTCAAAAAATCGTTTCAAAATGGCGTTGTAGATGCCACACTATCATACAGAAAAAAGATTTTGCAACTCTGATCGCATGGAGAAATACTATTTTATGATTCTTTTTCAAAAAAATTTGAAATCGTACATACCTGTCAAAAAGTCTGTCATACACATACATTTTTAGTATGATCTACTGTGAGGGGAAATGTAAAAAATTCGTTGAATATGAAAACATAACATTTTATCTCATACAAAATTGAATTTATTTACACAACACGTTTATGCGCTTACTATGCATAGCTATGGCAGGAAAAGAATGTGCTGCTAACAAATTGTTTTTTTTTAAATTTTGAACATTTTCATTAATATTTCCAAGCAACTCTAAAATAAACCAAAAGAATGATAGAAGAGTGAAATAGTAAATAGATTTGTAGTCTATACATATAATAAAACTGTAACAGGGCCATTTCTGTACATGAAGTATTTTTTCAGAATTTTGTTGCTGGTGCAGTGAGTATCAATATGCTCAAATTTTTTTTAAGAATTTTTTTGCTTATACTGCGTAAACAGTATAACACAATTTAGATTGAAGGAAGGAAGGTCCTTATTACTACAAAAATAATTTCAAATATTTTAAAAAATTTTTTAAACAATTTTAACCAAAAATTTTCAAAAACAAATTTTACAAAAAATTTATAGAAAATAATTTTGTAAAAGTTTATTGAAAATTTATTGAAAATCTTTTGAAAAATTTTATAGAAAATCTTTGTAAAAAATTTTTGAAAATTTGAAATTTTCATTACTCGAAATATTTATATTACATACAATGCAATTTGTAGTAAAGCTTAAGTTCGTTTTATTCTCTCTAATTAAAGAAAAATTGGGAAAATTTAATTTTTAGACACCAGCAGAGCGGAATGCAAATTTTCTAGACAGCTGCGTCCGTCATCAGAAGTCTTCGTATTTATCAACTTAGGATAGTGTTAATCTGTAAACATCATCTCTTGAACCAACCAAACTTAATTTGAAATTTAAATTATTCTTTCTTAGAGAGAATAAAACGAACTTAAGCTTGTCTACAAATTTTATATGTATGAAAAAATTTTTTATATAAATTTTATAAAAAATATTTTGAAAATATTTTCTGAATACTTTCTGTAAAAATTGTTTTTAAACTTTTATTGATAAAATTTTTTTGAAAATTTTTTTTTTTTAATTTGAGTTAGAATGTTCAGATAAAAAGGAAAAAAATTTCATCACATTGTCTATGTATAAGGATTCAGAATATATATACTTTATGGGGTCGGAAATAAATATTGTACAAATTACACACGGAATCACAAACTTATATATACCCTTTTCCACCTGTGGTCACATTAACTTATTTTAGGGATGTAAATTTAACTAATTTTATGGGTTGTTTTTCTTAGAATGTTTTACTACGAAATTTTTATTAATTTAACACAATTTTATTTAAATTTTATGTTTTTTCAATTTTTATTGAAATTTGTTTTTAACAAAAGAAATTCTGTTGATTTGAATAAAATTACTTTATACACAAAAATCGTATATAGATTTGAGTGAAAATTAAGTTGATTAAACTATTTTTGTCATTAAGGTTCTACTATTTTTTTTTTTTTTGTTAATACGATATTTGGTTGCGTATAGAGGTACAACCCAAAGCACCAGGGTATGATATCCTTTGGTTTCTTAAAAATCTGCAATGCGACCTTTGTCTTCGTATAGGAAGTGAGACTTCAAACTCAGCTAAGTAAAATTTAAAATGATTTTAATGGTGCTCTTACATTTTGAGTTTAATGGTTCACCTCTAGTGAAAACTTGAGTTTAATGGTGATCCTCTAGTGAAAAATTGAGTTTAAATGTGATGCTCACCAATGTCCGACTTATTGAAATTAAAATTACTTGGTTTTACACCATAACCAAAACTATTTCAAGTGCAAAAGTGAGACGCAAAATACTCAGAGTTCGAGCAACAAGGACGGCCACATTGACTTTAAGCGATAACGACAATGACGCGTACTTTGTTCGTCAACCTATAGCTACTTTACGACGGAGAATTTTATATAAGTTTTAGAATTTTATCTAGAGATGGGTACCTCTATATAAAAAAATACGCAAACTGCAACTAAAGCACTATAAAAGTAAGAGTCTCAAAAACTGGTGTGGATTACTTTCAAAGAAAAATTCAACAATATAGTGTCAGTACGCCTACGACGTGGCGGGCACAGCTAATGTCGTTAATATTTTTAATCGTAATACGATTATTTTTTTATTAAACACTTATATTAAACTGTTATTGCGGATATAGTTTTCTAATATTGAACAAAAATTTAATTATTGAACGTAAAAGTTATCTATAGAAATATATGATTGTTGTTCTTTATGAATTAAAAAATATGATAAGATAAATCAATAAATTTGTAAATGTTGAAACTATCAAAATCGAAAAATGATGATTGCTTACAATACATTAATCAGGTAACCTAACTACGAAGGGTTAAGGCGAAATTTTATTTTTTTTATATGGAGTTTAATAGTGAAACTTCCATCTAAGCGGAAAAATTGTAAGTTTAAAATCCATATAAAAAATTGATTATTTTCTCCTTATTATTTACTCTCCGTAGTGAGGCTGCCTGATTAATAATATGCCTTGCAAGAAATATTTTTAAAAAGGTTTGTATACCCACTACAAAAAAAAAAAAAATAACGCAAATCACCAATTGACCAAAAAGAAAAATTAACTGACTTGGCTTCTCGTGGTGTAAAATGTCTTAAGGCTTTCTTTTAAGGATCTGAAACTAGAAACGGACAACAACACGTACAAATTGTAACTTATGAAAAAACTATCAAATATCGTATTTTATAAGTTCTTTAAAATTAGATCTTAAACCCATAAAATGTTTTGGCAGATTCGTAATCTGGACAAGATTTCCTTTCCTTCGAGTGTAATTTTGTTTATGGCTTCTCTAAATGTCTTTGATTCAGTTAGTATTTAGTTTAGTCGAAATAAATTTTCCATTAGCACCCCAGCAAAAAATTATTGGGTTTTGGTTAGCAGTAAAATAAAACTCATGTCTTTCGAAAGCGGTTCTCATAAGCGCATTCGAGAATGCTATAATTGTAAGGCAATAATAACAAACTGCATCCTCTCTCGCTTACGAGGATGCAGGTATGTAAGCGAATAAATTTTCTTTATAAAATTTAGTGAAACAAAGAGACCTCTCTCTCTTACGCGGATGCAGGTATGTAAGCGAATAAGTTTTTATAAAGAATTTGGTGAAGCAAAGAGACCTACCAAGTGGGACATCGCAAACAAAAATTATTCCTTCCTGAAGCAGGTTGGAAGGGAGAGTCTATTTATCTCTCCCTTACAAATGTGCTTTCAAGTAAACGTAATTTTTTGCTGGGACAGAATCTCAACACACACAAACAAGACTAAAACACTAACAATCATATTGTTCCTGAGATACTAAATGAAAAACAACTAAAAACTATAGTTAATTTTTTTTCAACGATACAAGTGATAATGAAAAAATTAAGTGCAGAGACACTAGACAGTTTTAGTATAAAAATCAATCTCTCTGCATCTGAATTCCCTTTAACTCACTTGTTATCACTGTTGCCAGATTTGCAGATTTCTCTGCCTTTTTTCAATGAAATTTCGTAAAGTGACAGTGCATACGTCACTGTTTTTTTATTGAGCTTTGTCAACTTTTTTTGTTAACTAAAACTTACTTCAGCCGTTGAATCCTAAACATTTTAAGTGATATTTAAGAAAATACCTATTTATAAGAAATTAATAAACAAATATTTGAACATATTGTACCCCTACCAAACTAGTTGGCATGCACCGTTCTTCGCATCTATCTACTCTGGATGGTGTTAACCAACCAAACTCAGATAAAGGAATACGAGAAAGAAAAATTGTATTCAAACATCTATCTTCAGTTGTTTCAGAACAATTTTTACCACTTGTTTGTTAGTTTTCTTTAATATACATATAATAATGGGTGATTTTTTTGAGGTTAGGATTTTCATGCATTAGTATTTGACAGATCACGTGAGATTTCAGACATGGTGCCAAAGAGAAAGATGCTCAGTATGCTTTGACATTTCATCATGAATAGACTTACTAACGAGCAACGCTTGCAAATCATTGAATTTTATTACCAAAATCAGTGTTCGGTTCGAAATGTTCAAATGTGACAAATTTTGTTCAGCGATGAGGCTCATTTCTGGTTGAATGGCTACGTAAATAAGCAAAATTGCCGCATTTGGAGTGAAGAGCAACCAGAAGCCGTTCAAGAACTGCCCATGCATCCCGAAAAATGCACTGTTTGGTGTGGTTTGTACGCTGGTGGAATCATTGGACCGTATTTTTTCAAAGATGCTGTTGGACGCAACGTTACGGTGAATGGCGATGGCTATCGTTCGATGCTAACAAACTTTTTGTTGCCAAAAATGGAACAACTGAACTTGGTTGACATGTGGTTTCAACAAGATGGCGCTACATGCCACACAGCTCGCGATTCTATGGCCATTTTGAGGGAAAACTTCGGAGAACAATTCATCTCAAGAAATGGACCGGTAAGTTGGCCACCAAGATCATGCGATTTGACGCCTTTAGACTATTTTTTGTGGGGCTACGTCAAGTCTAAAGTCTACAGAAATAAGCCAGCAACTATTCCAGCTTTGGAAGACAACATTTCCGAAGAAATTCGGGCTATTCCGGCCGAAATGCTCGAAAAAGTTGCCCAAAATTGGACTTTCCGAATGGACAACCTAAGACGCAGCCGCGGTCAACATTTAAATGAAATTATCTTCAAAAAGTAAATGTCATGGACCAATCTAACGTTTCAAATAAAGAACCGATGAGATTTTGCAAATTTTATGCGTTTTTTAAAAAAAAAAAGTTCTCAAGCTCTTAAAAAATCACTCTTTATTTACCACATGGAATAAAATAAATAACTGAATATTCGTGCCCTTATTTGCTAATTGTCATCTTAAGGATTTGCTTATAGGTACATATATTGTTAAATTAAATATGGCTTTTGTTGTCGTTAGTTATATCTTTATCATAATAAACGAATTAAAATTAACCAAATTAAACAAAAATTTTAATCAGTCATTGTGTTTTTTATACTACAGCCTACATTTATTAAATCTTATCGCATTAATACCAATAAAACAATTAAAAGACAATATAAATCGAGGTTTTACCTGCATGAGATCGTAAATAAAAATCGTATGTAAAATATGAATAGTCATTTCGAATACGACCGTACCTAGTGAAAAAAATTTAGCCAAATACAGCTAGCTGCAAAAACCGCAGTTGTTGCAATAACTGCAACGTCAACAAAAATATTTGTGCAAATCAAAAAAGAAAGAGAGAGAGAGAAAAAAATATAATGAGCGTTAAATTTACAGTTTCTTTTATTTAATTTCTCGCGATGGATTTTAAGAAAACAAATACAACTTCTTTCAATGTCTATTCTGCTCCTTCGGTTTAAAGGCTTTCCTTCATTCTATTTAGTCGCAAGGGCTAAAAATATCGACACAGTATCCTTTAAATTAAAATAGAAGAAGAAACAATTCTCTTAAAATATTTTTATTTTACTGAAAGATCATGACTGGACTGATTCAGGAACAGAACTGAACTAATTCTAGATTAAGGATAAGTCTAGATTAAGAATAAGTTCGCCTTTAAATAATGAGGACATAAAACGAAAAACTCTTCCGCTTAGTGTGTCGTAAATTATTCCACTAACAGAGACTAGAATACCAAAAATTTAACTGATGTTAAAATAATACTAAGTGTCTCGTCAATCGCAAAAGCAATGTTCGAGAGAACACTGTAAATAGGTATTTGTATTAATTTTTTCTATTACAAGTTTGTTTCATCTACAATATAGAAAAAACTAATATGTCAGTAGTACAGGGTATCACAAAATGAATGATTTGTATGACGATATTTTTATTGAATTATAAAGCAAGCAGAATAGGACTATGTATGGAATAGTAATTCGGAATACTAGAATCTACACAGTAAAACAATTTTAATCTTAGATAAAAGTCAATTTATCCAGCTGCAATATTGTACACTAGTAAGAGTCCCTGTATGACCAGCCTCAAATTCGCAATATTTGTTATAAAGATGTCTTCGTCCCAAATCTGTACCAAACAGTAACAAGTTGTGGTTACATTTGTTTTAGTGCTGGCAAAGTATTGAGTAGTGGGTACCGAGTACTCGATACTCGATCATTTTTTTGGGTACTCATTACACAATACTTTTACGGTAGTATTTAGAAACAAATTTATAAAAATATTTCACAACATCAACGGTAAATTTCCTCTGCTAGTATGTAAACGGAAGAATTGAGTACTTTGAGTACCCAAATGAAAAGTATTGAGTTGTATCGAGTAATTGAAAGTAGTAGAAATTGCCAGCACTAATTTCTTTTTTTTTTTGTAGAATAATATGTTGATTCTTTGACCCCAAAGGCCACATATTGAAATATTGCTTAAATTTTTGGACACCCTTTACATTCTCAGTAAATGTTCAGTTATCAAAGTAACGAATTTTTTACAAACTTCTAATTAAACTTTGTTAATATATTTGTAAATGAATGAGGTTATGTGGTGTGAGAATATTTATTGCTTTATAAGTAAAAGTAAGAAGAGGTACATTCAAAGCACTGAGCTGCATTTTGTGAGTAAAGCTAAAGTTACTAAACAAAAATTGGTTGCTTTAGTGAGGTGTTGACATTGTTAGTGAATGGGTGTTTTAGCGACGAGTTTTTTTACTCGCTTTTTAATATAAGAATAAACTAGAAAAATAAATAAAGTCTTAGGATAAATAAAAAATACGTAGATAAATTTATCTATTAAAAATGAAGTAAGTTGTAAATAGAAAATTCTATAGAAACAGCTTCATTCATTTATATTTATAAGTGCAATCTAGTGAAAGAGTAATTAATTGGATGTTAATACGACGTGTTAATATTTATATTCATCCATAAAAAAACTAAACATCTAAATTTTTAACGTTGTTGAAGTATGTACATATGTATATAGTATATGGGTAATTCCATGTCAAATCAACAAAAAAAATTGTTTTCAAATTTACAACTTCCGATTTTATTGAAACTTTTGTTGCTAATATTCTTTGACTTCCTGAAGCCAAATATCATTTAAAAAAATTCTATCTCTTAGTTTCTTAGCTATACAGTTATCAAAATAGGAAAATATCGCTTTTTTGCTTATAAGCTCGAGAATTAAATATATTTTTATTCCAGTTCTATAAGCCCTAGGAAGTTGAGTAATAGCTCATTTTAAAGGGGATTTCATACGCTTTAATTTGATATCAATCATGAAATAAACTAATTTTTAACAAATTTATATTTAAAAAAAAAGTTTTATAAAAATCATAGTCATTTTGAGTGGCTTGTTGATTTGACGTGGAATTACGCATATCAATTTGTAAGTATGTAACTTTGCTTATCCTCCAACAAATAAAATGCAACTTTATTATAAAGCATTTTAGTCTCTCACCTATACATATAATGAAACTGTAGCAGGACCATTTATGTACGTAAAATATTTTTTGAAAATTTTGTTGCTGCAGTAATAAGTCATCGAAGTGGAATACAAAACAGCATTTTTAGAATTTTTGTCTGACTGTATATCTGTCTGTCTGTCATCACAGAGTCTATGGTAATTTCTAACATTTGCTTAAGGCTAAGGTCTCTACAGCCTCTCCATTTAATATGTGTTTGCCCGTAGTCCAAAGCCTCTTTATATTATCCAATTTCCAGGCACAGTCTGCAAGGATCGTCTTACCTCGATTTTTAACTTGGCCAGATAATACTTGACAGTACGTGTCCTGTCACTAATGACATTAATCATTTGTAGTAACCCAGAAGATATCCAAGCTACTTCTTGGTCTTCCTGCTAACTTGTAGTGAAAAATTCCAGGGTCTTTGTGGGAAACGAACCACAACCCCGGACTGATATAGTATCACACTACCTATAAGCTCACCGAGGCACCCCAACAATAGTATTAGAACTTTATATAAATTTTAATATTGTGTCCAGAGATGGGCACCTCTATATAAAGAATTATATAAACCATAACTCAAGTACTATAAGAGTAAGACTCTTAATATTTCGTGTGGATTACTTTCAAAGCAAAATCGAACAAAATATTGTCAGAATGCACACGACGTGGCGGGCTCAGCTAGTAATAAGTATATTAGTTTGCAGTTATTTTCCTCGCAAACGTTAGTTATCACGAATTTCGCTTTCTCACGAATTATAAATAAATTTTAATGAATATAATTTTATTTGTAACATTTATTATACTTAATAATTTTAAGGTATTGAAGACCTTAAACAACTATTAATACTTACAATACACAGTATAATAAAAGCAACAAAAAGTGTGAGTATTTAATACAATTTAATAAGATTTATTCCTAAATATGATCCAACTAGTGCAGTGATTTAAATTTTAGTGACTTCAAATATCTCCGCAGAATCGTAACTGCTGATAGATAATTTGACACTGTACCAAGCGAATCTAATTGGAAAAACAGTCGGTAATATCGGTTGGTAGAGATATATCAATGGGCATGGAATGAAATATCTACATTGAGTACTTCAAAAGAAAACAATAAATAACATTAGATTGACGATTTAAAATTTTAAAGAAAAAACAATTTTAATATTTATTTACATTTTATTAACATTTTAATCAATTATCCCAGTAGGCTCGAATTCGTATATTCTAAATACATTGAGTTCAAAGAATATTTTTTTTTTCAAATATGTAAGTTAATAACAATTGTTAAAGAAAACTTATCTCAATACGAAGTTACATATAAGAATTTATTTGAATGAAAACAATTTTATCTAATTTTTTATTTGAATTATTATATTACAAACTAGCAGTGCCCGCTATAACTGACAACATTTTGTTCGAATTTATATTTTTTTTGAAAGTAATCCAGACGAAATTTCAAGACTCTTACTTTTATACTGCTGGATAATAACTCAGGAGGTTGCAACAGGGAGTTTCAACACATTCTTGTGGGCTAAATAATGACAAAAATTCCAAAAATTGGTCTTTTACATTCCATATCAATTTTTATATGCACCAGCAAATATTTTGAATAAATATTTCATGTAGAGATACGGTCCAGTGACAATTTTATTGTTTGTATGGATAAGTTATTAATTTTTTATAGAGATAAAGAAAAACCAGATACTAGCAGAATATAATACTTTTTCTGATCTGTTATATTCTCCTAGTATCTCTTTATCTTTATCTCTTTACAGTAATGAACGTAAGACTGAAAAATTATTATTTGATTTACAAATCGTCAAACTATGTATGTATGTAACTACACTTTTTTCGATTTTACAGGAGAGGGAATAAGCTTAATAAAATATTTAAGTAAGCAACCTGAAAATGTGTTGGTTACGTTTTACTGCCCTCACCTTAAAAATTTATTCTGCTTAATTTAAAAAAAAATCTGAATATTGTAATGAAATAAAATCGTACTCATAAGCGTTTGTTCTTGAACTGCGAATAACTGTTGGTCACTTACTAAGAGCCCAGACTGTTCGGTTACGAATGAATATGTTGGTTACGTTATGTTGGTGGTTATGGCACGATATACATACATATGTTTAAAAAAGTTCCCATAAAAACTAAAACAAAAAAAGTTCCGAATAAAAATAAGAACGTGTTTAACCCATTAACCGCCAAAAGGAAACCAGTGGCGACAATTAACAAACTCTTGGATGACATAAAACATCTTAATGGCTTTTCTACCTACATATGCCATCTTCGGGCAACCCTAGTACTAATGAAGATAAAAGTCAGGCTTTATTTTGGGCATTTTGGCGTAAATACTATCTTGCAATGGAACGTCGGAATAAAAGTTTATCTATACTATCGCTATGACTCATAACATATAATCGCCAAACGTTTGCAATGGCCATATCTATTATGTTGGTATATTGGTAATGCCCACCACCATTTCTTACCGCGAATTGAAATTCCATAAAGTGAAAAAGACTGGTCCAGTTCATCTTTTATTATTTTGAAGGGGGATACCGAAGCAGACTACTAATTTCATGGTTCCCTTTTCGACCCACTTCGCTCCTCAATGATTTCCGGTATCCAACTAAAAATTTACGAATATTTCACTTTCATTGAGTTTCGTAACCATTTTTAGGCACCCAGATTATATCCAAGCTCCTTTTTAGTTTCCCTTCCAACTTGTAGTGAAAAATTCCAGAATCTTTGAAGGGAATCGAACCCACAACCCCAGACTGACAGACTAGCACACTACCTACTTGCCCACCGAGGCACCGACCAGATGTTTTTTGTAAGACTGAAACACCTTTAGAATATTGACATACATTTTTTGTCGCCGTGTAGAAGACCAACCTTTTACAGCTCCTAAAGGCTCAATTGCATCTAATCTAACGATTACACTTTTAAACATTAAAGCATTTTATAAAAGCTATTACGACTAAAAGCATTGGTTCGTTCATTATTTTTTTTTTTTTTTTTGTTTTTTGGGAATTCCTTATTTCATAGACAAACACCCAAGTATGCAATAACATTTAAAGTGTTTGCCACAATTTGAATATACATACATTCTGCCGCTGTACTCAATTGAGTACAGTTGTATTTACATTACGATAACTTTGTTAAATTTAATGGAATACCATATTTTTTATTTATTTTATAAATAGGAATACTTACTGTTAGAAAATTAAAATAAAAAATAAATTTGCATTACAGTAAAAGCTAAAAACGGGTTTCCCCTTATTTCTCTGCTTATCTCACCACACCAGTTTTGTAGACATTAAGAGACTATTTTTCGACAGTTGATATGTTTTTATTACTAAAAAGGGCAACAGGTTTTGTTTGTTTGTTTTTAGCTTAAAATCATAAAAACTATTAAAATCTTAAAATAATCGCCTAAAGTTTACCTGTAGTCAATTGCGTACAGCGGCGCCAAATATGTTAATTGGTAGTTTGTGCAATTAATTCCAGTCAGTTCAAGTGTATCGGTTGTATATTAGACTCCACACCAAATTTTAAGACTGTTATCTTTCTAGTGCTATAAATGCATAAAATGATGTTTTATATAAAATTCTATTATTGTAGAGTTCTGTTAATAGTGTTTACTAAAATAAAAAGTGCTATTAAGCTTTCAGTATTATTATCTTAATTTTCTCTTGGAAATAAAGATTTTTACGGGAAAAAGTATCGCACATTTGTACAATGGTCCTAAGGTGCCGTCCCACAAAATGTTATTAAATTTATCTAGTAGTTTTTACGTGATGCGAACACAGACAAATTAGTTCTTTCCATTCCATATCGATTAATATCTACACCAGTAACAAAATTTTCCAAGAAATATTTCATTTACAGACATTTTCCCCGTTTTATAATTTTATTTATTTTATTATTTTTTTTTTTTGTCTATTTTCAAAATAAAACACTTTTACCACGTTTTGCAATCAACTCCTTCATTCTAGCAAGTCATAATTCAAATTGATTTACTGCTTAGCTGACATATTCATTTATATGTACATACATATGTATATCGGAACTGGCTGTTTATAAAATAATATAAATGATTAATAAATATACAGAGCGCACTGCATATTTTATTTTTGTTTTGATTGGTTTAAATCTTTTCTTCACGTTGTAATGTTTCTGTGACAAGTGTGTGGTAATTTTTTGCACTCATCTTATAAGACTTTTATAGGTAAATTATGTACATAATTAAAAAATCTTGAAAATATACAAATTTAAATTCCCTTTCATTTTAATTTACAACTTCTAGAAATAAAATTTAAAAGTATAAAATACTCGCAATACTAACTGCGTCTTTAGTTTTCAACTCAATATTTGACAGTTATATACATACATACATACATATATTTCAAACTGAGCTGTAACACTAAAAGATTTAAAAACTGTGAAATAAATTTAAAAATATTTTAACTAAATAAACTGATAACCAGCCTACCGTGAACAACCTTGATATTGTGTCATTTCATTTATTGATTTATATTAAACTACGTATGCCCGCTAAGTCGCACAAAGGGGTATTATGCCACTCTAGCCGGACATTAGATAAAAAATTTTGGAAATGTAAAAATTTAAGTACACAGCTCGACAGACAACCAATTTTTGCATCGTATAGTGAATTTTCAAGGCTTTTGATCGACATTTGTCATTTTAGGACATTGTTAAAATCAGGGAAGTTGATGTTGATTAAATCGCATTCGATTTTATTGACTTTATACGATTTTTTTACAAAAAAAATTTTTTGTGGCTAAACGAATAAAGATTTTGTATTATTATTTTTTGTGACAGGCTATATTACCAGAAACTTATATTAATTTTTAGAAAAATTTTATTTTAAATTTTTATAATAAAAAATTTTGTTCGAAATTTTTTTTGTTTTTGAGAGTTATATATATCACTATTAAATTCACAATCTCTATTTTTATACTGTATAAAAAAAAGTTGAGCGTTTTTGCGCCATTTGTTTGCGATTTTTTACATATTTCACCTTTTTTCTGTTTTTGCTCATCTTGCATAGGTAGATACGAGTAAGAAACCATTTTGTCGGTCATAAAATGTTTTTGGTTTTTAAGTTGTTTTAAATAAATTAATTGTCATTATTTTAAATAAAATTTATTGTTACTAATGCAAGTTAATTATTATCTATACATATTATGCTACTACTACTGCCAAAAGAGTATGGTGAGAGCCTTTACAAAGATTTAAATCTAAACATATCACACATACTGTAAATCATGGCGGTGGAAGTCTCATGGTGTGGGTGTGCTTTTTTTCTTTGGGGCAGGTCGACTAGCCAGAACCGATACAAAAATGACTGGTGAGCATTACGTTGGCATTTTGCAAGAAAATTTCAACGGCAGTGCTTTGGATATGAGCTTGGGGGACTTTATCTTCCAACAGGATAATGATCCCAAACAGACGAGCAAGGCCGCAAAGAACTTTTTCCAACAAAATAATATTGAAGTACTGGAATGGCCACCTCAAAGCCACGATCTGAACCCCATTGAGCACTTATGGACCATACTAGACGATAAAATTCCTATGGAATCTCGAACTAACACTCGAAACATTTTGGGAGAAAATGCAAGCCGAGTGGAGAGAGATTCCTGTACAAACTTTGAAAAACTTAACTTCAAGTATGCCTAAAAGACTTCGAGAGGTCATAGCTAATAAGGGAGGAGCTACTAAGTACTGATTGTTATATTATTTCGAAAAATTTTTGTTGTTATCGTTCAGTGGTTTACTTTTGCACTTTATTCTGTCCAACAGCGAGCAAGGAGTATTTTAATTTTAGCTTTTTGTAGACAAGATTTACTTTTGATATGTGTGTTTTATTATTTTTTTATATTCTGAAGTTAGTAAATAAATGAATTAAATTAATTTTTAAAAGTTAAAAGTGATGTTGACTCTTTTTTCTCTGTTAAAACAAAACAAATGTATTTTTGCACTTTATTTTGTCCAATAGTGTATATCATAATCGAATTTTGTTTAGCGATGAAGCGTACTTCTGGTCTACGTCAACAAATAAAACTGCCGCATTTGGAGTAAAGGTAATCCTTAAGTGTATGTCGAAACACCGTTACATCCAGAAAAACTGACTGTTTGGTGCGCTTTATGGGCTGGTGGAATCATTGGTCCGTACTTCTTCAAAAATGATGGTGGCCAGAACGTTACAGTCAATGGTGATCGGTATAGAGCCATGATTACTAACTTTTTCATTCCTGAATTGAATAACCATGATGTCCAGGAGATATGGTTTCAACAAGACGGCGCAACATGTCACACAGCTCGTGCCAAAATAGATTTATTGAAAGACACGTTTGGTGACCGCCTAATTTCACGTTTTGGACCTGTGAATTGGCCTCCAAGATCTCGTGATTTAACACCGCTAGACTACTTTCTGTGGGGCTATGTAAAGTCATTGGTCTATGCGGATAAGCCACAAACGCTTGACCATTTGGAAAACAACATTTGCCGTGTTCTTGCCGATATACAGCCACAAATGTTGGAAAAGTCATCGAAAATTGGACGTCCAGATTGGACTACATCCGCGCCAGCCGTGGCGGTCATATGCCAGAAATCATATTTAAAATGTAATACCACAAGATTATCTTTCGGATAAATAAAATTCATGTCAATCGAATAATCCATCGTTGTTTTATTGCAACTTAAATTTCTATACCTCTATAAAAAACACCCTTTATATGAATAAGGCCTTTAGTATATTATACTAATTAAACAAACTTTTTATCAAGTCTTCTGCAATAAACTAAAACCTTAATATTTTAGGTTTATAATAAATAAAAAGTTAATTTTATGGATTGCAATATTAGCGATTATTGCTGTGACGATAACATTAGGTCTGATATTTGGTTTGCAAGGAAGTACTAAACCGCAAATTGTGGGCGCTGTTGTATCAAATGGTAGAGGATGTGCAGAGATCGGAAGGTAGCGTACAGAAATACATACATATATAAACCCTATAAATAATACTAATGTTGTCATGTCAAAGTCAGATGTTATTTGATGGTGGCTCTGCCGTCGATGCTGCTATAGCAACACTTTTATGTGAAGGGATATTATTGCCTCATAGCATGGGAATTGGCGGTGGGTTTGTGGCTACTATTTACACTAAGAAAACGGGAAAAATTGAAACTTTAAGTGCACGTGAATCGGCCCCTGCTTTCGCTCATAAAGACATGTTTCTGGGACAGAACTCAATAAAGGGTATGTGTTGGCCAGATATATTATCTATTTGTCAAATACATGCTATTTATTTGCTATGTTATGCTTTATTTCTTTATTGCAATTATAATCACGTTTTTTTTTTGTGCAGGTGTAAGAGCAGGGGCTGTACCCGGTGAAATTCTTGGATATTGGGAATTACATCAACGATATGGTATTCTGCCGTGGAAAGTCCTATTTCAACCCACTATAAAACTGTGCAAAGAAGGTCATTGGGTGTCGAAGTATTTAGCTGCTGCTCTATTATCCAAAGAAACTGCAATTCGAAATGAGCCCACAATGGCGGAAATATTTGTGAAAAAAGATGGCTTGTTGCATAAAGAAGGGGACTATATAAAACGGCTGGCACTAGGAAACACTTTGGACAAAATTGCCAACAATGGCGCAGCGGAATTGTATGGCGGCGGTGAGACCGGTAAAATGTTTATTAAGGATATACAAGATATGGGAGGCTTAATTACAGAAGAAGATTTAAAAAATTATAAGTAAGTAAGGAAGTTTAAACTATAGATGGTTCAATGATATACGAAAACAAAAGCAAGGACCGGCCTACATTTCAAGATACCAAAAATGTTGATAAATAAACTGTAAGAAATATTTTGAACAAATGATTTTATACACGTACTGTGAACATGCGTTCAGTCTAAATGTTGTTGATTGGCAACCGAAGAATCCTATTCATAATACATTTATGATAGTAAGAAAAAAACTTTGAAACGTTGTTATTTAAAAATTATAGGTATTTTGAAATGTAAAGCATTAAAAGTTTATTTCAAAATCTGTAATAAGGAACAACATGTTTTTTTTGTGTAATACTAAGGGTTGAATGGGAGGATGCACATCACGTTGTAGCCAACGTAACAGGGGATTTTAAATTATACACAACTCCATTGCCGTCAAGTGGTGCGCTTCTAGTATTCATATTAAATGTCATGAGCGATTTGTATACAGATGATCAAGGAATATATTGGCACCGTGTGATCGAAGCATACAAACATGCTTACGGCCAGCGCACCAATTTAGGAGATATGGAAAATGATCCAGAAATGTATAAGACCATCAAAGAAACTTTCGACAAACTTACCAGTCAAGATTTTGCTAATAATATTCGTAAACTTATATACGATGATAAAACTTTTGATGACGTGTCTTATTATGGGGCGAATTTTACAATTGTAGAGGATCATGGTACTGCAAACATGGCAGTTTTAGCAGAAAATGGCGATGCAATCTGTATTACTAGTACCGTAAATACCTATTTCGGCTCAAAAGTGCGCTCTCGAAGAACTGGCATTATATTGAACGATGAAATGGACGATTTCTCAACACCTGGTATTGTTAACTCTTTTGGTGTGCCAGCATCGCCAGCCAACTTCATTAAGCATCATAAGCGTCCAATGTCTTCGATGTCTCCAGCCATAATATTGGATCAACAGGGTAATGTTAAAATGTTGGTAGGGGCAGCGGGTGGTACAAAAATAACTACTTCAGTTGCAACGGTAATTAAATCATTTTAACCTGCACTTTAAAAATACTTCCACAAGATAAACGTTTTTAATATTTTCAGGCTGTAATTAAGTATTTGATATTAAATGAAACTATAGAACAGTCTGTTAATGGTGGACGGCTGCACCATCAATTAGCACCAATGCGTATCGATGTGGAACCAGAAGTACCAATAAATATACAAAATTATTTAAAAAAAGTAGGGCATAAATTTACCATTTCTCCGGAAGCAAATGGTTTTGCAGCGGTAACGGCTATTGGGGTACGGAACGGAGTCCCAGAACCCTTCTACGATCGTCGCAGGATTGGTAGTACAGCAACTATACAAGCTCGCAATAAAATGTTTCATTAACAATAATCTTTTATATTTTTTTCATTTACATGAAAATGCATCAAGACGAGCACGTAAGTATGTTTGATTATTCCCAAAAGTTTAATTGCATTAATTCGTTTTTTTTTTATTTTTAACTTTCAGAAACTTTGCTGGGATTAGTCAACATAAAGCTTATTTATTATACAAAAATTTGTTTTCAAATTTCATTAATATTACTTTTCCTTATTTAGGAAAAATTACAGAAAATATATGAAAAAGGCTAAAATAAAAAAAGGTAAAACATTTAATAATACCTGGGGCCTAATCACCGCATTTGATATCAGTAAACTAAATTCGATACGAGTCGCGTAAGCTAATTATGCCATTCGACATGTATCGAATCGTTAATAATCAGTCAACAAGTGAACAAGAAAACACGGTTTAAAAACATTTCCTTTCGAATGAAATTACGATACTTTTAATTCGATATTGAGTGCCATGATACCATGATGAAAAATTACGAGAGATTTTACTCGATATCGAATGGGGCGATTAGACCCCTGAATTCAAAAAAAATTTTAAAACTTACTAAAAATGTGTGATGCAATCTGTTTACGAAGTGTATCAGGATATTTTAGAGGTTTTGTTGTTATATTTCTTTTGCTTTAATTAAATACCTTGGAATAAACTTCAATAAACTCTAGCAATTTGACAAATATAAAATATAACTTGGTAAAATCATATGTCGTTCGTTGGCAATCGCATCACTTAAGAACGGCTGTAATTATTTGACCGATTTTTTTAATTTGTATCATAACTTAGGTTTTTCGGCAATAAACATTGATCACGACCACTTTTTTAAGTAGCTAGATTTCTTTAAAATTTTCACAAGCAACCCCCCTTGTTAATATACATAGTTTAGCTAAACACAGGCTAGATTGGAATAGTGGGCGTAGTACCTTCCATACAAAGCTAAAAATTATTATCGTTGTTATTAACGTATACCTAGAGAACTACAATAGGAAGAGTATTGAAACTTTTTACAAGTAACCTTCATACTAATATGTATGCATAGTCTAGTCTATATATAATATAGACTGGACAGTCTAGCGAAAAACAGACAGAAAGTTTTGCTGTGAAACTAGGGAAGTAAATTAGATTTTCGAGTTAAGGCTGGTGCTGGTGATTATGACGGGAGGACTGGGTACACCCATACAAATTATTTATCTTATATCTATAAAACTGCCACGGACTTCTCAGAAAATGAAGTGCGTTTTCAAGTTAAAGCTTGGCCATACTTTTATCTCCAAGTGTCTATTGTATTTTTGGTGGATGGGTGTACCGAAGCGCACCGGGTATAGCTAGTTTGTAGTAAATCTATGGCTAAAAACTAAACTTTTATTCTGCAAAAGGAGTTCAACGCCGATTATTATGTATGGATTTGCTATATTTCATTACCTAATATAAGGCAAACAGGAAACTTTTGCAAAAGTGTATTTTGTTTTTTGTTTTTTTTGCAAAATATTATTTGCAAATGGGAATTTGGGAAAAGGTTTCCTAATGAGCTAAATTAAGCACTTAGCGAAATGGTTTAATAGCACGCTATTAAATTGAATTGGAATTAAAGGTAATTTTAATTCCCAAAAATTATTATTATTTGTTATCATTTTATTACCTTTCTAATTTTTGTTTTACTTTAAGTTGTTAATAAGAATTTTTGGAGTTACTCCACTTTTGAAGTGGATGGTTAAATAAATGTTGTTAAAAAAAAAACTAAAGCTCAAAGTTTATGATCAAATAAAGCTTCTTGGTTAATTTAATCTCCACTGATATTGGATTGCAAATTTAATTCTATTAAGCTAAACTAAAATGAAAAAAACAAAATTCTAGGATTCTTTTACATAGTTCTATATATACGAGTGCATTTCAAAAAATTTTTATACAAATATTTAGATTTAAATGTTTTATTATCAAATTATTATTAGATTTTATTATCAAATTCAATGGCTCAGATGGAAATGATTAAACAGAGTATTGAAAAAGTTTTTAAACATTTTTTTTATTATTTATTAATGTTACATGTATCTTCATAACATACATATGCATGTGTGTTTATATGATATGTTTAAGTACATAGATATGTGTGTATTTACATCAAAGAAATACTTGAAATTTTGTTATTTTTAAAAACTAGACAAATAAATAAACATTTCATAATGCAAAACTTAAATACGTTAAAATGTTAATGAAACAGATAAAATACTAAATCGCATATGAAAATGTGTTATTTGAAACAATAGAGTGAATTATGTATATATGTATGTATGTATAATAGTTTTATAATGAACTGTTTAAAAACGTATCATATATGCCGACAATGGCACACATTATAAATGTATATGTATGTATGTGTAAATATCTGTGAACTTTTGACAAAACAATTTAAGTACAAGTTTTCAGATTTTTTTTTTCTGAAAAGAGGAGTACAGTGTTCGTAATGTCATAGCTTTTTTGGAAAATCCAACAACAAAATACATATTGTTTTTATTAAATTTGAATGATATAACGCATTTGGACTTTCTCAAGACTATTTGCATGAAACACTGAATACCGCTATAATATTTTTATAACCAAGTGTTGTATTTATTCAAATTTTCCTAACTTGACTTAAGCTGTTTCGTCAAAAGTCCACATACATATATGTTTTTATTTAGATAATTGTTTAATGAACAAATTTTGGATTTAAATGACTTTATGAATAATTCGATTTAGCTTAATAGTGATTGTTGGAATACAAATTGTTTATGATAAACTAAACCAAGTTATTCATAATGGAGTGTGATTTTTTTTTTTTAACAAATTTAAAGTGGTATACAAATTAATAATTTAAAATTGTTGTTTGTTGCTGGTATCCTTTGTGCTGAAACTGCCACTAGTTAAAATCAATACTTGGAATCTTAGTCTCTAATTTTAAAATATTTTTATGCGTATAAAAAAATCTATTGACTATATTTTCTTTGTGGTTATAGGAGTCTTAAATTATAAATTAAATAATTTACTTTTTTATAACTATTTATATTGAATACATAAATTAGTACTTATTTAATTGCTTCGTTGTTTTGTTGATTTTAACCATTAGATTTGTTCTAATGCATTTAACTTTAGTTTGTGAATATTGCAGCCTGTTTTTAATTATTATTGTTCTACATTGATAGTTATGACCATAGTCGGTCAATAGTGTCCTCCGCTGTGTCGATGATGTTCTCGCCTGCCCGCCGAATGATCACGATATTCGCCATTGCGTGATGATCCATTTTTATGATGGTGATGATGATGACGCTTTTTTTCTTAAAAAGCACAAAAATAGTTTTATGAAAAAAGAAAAGAAAAAATCAAAAACAATTCGTTCAACATACCTTTTAAACAAACATCTGAAACTACCATTTCAGAGTTTTCCCTTAGTCCATAATTATCTCGACCAACACTGAAACATTAAAGAAATATTTTACAATGTTATTCGGTTAATTTTCATTTTGATTAAATTTGTATTTGTATTAAAATTACTTTCTAAAACTTTTTTTAATTTTTTATAATTTTTTTTGCAATAATTCTAAATAATTACACAGTGAAACAACACAAGGTAGTGACAGTATAGGTTCAATTCTTCTAATAAAGGGAAATAAAACCCTATAAACAGTTTGGCGAAATTGGTGATCAATTTTTATTTATGCGCCTCGAAGGATTCGGAAAATCAGTGAGCCCTTCAAAAGAGGTGTCATCGGTTTTTGTATAATATATTATTCAAAATCGGTGATAGCGCTTAACTTTGTTCGGCAATAATGTAAACTAAGAATCGTTTAATAAATTCTATACACATTACCTATTATCTAGTTTGAATGAGATATTAGAAAAACTGATGACACCTTTTTTGAAGGGCCCACTGATTTTCCGAAAATTTCGAGGCCCATAAATAAAATTTTTTTTTTTACAAATTTCGCCAAACTGAGTAAAGGGTTTTACTACCCTTTGATAGTAGAATCGAACCCTTATTGTCAAGTTCGTGTATTTTTCAAAAAAATTATATTTGTTGCACTGTGTTATTTTAGTTGTATCTTCTGGATGAATTTCAAAAGCAAATATTTTGCAATTGGTTAAAAAATTATTCCCTAAATCGATCGAAATTCATCACACTATTTCAAAACGATCATTATTAAATCGATCGTTTTTCATCACATACCTGATTTTATTTTTTTTAAGAAATATATACTCGTATGTATATGTATATGGCTGTAAGTAAACGATTTCAAATTAGTCGTAACCTTACCGTTCTAAATTTTCTCTTGATCGTTGCATATTTTCTCTTAAATTATCTCTCGATCTCGTCATACTTGGTGGGTCAAGCGTTTCCTTACGACGCAATGCATTGTGAGAACTGTTTTTGGATGCAGATTCATGTAAATTTTCCCAAGCCTGTCTGTAATACCTTATGGAAAGAGAAATATTGAAAAAATCTTACTTCAATATATTTTTTAAAAAATAGTTTCTTATACAACTCTGGAAATAATCGCAAATAAGCCCGAATAATATAATCAAATATTAGTTTTAAAAGCGATATAAAGAGGTTTAAGTACAAACCTGTTTAAACCATTTCTGGAACCTGATGTTGAACTGTCAAATGAAGCAACGGTATTGCAATCGGGTGAAGCTCTATGTCGATAATGTTGAGTAGTACGATTTCTAAAAGAATACATAAGAAAGTAAAATTAAAAGAAAACGTTTTCGATTGTTAGACACAAAATAATTTTCGTTATTTATTTAAAAAAAGTAAATTTCATCTACAGTGGGTTAGAAAACAATTAAAAATAATATATAGGTTTTTCAATAATCTGTTATTCACAAGACGTGCAAAAGAACCCGAATAATCCAATTCCATTCATTCCAAACATAAACGTGCTTTTGATAAAAGACAAATTTTTAGTTTTTAAGTTTTAATTTTTAACAATTTTTAACAGTAGATGTGCAACAGCAACAGGCGGCAATTGCAAAATAAGTGGTTGTGTAATAATTGAAGATTAATTGTTTGTTCCTATTGTTTCTTTTTTTTTTTTTTGTAAATAAGTATTTTGTTACCACAATAAGTAACGTGTAGAATTTTGTAGTTTGGAAAAACTGCTTACTTGTTTGACTTAAGGATTTTTTGGTTTTGGCGTTTTTGTTTTGATATGGCCGTGGTAACTTTGTACATTTTTTTTATTTAGCGATATTTTCGTTTTGACATTTCATGTTGCATTTCGGTATTCGTTAATCTTTGGCACGATGTCTCCTATAATTCTTAATCTATCTACTGTTTGTTTCTTATCCTTCTAATTATTTGTTTAATAATTTACTACTAGAGAAGAGTAAAATTTATTTACTCTTTATTATAGTCATTGTCTTTTTGTTGCTGTTGTTGAAATTCAGTGCTGAATATCCCAGCTCTTGTTGAGTAACTACGTCCACATGTACTCAACTCTCTTCTGCCCAGTTTTTGATCATCAAAGGGCAATGCCAAAACACCGTGCCACAGAGCTTTTGGTGATTCCTTTTTGATACTTGAACTTGTGCTGTAATGGTCATACAGCCTTTGTGGTCTTATGTATTCCGTGTTTCCTAAATATGATTTTGATGCTTGAAATGATGAAGCATTAAATTGCGTTGTCATCGTTGGTGGTGGTGGCATGTAACGCAAACGGGATTTCGCCATACAATAAGGTGGCAATGAAGGTGGATAGGAAAAATGTTTTGCATTGTGCCGCCGTTTGCTGTGTAAGGTGCTAAAGAGAGGAGGGAATCAAAACAATGAATTGTGAAAAAAAATATTAAAAAAAAACAACAAAAGTGTAAAATAAATATGGAAGCCCTTTCGAAAATACTTAAGCTAGTTTCACCCATTTATTTCGCATTTTTTTTATTTTTCTCCGAGAGTGAGAAAAGTTATTTATTCAGCTTTAATTGGTTTAATTTAAATAGTTTTTGCTTAGTAAAATTGTGGATTTTATTTTGCAAAATAATGTAGGAATTAAAATATAATGTTATTGAAAAATTTAGTTTAATGAGTAGATATCCTAAAGCTGATTGTAGAAATGATAAAGCCCGGAGAAGAGTGAAAGTAAGGTAAGCTCATAATAGCTCATATATAATTAATTAAGTATAGCAAAGCATTTGGATGGTAATATCTAATGCATCTCAGGAATCAATATTTGGAAGTAGTTCTTTTCCTTTCCTTTTTCTACTACATTTCTTTTAAGTTTTTAGCCTTTTTTAGAGATGTGTTTTGAAAGCAAGGCGAATTCATACCAGGTGGAGTTGATAGCCCAGCTGATTGTTTTTTGCTCTCGTTTTTTTGCTAATGTCTTGTCAAAAATACATTGTTTTATATCTGCTAATCTAATGTCAAAGTTGTTGTTTTGTTGTAGTTGTTACTCTACTGCTCACACCTGGTATGAATTCGCCTTGTTTGAAAGTAATCAATATTATGTATTCGAATATTTTTTAACAGAAGCATTCGTTAAAGTAATATAAAATTTGTATGATGTTTCACACGAAAAAACGCCAAAATATTATCAGTTACTGCATGCAAAATTATTATGATTTTTTAGATTAGTATGTAATTCATATGGCAGCTTTGCTTCTCCGGACATATTTTTTAAAATGAGTGAATCGTGCTGCAGAAAACTCTCAGTACAAAAAATTTTGTCCGGACAAAATTTTTGTTCGAAACAAATGTGTATCCAGCTTTGTCATTTAATAATGTTTTGCAAAAAGTATGACTAATAATAATTATGTACATACAAACATACTTATGTACAATAAACTTTAAGTGAAACTCTGTTAAAAATATAAAAAATAAAAACATCAACCATGAAAATTAGTTTTTTTTTCCAACACTGGCTGGACTAAATTGCGTATAATTTCGAAGACTTAAGATGTATGTAAACACTTATTGTTAGTTTAATTATGTTTTAAGACATAATAAATAATTTGCCTTTGTCTTCTGCTTCTGCTATTGTTTTTTTTTTTTTGTTTAAATTATTTACATGCCCTGTTGTAGTGCAATGAACAATGAACTACCATTTTTGTTGACAAGTATAATAAGCCAACTGAATTGATATGTTAGACTACACATAAAATAGGCTGTTATAATTTTGTCCTAAACCCCCGTCTTGATTTGCTATCACCATGTCTTAACAAAAGTCAAAATTCATATAAAAAAACCAGTGTTAAAAATAATGTTTTTTTCATATAAAGTTTGACTTTTGTTCAGGCATGTTAATGTCTAATGGCGGCGAGGGGTAAGAGAAGGCCTGACTATATAAAATGTTCAATAAGTTTCCAAGCGCCCTGGAAAGGCGTACACAATTACTTTGGACTTATAAAATTAATTGGAAAATCATTAAGTTACAGAGAGTAAGGCAGTTAACCAGTTTAAGGTAACCAGATTATATTGAAGCTCGTTTCGTAATTCGAATCGAAAACAAAATCATTCGAATTTGCATGAATTTATACACTGTTTTACGAAAAGGTTTTCTTTCGAATTGCATTACACAGTAACCCCCCTGGTCTTTAAGCGAACTTACAGTGAAAAATACCAGAGTCATTGGTAGGAATCGAGCTTACAGGCCCGGAGTGATAGCCTAGCATACTACCTACTAGCCCACCAGTGCCAAGAATGAGGACATGTTCTAATCATAATAACTTTAATATGTAAAAATCAAAATGAATTTTTCAAATAAATAGTATTTCAAGTTTCAATATTCTATTACGTACCTGCGTACTAAAATAACAATAGTTGTTATTACAGCAGCAAGAAACACAAAGCCTCCAAAAGCACCTAAGGCGACAATTGCACCTAAATTCAATTTCGCTTCCTTGGTTTCTTTGCGATCTACATTATCCACTGATATGGGCACGTTAACATTGGGAGATTGATTATGGCGTATATTAACACTATCAGAAATTTCGTTGTCCTGCGGATGAGCATTTTGGATAACATTATGTATGTTTGGCGTTGTTGTTTCCACTGTTGAAGAAGAAAGACGAGTACGAGTTTGGCCATGGTCGTATGATTTTGAAGTGCTTGTGGGGTAAGTTAAAGTTGAACTTGGAATGTGATAAACTGGTGTAGTAAGAGGTTTCTTGGGAATAAGCACTGGACGCAACGTACGTCTAGGAGGGAATTCTTCTCGAACTGTACCGGGCACTACATAGGTCACCTCTTCATCAGAATCTGCTAAAATGCAAAGAATTAGCTTATCAACCAACACATTAAAAACTTTATAACTGAAAACTCCATACCTTCACTATTTATTTCCACATGAGGATTATGAATAATGGGATGAATTGTGCTGCTAGTGGTGGAAGAAATTGTTGTTTTTAGTATTTTCTTTGTTGTGGTAGTGATTTTAGGTCTATACGATGTAGATGATGGTAAGGAAGATGTTGGTGGTGGCGGAGGAAGCGTCAATGGCTCTAATTTAATGCAACGTGGCAGAGCACTACTCCATTGCCCTGAAGATAAACAGGTTATTACGCTTGGACCTTCTAGTCTGTACCCTGAAGGACATGATATTTCAGCCTTAGATCCATAGAAGGTACCACTAGGCGCCGAAATAATCGTACTATAGTAGTTGCCAGGCAAAGTATCACACTCGATAACTGAAATAAAAAATATTTTATTGTTGAAGAAAGCTAATTAATGATTTCGAAATTTTTCAATTTAACATACTTTCGCAACGTGGTGGGGGACCATTCCAACGCTCATCAAAATCGCAAGTTAGTAAAGCTCTGCCCACCATTTCATATCCTTCTTCACACGAATATTTGACTAAACTCAAATAGCCCACGGTATCATTCAAGAGGTCATATGAGCCATGAGGTATAGAGGCGGGCAAACCACATTCAATATCTGTTAATGCAAATGCCTTTATATATAAATATGTTTTATTTCAAATATTAAATATACTTACATTTGCATACGGGTGGGAATTCATTGTAAAAACCAGTATCTAGACATGTTCTTGTTGCAGGACCAACTAACAAATGATTTACATCGCAGGTGTATCTAACTTGAGCTCCAACTTCGAATCCATTCTGTGCAATCATTGTGGAATTAGGTGGCTGCTCTGGCCTACCACAAGTTTTAGGCTGGTGTTGGCAAATAAAATTTAACATGGTATTGCAGTTTGTGTCACTCCACAGCCAGCCCTTAGAACCATCAAATCTAGCACAATCTTCATCACCTCCTGGATGATTCCAAAAGGAGACTGTTACTTCTTCGCCATTAACCCATTTCCAAGTGTTGCGATCATCGGCGTCGCGGACAGCACCCATCCAATATTGTGAGCTAACATCACTGCGATGTCGCCGCCATAATTCCCAGCTAATAAAACCTTGAAGAGCTGGATTACTCTCGCTTATTAATGTGCCACCGCGTGAGCGACAAAAAGATAACGAGTCCAAAAAATTCAATGGTTGTCTGTTGTAAAAAATATAACATTTTCCATTATACGAGGCTAAAGCACCAGGAGGTTGATCACGGAAAGTCGGACAGCGTTCGATTGGTAGTGCTTGATCTGTATAAACAAAAGCTTCACAAATCGAAAGCGGATTGGGCGTGTTGTTCTCTAGATGCACAGAGACAAAAGCACCAGGCATGGGCGGATTGCAAGGCAAAAATAGTGGTTGTCCTTCCTCCAGAAGACCCGTGAAACGATTGCATATGGGGTTTGTTCCTAAATCGGGTCGGTTGTTACCAACGCGCACGACAATTGTGGCAGGTTTGTTACCTAAAAGAAAAAAGTTATATAATATATTAGAGACTAAATTCATGTTGATTTTTTATTTACTTATGCATAATTATTAACTTTTTTTGCAATCTTGAAATAATTTAAACTCACCACAACATGATTTTCCAAAATCCAATCGCACTAATTGCACCATGTACGGTTCCAAAAGGTTAACATACCACCATGGTGATCGTTCAGATTTTGTAAGGGAGCACGTTTCTGGCGTAAAAAATGCCGAAGTTGAACCATCTATTGCCTTTTGAGGGGCGCCAGCACCTTCGGTGGAAATTTGCATGGGTGCTTTACCAGCTGCAACGTTAAGTACTGTAAAGAGAAATGAATCATATTCACTGTACTAAATGTTTGTTTTATTTATTTATTAAAGAGTTCTTAAAGAACTTCTAGACAGAAGACTTCTAAAACTTAAAAATTATATCTTTATTCGAAAACCATTAGTTATCGGACACAAACTAACACAAACAGATTTAGTGCAAATTTTATACTGAATTATGATTCAGTGTAATTTATATTCTTCTATTTGAGTCAGAATGAGGTCGATGTACAATTTTGGCAATCTATCCGAGCATTTATTTATTCATAAATAGCCGTACCCGCCACTTCGATTTTGCTTCAAAAGTGCCTTATGCAATCGCTGCCATTTTTTTCTTTAAAATTGCATTTGTGTTTATATCGTGAAACTTTTAAAATTCAATACGATGCAGAATTTTGTTGTCTGTCGAGCTGCGTACTTTACCCCATCAACATGTGTCAACCAAAGGTAAAACTTCATATAAAAAACATTATTTTTAAAACTGTTTTATTTATATGAAGTTTGCCTTTTGTTAAGACATGTTGATGGCTAATGTAGTCGGTGGGTTAAGTTTTTCTTAAATTCAATTTTTGGCATACTGTCCAGCTAGATTAGCAAAATGTCCTTCGGCGGCGTCGCGGACACTGCTTGTACTATCTAAACGCTCTAATATGAATTTATTTGTTACAAGAACTTCTGTGTCTTTTCTTGATAATTTTTAAATTAACAAGGATTTACAGAATTAATGAAAATTTAAATAAAAAAGAATAAATAATTTTTGTATCTCTTTAGTTAAAGGCATTACGGACTAAAAATAATTACTCTTCAAACACAGCTTTTATGTAAAAATTTTCTATTCTCTCTAATGTATTGAGTTTTTATTCAAAATAAACTTAATTTACCCTGAAGGAAAACTGGGGGCAAGTCACAACTTTTGTCAACTATTTTGGTGACTCTTCGGCGACATTGTCAACAAAGCGTCTACATTTTTTATATTTTTCTTTGGTGGGGAAAAAAAAATCTAATAACGTTATTATCAGATCTGTTCCTAAAATCATTTAACTTAATCACATAACGTTATATTATTACTACTACTTCAGAAAAGTACCAAAAGTGTAAACTAGACCTATTAAAATGTAAATAAACTAGTGAATCACTAGTTCCAATGTCTACATATGGTCCCAAAAGAACTACTTAGTCAATAGTACCAATGTCAGTAGGGCATTTTCAATGACAACCACATGTTAAATGTCTATAGTAAATAGCTTTGTCTGTGGTATTATAAGTCACTAGTACTGGTGACTGTGTCAATAGTAAGTCAGTACAGTTTCACTATTGAAATTTCCTGCAGGGTATTGACAGTTCTAGTGAGTATTTCTTTTATATTAATCAATTTGTTAAAATTAATTATTTTTAAAATTTTAAAAAGGTTCTCTCTCACACTGCCTATAAGCTACTCTTAAGTTGATAATTTATCCATTGAAATAAAATACTTCTATCTAACTATTTGCTAGAATTTGTCATAAACGCTGGTTAATTGTTTGTTGAAATTAAAAGACAAAACAAAACAACAACTAAATAATACAAACATATTTAAAATTATGACATGGGAATAAATCTCTACATTTACAACGTTTCTTCACAATACGATAATGTTTAGAATTTTCAAGGTTTATTACTTTGCGAATGTAATGGAAAGTAATTACGCGTCCCCATTCACAACAGAGTTTCAAAAAGCCAACACTCGAACACATATTGAAAGAATAGACGAATATTATAAAAATAAAAATTAGTTGCAGAAATGAAGTATGGCTTAAAAAATGTTCTTATATTCAATACTAGCTGTGCCCGCCTTTTCGACAGCGTCTTTACAGTATTTTGTTCGATTTTGCTTTGAAAGCAATCCACCCCAAAGACCCTGACTTCCTTTTTTAGTGCTTCAGTTATGGTTTATATGTATATTTACTTTATATAAAGCGTCTCATCACAACTAAAATATGACGCCTTAAAGTATGCATATCCGACAAATTGCATACTTCGACTACTTTTTCTCCAGTTTCTCTTGGAAATAAGATATCCTATATTTGAATCAGGATATTAAGGTACCTCCTTACAAAATTTTGTTAAAATCCATCCAGTAGTTTTTACGTGATGCGAACGCAAACAGACAGGAAATAAGTTATTGTTTTACTATATGTATAGATTATCGTTTGATGTTTTTAAAATCAACTTGCAAATTTAAAAATGTGTTAATATTTACTCTACTGGTTTAGACGAGTAAATTTACTCGAATCAGACATCATATCTTAAGCAAGCAATGTTACCAGATTTGCAGGTTTATCTGCATTTTGCTGATTTTTCATTAAAAATCTTATTCTCAAACGTTACTCTCAAATATTATACAAATGCGGATTATAAGCAAATGCGAAATATGTTTATTTATTAAGATGAATAATATTTGAAATTTACCTTTAATATCAATGAAAAAACCACAACATTTTAAACTTTTAAAGTTATTTCTATTGGAATGTTTTATATTCACACCTGATTATGTTATTAATTTACATAATAATTTTATAAGAATTTAAAAACCGAGGCACAAATCAGATTCAGACATGCTGAGAAAGATATACAAATGTTTGTTAATTATCGTATTTAGTTTTTGTTGCTATTCTTCAAATTTAATTTATGTTTTTAATTAAATAAAGGTGATAATTGACATACAAAAAAAGTATTCCAGAGGTTTCTGCTTAAAGGAAGAAGGGATCAAAATTGAGAAAAAGTTTTCTTAGATCTTATAAAATAAAAATCGTAGTCGACCATGCAAAACAAAATATTCTGTAATACAGATTTTTACGAATTTTTATTACACATTATTTTTAATTTATTTTGCACCTTGATTTGCCTGTAAGCGCCGAGATACATTATGCAACTTTTGTCGCTGCAATTTACATTAGTAGGCGAGAGGGGAGAGAGGAATTGAAAAGAGTACACATATACTCTTGAAACTCGTTTTGTCCTCGCAATCGTAGTTTTAATTTTGAAGTTTAAAATGTAAAAAATGTATACATCCATACAATTTGCTGAAATAAAAACTGCACGATATAAACACAAATCCAATATTAAAGGAGAAACGAGAAAGATTGCAACGACAAAAGTTGCTTAATTTAATTCGGGACTAAGAGTAATTTAATATTATATGTATAATAAAAATAATTACCGCAAAATGGTATTCCTTCTGGAACCCATGTGCTTTTATCGCATACTCGTCTGGCTGGTCCCAACAATTCAAAACCTCTTTCACAGGAGTACGATGCAATTGTGCCATCTGTCAAATTAGCATTGGAAAATACTACTGTACTGTGTGCTGGTGAGCCCGGAAAACTACAGGGTGAAGGTTCTGAAATAATAATAAAAAGGTAACATTAAAATAAAAATGTTAGTCTTTATTGTGAATATGTAAGAAAATAAATATGTATGTATGTACATATGTACATATTTTTTAGTTTCATTTCTAGAAACTGTACAAATAAACATAAGAACATTCAGGTTTCAGACTATCAAATATTGTTGCCACTATTTTATTGTCTAATTTTTAATCAATAGAATTTTAGAAAATTTATTTTAATTTTAGAATTTTATCCAGGGATGGGTACCTTTATATAAAGTAATACGTATACCTGAACCACTATAAAAGTAAGAGTCTTAAAATTTGGTGTGGGTTACTTTCAAAGCTTTTTAATCACTATTAGAACGGTTAATACAAAAAAAATATTTTTTGCCCTATACTAACGTTCGAGCCTAGTGTACATACCCTATTTTGAAATTAGTTGTCTGTAAAAGAGAAACACACATATCTGCTTGATGAATTTCAGCATATTTCTGATTTATAAATTCTTGTTAAAATTGTTGGATAAATTATTTAACAAGAACTCAGTGCAAAGATGCGATTAATTTTATTTTTTTTTGCAAAATTCCATTCAAGTTTATTATACAATCAACACAACGTTATACCGATTTAGATAATATCTCTGACCATTATTTAGTTGTAAATTATGCGTGTTTCTAGTGAGCTAACGAATCTAAAATTAAGTGTTTTCTGTGTAGAAAAAAAAGCAATTGGCGAAAAAGTTGTTTTCCAACTTTTAAACAACATTAAAATATTTAGTATTTGTTGAGGCAATCATGTGCACATCTAAAATATTTATGCGTTAGTCAATAACTATAAAAATGTCGTTTTGTTTAGAAGCTAAACATGTAAGCAATTTATTATTAATACGTACATACATACATACATACATACATATATACATACATACATACATACATACATACATACATACATACATACATACATACATACATACATACATACATACATACATACATACATACATACATACATACATACATACATACATGAGTATGTACACAGGGTGGTTCACATGAGATTTTCTATGTCATTTTGAAACTGAAGGCATTTTTCAGATCAAGCCTTAAGTACGAGTGCATAAATTTGCAATTGACTGCGAATAAGGTCAAATTTCCTTCTGATTTTTATTATTTTTATAGAAAAATATACTTTCATATGAATCACCCTTTTTTAGCATTATGAATTTGAAGAATTTCTATTAACTTTTATTTAAATGTGCTTGACGAACCCATCTACGATACATACATACATACATACATACATACATACATACATACATACATACATACATACATACATACATGCATACATACATACATACATATATACATACCACAGGTGTTCCAACATAGTTAACATGTACAGTGACTGTTAAAACAAAAACAATATATAATTAAAAACGAATATTTAATTACAAAATTTAGGTCATTTTCGTTTTAGGTTCAATAAACTAGCTCTGAATAACAACTATATTTTTGAACTCTTTTAAGAAAAGTGGAAAGATTCTTTTTTAAATATAGTTTTATCTGAATATATGTATTTTATAAGGAAAAGTTTAATATTAGAACTACCATGCTGGACGAGTTTTCGCAGGGTTAAGTTTCAAAAAATTTATATTTTTATTTCTATTTCGATTATATTTGATTACTGTGCCGGCAAATCAAAAAATATTTTTTTCAGTTTTTTATTTAGTATATAATGGGCTACCACGGCTGCCAGATTTGACGATTTATCGTCATTTTGACGATTTTGGTCCAAAAAATTGCAAAATTCCGTTTTGACGATTTTTTCTTATAAAGTGACGGTATTTTTCAATGCCAAAAATATGAGTGTTTTAAAATAAAAAGTTCTTAGTTTAAACGATTTAAAAAATTATGGTAATTAAAGTCAAAAAATAGTCAGTTTAAAGGGCATTTTTGTTCGCTTTCTAATATTATATGTACGGTTCTTTAAAGATATTTTAATGTTAAATTCTAGCGTTGAGAATATTGATAACTCCCAAACATTTTATCAATAGAATTTATGGTATCCTTCAAACTCAAGAGCAATTTTATACATTTAAAATTTTATTTAATGCAGTAAACACATAGACAATATCAGACTACCTTGTACAGATTGTCAAAAATACACACATATTGATGTCATCAAAGCTCACAACCACTGCGACAATTTTATTTTTTTTTTTGTTTTCAAAAAAGAAAACGACACAAAATTACATGTACAAAATTGCAATGACAGGTTTTGAAGAAATATTTATTATTTTTTTGAAAAAATTATTTTATAGAAGTATATATGTATTCTACAATAATGTCAGAGTTTACGAAGTAGTTGTCGTCTTCAATATAAATAAGTAGCTGACTACTCTGCGACAATTAACCCAACGGAATTTTTAGTCGTGTAGCCACTGTCGTCTATGTGTTCAAAGTATAAGAAAATGTTTTGATTTCAGTATACATTAAAAATGTATGGCTAAGTTTACTTTATGATTTTTTTGATTGTTTTTTTAACAAAAATATAAATAAAAAAATAGTTTAAAGAAATACGTTTTTAGTTCCGATTTTTCTTGACGATTTTTTAAAGCGATTTTTTTTTATTTTTATCGGGATATTGACGATTTTTTCTTTAATTGACCTGGCTGCCCTATGGGCTAGAGATCTAGGATCACGAAAAAGTTTATATCCCTATTTCATAATCCCTGCCGTATATTTTTAGTAACTTTTACAAGGGCCGTAACGCTGGTACGACTGTGAAGAAACCCTGACTACGTATTGGAAATCAAGTTTGCACAAAGGTTTTTTTTTAAGAACTTTTGACACAAAACATAATATAAGTAATTATTGTTATTAGATACATTATTTATTTCTAATTACGCATAATTCCTTGTAAATTTATTAAATAAACATTTCGTGAAAGAAATATAAAATATTTGTTTTCACAAAATATAATAATAGAAATTTATTACTACGGATAAAGCATATCCAGATAGCTATTTCGCTAGTGCTTAATTAATCTGTATAAAACTCAGATTGTTATGCTTGAATCTTAATAGACTAAATGAGAAGTTCAATCAGTCTAGAAAGAAAGCAAAACCTAAATTTCTAAAACAATAAACCATAGCGTCCCAACAATATTTTGTTCGTCTTTGCTTTGAAAGTAATCCACACCAAATTTTAAGACTCTTACTTTTTTCAAATAAGATTTATCTATTTACTTTATATAAAGATACCCATCCCTGGGTAATTACTCAAGAATATAGGCCTTTTATAAAATTCTAAAATTATTGTAGAGTTCTGTAAATAGTGTTTAAAATTTCCGTTGACAAAATTAAAAGGTGCTGACAAGTTAGCTGTACCAATGAATCAGTGAAATTGCTTGCTTTCACTGCTTTTTCTCTATTTTCTCCTGGAAGTAACATATTTTTACGGAAAAGAAATATCCTATGTTTGCACTGAGATACTAAGGTACCTACTGTTTCTTTTTGTTTTCGAAAATAAACATTTAAAGAAAGAAATAACACGAACAAAAGATTTTATTATTTATCTTTATTATAAATTCTTTATTAAATATTTTTAGATAAAACTTAAAAACTTTATGAGAGACACTGTACATATGATTTTAAATGTCCCCTAGCTTTTAAAAGAATAAAAAAATGTTTGCTCCACAAAGAAAACCTGTCTGCGTAAGACTTGTTTCTGTACAACCAATAAATTAGAATTATAGAATGCGGTCAAATCTAAAATAAAATAAACCGTAATCAATGACCGAAATAACATTGAATGGCTTGATAAAAAATTACATCTTGAGTGAGGGGAAGGAAACTGATGTTCGTTAGTGAATACAAAAAAAAGAATGATTTGAAAAATATAAAACAAAAAGAAGACAAGAAGAAATGTAAGTCGTGAGTTTCCACATTGAAATCAACAGCACCAACCAGCAACAATGCAAACTCACTCGTACGTACGTTATGCTTAAATGCTTGCTTTGTTAAATGAAAAGTTAGCGGTTTTCATTAAAACATACATATGTATGTATCTATGTGTATTTTGTTCACTAAAATATATTGTTATTTAGTTATATTTACATATGTACAGCTATGTAAATGGTGATATAAGCACATACATACTCACATATACCTATACTTTCAAACATTCACCGATGCTTTAAAAGAAATCGTTAAAAAAAATTCTTAAAACAAAAACTGGACGTACATATGTACATACATATTCTGAAAATAAATTTTATTTAATTCATTGATACAAATTCATTAAATATGTAGGTATTATGTTTTTGTATTTTTTTTTTTATTAAAACCAATAATAACATAACTTTGCTTCATAAATTTTGTAAGATAAAAAGATAAAATAATTTTGTACATAAAACCTTTTCCAAATAAAATATTCAGCATGAATTTAAAATGATTGAAAAATTCCGAATCGTTTAAGATATTTTTGACTCCGTAGCAATGAACCACTCAAACAAACAACCATCCATATGAGAGTGGCCAAGATCATGTTTTCATGTTTAACCAGAGCAGGAAATGCTAGGAATAATATTTATTTTAAAGCCATAGAAAATTGCAAATAGCTTTAGTCAAAATCGTATGCTGGCAACTAGAAATTTTAGTGTAGGAAATTGACGATGTCCTAATAAAAGTTCATATAGGTATAGCTTAGATATATATGGCTTTAAATAGATTTGTAAGCGTAGGTATCCGTACTGTACGCAAATTGGTCGACATTGGACTGGACATTGACCAGTATGTTTTAATATATTTAAAAAAAAATAATAATATTGTAAATATTTTTTTAAGTAACTTAAATTAATAAGAGCGTGATAATTATGTACAAATGTATATGAATTTGAATATTTAAGAACACATAGTTTTCTAAAATACTTGGGTTCTAACCCACTGTGCGTTGTAAAGTAAATAACTTTCGTGTTCGTATGCTATGGGCCTAAACATGTTTGTAAAAAGGTAGATTGAATTCAAGCTATCGAATTATTTACCTGATACTATTTTCCAATCTGCTTTAAACTTTCTTAGATATTAAGGAAGTTGTAGCCAAGAAACAGTAGCAGGATAGAGTTAATCGAAGCCAACTACTAACCAAAGTGAGAGCGATATCACTAAACTATCGAACCTAAAGATACAGAAACAGGACTGACCATCCTCGATAGAATATCGATGTGCATGTTACAACCAACAACCGCTTTACACTGACCAACATATGGAAGATGTTAAAAATGTGAAACATTGGTTTACATTTGCAACATTTTATATCTATCATTTATCATCAACTCAACTGTCAACAAATTAAAAGTTAAAACGAATAACTTAACCCAAGTGTTAATGTAGAGGATTTAAGTTATTGGCATAATTTATTGTCATTTTTCTAGTGATGACATCGACAACGTTTTC
Organism: Phasia obesa; assembly: GCA_949628195.1. Classification (NCBI taxonomy): domain Eukaryota; kingdom Metazoa; phylum Arthropoda; class Insecta; order Diptera; family Tachinidae; genus Phasia; species Phasia obesa. Next base: position 146,460,028 of record OX451218.1, on the reverse strand, counting down.
ACGCGACGTCTTTATATGCGCAAATGAAATTAATAAATGGTTGAACATATCTTAAAAAACTTAGCCCACTCAAAGCTGCTTTACTCTTTTCCTTTATTACGAAAAACATGTTTCAAACAGTGTAAACCTAAACGTTAGATGAAGAATGAGATGAACGAAATAAGAAAATTGTAATGTAACCTAACTAAAAAATACAATTGTTTCCTTTTTTATCGAAACGACCACAATGAAATTGTACAACCACTCGAAACTGTAAAAATCTAAAATTAAAAAGATTTAAAATAAAAAATTAAATTTTCCATCCCTGCTTAATATGAAAGCTTTTTAAAATCGACTAGTAAATAAATCTAGATCACTAAAGGAACCTGTTAACCGATGGATATTGTGTAAATAGAATAAACTGAATAATGTTTTTTTGCACAGTTTACGTAACTGTTATATAGCTTTTTTTTCTTCGTGTGCTTAACCAAGTGTTTTTTAAATTAAAAAACTAGTAAATAACCAACATAAATAAATGTTCATGCATACATATGTATGTTTGTATAAATGTGTTTACATACATACATATATGATGTATATAAAAATGTGGTAAAAAGAAACAATTCTGCGTGAGCATAATCATCTTTGCAGAAAAAGAAGAAATGTATCGACCTTGTTGCAAGAAATATTTTATTTAATGATTAGATTGTTAGAAATATGTACATATGTATGTATGTATGTATAAGCGGTTTTCACGCTTGAAAGTTTATTTACAATCCCACTCTATCTACTATCATGTTAGTCTCAAAGTGTGAGTGCCCCTTTTTCTGTGTATTTCAAAATAATATAAAACTGTATTTTTTTTAATTTTAAATTATAAAATAACAACAAATAGAATTCAAATCGTTCCTTACGCAAGTAACGCTTTTCTTATTTTAAAAGGTCTTTAAAAAAAAAACTCCTGAAATTAAACCCGTTAGTTTTCCATAGTTTTGGTATAAAGTAACAACGGGAAATTGTCGATTGGCAATATAAAAAATAAATTTTATCTTCATTGTTGTCTAGTAAAAATAATTCCAATCAGTATTTTGCAATTCCAATCCATTGTGTTATTTTAAAACCTGGAATTATACCAATGCAAACACTTCTTGATTCGCGTGTTTCACAGGCGTTCACTATATGTACCTCTACACGTCAGTACACACTAGTACTCTACTAGTACACAATGGTACTCCATATCAAAAATAATTTGCTTCTTTAATTCGAAAGAATATGACTTGCAAAATAGCCTTGTGGTAACTACTTAAGTATCTCTCGAAAATAATATTTGTTTCTTATGTAAGCTACGAAATGTTCTCCTTAGGTGATAGTGAGCCTGTAGAAAAGCAAATATGGAGGATTGCTATACTTTATAAAACTTATTATTCATATGGTAAATATATTTTTGTGTAATTTATCATTTTTTTAGCTTAACTTCTTAATAAAACCAACCCTACCTGTTCAAACTTTTTACCCAAGTCCAAAATAATATCGATGGTATCAATATCAAATTATAAACAATCCAAAATTGACTGTGGCCATTATCCTTGTTTTCCTTCTCATCACTAATGTAAACTTGCTTTTCTGGCCAAGTCAGCCAAGTAAGACCCAACAACAGAATTTTCTACAAATATACTTGGTACAAAATATCACTAGAAAGTTGTTGAAAACTGATATCTAAAAAAATTGTAACAGGACCATGAAATATTTTTTTAAAATTTTGTTGCTGGTGCAGACAATAATCGAAATGGAATACAAAACAGCAATTTTTTTTAAATAATTGTCTGTCTGTCTTTGTTTTTATCACGTAAAAACTACTGGAAGTATTTTAATAAAATTTTGTGAACATAACTCATTTCCAAGAGAAAATAGAGAAAAAGTAGTGACAGTACGCAATTTTACCGATTCATTGGTACGGAAAACTTGGCAGCACCTTTTATTTGTGTTAGCGGGAAATTGTTAACACTATTTACAGAACTCTACTCTCGCTTACTTAAGGAAAAACTTAAAAATCCAACAAATAGGGCCACCAAAATATGTTTCACACAAACCTTTACTGCGCGTACTTATTTATTTTTTGTGGAATCATTTAAAACTTGTTTTCCGTTTTTATAAATAATTTTGTCTTTATTTTATTACATATGTTTATGTACAAAAATATATATTTTTGTCGTCCCGCCATTAAAATAAATTATTACACCTGCACTTAAAATATTGGCCATAAGTGTATACATATGTATTGCAATTCCACACCGTCAATTAAAAAAATACTCACAAGCATTGAACATTTAAATAATTTGTAACCGCGTTTAAGTTATTATTATTTTTCAAAAAGACAACAACTGCATGTTTGGTTTAGTTGATCTATTAATTACTTCTCAATAATAAATACATTTATGCTGTTTACTGTTTGTAATCATTTCAAAACTTCTGACTAAAAGGTTTCAAACAAATTTTGCATGTTAAACGTGCATTTTTGAATTGGATTTAAGCATTTGTGTGGATTTAACGAAAAGTTCTCACGGTTAGTTCAGCTTTATAAAATCATTTGTTTAATTTTTAATAACTCGTATAAGTTAAATAAAAAATGTTGTTTAATTCATTTCGTAGTTTACATAACAAACTAATATTATTTTAGAGAGATGCTTTGTTATCGCAAAGCTATACTGCCAGTCATATATCATATCTAGTTCGATAAGCATAATGTATTTGACAACGAGTATCTTCGTATGCTGTAAGATGTGTAGTGGTTGAACATAAATAAGTGGAATTCGAACTGTGAGATTAGCATCTCATGTCTAGATATATTGTATATATATATATTAGCTAGATTTTTCAATATTTGAGTTCTAAAATAGTAGTTCTAATGATTTGTATTCAAACTAAAAAATCGTGGTTCAATTATAGAATATTTTTTTCCCATAAAAATATCTCGTTACCAAGAAAGATGGAGAACAAGTTGTAAAAGTACGAAATTTTATCGATTCAATGGTACTGCAAACTTGCCAGCAACTTTTATTTTTGTCAGCGGGTAATTTAAAACACTAGTTACAGTACTCTACAATACCCAGGGATGGGTACCTTTATATAACGTAATTACATAAAATATATCTGAATCCCTATACAAGTAAGAGTCTTAAAGTGGATTACTTTCAAAGCAAAATTAGGACGCTAACGAAGTGACGGGCACAGTTGTTTGTAAATAAATAAATTATTCCCAGCTAAATTAAATACTATAAAGTAATAAATTATAAAAATGACTCTTATTAATATTCTTGTCTTCGACATAAAAGCTTAAAAATTAATATTTTTTAGAAATTAGCAAAAAAGAAAATTAAAAGAAAAATTGGAATGGACTTTGCGGGGGTGTGATTGGAGCGATATCTTTCCCTGCCCATAAAAACTTAAACATTTTATGTTTTGGTATTAAGGCGTATGTAATCCATTTCTTTTAATAATTACATTATTTTTGCAAATAATGTTTTATGTCACCGCTGAATTTTTAGATGTGGGACTAGTTCTTCTAAGGGGAACGTTTTTCTCCTTGGTCCCATTTTTCTTATTTTACAGCTTTAACAGCCTATGACCATAATAGATTTTTCTGCCAAGTTATATTAATCTAGAGCCAATATAAGCTAAAAAAAATGTAATGTTCGGTTAGATTGGCAAAATACCCCTATGTGCGTGCGTTGGTCGGAAAAAAGGATTTTATTTTTTTAATAGAACAAAACGAAAACTGTCAAATTCATTACATTTACAATTTCTGGTTTTTTTTCGTTTTTTTTTCTTGTAAAGCGTCTGGAGCAGTATTAATCTTTCGATGGTGTTTTAGCCTTTTAAACAAATTTTTTCAATAGTTACAATTGAATTTGTTAAACTTGTTCAAGTCTCTAATCAAAGGTAGGTGATCTCAAAAGTAAAAGTGAAATTAAAGCTTCAAATTCACACAAAATATAAATAAATACCTTATGCTTTCATATATACACACATACTTACAAATAGAAGCATGCACATAGACACACTAACACTCTCACATAATCTTCGTGTATTTAAAACAAAAGTTATCCACTGTGTTTTTTTAATGATGCGAAAATTAAACGAACACTACACACACACAAGCCACTAAATATTTTTATTACTTTTTGTAACTTTTTCATAAAAAGTAAGTGGAAACAATTGTGTCTTGCGATAATTGTCATGAGATTTTATGAGTATTTTCATTTGTATCTCTTGTTTTATTGAAGTGTTTTTTGTTTATTTTCCTAAGATTATATATATACATACATGCATATGAATGTATGTATGTATATGTACATGCTAATAGATTTGTTTGTTTGTTGTATCTATGTGTGTACTTACATATTTTGTAATAGTTATTTTATTAAAGGCGAACAACGCGTTATAAAAAAGGGAAGTTTCGTTGCACATGTCCCCACGTATGAAAGCAGTGTGAAGAGTTGGTAAAGAAAACATACTCGTATGGAAATGTCTTCCGACATTGATGTGAAGCAAATATCACATAACGATAGTAAAGTTATGATTCCAAATAAGCTGTTGTTTGGTTGTTGTTGTCGATGAATTTATCAAATGATAAAAAATTTATTTTTTTTATGATTTGTGGTTTAAAACTTTTTCAACATTTGACGGAAATAAAAAACGAACACCACTTGATACATGGATAAGTTTGCAATGAAATATGTTGCTTCTCCAATATTCTTTATTTAAATGTTAATGTGATACTAAAAGCAACGATACAGAAATAATACGGAAATGAAATACATACCGAAAACGCATCATAAAATGTTTCGGGAAATAGACAAAAAGATTATCATTTTACTTGTAGAGTGTTAATATTGGGCACATACTGAAATATGCACTCTTTAACTTTCAAAGAGATAATGCTCGATATAATTCAAGAGATTAAATGTATCCCTTCTAATCTTAATTATTAAAATGTGTCTGTCTGTGTTCGCATCACGTAAAAACTTCTGAATGAATTTTAATAAAATTTTGTAAGGAGGTACCTTAATATCATGGTTCAAATATAGGATACAAAAATATCTCACATCCAAGAGTGAATAGAAAAAATTAGAGATCTCATCTATTTGAAAATCAAACGCATTTAAAAAAATATGTTACTCTATATATAGTGCACACATATATACATTCTTAAAATTAAAAATATGTTATGTTACACTCATTTTCATAGTAATATTGATTTTTTTTAAATATTTCGTAAATTTTTATTCGAAAAATTTCCCGTAAAAATATATTTTTGAAATTTTTTTGTAAATATTTTTTAAAAATAAATTTTAATTTTTTTAAATTTAAAAAAAATTTTATTTTTTAATTTTATTGAAAAATTATTAAAAATCCCTCATATTGACCACCCCCCCTGAATTAAATAGTATTTAAACCAATACCGAACGTTTTAAAATTATTATGGTAAAAAAATTCTTTTATTAAAATATTTATTTATTTCAAAAATTAAAAGTTTGTTTTTTTCTTCATTAGAAAATATTATATTGATTGTTTTTTAAATAATATCAATAAATTCTCAGTTCTCAAAAAAAAAACGATAAAATAAAATAACAGTAAATTCAACTTACAAAAAGAAAATATAAACATTACAAGTAATAAATGGATGGGGTATTAAAGGGTTTTAATTCAATATATAACTCCCCCACCCTTTGAATACACATTACTCCCAAAATGTGGAAGATTAGTTATAATTACAAAATATATTTTCTTTTTATATTACAATTGTAAAGCAGTTTAAGTACTACATAATACAGAAAATTAAAAAAAATAAAGTTTCTAATATTGTAATTCTAAATTTACATTCAGTTGTATATTAAAACATATCAATATAAATTACTATTTTTTGAATAATTTCTGCCAGTAATTTTTCTTTCAAACGTTACATTTGGTATGTCATTTTGGTATTTAAAATTTCTTTTAACTACTTGTCCGTCTATTTTACGATCTTTTTCATCAATAAAATTTGTTTTATTTTTTTCTTTAACCTTTTTTATAATATATTTAGGTTTTTGTTTTAAGTTATAAAATCCAAGATTCTTTATTAATTCTCTTTCTTTAAATTCCCGACATTCTTCTCTACATTCATTAAGTTTATTAATTCTATTAGTTTTATTTTCATGTATTTTGTTATGTAATGTTTGCCAGATAGATTTGTCAACTTTGTTATGAAGTAAATCAAATGGTTTGTACTTCGTTGTACTATGGATTGAATCATTGTAAATTTGGACAGATTTAAAAACAAGGCTTTTTACATCATCTTTATCTTTATTTTCTAAGTTAAAAAGTCTTATGTGCTCATTCAGCATAAGGTGAAAACGTTCTATATCTGCATTTCCTGTATGGGTATTTGGTGAAGTGAAATGATATTCAACTTCTTCAGATTGTAAAAAATTTTTAATATAGGCTGTGTTGAACTCATTATCAGCAAAAATTTTCATTGGCTTTCCCAAAATGGAAAATCTTTCTTTAAGTTTTTCAAGAATAGTAAGCGAATTTTTATCACTTAAATAATGTATCGAAGCATGTTTTGAAAGTTTATCAATACACGTTAAAAAGGTCGTAGTTTTATTTAAAAACCATATGTCAATATGAATTATTTCATTAGAATGTAAGGGAGTCTCTGTAATGCAAAACTTTGCTTTTATAGGGTGCCTATCAAATTTACACATATTGCAGGTAATGCAATTATTGATAAATTTGTGTATTTCCTTTTTTAAATTAGGGAAATAAATCTTATCTTTTAATTCCAAAAAAGTTTCTTCTATACCTCTGTGATTTTTATCATTGTGGTATTTTTCAATTATTTCCAACAATTTTCCTTTATTGTTAACGTATTTTATAAATTTAACGCAACGTAAAAATTTTATATCTGTTAGATTTGAAAAATAATGAATTATTGTTTGTTGAAAGTTTTTGAATAAATCAAAATTGTCACAAAATATTGCTACAGTTCCTTTCAGTGGAAATATCTATTTTAAGAATGCTAAAACTTTCTCTTCAAAATACTCCTTTATTGTTATGATATGTCTAATCTTTTTATCATATAAAATTTGTTTTTCATACTTATATTTCTTTCCTAAAGTAATAAAAATTTGGTTTTTAAATAAATTAATAGGAGATTCCGAAATATAAATGTAGTCGTTTAAATTTTCTTTTCCGCTGTGAATTGTTGCTTTATCAGAAAGTATTTCCTGTTCATTTTCTTCGAAATGATTTATATCTACACGGCTAAGAAAATCCGCTACTAAATTTGGCTTCCCTTTTATGTATTCAACGTCGAAATCATATTCATTCATTTGAAGTTTCCATCTTTGCAATTTCATATTGGGTTCCTTGAGTGAATTTAGCCATAAAAGTGGTTTATGATCCGTTTGGATTTTAAATTTCCTACCAAACAAATATGGTCTAAAATATTTTAATGCCCAAACCATTGCCAATAATTCCTTTCCGATAGCACTGTAGTTACGTTCATGCTGATTTAAAGTTCTTGATGAATAAGCTATTGTATGTCCATTTTGCGATAAAACAGCACCTAAAGCTCCATTGCTAGCATCTGTAGTCAAAACGAATTGCTTTTCAAATTGAGGATATGCCAAAACTGGAGTTTTACACAATATTTGTTTAAGTTTGTTAAAAGCGTCAATATAATGTTGATTATTTATGTCTATATGAGAACCTTTCTTCAAATAAGATATCATTGGTAATGCAATCCGACTGTAATCTTTAATAAATTTTCTGTAAAAACCAGTTAAGCCTAAGAAAGATTTTATCTCTTTTATAGTTTTTGGTAATGGGACTTTTTGTATAGTAGCAATTTTGTTAGGATTTGGTTTAATTCCTTCAGAAGTTATTATATGCCCTAAATATTCCGACTCACGTTTGAAAAAATTACATTTGTCCACTTGAAGTTTAAGATTGTATTCAGATAATCTTTGAAAAATTTTTTGTAACGATAAAACATGTTCTTGCAAGGATGTTGAGAATATTAGTAAGTCATCTAAGTATACAACGCAAATATTATTTATAAAACCTTGAAGTACTTCATTCATCATTCTCTGAAATGATGCTGGAGCATTTTTCACACCAAAGGGCATCCTATTGAATTCATAATGTCCAGTTGAAGTAGAAAATGCTGTTTTATGTCTATGTTCTGGTGAGATAAGAATCTGATGAAATCCTTTCGCTAAATCTAGAGTACTGAAGTATTGAGAATTTCCTAATTTTAAGAAAAGATCTTCCATATTAGGTATGGGAAATTTATCTTCGATAGTAATATCATTAAGTTTTCTGTAGTCTACTACTACTCTCCATTTTTTCTTTCCAGAATTGTCAAGTTTTTTTAGGAACAACCCAAATTGTTCCCATATAATGATATGGGCTACATGATTTCGTTATAATTCCTGATTGAAGCATTTCGTTAACTTGTTTTTCAACTTCTTCCTTGTGGATTTCTGGGAAGCGATATGTTCTAGAATATACTGGGATATCGTTTATTGTTGGTATCTTGTGTCTGTATTTAACAACAGATGATAAGTTTTCACCTTCTATGTAAAATATATTTTTAAAAGTTTTAATTAACTTCGTTAATTCTTCAATCTCCTCACTATTCAAATGTTTGTTTTTTAAAGATTCCTTTAAATATTCAATTTTTGGTTCATTAAAATGTATATCTTCTACTAAAGATTCTAAATAAGATTTATCATTTTCATTAAATTCTGTTGCAGATGTATCATAAATTATTTGAATTTTTGCGTTTGCAGTAATAAGCATGTTTTCTTTTAAATCAATCCTTGCCCCTAAAGGTTTAAGAATATTACATCCTAAAATTCCATCGAAGTTACCAGATATTTCTCTCTCGAGCATTTCAATTTTTACACCAGGTGCATTAAATTCATTAAAAAGAGGTATTGGTATTTTCGATGATGTTGTAATTTTAGAACATATGGTATTTAAAACAATTGGATTTTCAAGTTCCGTTTTAAACGAACTATGAAATAAACCTTTCCTAATAAGAGTAGTACCTGATCCTGAGTCAACCAATAATTTGATTGGAATTGTTTTTGTTTTTAATACTATACAGGGTAAAGATCTTCGGCAAGTAATTGAAAATTTGAAACTTGACTATTGTCAACTTCCATTCTTTTTGAACTATTAATGCTACTTTGTCGAGATTCTTCTGTATTAAAGTTCTTTAGATAGTTTCTACTTAAATTACTTGTATGGTTTTGCATATTTGAAAAATTTGTGTTACTATTCTTGTTGGTTGGTAAGTATTCAAAATTGGTTGTTCTGTATTGCTTTTTATATCTATTTGTATAAGAGTTGTTTTGGTAAGAATTATCTTTATAAGGATTATGTTTTACATTAGGAATATTTTCACAACTATTTTGAAATGTTTTATTAAAATTAGCATTTACCGATTGTAGGGAATGTCGAGAATTAGTAAATATTTTATTATTATTTTTATAAGATGAAAAAGATTGTAAATTTACATATTTTTTATAAAAATATTCTGTTTCAATTAATATTTCTTTTGCTTTTAATAGCGAATATGGGTTTCTTGAATTTAAAACCAATTTAGGCTCGTTAGGCAATTTAGAAATAAAAAACTTTAATACCATTCTTTCATTATTTTTGCAATTATACCACAATTCATTATCCCTATCTAAACTAGTTTTTAAATTTAATTTAGTTAACAATTGAATCATATAATCATAAAAATCATTAATACTACTTCTAATTTCAGCAATTTTAATTTTGTTAACAATAGATTCTACACTATCTGATATATTAAAGTTAATTCTTAATATTACCTTAATCTCCTCCCATCGTGTAGGGTTATTGTTATTAATAAGGGATATATTTGCCTTTGATGTTATTTTGTTCCTTATTCTTAAATCAAACAGTCCATGTAGGGATTCATCAACCAGTTTACGAATTTCATCAATATGTTGTGTAAACATTTCTAGTTCTTCAACTTTTCCATCAAATTCTGGTACACTTTCCAGAAGATTAAAGGGATTGAGGGCCATTATAATATTACCTTTTCTCCCTTTTGCTTTCTTCAAATAAAATCACCTTGTTTGTTTTCTTGTATTTTAATTTTTAAAATTTCCAACAGGTCAGTAAAAAAAATTCCAGTTATTAAGGCTGTTGTTGATAAAGTTCTCATTCAAGTAATATTGATAGTTGCATTTAATTTTAGGAAAACAGGAAATTTGAAAATTCTTGGCTTGATTTTCTATGTCTTGCTTTCTTTTAATTTGTATCCTTTTCCGTTTATGGCAATTCAAATAGTTGTACTTTCACCACACTGATATTTCTTATAATTTTGTAAAATACTTTGGTTTTTCTTTTTTTTTAATTTGGTCCGTTTCACGACTGCGCCAATTAAATAGTATTTAAACCAATACCGAACGTTTTAAAATTATTATGGTAAAAAAATTCTTTTATTAAAATATTTATTTATTTCAAAAATTAAAAGTTTGTTTTTTTCTTCATTTGAAAATATTATATTGATTGTTTTTTAAATAATATCAATAAATTCTCAGTTCTCAAAAAAACGATAAAATAAAATAACAGTAAATTCAACTTACAAAAAGAAAATATAAACATTACAAGTAATAAAAGGATGGGGTATTAAAGGGTTTTAATTCAATATATAACTCCTGGTGCCTTTTAACTGCTCCTGGTTACCAGTGGGCACCCATTGGCTACTTTTATGTGTGTTGCTTTCTATAAAAGTCTTTAATACAAATCAACGCAGAAAACCCCTACCAATCTGAAAACAAACCAAAATCGTCTCTCCCATTGATCCCCCGAGATTTGTATGCACTCCTTGTGATCTACCTGTCGCGGTCTAATAAGGCAAAATAGAATCATTAAACCGAAACAAAATGAAAACAACGTGAAAAAATATAGTTGGGCGTGGTTTTTTTGCCCGCAGCCTCCAATGCGAAGGTCTGATGTTACTGAATTGCAATCCGAAAATTTTCGAAACTATGCCTGGTAGCTTGATGGGCGTAAATGTTCTGTACCTCGTGTGGTGCCTTGGCAAATAACATTTTAACGTCAACACGGACCAACGAACAAAGCTTAATCAATTTTTTATGTATAAGGATCCAGAATATACATATATACTTTATGGGATCGAAAATGAATATTGTAGAAATTACACACGGAGTGACAAACATATACTTATATACCATTATCACCTGCGGTGAATTGTATAAAAGGCGTAGTTTTTACGTTAAGAGCTCTTTACTACAATTGTGTTCATTGAACAAGTATACTCTTAAAACGAGTTGCCAAGTTAATAAAATATAGTATTTATTTAAATGTATTTCAAAATATTCACAAAAACAATTTTCAATTATTTAAAATCAACAGTTTTGAAAGAATTGTCGAGTAATCTGAAATAAATGTCGAATAACCAAAAGCCTATTTAATCCCAACGCAGACTATTAATTTGTATGCTAATTTTATTACACTAGGAGTTGTGCTTGTTTTTTAAATATGTAATTAAAATGCGAGGCAGAGACGGACGCCTTTACTCGTATAAATAAAGTAACCAACATTTAACCTTCAAAAACATTTTGAACTCTTCAACTGAAGCAACTTTTTTTTCTGAATACAAAAAAAAATGTAACAAGAAGAAACTAAACTTTGTATTCAAACAAAGCTAAAACTAAGCTTTTCAATACACAAAAAACAAACGAGAGAAGAAAAACTGTTTGGATGTTTTGTAATTTTTTGTTATGAAAAATACTAAACAGCTAAAGTATAATCGTACTGCGAGCGAGTACTTGCACGATTTGTTGCAAAATTGAATTGAGGCAAACAGAGTAAGAAAAATTAGACATAAGAAAAATAAAATGTTTATAGCATGTTGATAGAATACAACGCGGTTGGGATAGATAAATAAAACTTTCTCTCTGAAACCAGCTGACTGCGTTTATTGGGTCGGTACATATTATGTTTGTGCCCCAGCAGACAAGTCTGATGATGGGCTCGATTCCTACGAAAGACTGGGAGCTCAAGTGGATTGATTTTGGTCCATCACAATATTTATTGACTTTTTTACATATTGAGACAAAAGAAATCATATTTAATTTGTTGGTATTAAAAAACTATTTTTATTATACAAATTGTGGCTTTCAAAAATAAAATAATCACCAAAAAGGACATATATTTGAAACACCAAAGCAACGAGAAGCAAGGCGACAATCATTATCACAGAAATAACAAGTTTTTATCACTTTCTGAGATGATACAGGTAGTCTCTCTAAACATATGTATGTAGTTCTGACTAAATCCAAAAAAATTACAATTTTTAATGATTAATCTACTGAAGTACCGAGAAAGAACCAAGTGAAAATAAAATGGATGGATACCATTATGTTTTAGTAAAGAATCGTAACCTTACTTAAATATTTGAATTGATGAAGTACCAGTAAAAAATACTATTAAAGGTACTGGTGGACAACTTAAATACTCTAGTACAGTAATTCCGTAGCGTCTTATTTTAGTACAGTACAAAGCACTGCATAAGCACAAAAAACGAAGCTCATGAAACACTCATAATAATTTTTCATTGATTTCATGTATGTTCATTACACACGAGTAACAATAAGTAGACAATAAAAAATACCGAAGATAAATTCCATGAGTTTAGAGAGTTTCCATAAGTAAGTTTGAATAAGTATAAGCAAATGTTAAACAAAATAACAATGAACTCTTGCGAATTCAAGCAGTTTATGCTTTAAGTGAAACAAAAATCACAGAATTTTTTAACAAATACAAAAACAATTAATTCTCAAATAATCTAAAAAAAAAAACAAAACCACTCTCACGAGCAAAACGCAATAATCCTTATAAAAAAGGCCTACGAACCACTTAAAAAACATTAGTGTTTCGAACATGAGGCGAGTAAATACGGCGCACGGTGGTTCAGAAACGTTTTTCATTGGCCAAAACTCTGTAACTTTTTAACTAATAAAGATTTTTTAGTAGTTCTTTTTTTAGTCAATAGACAACATCTTAAGCTTTTACTGAGTATAGACCTTATTAAAATCGGTGCAGCGGTTGCTGAGAAATTCAAGCCTAAAGTTGAACTTTCGATTTGCTTTTCCTAATTCTTGTTTGAAATTCCGTTTCAAATGTGCCAACTCATTTTTGACCCACTTTTCCTTAAACAATTTGGCTCAAATTTGGTCCACGGGTCAATCTTGGATGATAATACAATATTTTGCTATCCTTAGGGTGGCCCCTATTTACACTGAGGTATTTTCCGTATTTTCATTAGGATTGTCCAAATTTCAACTTTATGCCTAACAATACTTACATATTTCCTAGTTTTTGGTCAATTTTAAAATAAAACAGTGTAATTTAATTTTTCTTTAATTATATACATATTTATTTATAGTTATAAATAGATTCTAGGTAAATAAAATAACATTTAATATTAATGTTTGTATACTTTATTTTATTCAAATACTAAATTCAAATTATAATTATTATTCATTTGGCTGGAATATTTCCTGTAAATATTCTATATTCTGCTCTGTATTACCTGTGTCCTGTAGCAGTGCCTTAGGTTCGGCATTTAGTTCCGAATGATTCAATTTCCATTAACTTCGAATGCTAGAGATGAAGGGATCTGAAGTTGCCAATAATATATGAAATAAATCTTCATTTGTAGAAATTCGTGATATTTTTCTGGTATTATGTTCTCTGTAAAACCTGTAATCCTTGTTTCTTTTTTCCTGGGCTTCCTCTGACAAATCTCCAATTGGTAATAAATGGTGCTTAATGACCTCTTCTCCATGGTAAAGAACTTTATGCACTGTTGCTGACATATTTCTATATTTGTATTTGGATGTATATATAGCAGCGGTTTCCTTGGCGTAATCACCAAATTTTTTAGCATTAATTAGTTCATTGCACGCAAGTACTTCAGTAATTGTTTTAAATCTTGAAATAACATCTATATCAACACCTGTTATATCAGATGTAGTTTCGGGATCCAAAAAAAAATCTTCTTGCGGTGTTGCCATCGTTTGTGTTACCTGATCCTTGTTTTGGTTGATCTATAATCAACCCGTGCTTGAGAAATGCATCTTGAACTTGTTTCTTTTTCAATTTTCTTATCTCTTTGTTGGTGTCATTATTTCTTACTGATCCTGAAGCTCCGAAGTCCAAATCATAGCTTATTTTCAGTATGTGTTCCATAAATCTTATCCTCGTATGTAGCGGTGATAATCCAAATTCAAATGCATCAATACTATCCTCCGACTTTGTTGGTTCTTGGTTTAATTGACTTGATGTTGCTTTACATATAATACAGCTGGATGAAGCTTTTGTATCAGTCAAAACCTGGGCAGTTTTTCCGTCTATCATAGATAGTATTAATTGGTAATTCAATTTATCTCTAACTCTAATGGCCTTAGTGTTGAAATTTGAGCTCTAATGTCACTTACTTCATTCTTAATGGTATCATGAGTTTCCTTTTTAAATTCAAATTTTATTGGTCTGCAGTATTTTGTAGACGATGGAGTTTGGTTTTTCCAAATATAACTTGTTTGCACTGTGCTGGACGAAGGTTCCGAGTCCTCCAAGTTTTTTATCAATCGCAATGGTAAAAATGACACCATGAACATATCTGTGTCAGAAATATCCTCACATACAAATTGTTTATATTGTCTTTGTACATTCCCGTTTTTTATACAAGTTTTCTATGGGAAAATTTGTCATATACAACTTATACTGGATTTTAAGGAAATTTTACCAAAAATTGTTTTGTGTACTAAAATTCTCAATTTTCGAATAAAATTAACTTTTTAGTTAGATTCCTCTCTTTCCCCTTACGTTTTGCTATCTGCAATTTGTACTTTTGGCAGTGAATGACTTCTAAAGTATATTTACTAGCAATTTTGATAGAAATTTGTTTGTAAAAATGTTGAGTATTTTCATTAAAATAGAAAAAGTGTTCTACGGGCGGATCCGGGCGGGTGCAAAAGTATACATAGGCTTAAAGAGAACACTTTTGCCTTTCTTTGGGTGGTTTCGGTTTTTTGTCCTTTTTTGTCCTTTAGAAGTTATATACTACTAAACTTCAAACTTTGCGAATATATGGAGGTTTCCAATTTTAAACATAACACCCTATTTACAAATTATACAGGGTGCGCATATACCATTTCTTAAAAACAACAGTTCACTCAACATAACAAAAAAAACCGCAGCTCAATATCGATAACAGTTTTTAAGAAATCGCAATTAATATGAGATCAAATATTACAATTTTAATTTTATTTTTAAATTAACATAAATTCTTTGCTTTTAGCAGCATGCCACGCCCACTACTGCGAATATTTTGACCCAATTTTTCGGCTACCTTAGTTTTGATCTGTTTTCTTTCTGGTGACATAAAAATTTTAAGAATCTGTGTCAACAAAAAATATAGGTTTTGGCCAATGAAAATTAATTCTGAACCACCGTGCGGCGCTCACTAATATGGAGAGTTCATCTTACTCGGTCATTTCACTGCGTTTATGATACGAACGGAGCAATGCTCACCAATAGTATGGTATAAGTAGGCATGTGTTCATAAAGCTAGTTTGTGTTCGAGTATGACCAATTACTCATGAGCTTATGAGCACACCCATTAGATGAGCTTGCTCATGCAACTGTTTAGTACAGAGGTATAGGTCGAGCGGGTGTTATTTAATTCTTTTTTTTTAACTCTTCTAATTCAACTTGTATTTTATTTTTAATAATAAGAAATAATTTTACGGATCTTCAAAAAATGTGTTAAACTCGCTTGACAATTCTCTAATAACTAAATTCTTTAAGGAAAAAGATTTGTTTGTAAAACAAGTTGTATGAACATTTATTTTGTACAGAAATAAACAACATTAAAAAATATATTTAGGATAAATTTATTCAATAAAATAATGTTTTATCATCTGCTTTCAATGAATAGTTTTTTATTTAGTTTCTGTTGTGAGTTAATTTTTGTTTGTATTTAAGAAAGACGCCTCATTTCGAATCACATTTTGTATTTCTTTTTCAGATTTCCTGCTCTTACTCTGTCCACAATCTGCTTAATTCATAATACATATAATATTTAAAGTTTAAAAAATTAATGAGAAATTCTCATTTACGAAGCGATCATCGTTATAAGCCATACTCAAACTGAACAACAACCTACAACTACCATCAAAAGAATGTTGGTCGAGCATTTTTATGCAAATGAAGTTAAAGACACAAAAATATTTGTTTCTATAAAATCTTTAATATTATCATATAGATACTAAGTGTTGTCTAACGTGTAAGATAGTTTAGTTTATACATTCGTTGTACATATTTGAAATACATTTGTACAAAGTAAAACTATTAATATGTTCAAGATTAAACTTCTGATTTGTAATGATGAATTCTTTAGAAATTCTTATAGTATATGGTAAGGGGTATATAATATTTTGCACCCTACTTTATTTTTTTTTCGTAACAAATAAAAAAACTGTATTAGTAAAAAATTTTTATTTATTGAATCAGAGCCCAAGAACTTTTCACAAACTGCCCGTTTTTCCACTACGGCTTACTAGGAATTTTTTTTTAGTTGCTTGAATTGCGATAAAGTTTGAAATGATTTTTTATACTTAATTAAACGATTTTTATTTTTAACGTACACATGCTTCTTGTAAGCAGGTTTGTAAGCGAGAAGTAGCCTTGTGCTTACAAATCGCCTGACATGTAAGCCTGATGTTTCCTGGTTATACGTATAATATGTTATCGATAGGAAAAAAAATTAAAAATTATTTTACTTATTACGTAGTAGTATCTTTCTACAAAAATGTTTGGATGTGAAAAATTTCAATTACTGGACTTGAAGCACTCAGACCGCTGCACAGTGGGGCAGAATCAAAAACCTAACTATTTGTAAAAGGCTAGTCTAAAATTTAACATGAGCATAGCATCCCTTGCCAGGGATGGCTTTATGTGGTCTCAAAATTGGATATCTCACACTTGCAAATTCTTTTAAATCTTGGAATTTCTTTAATTTTAACAGTGGTCCAGTTTTATTTTCAAAATAATGAGTAAATCTATTATTTTTTTCGTAGTTAGCGAGCAAATTTAAAATATTATGAAAAAATTGATGATTATTATTATAAAATCTACTTGAAGTGTATATTAAGACAAATTTTACATATTAAATTTGAAATAAAGTTGACTTGAAGTAGACTTATTTTTTTTTGGATAAGGGAATATATCTTTTCTATACGATTATCAATTTAAAAATTCCAAAATTATTGCATTTTTGTGTATTTTAGCCTAATCTTGTTTTTTAATAGCTCAATATTTTTTTAAGGAATGTATAAAAATTTTATATTTTTGTGTAAGCTTACTCTATGTGTATTCGTTTAAACCAAGTTTCATGTAAAATTAATCATCGTTGTAGAAGATAGAAGTTCTTTAATAAGACCTATTTTAATTTTTAAAAATCAAAAAAACAAAATTTGAAGAAATGCCAAGTTCTAAAATAATTTGCAGGTGAGAGGTACAAAAATTTGAGACCAGATAGCGCCACCCCTGGCAAGTGTATGGCGCCTAGCATCAATACTTAAGCCCAGGCAGTCCTCTGCTATGCTGGTATCAAATTTTTGATCAATCGTCCAAGCCCTTTTCAAATGGCTGAGTTATTTCCAAAATATTTTGAATTTTTTCCTTTATACAACGTCCATTTTCCTAAAACTTAAGACTTCTTCTTTAAAAATTCCAGGGCTGTAAAGTTTTTCTAGTTTGTACCTGGATTGAAATTCACTTAATTTTGCTTCTTTTTCATTCATTTTAACTTGTTGTTCTAAATATTACAACTCGTATGGCCCATCAGACCACGACAATTCATAATGAAAATATTGATACTTTCTGGATTTGTGAAAAAAGAGTTTCATAGTAGCTGTGGTCTGATTGCGTGGGCTGTGGCTTTCTATGATCTGTATTTGTTAATATTTGTCCTGTTATTTGTGCCATATTCAAGTGTGCGGTAATTTATTTTGCAACAACAGTGGTCGTTAAGGAAACGAAATAAGAGCAGCAAACATTACAACAACATAAAACCGGAAACTTAAATTGCAAAAACAGAAACCTGCTGAATATGTATTGCTCATAGTTTGTGTAACGCCATTGTGTAGGTTTGTATATACATATGTATGTACACATCTATGTAAAATTGCATTTATGATTTTCAGTATGTGTGTATGTTTGAATATATGAATTTATGTCCATCATATGCCTGTGACCCACTCACCTATATTTTGTGCATCAATGCGTGCATAATATCCTAAAAGGCTAATGATGAGCAACAATAAAGGTGTTGTAACTTTAGGCATGGCGTTCTCGTTTTATTGTGATGTTTACGAATCTGCAGAACACATGTGTTGAAAACGTTTGTTTTCTTTTTTAAAAGTTCACTATAACGCGAATTTTACAACTATTTTTAATTAAGTTAAAAGTTATGTTTTTTTTTTGTTTTTCTTTTTTTAATTTTCCGTTGCTGTTCGTAACGTTTGTTACGACGTTCAACTTAACGAACAGGTGAATTTTGTAAAAACTTGAAATTGAATGTTTTCTCGTCGTTTCTTGTGAAATGTATGTCACCGTTACACGCAGCAGGTTGCAATAAAAATTTAAAAATGCTTTAACATTTACTTAATAACATAAACTTTCTTTTTTTATATTTTTGATTTCTTTTTCGGTACAAAAAGTAGATACTTGTTAATTTAATTTTTCTGCTTTAATATTGTAAAATGAATCAATTTTTATTTAATTTATTATAGACATTTGAAGCATTTATTTATTTATTTATATATTTTAAGTCGCTATTACATTTTATTTAAATTTTTTTTGTCCATTTTATAGTTGTCTTTGGGGTAGGTAGTATGTGCTTTCCGTTATATTACTCAAGTGCGACTAAACATTCCAAGCTTGAGATCACAGGCCTTTAGTTTAACGAAAAAAATTTCTTTTAAAAGCAAAACCAACAATAATAAAAACAACCGACCAAACAACGAATGCACGATGGATGGATCTATTTAACCGACGAAAACAAGTGTGTAGTAAAAGTTGTAGATGAAAGCCAAAACAGAAAAAATTTAACCGTTTTACCAACAACTGCATATGTACATCGACAATCTCAACCGCTTGAAAATGTCTTTTTTAACCGCGTATTATGACCATCTTCTTAGCCAGCTTAAAGATAACTAAAGTTTTACTTTTAGCTTAACTCCGATCACCAATCGCAAGTCACAGCACTCACACATTCGTAAGCACACACCTTTGTGTCTTCGTCAGGTAACTATGAAACAGTTTGGAAAGGAAACACTACATTTATATGAATGAATAAATAATTTAACTACTAAAGAAGCAGGCGGACAGACGTACTGCATTAGTGTTGCCATTCGTCTGTAATAGTACTTGATTTGTTTGTATTTTTTCTGTTGCTATTTTGTATTTTATCTTTTAATATTTTATTATTCTGTTTGCTTAGTTTTTATCTTTACATCAAAATAGCTTCTTGCATAGGACACCCTTTGGTTTTTAATTTAATTTAATTAAATTAAATTTATTTTTTTTTAATTGTTATAGAGGCCAAGGTGATAAAAACTCTATGTAAATTTCAAGTCTCTCTCTACTGCAGTTTATGACAACCATATACTTTAGAATACCAACATCTATGGGGAGACACTTTATTTTGTAATACCTGTAATTGCACTCTCTGCAAAGATTCGTCAAAATCACTTGCACTGTTTTGGGAGAGCTTTTAATTTTGAAATTTATTAATTTTCTTTTATTGTATCATGTTTCTTATGAAACATATTAAAAATGCATACGAATCTGTAGCCTTCTGTGCTTTTGGAAGTCAGTTAATAAGAGACATCTTAAACAATGAAACCCATCCAAAACTTGTTGGGTGCTCTACATTTGCATACCAACACTCATTTGTTGATACAAATTAGTTTCAAATAAAATACAGTAAAACTCAGCTATAACGAAAAATCAGTTGTGGCAAACCAATCAAAGTTACAATGTTTTGTTTGCAATTGTAATACAAAAATCATCTGACTTATTCAAGGCTGAATAATTTTTAAGTTATTATCAGTAAAAAAAATTTTGTTTGGTTTTAGGTTGGTATTTTTTTAAAGGTCTTTATAGAAAGCAATACACATAGAGGTAGCCAATTAAAAATTAAAAATAAAATTAAAAAAAAAAAAATTTACAAAAAAATTTACAAAAAATTTTTACATAAAGTTTTCAAACAATTTTAACCAAAAATTTGAACAAAAAATGTTAGAAATAAATTTTACAAAAAAAAATTTCAAAAAATATTATTACAAAAAAATTTAAAAACATTTTTACGAAAAAAAGTTTTACAAAAAAATTAAAAAAAAATTTACAACAAATTTTAACAAATAATTTTCAAAAAAAATTTTTACATAAAGTTTTCAAACAATTTTAACCAAAAATTTGAAAAACAAATTTTAGAAAAAAATTTCAAAAAAATATTTTTACAAAAAATTTTAAAACATTTTTACTAAAATTTTTAAAAAAAAATTTCTAAATATTTTCCAAAAATTTTTTCCAAAAAAAGCTTTACAAAATATTTTCTATAAAAGTTTTACAAAAAAATTTCAAGAGATTTTCAATAAAATGTTTACAAAATTTTTTAATGATATTTTTACAAAAATAATTTCTATAAAATTTTTACAAAAAAATTTCAAAAAATTATTGTACAAAAAATATTTTAAAACAAATATTTAAAAAATGTTTTCTATAAAATTGTTACAAAAAATTTTCTATAAGGTTTTTACAAAAATTTTTTATAAAATTTTTACATACATAGTTACATATGTATCTCTGATGACGATGTAAAAATATATACCGTATACATAATATGAAAAAAATGTAATGTAATGTAAATAAAAATGTAGTGAAATTGAATAATTACTAATTATTATTGTTAAAAAATATTATTTGTTTCTTTCCAAATTTTTGACCGTTGTCGATTTTAATAACTATAGCTAAAATATTACTCCGTTTGCATACGGACACAAGTTTACAAATTATATATGAAATATTGTAAAATTGTACTGACACCTAAGCAAAGCTGATGTTGATGGAGCCAGATGATTAACAATCTGGAGCTATTATACGACTGCTCTACTAGGTTTGACTCTGATCATTGTAAATTTGTTCTTTTTTGCGGGAAAATTGTGCTATTAATGATAATGCTTTGAAATTATTTAATTATTGGTTAATGATGATGGTTTTGTTTTTATAAATATTTAATAATGAAATTGTTTTATTAAAAACCATTACCATTACAACCCAAAAAGTCTAATTAAGAAACGGTGTCGTGCTGAAATCGGAGAACTAAGGTAATATTTTTCACTGCATGTGGATCTTTATATGATTCCCGTTACTGTATAATATAACTTTTACCCTTACAATGCATTATGTTGCCACTAGCAAACTTAACCGTCTTTTTCGTATATTTAGTCTAGTATAGTCCTTTTCCCTTCGACCGTTTTACAACTGATCGTTCACCACTGCCTCTTAGATTATTTTGACTCATTGTAAAAGAGAACAGTATTCTATTTTTCTTCAGACCGGTTATTTTCAATTTTCTTTCGCTAATCACTTTCTTATGCACGGCGAATAACAGCACTGAAATATTTTGGTTTTAAAGTTTTCGCAGATTGTTGGTCCATTAAAAATTACGGTGTCCTAGGACAGGACCCGTAAACTACTAGATGGCATAACTGCATGGAGCATTTGGAGCACAGATGTCGAAGCAATAATATATTCATATCATAGAATTACTATACTAAGTGTTTCTAAATGCTTAAAAAGGATTTAAAAATAAACTTCTTTCAGAAGAAAAACTTAACCTCAAAAAAGTTAAAAAATATTAACTTTTTTAAACAAAACTTTTTTAAATAGAACATATTTTAAACGAACGAAACAAAGCAACGAAGTAGAGAATCTGTAATATGATTCACATCTACCCGCGCATATTCATTTTCTTAACAATAGTCTTTGAGATTGAATATGTAATTAATGTTAAAGAATTATGTATAAAAAACGAAAAGACATAAAAATAACTGATTCATACAGGACAACTTCTCTTGTAGCCAGTGTGATTTTTGTGGAAAATTCTTAATTCTTCAATTCTTGTGTGTTTTCCACAAAACCTAAACTTGCTTCAATTTAACTTTCTGTGTGTGAATTAGATATATAACCCATACATACATAAATACATATGTGTACTAAGTTGTAACTTGTCACAGGAATATTGAAATTAACAACAGATTTTAAAGGAAAAATATAAATTAGTTCAAGGAAATTGAGACTTTTGGAGAAAATTTAAATTTGTTTGCCAAAAAGAAAGAAAAAAACTGAAGATAAATCGAGATTTGAGATTGGTAACGCTGCTTATCGATCTTGTTACGGAAACAGAGGGCCTGTAAAAGTTTAAACGTTTAGTTCAGAGCTTGTCATAACTAAACTGAAACATGACACAAATAAATGGAATTTTAGAGAATACAATTTTATTATTTCCAATTAAGATAATAAAACTGTAAAAATTGTTAAGCCAAGAAAAAGTTAATGTTTAATCGTATTACTTTTGCATACATTTATGTATGAATTTGTTAAAAAAAAAAACAAAAAGAGTGAAAAGAGAAATTATAATAAATGTTTTTGTATCTGTCACGACACGTCCACAACAAAATGCTAATTGAATAATGTTGTTGTTATGGTTGTTTTTGTTAATTTCTATATTGTATTTAATAAAGAAAAGTGCCTGAGTAAAAAAATATTCTATAACTGAATCTGTTTTAAATTATTCAAAACACATAATAAAACAGCAATAACAGAAAAAGCGTTGTCCATTTCAGGTAAGCGAGTTTTAACAAAAACGTTTAAACATTTCCGAAACGAGCACACAACAGACACAATTTAAGGAATTGTCAAAAAATGTTTGAAAGTTTTTTGAATTTCATTCAAAGATAGCTTACAAGCACTTGGTATATGACACACACATACATATGTTACCGTACCAACAAAAAAAAAAGAAAATTTAGATTTATTAAATTTTTAGAATGCCACCAACCCAATTTATTAATTATGAAGGCCTTAATTAAAGAATTTAACTGTTAGAGGAAGAAACGATTATTTCGCTTTATAAATTCTAAAAATGTATTCTAATTTTTCTGTGTACTATTCATATTTGCAAAAATCTTTATCTATATCTGTCTATAAATATAATAAAACAGTAAAGGACCACTTCTGTACATTAAATATTTTTTTGGAAAAATTTGTTGCTGTTGCTGTTAGTATTTGAAATGGAATACAAAATCACGTATCACTTAAAAACCACTGGATGAATTTCAAAAAATTTTGTAAGGAGGTACCTTAGTATCCTGATTCATTTCCAAGAGAAAAATTAGTAAAAGTATGCAAATTTACCGATGAAGATGTATTGATAACTTGGCATTACCTTTTATTTTTATAAGCAGGATATTTTAAACAATACATATTTTCAAAACTCCACAATAAGATTAGAATTTTATATAAATTTTATTCCAGGAATGGGTACCTCTTTATAAAGAAAATACATAAACCGTAACTGAAGCATAATAAAAATAAGAATTTTAAAATTTGGTATGGATTACTTTCAAAGCAAAATCGAATACAATATTGTAAGGACGTTGAATAAGGCAGATACAGCTAGTTGTAAATAAAATAAATAAAAAAATTTTTTACGAAAAATAAAATAATCTATACATATAATATAACAGTAACTCATTTCCTGTCTGTCTGCCTGTCTTTCTCTACCTATCTTTCTCTATCTACGTGTTCGCATCACGTAAAAACTACTATGTAAATGGATATCAACAAAATTTTGTGAACATCCTGATTCCAATACAGGATAATTTTTTTCCATAAAAATATTTTATTTCCCAGAGAAAGTGGAGAAAAAGCAGTGGAAGTACGCCGTTTTTTAACGATTTAAAGGTACTGCATACTTTAAGGCATTTTTTATTTTTGAAATCAGTATATTTTTAGCAAAGTTGCTCAGCAGATGGCGCTGTTTTAAAATATTGAGTAACTCATTTCCCTTCTGTCTTTTACAAAGCTTTACAATCAGTTTTAGAATTTTATATAAATTTTAGAATTTTATTCAGGGATGTGTACCTTTACATAAAGTAAATACGTAAGGGTCTCAAAATTTGATGTGGATTACTTTCAAAGCAAAACCGAACAAAATATTGTCAGGACTCACACAACGTGTATGGGCACAGCTAATAAATTATAAAATAAAATATTGATTGGTAAGTCTACTTTGAGTAAAAAAAATTTATAAGACCTAAAAGATGTACATAAATGAAATAAGGACAAATATGAATGTTTTGTTGACTGTTTTCTGTGGCTGTATGGCCAGAATGGCCATATAAAAAAGAATATTAGCTTAAATCAATAATTAAAAAGAAACGGCAGGAATAGCAAAGCAACAAAAATTTGTAATCTTGCCACAGCCACCGGATTTAACGGACTTTGCCCCCTGCGGCTTTTTCCTGTTCCAAAGTTTAAAAAAAAGTAAAATTTGAAAACATCAAAAAACGTAGTAAAGTTTTTAATGTCATATTCGATCGTACCATGAAGTTAATGGATGGTGTTGTACAGCAAAGAGACATTTATTCAATCTTAAGTACTCGTAATATCTTTTATCTTTTAAATCAAGTTCAATGCGCACTATAAGTACAAGTGAAAGTATTAATGTACATTTATGCACACATAAATATTTTTTTTGTTTGTACTTAAACACACACACACATACATAAATACAATATTTATTTTGACTAGCAGTCAGTCAGTCATTGTTTCTGCAACTTTTATTTTCGCTTGTTTTATTATTCTTCTTTTAAATATTTGTTGTGGCTTTGACATTTATTTTGTAGTAAATAAAGTAATAAATAAATTTTGTTAAATAAGTATGTTTGTATGTACATACTTATGTATAATTTTTCAGTGGAAATTTTAACATGTACTTGTTGTTGTTTACTATGGTTTTTTGTGCAAAGTTTAACTATGAACGTCTTAACATAATTTCTAAATGTACAATTAACTTTAATACATACCTGCATATGTATGTACCTATGTATGTATGTATGTATGTATTTCCAACTTTAGATAATTTTGGATAAGCGCACTTTTTGCCTTGATAAAAAGTAATACTTCGGCATTAGTTAGTTGAAGTTTTTTAAGTAAATAACTATACCTACCTATTGTATTTACATGTACAAATTTGTTTGAAAACAAATTTATTTTTATGAACAAGTAGATACATCAAGTACAGTTTATCTACAGTTTTAATGATATATATTTATGAATGCATGTAGGTATGTATGTATATGGATTATAACGAATGATGCTGCTATATTCGAAGGCATACGAGTTTGTACCAACTTACATACATACAGTACGTACATATGTACAATGATGTGTAATCGCTCACCAAACGCAATTGGTTAACAGCCAGCCATTACCTTTCATAATACAATTATTTTCTTTGATAACCGGCAAAAAAAAAACAGACAAGAAAAAGAAGTACTGGATTGTCTGATTTGATGATTCAACTCGAAAGTTAGCTAACCGCTGCCAGTCAATCTATAAAACGACCGATGACAGTTGTTCAAAGAAATTTTTGTAAACAAGAAAAAGTGACTAAAGATAAAAGTGAAATTTTTGTCGCTCTTCTGGTCATACAAAAACGATTGCTTGTTTGTACGTAATATATTCATTCATTCATCCATACGTACGAATGAACCTAATATACATACACATGTATATACACATGCTGCTCGTATGCTTATAGTCCGCTTGATTAAAAGAAATGGCTTTTGTTTTAAGCGACATGTTTACTGTTACAGAGCCCTAAATATTCACATATAAAAACGCATATTCAAAGGTAAGTTTAACAAAGGTGGTGTAACTTGCTTAAATTATTTTCCATATCGTTACATAAACGCCAAGTGGTCTAAAACGCACAAAAATCTAAATACAGATAATATGAATTTAAACCAAGTAAATAACAATATAAATAATCAATACAAATTTTACTCATAGGTTTATACTCATTAAACCACATCATCTGGGGTTTGATATCCCTAAACCTTAGAAGATCAATCCGAACTGTTTAATGCTTTAAGTTACATGGGGTGTGTGTGGCCACATTTGATGGTAAGGTATAATACTAAAGTCTTCGATATAATTGCTATATGTGGTCTCATCTGGCTAGGGTTTGGGAAACGTAAATTTCCCCGGAAACGGGAAATTTAAAGTTATGATGTCACAAATATACCAAAACATGTGATACAATTTTACCCAGCATGATATTTCAACAGATTATTTAACTTACTTCAATCTATAGAACCTTCAACTAGCAATTGTGAACTAAACGCCTCTAATTTGTTTGAAAAAAAATTTCATTTATTTGAAGCCAGAAACATCGGGCCTAACAGTCTGGATAATGGTGGAAATTTTGCAACAGAAATGAACACAATTTATAGTGGATTCGCTAAAAAAGCTGGTTTTTATTGCAATTTTCGATCTAATTTTTCTTAAACACTTAAAGCAAATAGAGGTGCCTGGAACTTTACTGTTTGCGAAGCCACAACATTTTTTAAAGAGTTGATGTAATTTGTAAACACTTGATCTGCGGGAATTCCCGGAAATGCGGTTATTTTTTCCCGTTTCCCGGGAAATGAAAAAGTCCGGGAAATCCCAAACCTACGAAACTAAGGATGATACAACAAAAAATCAAAGCTACAAAAAACTAAAAAAGTAAATGGTGTAAGTTTTAATCAATCGTAAAAGCATATTACTCTTTGAATAAAATTAAATCACAGTTGCCAGATTATGGAAAAAATCGTCTAAATATTTAAAACTTTATATAATACTAGCTGTTCCCGCCACCTCGTCAGCGTTCTTGCAATATTTTGTTCGATTTTGGTTTGAAATCAAACCACACCAACGACCCTTACTTTACTTTATATAAAGGGTGCCATCCTTACTAAAACCACTGCGTACTTTCACTGGTCTTTCTCCACTTTCTCTTGGGAATAAGATATTTTTGCGGAAAAAATTATCTTATATTGGAATCTGGATACTAAGGTACCTTCTCACAAAATTTTGTTTAAATTCATCCAGTAATTTTTACGTGATGCGAACACAGACAGGAAATGAGTTACCATTTTATTATACATATATGTATGTATAGAGATAACTAAGGCAACAAGTATTAAGTTGATTAGATTTGTTCCGCCAGTAAAGGAATATCGTACCAAACAAACACCTGGCGACGACTATCTTTACCAGAACAAGTATTTCGACTAATGTCCTTAAAAATATTTAACTTTATTTTTTATCTGTAGGAAAGAAGAAAGTGACTTAAGAGCTTTTGGCATTTTAGGTGGAGACATTTATGAATAAACACAAAACTTAAAGCCAAAAAAGAAAGAAAAACATACAAAAGAAAACATGTTTTTTATTATGAATATATATATATATATATATATATATATATATATATATGTATGTATGTATGTAGGTATGTATGTATGTATGTATGTATGTATGTATGTACATATTTATCTACATAAAAAATAAATGCATATTTTTATATCCAGTTATTATGACAGTGGTCCCGTCCGGTCAAATTTTTCAATTTTAGAAACTTAAATCTTCTTGCGTATTTACATTACTCGATTAAATTTTAAGAAAGACATTATACATAACATTATTACAAACATATTTATTTATTTTATTTATTTATTTATTTAATTTAATAATCAAAAATCTTATTGGCCATATTTAGGAATTAGTTTAGCAATTTCTTGTAACTAAATATTGCATTTTGAAACTCAAAATTTCTAATTTCTTACCAAATTGTATTTTCATCTATTAGCATTAGCATCATGGATACGCTGCCTTGTAACTTTTTTCCTAGACATTAGACTAGACACCTTCAATCATAGACCTATTATTGTTCCATTCACTTCTATTTTTACTTGAAACAACTCTCATTTACGAAACTATAAATATTCTTCATTATTTGAAATTGGCCTAAATCGTCTAATCCATCATGGAATCATTCGCATTGCCTTTGCAGTGATTCACAGTTGCTACTTCTGTCTTTTCTTGGCAAATCCTGCAAAACTCTGCAGAGGCATTTTTATAAACTGATCTTAACTCTAACTGAACAATGACCAGTTATTACACCAAGAAATTGTCTAAGAACTTTTCTACCCAAATCTAGTGATGTGCAGAGTCTATTCTGGACTGAAACTCTGAAATCCTCTTTAATTCTTCAATATTAATGAGTTCTACCTAAAATTAACCCTGTAGTAGTGATTGATTGTAAGTTGCCCCGTTTTTTGCAATATCTTTCTTATTGCAGAACCCATCTTTGTTTGTTTATCAGCTATCTTATTCCCCTCGGCGCTGCAATAATCTGTCACGCATAACCTTAAGTTATTTTGTTCATTATTGCAGTAAGAGCCTTTTTTACTTGCCTACCAGCTTTGAGGTAATCTTCAAAACCTTTAGCGCTGCATTATCGTCGACATAAACAGCCACGTTTACGTTCCTAGACACGCAGAATATTTTGCACAAATCATTATGTTTTACCATATTGGATGATGTGCATTAAGTTCATAATTAACCCACTTTGTATTTATTTTTAATTCAAAATTTTAGAAAAAGATTTTATTTTTTTTTTTTAAATTAAGACACGAACTCGATAAGCCAGACTTATTTTAAAATGAAATATGCAGACGTCTTTTTCTTAAATTTAAAATTATAAAATCTATCAAAAATAAAACTGCAAGTTTTCAGAAAACGTGAAAAGTTTAATTATACAAAATTTTTTGCTTGAAAATGAATTTGTTTCTCAGTTTGGATTTGCTTTCGTATTCAAAAGTGAAATAAAAACTAAAAAGCAAAACATCATAAAAGCCTATTCATAAACATGTAAAACGTAACCATATAATAGTAAAAATTTGTGAATGAATTATCTCCACATACATTCATTATTCATATGCATGTGAACAAAACTCATATGCATACATACAAACATACATACATAAATATTTATTTGTGTAATGAGGTAATTTCTTAAAATGAACATGCGTAAGTTACATCAACTAAAGGAAGTTTGCTTAAAGATATTTTTTCTTGCTGGCTGTTGAAACCTGTATGCGAGTGAGTAAACTGAAACTGAAAATGAAAGTGAAATTTTTTTTCTTGCAAATCTGGTAAATAAGTAAAAAAATGATTTTTTTAAAGTTAAAAAAATTTAGTACTTATATAATTTGAATATAATCTAATGGTTACACCGGACAAAATAAATATTTCATTAAATATTTATTGTAGAATGAGGTTTTAAATTATAGTGTTTTTCATTAGGCCCTTCCATCTAAAAATTTAAATAAAACAAAATGTGTGGAAGATATCATCGACATTTTTTTTATTCGTTTGAAAGACCTATCGATGCTATTATGCATAGAATATAACGTAGCATGGGAAATCTTGACTTTGATTTGAGGTTTATTCACCAATGTGATTTGAGGCTTAATCGTAAAGACCTGCGACGTGAGAAAACCCCACAAGAACAAGTTAACGGGGTCAAATCGCACGATCTCGGTAGCTAGTCGTCACCATCCACACCAAATAGTAATCTCATAGGCACTGTTACATACATATGTAATTATATATGTACTTGTATGTAATAAGATATTTAGGAAATATTTGTCGTAATTATATTTTTTTAATTGAAAAAGTAAGAAAAACGCAAAAAAGTGAAGAATATCGACCAATAAATACATTAAAAACATGCGAAAAAATAATTGAAAAGGTAGTAAAAGAGCAATTAGAAGAATATATGGAAAATAACAACTTATTCTCAAAGTATCAGTCAGGTTTTCGTAAAAAATATTCATGTGAAACTGCTGTAAATTATGTGATAAACAGATGGAAAAAAATAGAACAGAATAATAAGATAATTGCAATATTTTTAGACTTCAAAAGAGCATTTGAAACAATAGATAGAAATATTCTTCTTAGTAAGCTTTATATGTATGGCATACAAGGTAATGAAAGAGAATGGTTTGAATCTTACCTAAGCGAAAGGACACAAACAACCAAAGTAAATAATATAAAATCAACGTCAATTGGAAGCGAATATGGAGTTCCCCAAGGATCTGTCTTAGGAGCACTGTTATTTATTATATATATTAATGAACTACCGAATATTTTAAACAAATGTGAAATTGTTCTATATGCAGACGACACGTTAATTTTACTGAAGCCGAAACAGAACAAATATGTCAACAAAATTTAACACAGGATATGATAAATGTAGAAAAATGGTTAAAAATGAATAAACTTAAATTAAATGAAAGCAAAACTAAAATAATGGAAATAAATATGAATAGCAATATTATAATAACAATTAATAATAAAGAAATAGAAAAAGTGAAACAGATCAAATACCTCGGTTTTATTATAGACAACACATTAAAATTTAAAGAACACATAGACTATATATGTAAAAAGATTGGCAAAAAAATTGGATTTTTTAAAAGATTAAGAAATAAAGTAAATATAATAACTGCAATAAACATTTATAATATAATGATTAAACCACATTTTGAATTTGGTTCAACAATAATTTATACATGCTGCACAACTCAACAAATAACAAGATTACAAAAACTTCAAAATAAATCAATGCGCTCAATTTTAAAATGTAACCGTTATGCACCTTTAGATTATATGTTAAATTATTTAAAATGGTTAAATATTCAACAAAGGCTAGAGTTGAACACGCTAATTTTTATCCACAAAATGAAAAGAGGAAATGCACCGCACTATCTATGTGACCAATTAAGTTATGTTGGAGAAGTACAGCCGTACAGTCTTAGAAATGGGTCAGATTTTAGATTACAAAGAGCAAGAACCAACGCAATACAAAAAACACTTTTTTACAAAGGTTTAAATTTATTTAACTCGTTACCAATTTTTATTAAAAATGAAGAAAATTTTGTATTATTTAAAAGAAATGTTATAAAGTTTATAAGAAACCACAATATGTAATTCTTTTGAAATGTATGATAAACTATAAAGTATTTCAAATACTACTAAATAAATAAATAATAATAATAATACTTTTAAGACAACTTTACACTACCTGCAAGCCTTTTTGCTTGTCTACAGAAAACTTTTGCGGGTATCGAACCTACAACTAGCAGTCTATCAGTCTGTCGAGGCACGTGTTACGAGAAGTTTAGTTTCTGTTAAATAATGTTTATTAAATGCTTGATATTTTGACAAGCAGGGACTGGCTTAAAACTATATACATACATATGTACTAATTTATAATTTTATAAGTAGAGTTATGTATCTGTAATCATTTTGCTAGATAAAAGCAACAAACAAAATTAAATAAAACATTTTTCACACAGAATCCAAACAAAATAGATTTTAAGGTTTAAATTTTGACACTCTTAGTAAGTAGTATTTTGTGTGAACAGTAATAACTTTAAAGGTTACTTTAGTATAGATGTGTGAATAAATTATTTATTTGTAAATTTATTTATTTAATTATTAATTGGTCAAAATAATGCAAATCAGTAAATCCCAAGCATGATCATTACTTTAAAGAATTAAATGTATCAACCCACCTGCTCAAATATTTTTTTTTTTTAATTTTATATTATGTATATACATATGTACATAATTCCGATTTCACTTTTCAGGTATACATACATACATATCTACATACATAAATACTGTTGTATAAAGGTGGGTTTTTTAAATATTTCAAGACTCGTAATAATTACTGTGTTTCCCTCACACATATTTCAGATTTATTTTTTTGTTTTTAATAAATAAATATGTGTGTATGTATGTAAGTATGTAAATATTTATGCAAGTACAAATATGTATTAATAATATTTTTCTTAAACTTTCATTACCATTTTTCGTCTTGTACTTTAACACACACATAGACATTTGCCTTTAACTATTTATTTCTGTCATTTTGTTTTTAAGTATTGTAAGATACTGCTTAAATTTTGAGCAAATTTTTATAAATAAAGAGAATTTATAGCTTTTTTTTTGTTAAAGGTTTGTGTGCGCTTAGATACATCTGTATTTTAAATGTATCATAAATAAGATGTTTTATCGGTGTAAATTTTCCACTTGGTTTATAGGTTTTCCAATTGGTTTACAGGTACATAGTTAATAAAATTATATAGCAGCAAAAACACAATACCTTTTGATATTTTATTTTCTTGTTACTTATGTATGTTTACATTGTTAACTGCTGGCTAAATGATTAATTTTTTTTAAGCTTGCCGCCTTTATCATTCGGAATTTTTTTACAAAAAGTAAAAGTCCACTTTTCGTATTTTATGTTCATCCTAAAGGTACGCAACTTGAAGCAAAGTAAATTATCTGAGGGATTTGAAATCAATCCTGCAAATACAGCTAAAATCCTCTTTACTAGGAGAAGAGCACTTCCACCCTGCCAAACCCTTCGAATAGACGGTTTGGCGGTCTTAATAATGGGTTAAAACAATTCGTCTACCAAAGCCATTGTTGCGCAATTGCAATTTCAGAATATGGCTGGCGGGGCCAATACTCAATTGGTTTCTAAACTCCCCATGCTATTATTGCCTCTATTAAATTGTGCAACAGCACACCGGACTAAATCGCTCTTCCTGCAATTTATGTAGGTCCAAACCACAGCTACCACGATAATCGCCGAAGTCCTCACCAATAACCGGGCAAAGAGATACCAGTTCCCGAGGATAGACCTCGAAGGTTCTCATCTCCCAGTTACAGGCCCAGCTAGCTTCGGGGACTGGTGCCCCCTGAAGCATTGGAAACAAGGTGTTAAATGTCAACAATACAGTATAATGCCCACCGGGGGACCGGGAAGTTAAACTAGATTCTATGTTTCTGTGAAGACGTGATGTTGAAGTGAAAGCAACTAGTGTATTAATGGCGAGCAAATCTCTTGCAGGAAAATTTGAGAGCTGCGCATCCAAAAATTTGCGATGGATGTAGTAAAACATCATTGGTCTAATTGGGTCAGAATAACTACTTAAAATATCGTCAGGAGAAATTAAGGAAGCTAGCGTGCCTCTGTATTACAGCTAATAAAATATCTTTATAGACCCCATAACCCCATCTTTATAGACCCCATATCCCCCAACACCCTATCTGAGCAAAAACTCCAATAAAATAATTTACCTAGGCCCATTATTATAACGTGCCATTATCTAAAGTTAGGATTTTAATTTGAAAATTTTAATTATTATTAGTCGAACTGTTTATGTGTTACATACAATGAAATTTATAACCAAGCTTAAGTTCGTTTTTATTCTCTCTAAGAAAGGATTTTATCGGAGAGATAACTAGTTTTTCGTCGTAATTACGAGGGTAATACTTGTTACTATAACATATCTTTAAAGTATATTATAAATAAAAGTTATTTTTAGCATACTAACTTTACCGACGCACTGTGGTCAATATTTTGAGATAGCGGCCAAAACTCCTTTTGGTTTTTGTTCTCCGATTTTAAAGTTATTAGACTCATATGAAAGTAGACAGTAGTAAACCTCGGGAGCCAAAAAATTAGAACTCTATTTCAACTATTTCACTGAGAACAGGGTGGTCCAAAATGGGCTTTTCAGAATTTAGTAAATTTATGATATTTTTAGTTAATTTTTAAAGTTTAAATGATCATAACTTTTTTGTTTTTCAAGATTTTTGGACGAAATAAATTTTGTGTTGTAACTTAACTTATTTCCTATTACTGGTAAAAAAAATTAAAGCTCTACTGTTTTCAGAACAATTTAAATATTTTTTTTAAAAAAGGTCAAATTTCTCGGAAATTTCCTACTTCATAGAGCACAACTCCTGTGAGTCAAGCTGAGTCAAAACACAAATTTAGTATTTTGTAGTCCTAACTCTCCCCTACATTCCTATATATACATGTCCATGCATCGGGACTGCACTTTTTGAGCTACAGCAATTTTTCTGACCCAAGGTAAGATATTCGGTACAAATGCAAGTCATATTTTTTTGAGAAGTTATTTGTATATGAAAGTGGCTATTATGCATATATATTTTGTACAAGAGTTCTTATTGACCCAAAAAATAATTCTGTTGAAATTAGGAGAAGTTGGCCCATATTTGGACCTAGTCCACATAGAAGGGTGTATCAAAATTTTGACAAAAATGATAATAGAACTCTCAAATTATGTGGTATCTGGCAATTCATTTGGAAAAGGTAAAAAATTATTTTATTGCCATCTAATATTACATAACTTAAATACCTGAAAATTGCAAATAAATTTAAAACCAATGGAAATAACTGGTAAAAGCAAGTACCTGTTATATTATTACCAGTACTCTCAAATTATGTGGTATCTAGCAATTCAATCTAGCTTCCAATTGGATATCTCTCAGAAGAAGCGCAAGAAAAAAGGAACAAAGACTACAGATTCTTTCGCGAGCACAATACAATAAAAATTTCCAAATATTGTAGTAATGAAGATCTTATTAATATTTTGTTGTGCACATCAGACCCATATATGTCCATCATCCTCATTAGAGTTAGATGAAGAAGCTAAACAACTACTGCAAAATGAAAATCAAAGCTATTTGGAATACATTTTTACTAATATTGTTTAATTAATACTAGTTTAAAGATTATAATTTGTTTCTAATTTTAGTATAAATTTTTATTAATACATTTAAATAAAATATATGTGCACTTTAAATCAATAGTAAAAGTTTACTTAAAATTTTATCGATGTTGTGTTCTGTATATAATATATCCAAATGGTATTGATATTGTTGGGAATTTCAGTGTTATTTTTCAGTTTAATCCTCACAAGAAATAGCTTTCTTCCAAAAAAACCAACCTTTGGCCCCTGTGAATATTGAGACTAAATAAATGTCAGGGCCAAATGTTGGCATTTTCTGAACAAAATTAAGTTTAGGAATAATAAATAAGTATTGGTTGTAAAATACGATTGAAGAAAATAAATAAATAATTATAAAAAAAATACCTATTTAAAATGTCAAAATATTCAACTTTTACATGGAAACTCAACAAAAAATTAAAATGCATTTTTAACTCCACATTACTTACGTTTATATCAGTCGATTTTTACGTTTGAACACGCAAATTGAAGCTTAAAGTCCCTCCTATTGAACAAAACAAATTGCGTAAAAAATACCAATCCGGTCAAAAGTTATAGAGTTTTGACCGCTATCTCGCGAAATTGACCACTGTGCGACGTTAGTTATACCATATGCTAGATTATTAAACGCCATTTTACTTTGAGACAACTTGGTTGTGAAATGATGTTGTACATGAGATCGCACACTTAATTGTTTCCTTAGCACACAACTTGGTTGCTAGATGTGTTGTACCAACGGTCTCATCGTCTATGGCTTGCTTAATGCGAATATAGAAAATGTAGATTTCAATAGAGAACAACAAGATTTAAAATCAAATACAAACAACAGAAAGAAGGTTTCCTTTATACCGCATACCTCTGCTGACCCAAAAGGATACAATTATACTGAAATCAGTATGTTAATTACATCTGAACATTTATCATCAATCAGATTTAACAACATTCCTGATCTGCAGTTACTCTTTATCGAATCAGGAAATGGGAGTTCCTTTCATCGAAAGGATAAAAATATTGCACTGCTAACCTGCTTAGCGATTTCTCTGGATTAACTTCACATATGACGACAAATGCAGAAAAAGAAGAGATGAACACAATGTGCGAAATGTCGTATTGAAAATCGTAGATGCAACAGCTCAACAGTTCAACGTGCAAAGTTCATTTATGTACATATTACGTAAAACATATGTAGTTTGATTGAACTTGATTTGACGTATAACGGAACATATGTATATGTATGTATGTCCCGTAGTAGAAAGCGGGACATCCTAATAATTAATTCACAACTTCTTTTAATTTCAACTGACACAATGTGCTTCAAAGAGTTAAAGTTAAGTATTAAATTATCGGGTACCCAAAGGCACCAATATTTTCAATTAGTAGGTATTTTGATTTACAAGTAATTTAACCTTTGTGACGGCGAAAAAAATACACATGATCTGACTCTGGATGTCATACATTTTCTATAGTCTTGAAGTAAATAAGTTACATATATGAATGTATGTATGTACATACAGACATACATACATGTGTGCATAAATGAAGGAGTGGTGAAGGTTTCTTAATTAAATATTTCACATTACAGTTAAATTAACAAATATTGCCAATATGTAGGTGTGTGTGTATATATGTATGTCCAAATATGTTTACTATTTTATATGCACGCTGCATAAAAACATTAAATAAAAATAATTTCAAGAAATATATATATACGAGTACATACCTATGTACATATGCACATATAGTAAATATTTTCACTTTGGCATTTGTTTACTTGCCGAGGCATGTAAGTATGGATATTACCTGCATAATTATATTTTATTGTTAGGTATGTTCGCGTACTTAATAACTTTTACAAATTATTAATGGGTTTTACTGTATGGCTCACTATAATTAAAAAAAAAAACAAAGTTACACATAGGTACATATATTTTCTTTGCAAGTTTCTCTAAATCCTCATAAAAATAGCCAAATTAACTTTTTAGTTGTCATGTAAATATTTTTTACGTGTTAATATATTTTATGTTTATTTGTTTCTTTCTAGAAATAAGTAAAACTAAACTATAAACTGTAGAAAATAATTACTTCGTTAGCTATTATAGTTTTTAAAATAAAATTAGTTTTTTTATTGGATTTACTCTCTATTATAAACTTTTTAAACAATATTAAATAGAAAAGTAAGCAAACACACCTATTATTATGAAAAATTATTTATTACAATAAATTGTTGTTTAGTTGCAGTTATTCGTACATTACGGATTTTTTAATGCAGTTAATTTAACCTCAGCAATTTTCTTTTATTTAACATACAATTTTCAAAAAGTTAAACGACGTTTTTTATTTACTTTCAAGCCAAACTTAAACGTATTGTTGAAAATGCGTTAAATTAGCATACAACTTAAACATACTTAACCCAGCGGTCATAAATTAAACATTTAATTCGTGATAGTTAGGCTGACTATTATAACATCTAAAAATTATTTATCAATCTTTTGTTGTTGTTGTTATTTTTGACAATCCAATAATTTAAAAAAATCCAAAATATAACCCAATTTTACTTATTTAGTAATCTTAATTTTTTCGATAGGCCCATTTGAGGCCTTTTCCCAATTTCTGTTATAAATAAATAATTCGAAAATCATCATATTTATTTATTTTATGTATTTATTGTTATAAATTCTATGGATAACAATCCTTACAGACTATTAATATAATTTACAAATTTACAAACATAGTTTGTTCTAAAGACTTTAACTGAGAGTGGATGATAGCGCCGTGTTAGACGATGTGGAACTTTAAAGTAAATTTTGTTAGTAAGGAAATCTGAGCGGATATTGCCAGTTATTACGTCGAGCGAAAACATCACGTTTAGCACTACTTTGCGACTTTTTTTTTAACGATGGTAGCTTAATAAGCCCAAGTCTAGCTGTATAAGACGGAAGATTTAATGGATTCCAAAGTAACCCACGGAGGCAGAATAGGAGAAAATGTTTTTGAACAGATTCAACCCTGTCAATATGTATTTTGTAAATTCAATCCCATTTCATTGATCGATAATCCAGAACCGGAACAAGTGAAGTGTATAATTGTTTTGTAATATATGGATCCTCAAGTTTCTTCTCCCAATGTTTGATGAGTCCAAGAAGGCCTCGTGCTGTATTTACAGTTAAGATAATATGTTGAATGCAGTTAAGTTTGGCATCCAGCCAAATTTAAAGGTCAGAAAACACGTTTACTTTAATTAGTTCATGACCACCTAAGGCATATTTGACGTTTATATTACATCTTTGAAAAAAGCACATATGTTTACACTTATTAAAATTCCACTTCTTTAAATTAAGGTTACAACATCATCCGCATCCATTAGTATATAAGAGTGTTTTATTATTTTCGGTAAATCATATATCGGGTGGAAAACCCGATATATGTATGTAGCTGCAATTGATTTTGATGTCACATTTTTATAAAGCACATTTTGTATTCTATCAGTCAGATAAGATTTGATCCCATTTAAACAGTTTTGGGAAAAACCCATACATTGAAGATTTTTCAGCAGGAGTTTATGGTTAACCTCATAGGGTACATAGAGAGCCAACTCTCCAAATGTCAAAAATGTGGTTATAAATGTCTTTACACATACGGATACGGTGTAAATTGAACACACATAGGGGAGTAAAATTTTAACTTACAATAAGACACTATATATTGCGCGATATATCGTTACACTTTTCAGTGCATCGATATACCGATTGGTATCGCACTAGTCTATCAGTCTGGTGGTTGCGAAATCTATGGTTAACCTTATCAAAGGCTTTACTTGGCTTTCTTCATTTTATGTTAATATTATTTTGAATAACTACTTATGTAAACCATCATACATTTAACATTACTTTCAAATGTTTACTGGGATAACATAAATATGTATAAATACATACCTGCAAGTATGTATACATATGTACATAACGTAGATGCAGAATACTTTTACTGGCTCAATACCTAATTAATTCCACACACAGCAATAAGAAATGTCACCAATTGTCAGTGATGTCGCTGCATTAACTAACTTAAATGCAGTTTTAGATTTAAATTGTATTTAATGCCAACTTTTTCTAAATACGCACAAACACACACATATGTATACAATCATTGGCTTTCTAAAGAAATTAAACTTCGTATTTAAATACATAATTTTCTTTGTGACAATTTTCAGAGCATGACGCAAACATTCATGTATTTGTGCATATTATAAGTTTACGAATAAAAATTATTATGGAATATCTACTGCTTGTGATTTTTACAAATAATCGATCATTCGTTAAATCTAAGATATCGAATGTAGATTTAACAAGTAAGAGTGCTATATTCGGCCGTGCTGAATCTTCTATACCCTTCACCATGGTGATTTTATTTATACAGACAGGTACAGCATTATTCATATTGTTGACTCTTTACATAAATTAAAATAAGTCGTATGAGAAAAAAAACTCATTATTCATGCTTTAAAGAAATAGAAGACAGCGGCTACGCAGCTTAATCAAAACAAATTCCGTTGGCTACTGAATGATATTGAAGACGATCGCTATTTTGCTTTTTTAAAATTAAATAACTTTTTCAAAAAATAATAAATATTTCTCCCAAAACTATTTGTTTGTATATGAATTTGTAATTCATAATTTTGTAACATTTTCTTTTGTTGAACAAAATAAAATTGTCGCATAAAAAATAAAAATTAACTTAAGTTGCATACAGCCACAGCGGTGTTCATAACCTTTGGTGGCTTCAAAATAATCTTTTACCAATAAACGTGAGTATTTTATTTTAATGTTTAATGCATCGGTCTACGTGTTTAATGCATCTAGGTTTTAAATCAGCGATCTCATTTATTTAAGAATCAAATGCATTTAAAACAAGTAAGAGTGCTACATACTTATGTATGTATACTTATGTATGTATATTTATTTATTTATTTATTGAAAAATTTTTTGTAAATTTATTTCGAAAAATTTTTGGATAATTTTGTATACTATTTTTAATTTTTTTGTAAAAATATTAATGAAATTTTTTTGTAAATTTTTGTTTTTTATTTTTTTTAATTTGGTGTAAATTGTTTTATTTGAAATTTATTAGAAATTGTTTTTTTGTAAAAATGTTTTTAAAAATTATTTGTTGTTGGTTTCTTTTGAAAAATGTTTTTAAAATTTTTTTTAAACTTTGTGCAAATTTTTTTGTTAAAATAGATGAAAATATTTTGTAATTTTTTGTAAAATTTTTTAAATAAATTTTTTATAAAATGTATTTTTTGAAAAGATTTTTTGTAAAAATTAGGATCTTTCTGCAATCTATATTGCTTTAGAATGGAAAATTTCCTCATATTGACCTCCCCACGGGCACGCTTTTGGTCTCCTGGCTACCTCTTTATGTATTGCTTTCTTAAATAATATAAAAGGCAAAATAGAATCATTAAAACCGAAAGGAAATGAAAAAAAAACGTAAAACATATAGGTGGGGGTTGTTTTTTGCTCGCATTGCAATTGCAATCCGAAAATTTTCGAAACTATGCCTGGCAAATTGGTGTGCTTAAAATTCATTAACCAACTTCTCTATATATAAGGAACCAGAATATATATACTTTATGGGGTCGGAAACTTAACTTATACATACCTATGTATACTCCCTTTCCACCTGTGGTGAAGGGTATAAAAAGAACTCCGCTTTTTTTCCACTAATCAACAAAATCTCGTATACGGTATATGTACATATTCCTAACCATGTAAAAATTGTACAGAAAATTTTCTTGTGAAATTTTAAAAAGGTTTTTTTTTATAATTTTGCAGCAAATCGTTTATGTAAAAATTTTACAGAAAATAGTTTTTGTAAAAATTTTATGGATTTTTTTTTTAATTTTATAGAAAATTTTTCTGTAAAAATTTTAAAAATCATATTTTTAAATTTTATAGAAAAAGTTTTTGTAATATTTTTTGGAAAGTTTTGTGTAATTTTTGTAAAAATAATTGTTTAAATTTTTTGTAAATCATTTATTAATTTATTTTTTTTCGAAAATTTTTTGTAAAAAATTAATTTCAACAAGAGGGAAGCTTAAGGTAGTGGTAGACTTCGTTCTCACCAACTGACGATTGACAATTGAATACAAATTTTCTCGTATTCCTTTATTTGGGTTTGGTTGGTTAAATAGATGATGCTTACAACTAAAACACTACCCTAAGTAGATTAGATACACGTTGTGCTGATGACGGACGTGGCTGTCTAGAAAATGTGCATTCCAGTCGTGCTGGTGTCTAAAAATTAAATTTTCCCAATTTTTCTTTAATATTATCACCTTATTTGTAGTTTAATTAATTCTTTCTTAGAGAGAATAAAAACGAACTTAAGCTTGATTATAAATTTCATTGTATGTAAAAACAATATATTTAATATAAGGTTAATATATGGTATGAATATTGTAGAAATTACATACGGAATGACAAACTTATATATACCCCTTTCACCTGTTGTGAAGGGTATAAAAATATGTTACTCTATATACATACATATGTATATTATTAATATTAAAAATATGTTTGTTACACTCATGATTTTAGAGTAGATAGAAGTATTGAAATTGTTTGTAAAAATTTTTTGTAAAAATATTTTTAGAAAATTTGTTCAAAAATTTTTTTCAAAAATTTAAAAAATTTCTTGGAAAAGTTTTTAAAAATTTTTTTTCAAAAATTATTCTGTAAAAATATGTTTTTCAAAATGTTTTGTAAATTTTTTTGTAAATATTTTTGCAATAAAATCTCCTAGGACAATTTTAATGTCTTGGTCGGGGCAGCGGTCATATGCTAGGCGCACGTATAACACATCTCTGGTCTGTACGTTCTTGTCTTCGGTCGGGGCATGGGCACATATAAGACTGATGTTAAAGAACTTGGCTTTTATACGGATTGTGGCTATCCTCTCATGCACCGGAGTGAATCTGCAGATAAGGTGGTTGAGTCTCCGACTAACCACAAATCCACAGCCAAGTTCATGTCTTGTGTCATGGCAGCTATAGTACAATTCGTCACCCTTGGGTGTTGTTGTGAAGCCTTTCAAATTCCATCGGACTTCTTATAAGGCAGTAGTATTGTCATTGTACTTTTCAAGTACATCCGCCAGTGCGTATACTGAACCTTCTCTATATAAAGTCCGGACATTCCAGGTGCAGATTCGCAGATCGTGGTCCTTGAAACGTTTGCGGGGGTCGTCAACATTTGGGTTTTTTTAAATCTTTTTCTTTGTTTTTTCATAGTATATTAGTTTTTATAAGGGTGGGTTACTAACCCGACGACTCAACACATATTTTTATCGTTCTTATGGGTGAACTCGCGGCACATTTTAGCTCACTACCTCTAAAGGGTGTTAACGGTAGCTTTTAGTGTTACACACAGGGTTATAACTTTCCACTTAAAAAATTAATATTCAATAAAAGTTGATTTTATATCAATACATTTTTAAAATTAACCACTTGTTTTAATTCTTTTATATTTCAAGCAAACATTTGGTCCAATCAAGCCGGATATTTGGAAAATTGTAAGCATCATTAATAAATTAATTTGTTTTTTGTTTTATA
This sequence comes from Phasia obesa, assembly GCA_949628195.1. Lineage (NCBI taxonomy): Eukaryota > Metazoa > Arthropoda > Insecta > Diptera > Tachinidae > Phasia > Phasia obesa. The sequence goes on along the minus strand of OX451218.1, from coordinate 146,417,521 downwards.
CAAAGGATCGCCATCTCTGTCATCGTCATCTTCATCCACCATCAATTCGTTTGAATTTTTATTTAAAAGGTGCGTAATAATTTACTATTTATTAACAATGCATGAACAAAATAAAAAATTTTATTAATTTTTTTTTTTTAAATTTGTTAAAATTTTTTTTTAATTTTATTGAATTTTTTTTTATTTTATTGTCTTTTTTTTTAAATAAGGACCTTACTGCCATTGGGTCCACCTCTATGTGTATTGCTTTCTATAAAGGTATTTAATACAAATCAAAGCATAATATCCTTACCAACCTAAAAATAAACACAAAAAGAGGAGTTGTTATAAGTCAGTGCCAAAATTGTTTTAGAATTAGTGCATATCATTTTAAAAATATTTCATCGGCCAAGTAAAAACAATTAAATTTTACATCAAACCAGACCATAAAATAGATCTTGCAATTTATTAAAATTAATAGGTATGATTCAAATACGAATAACTGAAGAATTTTTAATGATTTAAACAAGATATTACTTATTTATATATTTATTAGCGTTTTTTGCATTATTTAACGATTTTGTACTGTAAATGTGAATTTATGTATGTATGTTGCCTGAAACACATTATCAGAAGCGTGATTTATATCCTTTACTCAGTCGTAAAACAGCTCCGGTTTAATAAACAACACAGTGTGAGCAGTAGAGCAACAACTACAACAACTTTGACATTAGATTAGCAGATATGAAACTATGTATTTTTGACAAGAAATTAGCAAAAAAACGAGAGCAAAAAACAATCATCTGGGCTATCAACTCCACCTGGTATGAATTAGCCTTGTATTCAACTATTACATATGTATGTATGAATGTAGATACATAGTGTTGTAAATCGTCTTGGTCACAACATCTACAGATTCTGACAAATCATTTAGAATTTCATATGTATGTATGTATGTATGTATGTATGTATGTATGTATGTATTAATGTAGGTATGGATGTATGGATTTGAATTCAAATGCAACTTTTTCCAAGGGGAATTCATACTAGGTGGAGACGTTAGCCCAGCTGACTCTTTTTTGTTCTCCTTTTTTTGCTAATGTCTTGTCAAAAATATATTGTTTTATATAATACATGGGACTAATTAATTATATTGAGTAATTAATTGGCAATTTCATTAGCATTGAATTGTAAGGAATGCTTTGTTTTTTTACCATTGTTTTCATTAATGGTAATGCTTTTTTATGAAAAGGTTTCATTAGTAATTATTTAAAACGCAAAATCATTACCATTAACCAATGATTTAATTATAAAAAGTGAAAAAATGTGGAAAATTTTATATTTATTTGATGTTTTCAAAAAAGTCCCACCGTCATTATGTTTTGATTATGTGAATTTTTTCCTATAAAAACAAATAACAATCAGAAAAAAAAATAAAAATAATTTCTGAAAATTTAATTTTAATGACAAATTTTTAACCTGTTGGAGAGTGCTTTTTTATTTATTTGTTTCCCTTGGATAAGACCAAATTGTAAGCGTAGTATAGATTTTAAAAACTAGCGTGAATGCAATAGTAGTAAAGGCCTACATGGCCTTGTTGTGTATTTAATAAAAAATTCATATAAAAGTAGTAAAGTCACTATCTGCGGAGAACAACAAAATCATTGATAACTTATTGGCATCCTAGAGTTTTTCGTCTTACTCGTTCATAAATAAATGGTATCCACTAAATTTACAATGCTATTGTATTCTGTTGTTCATTCATGCCGTTTTTGGTCAAGTAATTAATAAAACACAATTATATGATAATTGACCATACTGGTGTTGACATAAAACTTTAAAATTAGTTGTTAGGAGTTCCAGCTTGTTATACAAAGATGTGTTTTGACTGACAATTTAAAATATTCTATATGTTTAGCGTACTCTTCAAATAAGTACTAGATTAGTTGATTATTGCATTATCTGCACCATTTTAAAGAATTTTTATGAGTTTTGTAAATTCATCGGACTAGAAATGGGTTAATGTTTGTTTACTTTATTTGTAGTTACTAAAACCTACTGCGATCATAAATTTTTGTTATATATGAACAACGATTTATTCATCAATTATAATTAGTAATTATTTTCATTACATTTCCATTACCATTGGTAAAAACAATTGTAATTAAAAATAAATCAGTATCATTAAATTTTTTCCATTGTAACTATTTCAAATAATGCCAATGAAAATCCCAAGTATGTTTTATATATGATAGCAGAGTTTTAAAGTTGCTGCTCACACCTGGTATGAAATCAACTTGATTTTCCATATATAAAAGCAAAAAAACACAAATTTACAAAATTTTTATTTTTAACAGAACAAAACGAAAAGCAAATAGGGAATCGTAAACTTTGAAAAGAAAAAAAAATAATTAATATACTAATTGCGCTGGCAACACCTTTTATAATAAAGTGTGTCTAGGAAAATGTATAAATTTTTAGCAAAGCTTAAAACCATTTCATTTAAATTAACCGATAAATTGAGTACACATGTGTTATTATCTCCCTTTACCCATAGTGCTGTCAAGCATTTGATTTATAGAGATATGTACACCCAATTCTGTTTTTACACGGTTTAAAAAAAAAATTATTATTTTTACACGATTTTATTCCATTTAGCACGATCTTTTGAGCTTAGATTTTATTTGTAAAATTTAAGTTTTGCGAAATATTTTCATATCAAAAATTTAGAGGAATTCGCTTTTTGTGAATACAAGTAATTTTACTTGTTAGAACAATTAAAATGAGTTAATATTTTGTGAACTATCAGGGCATCTCTAAAAGACGTTGAAAATTACAAATAAAAAACTACAACGTATAACAGTTTCTTTAGAAAACAAAATTTAAATTTTAGATCGCGTGAATGCAATAGTAGTAAAGGCCTACATGGCCTTGTTGTGTATTTAATAAAAAATTCATATAAAAGTAGTAAAGTCACTATCTGCGGAGAACAACAAAATCCTTGATAACTTATTGGCATCCTAGAGTTTTTCGTCTTACTCGTTCATAAATAAATGGTATCCACTAAATTTACAATGCTATTGTATTCTGTTGTTCATTCATGCCGTTTTTGGTCAAGTAATTAATAAAACACAATTATATGATAATTGACCATACTGGTGTTGACATAAAACTTTAAAATTAGTTGTTAGGAGTTCCAGCTTGTTATACAAAGATGTGTTTTGACTGACAATTTAAAATATTCTATATGTTTAGCGTACTCTTCAAATAAGTACTAGATTAGTTGATTATTGCATTATCTGCACCATTTTAAAGAATTTTTATGAGTTTTGTAAATTCATCGGACTAGAAATGGGTTAATGTTTGTTTACTTTATTTGTAGTTACTAAAACCTACTGCGATCATAAATTTTTGTTATATATGAACAATGATTTATTCATCAATTATAATTAGTAATTATTTTCATTACATTTCCATTACCATTGGTAAAAACAATTGTAATTAAAAATAAATCAGTATCATTAAATTTTTTCCATTGTAACTATTTCAAATAATGCCAATGAAAATCCCAAGTATGTTTTATATATGATAGCAGAGCTTTAAAGTTGCTGCTCACACCTGGTATGAAATCAACTTGATTTTCCATATATAAAAGCAAAAAAACACAAATTTACAAAATTTTTATTTTTAACAGAACAAAACGAAAAGCAAATAGGGAATCGTAAACTTTGAAAAGAAAAAAAAATAATTAATATACTAATTGCGCTGGCAACACCTTTTATAATAAAGTGTGTCTAGGAAAATGTATAAATTTTTAGCAAAGCTTAAAACCATTTCATTTAAATTAACCGATAAATTGAGTACACATGTGTTATTATCTCCCTTTACCCATAGTGCTGTCAAGCATTTGATTTATAGAGATATGTACACCCAATTCTGTTTTTACACGGTTTAAAAAAAAAATTATTATTTTTACACGATTTTATTCCATTTAGCACGATCTTTTGAGCTTAGATTTTATTTGTAAAATTTAAGTTTTGCGAAATATTTTCATATCAAAAATTTAGAGGAATTCGCTTTTTGTGAATACAAGTAATTTTACTTGTTAGAACAATTAAAATGAGTTAATATTTTGTGAACTATCAGGGCATCTCTAAAAGACGTTGAATATTACAAATAAAAAACTACAACGTATAACAGTTTCTTTAGAAAACAAAATTTAAATTTTAGATCGCCTTCGAAATGGAGAAGGCTCAACATTTCTTAGCAAAATGTTCATTTTAAACGAAGTCACAGTAAGAACTATAAAAAATTAAAATTCAATTAGGCAATCGTTGATTTCTGGAACGAAACTATCTGTTAAGTCTTCATCATATGACTCTAAGTCATCACTAAAGATGCAAATAAACGGTGCAAATACACATTATATGTACATATGCATGTGTGAAAATAAACATGATTTCTTGTTCTTAAAAAAATTAAAAAAATTGATCAATGTCTGTTTTTACACGGATTTTTCTGGAACAAATCTACCGTGTAAAAACTGAATTCGGTGTATATATAAATTAATCATTTCATTTATAGCGCCAAGTATTAGAATCAAATTAAAAGGTTTGATAGCAAGGTTTTTTTTTTGTTAATCATCTTCCGGCATCAGTTTTGCATAAGTGTTAATTTTACATTTTATAGTTTTTTTAATAAAATTTGTGTCTGAATGAAAACATTCCAAAATTTGTTTTATTATTATTAAAAGCTACAAAGATCATAAATTTGTGTTTTATACAAAAAATAATTTTTTTATTAATTATAAGTAGTAAATATTATATATTATTACAATATCATTACTATTAGTAAGGAAAATTTGAATTATTAATAGCATTGAATGGCAATTACAAAAATTCAATGCCATTAAAAAAGACTGTCGTAAAATACTTTATAAATCCCATATTTCATATAGAAACCTAGAAGGTTTATATCTCTAACGGTTTCCACCGATTTATTTATTTTACATTTTTTGCTTAAAATTTCATTTGGACCCAATAGGACTCGCGGCAAAAAAAAGTAGAACTCTGTAATAAAAATACGTACATTATGTTTTTGTATAAATCATTTTAGGCTGTCAAAAAAATATTAGTACATTTTGACACTGAAAGATGGAGACAAAAATAGTCAGCAGACCTCTTGAGTTTACTTGTAATGAATTCGCCTTGATAAGAAACTTTTTTATTTTTGGGCAAGGCAAAATCATAGTTGATGTAGTTGTTGCATAGCGGCAACAACTACATCAAAACAACATTGTCAAAACAACAACTTTGTCATCCTACTAGCAGATATAAAAGAAAGTATTTTTGACAAGACATTAGGAAAAAAAAAACAAAAAACATACAGCTGGGCTAACTCCTAACACCTCTGGTATGAATTCGCCTGGTTTTTGAGTACTGCCATTCAATCAAAAATTAAAATTTTTCATCCCTGTTGTTATTTATTCACCTTGAACAGTAATTTTCATGTTGAATTAATTTACTAGTGGGGAGCTTTAATTAAATATTTTGAAGAAATTAGATAAAATAATGTTTGGCGGTTCTCATTCGAGTTTAAGATTTTCGTCGACTTTTCAGGAACAGAATCAAAATCTTGGCAATTCATACCTTACCCAATCGTAAGTAATAATTGTAACAAAGGAAACTAAATTTAATATAACATTTTTAAAGATTTCATGAACAGCGACAAGTTGAAGATTTCCTTCGTAACTACAAGCTACTTAATATTATAAAAACAGTTGGCCAGAGTTTTATAAGAAATTACAAGTCATCCAAACGTCCTGAAGACAGCTTTTATGCCATTATTATTAAGCTCACATTTTTTTATTCTGATTTTATTAACAACTCTTTGGAATTGTTAAATTTTTTGATTGAAGAACCAGTACAATTTGACAACGCTGTAAAATATTGTGTTTTCGCTTTGTTACGGGATATTGTGAAAGACTTATCTCGCGCTGAAAATATCGATAAAATAAATATTGATATTGATCAAGTGCACTCACTCATTCGATTTGTTGGTTTACCTCTCCAAAAGGATTTGTGCTTTCAACCGAGTATTAATTCATATCGAACGGGTCTTTCTGAGGTTGTTGGTGTACTATCCGCAATAACACAACCTGAAAAAGTTGTGTAAGTAAAAAACATTAGTTACCGCATAGTAGTGATCAATTCTTCTTATTTAGAAAATCATCTGCAGCAGGCTTAGAAAATTTAATTAAAAAAAAAAAAACAAGTTAGAGTTGTATATTATGCCGTGCCGAGTCTTTCATACCCTTCACCACGTTGAATTTATTTATACAGACATGTACAGCATTATCCATATTGTTGACTTTACATAAATTAAAATACATAAGTCGTATGTAATATTTTTGTAAAATTTTATGGAAATTTTTTTCGAAATTTTTTCTGTAAAACTATATTTTTGAAAATTTTTTCAAAATTTTTTTGTAATTATTTTTAAAAATTTAAAAATTTTTTTTTTTTAATTTGTTAATTTTTTTTTAAGATTTTATTGAATTTCTTTCCTGCAATCTATATTGAGCTAGAATGGTCAGACTAAAGCAAAATAAAATATCCTCATTTTGACCCCCCTGTGGGTCCATTGGCTACCTCTATATGTATTGCTTTCTATAAAGGTCTTTAATACAAATCAAAGTAGAAAAACCCTATCAACCTAAAAATAAACAAAAATCGGCCCTTCCAGGGGGTTATTGATCCCCCGAAATCTGTGTGCACTCCATGCGATCTAGTGGGTGCGGTCTAATATTTATTTAACAAAAACAAAAAACGCAAAAGGAATCATTACAACCGAAAAAATAAAAACAACCTGAAAAAATTAAAAAAAAAATAAGTAGGCGTGTTTTTTTGCCCGCTGCCTCGAATTGAGTGGTCTGATGTTGCTAAATTTCATTATAGAAATTTTTGAAACTATGCCTGGCATATTGGTGTGCTTAAATTTTCTGTGCCTTGGCAAGGACAAAACAAGTAAGTGTCCTGTACAGCTGAATCTTATATAACCTCCATAGTGAAAGATATTACCTTATGCTGTTGATTCATTAATTGACAACAGTATATTTTCGGTTTTTACACTTATGGTTTAGTTTTACAATTATAAAAAATGACTGAATAGTCTCTTTTGTGAATATTAGTAACAATTATTATATAAAAGTTTTTTTTCTTTGTATATTAATAATATACAGTGAATTTTAATAACGGTGTTATGTTTTTGAGTATATTCTCATAAGTGGGATCTTTTAGCAGTCCTAGTGGGTTGATGGTTCGAAAAATAAAAAGCCTGTCATTCTGATATTGAGTGTTTATAAGTAGAATATAGTTAATTGTTTCTTTTCAGATGACTGTTAAAATTAATCATAAAATTATACAAAAACTAAAATCTGTTACAGGCATCTATAAAATGCTTAGGAATCAGTTAAAGATATTTATATGTATTAATGGACTAGATAAGTAGGTCAAAATTATTGTTTTTGTTTTATTTTTTACATCCCTAATGATTTTAAATTAACATCCAAAAAATGTTCAAAGTTAAAAAAAACATTTCAAACTCAAAAGCTTTGAATCTGTTTATTAACTCATTTTCGGTAGAGATAAAAACTTTTTAATATTGCATTAATATATGTATGTAGATAGTAACAAAACCTGTATGTTGATTTTTCACGAAAAAAGAGAACATCAAATTTTCGAATTTTTTAACAAGTTGAATAAGTATTACATTCTAAAATGAAATTTATATTTGTAGTAAACAATCTGTTTGGTATTGCTCTTCTGGATGCGAACATAATAAAATTAGGACAAATTTATTAGACGGTGAGAAATAAGAAATCAAAAAAAATGTTTAACTAGTTAAAAAATATTATTTTTACAGTTCCTACTTGTGCAAAGTGCAGACATCCTATGAGTGAATATACAAAGTTGCGATACACAGAAGATTTTCATTTTCTCCGCATATTACCTGCTGAAAGTATAGAAACTCCACGAAAACTAAATAAAATATTTCGTGCGTTAACTGTTCGCGTGGCAGAACACGTTTTTGACTGTAAATTGATACTAGGAAATCGATATTTAATAATCGGATATTACAAATACCTCTCTCGACAGCAAGAATTCGAAGCATGGAATCTAATATCAATTTAGAATCCCTCAATGAAATATCTAAAAGTCAGTTAGAAACTCTGTTAAGATATGATAGTCCACCGGAAACGCCTATCCAACAATCAGATCAAGCAACATTAAGTGGAGCTTTTAGTCCGAAAGTTTTTAGTAAAAGTGAATATGACGTTGAAGCCAATTCAATTAACTGTATCAATCACCATAATCGCGAGCAGTTTGTGTCTCAAATGGATTCACAAATTGATTTTTCAATTTTTCAACATTATTCTCCAAATACCCAGTGGTCACTATCGCCTTTATTGCAAACCAATGAAAATAATCATTCCATTATCGTAACATCTTCGCTAGATGCTGTTGAAATTCTTGACACTTTAACACTGGATAATATCGATAGTCATTTAGAAGAAAATACTTTTAAGGAACTGGATAAAATTGAAAATACTACGTTCCTTAATTCAATAGAGAAACATGGAGAAAACCGATCTATTACAGAAAGCTCTCACAGTAAAGAATATGATTTTGAGGAAGTCGATAGCTTCTTTAAAAAAATGGAATTTATATCAAACTTGGATTTATCTCATATCAATAAAATGGATAGTCCAGACTATATCCATAGAAAGGTATTCAAAATATAAGTTTTTACTAATACGAAGTTATAATATATTCGTTTACAAATTTCAGTGTCAAACACAATTACAACTGAAGCAAGATTTAAATATTTCACATAAAAAAGTTGTTGCTTCCTGTCCAGTTCATGCAGAAAATCATAAACATAATCAAAGAGGAGACACGAACACCAGTCAATATTTCACAGAAACAAATTTGTGCCTTTCACTTGATAAACATTTTAACGACAATATCGTTAAACTCGACGATATTTTTAAGGTACCAGACACTGAACATATATTTGGTTGTCAAGATTCGGGTCAAAGAGGGGTAATATTAAGTAATCATTAAAAGTTAACTAAAATCATATTTGTAAATTTCAGTCCCAAGCTCAGATTGAAAATAATTTACGGCATTTATTTGATGAACAATTTTCAAAGGATAAGACTCAACCAACCACAACTTCAAAAAATTCTACAAATATTAATATGATGGTGGAATCCTCATCGGTGCCGTTTTCAGTTCGACAGCTATATGATATTGTAAAAACCAATTATTCTGATTTCGCCTTTATTTACGCATTAAGTTCTCAGTTATGTCAAGATCGGGTACCAATGGAGTGTTTTGTAACTTTAAAAATAGCTCTACTTCTTAGTCTAGTTTCTATAGGGGTGAGTTAACATCAGATATTTGTCTTATATTGATAAATTATTCAACATTGTTTAATTTGTTTGTCAGAATAACGAAAATCGTCCTCCAATACCCATCGTAGCTATGACAAATGATACATACATGACAGATTACCTAATGACGAATATTGGTCAACTAGGATCACGTTTTCTAGGACCAGTAGATGAAACAAAATCATTCTCTGTTATGAATTGGATTGAAGCTGATTCTATTTTATTAGCACGTGGAGGAGTTTACTATGCAGGCGATTGGACACGCTTAAAGTTGAGAAAAGCCGAGACTATTTTTAAAAACATAGAGTGTTCTAGCGTTGCAGTAGAAAAATCTACTCTTAGCTTTCCGCTGGAAACTGCCATATGGACTCATTGGCGCTCATTTAAGCATGGTGCTAAAGACCAACAAATGTTTAACAAATTTTTAAAGTATGATTAAAAAATGCATATTCTACATTTAGGCCCGTTGTTCCAACTTTAAAGTAAAAAAAAAGCCGAAAGGGCTTTACTGAATCATTTCACTACTGTAAATAAATATGTGAATTGTCTATTTTGAAACTGGTGCAAGTCCATTGATGTTTAAGTTGAGGTTTTTATTTGTGTTTTAAAAAATTAAGTAACCAATAATAAAAAGGGTGTCTTCCTTTTTGTTTTCTAAAAGAGTAACTTTTACGAAGCCAGTCGACATTATCAATATTTTTTGTCAAGTTCTTAAAGAACTTACGCCACTTAAAAATTAGTCAAATACTTAAAATTCGGAAAGCAGCATAAATTCAGAAACACAATTTTCTCGTAACAATATAATTCACATAGACTGCAATATGTTGAGGTTAGGGAGTATATCTTTGTTAATTAAAAAATGTGGAAATTAATAAAAGAATATGAAGTTGGATAAATCCCCATCTCAGACCACAATTTACAAAAACTCTTGAGTTTAATCTTTCAGGTCATCAGTTGGTTGTTTGTAAACGTAAACCCAAATTAAAAATAGTTCAGCCACAGAAATTTCAACAACTGAATAATACGACTATATGATACCGACAAATTACGGCCACTTCGAGTGGTTTTGGTCTATTGCCCGAAGCAGTACTTTATAATATCAATTTTATCCACCCTTTATAAGCTTGTAACGAGTGATTTTTTAAGAGCTTGAGAACTTTTTTTTAAAAAAAAAACGCATAAAATTTGCAAAATCTCATCGGTTCTTTATTTGAAACGTTAGATTGGTCCATGACATTTACTTTTTGAAGATAATTTCATTTAAATGTTGACCGCGGCTGCGTCTTAGGTGGTCCATTCGGAAAGTCCAATTTTGGGCAACTTTTTCGAGCATTTCGGCCGGAATAGCCCGAATTTCTTCGGAAATGTTGTCTTCCAAAGCTGGAATAGTTGCTGGCTTATTTCTGTAGACTTTAGACTTGACGTAGCCCCACTAAAAATAGTCTAAAGGCGTCAAATCGCATGATCTTGGTGGCCAACTTACCGGTCCATTTCTTGAGATGAATTGTTCTCCGAAGTTTTCCCTCAAAATGGCCATAGAATCGCGAGCTGTGTGGCATGTAGCGCCATCTTGTTGAAACCACATGTCAACCAAGTTCAGTTGTTCCATTTTTGGCAACAAAAAGTTTGTTAGCATCGAACGATAGCGATCGCCATTCACCGTAACGTTGCGTCCAACAGCATCTTTGAAAAAATACGGTCCAATAATTCCACCAGCGTACAAACCACACCAAACAGTGCATTTTTCGGGATGCATGGGCAGTTCTTGAACGGCTTCTGGTTGCTCTTCACTCCAAATGCGGCAATTTTGCTTATTTACGTAGCCATTCAACCAGAAATGAGCCTCATCGCTGAACAAAATTTGTCACATTTGAACATTTCGAACCGAACACTGATTTTGGTAATAAAATTCAATGATTTGCAAGCGTTGCTCGTTAGTAAGTCTATTCATGATGAAATGTCAAAGCATACTGAGCATCTTTCTCTTTGGCACCATGTCTGAAATCTCACGTGATCTGTCAAATACTAATGCATGAAAATCCTAACCTCAAAAAAATCACCCATTACATATTTATACACTTACTGCGGAGGAGAATGACCGTGATGAAGTTGCAAAACCTGAAAATTTGGATTTATTACACTTTCAAAATAGACAGCTCGGAAAACCTTATGTTTTCCAAATTAATTCGTCAACTATGGTAAAAATATTTGAATTGCTCTTGCGTAAAAACTTGTGTTTGTGATGCACACTTATAAAACTATTACATACATTTGGCTGGAACAATGGGCCAAGGTAATACTTTTTATTTAAAATTTCGTCAAAAGAAAATTTTTATTTCAGAATATTTGGCATACCTATTTTCGTTTCCGATGACAATCACGAAGCTTTAATTGATTATATTTTAGAGCAGTCCTCTATTAGAGTTTTTGAATCAACAGTTGATCATTTATCAATTAACGAAGATGACATGCGGAATTTCCTAATTTATGTATCACAACTTAATGTAGAATTATCGGCAGAAGCAGCGGTTTTATTAAAAAACTATTTTGTGACATCCCGTTCCAAAAGACCAGGTAACATTAAATCAATTATTTACTACAAAAGTTTACTTCTTTTCAATATTTATGTTCCACCTAGATTGTCTCTCCAAACAATCCTACACTATGCTTAAACAATTTGCCGAATCCTTTGCCAAACTTTCTATGCGTAATGTGGTTTCATCTGATGATGCGTTAGCGGCCATAATAATGTGTGAACATTTTATTGAAAATATTTTTAGTTCTGGTGACAAACCAATACCTCACTTTGGTAACTTTACTTTCATTGGCGCAATTGATAAGTATTTAACGCAGTTTAAGGAATGGCTTAATTCTTATATAGAACATTTTATAAACGAATAGTTTATTTTTGGTAAGTGAATTGATACTGCAAATTTCTTATGTAATTTTGGTGTGTATGAATAAAAAATGCCATACATTTGAAAGTCCACTTTGTTTATAAAGTATGTCCTCTTCCTTAAAAGCACCAGAACATTCTTATTTCAAAATACCGCGCGAGAGATGTTTGAAAAAATAATTTTTGCGTTCGGTGGAAATGTAGGACAACTAGTGATACTAGTGGCCCCTTTCAGGTCAACCGAAACCCTAAAGACTCAGCGTCAGAAACAAATTTAAACCAAATTGTAAACATTTTGAATGTTGAAGTTATATAATATTCAATTTATTAATTAAAAAAACATTAATTAGTATTTTTTTTTTGTGTTTCGATATCAATATATTTACGTTCTAAAGTCATTGAATTAGTAAAGTTAGCTATTTATGGATTTTCATAGAATAACAATAAAATAATAATATTAGTTCAATAAATTTAATATAAATTATATACAAATATAAATTAATAACGAAGAAAAACTAAAATATTAAGATTAGGTATAAACATACATTTATGCTTGAATGTATTTATGAAATTAACTTTGATAAATTCCTTAAAAATTAAAGTAATCAAGATTTACACAAGGGGATCTTAATGTCTTATTATAAACACAAATAAATTTTTTCAATCTAAATTAAAATATATTTTAAAAGCTGAAAAATACTGGGACTAAACTTGTCTCAATTTAGTTATACATTTATGAATAATTATTACATACATATAAATAATGAATAAACCTCTTTTGGGGGTGAAGAAAGCACTCAATTAGTTTTGTTTTTGAAAATAAGCAAAGAGAAGTTACTACAGTGATACTACAGGTAAAGGAAACCAATTCCTAAGATATTTATTGGTCTGCAAAGAAATCCTCCTTAAAACAAAAATAACATGATTTTGAAGAGTTTTACATGCTGAATACTATGACCCCAGCCCGTTAAACTCTATATGCATCCATTTTATTTAAAGGAAAGAGCCCAACAAAAAATACTGCTTCACCGTATGCTGCTTTGTATGGGAATGACGAGTTTTGTTATTGCTTACTAACCTGCTTACGTATGACATTATATTTGTTCGCGATGTCCCTCTTAGAAGCATTTCCTTTTAAGCGATTAATGCATCGCAATTTCGATGTCCTAAAATCATACGGTATTAAGTTCATAACTCGTCTTAACTCCTCGTAAATTCGAATTTTGTTCTCTTTTTAGTATGCACTACTGTAAGGGGAAATTTATAAAATTCGTTGTTTTTTGGAGACAACTGTTTTATGTCATACAAAATTGCATTTATTTAGAAAAAATATACATGCTTACTATTAAGAGATTTTGTATTGCAGGAAAAGATTGTATTGCTTCCAAAACCCATTTTTTTGCAGGGAGTTAATTTTTTTTATACCAATTTTTTAAAAGGTTGTATAGGAAGATCCGTTTACAGGGCCTACGAAATAAAATAGTCGTAGACGTAATGGAAGAATTCTTCATTTAACGTTTTGTAGTGCGGTACGTTAAATTGAAAAAATATTTTATATAAAACATGAAAATTTAAAATAATCGCTCTTTAAAGTTTCTTTCGTTACTAAAGGTTCTGGGTTTTATAAAAAATGTTTGTGTTGTAAAATATAATTTTAATTTCAAAATCAATTTTACATTTTGCTATAAAATATAAAAAATATGTTTGTAAACAAAATAAAGTATAAATTTAAACTATATAGTGATTATTTGGTATATTCGGCTTTGGTATAAGCAGCTAAAAGAGTAAGAATATCAAATGGAAAAAGTAACTAACTTCTTTTAATTCAAATGATCTTTAATTTTGGTTGCGGTATTTTCAAATTATTGATTAAAATTACTAATCATGGAAATAAATGTTAATTTTGGATTTTGAGAACCGGTAACAGAAAACGTCAAGGTTTCACTTAAATTTGGATTATCAAGTTTTCACATTTCAAGGCTATTTTAAATGGTTATTAAGCTTATTAAAATCGGTACAAGCCTTCTTGCAGTTTTAATTATATTTTGAATTCATATGAAAAAATATTAAAGAAAAGACGTAACGCGATGAAATACCGGCCTATTTTTTGGTAGCTTTAAACTCTAAACATCTATGACAGTATCATTCTTCTTCATTTCCATAATATGAGTTTGCTTAAGTTTTTCCTGCATTTGGGTAAGCATATCCTGCATTCGTCGTATTTCTTCATCTTTTTGTAAAAGCAAACGATCAGTATCGGAAATTGTAGCTTCAAATCCATTTGTAGAACTGATCGAATCTCGTTTCAATTTTCCGCGTTCTCGCAAGGCGTGCTGCGATATTTGTGAAATGCATTGTGCACGAAAATTTTCGTAATGTACGTCCTGTGTAGTGTCCTTTAGATCTTGCATGTGCGTAGAAATGAGAAAAGTCCTTAGCTTGATAAAATCACTGTGTTCGGGGTCCTCAACATTAACGACACCCCAAGGGTATTGACGTCCGCGAACTTTTTTCCCAGCTATATCTAAAATGGTATTGCTTCCTACAACAGCAAACGGAATAGATGCCTTTAACTCGCGATCCTGTTGCTTAAAATCATCATCCTCATCAGAATCACATTCGGGAAATTGATACAATTGTATGTGACTCTCTTCAAGATTTCTTAAAATACGCTCCTTTAAATTTCGTACTTCTGTCTTAGTCAAACAGTCGGATTTTCCGATGACTAAAACAATATTGACTTTTCGATGCAATCGCCTTAATAAGTCCAAGTCCATTTGACGTAAACTAAAACAATAAAATTTATATTAACGTAACGTCATTTGACAAATTCTATAAAGGAAATTCATTGCAAACCTATGACCCCAGGGTGGAACGAAATATAAGCAGCAATGCACTCTATTATCTTGTATATTTCGCCTGTTTAGTCCACTTTCATCCGTAAAATATTGACGAAACTACATGAGAAAATTAAATGCAACGGTAATTTTTTTTTTTTTTTGTTTAACAAAATCAAATTTTTTCTTACTTGTTCATCAATATACGCTGTGCATACTCTCCAGCTGTCTTCGCAATTTATCGAATCTCCAAAGCCAGGCGTGTCGACTACAGTTAATCGTAAGCGAACACCTCTTTCTTCTATATCCATAGTTTTCTTTTCAACTCTTGTTGTTTTCTCCAGTCTTTCTTCAACTGGTGGCACAATACGATTCTTATACAGATCCCCAAGAAATAAGCTGTTCACCAATGTGGATTTTCCTAAACCTGATTCGCCCACTACCATAAGTGTAAATTCAAATCCTCTTTTCACGGATTTTCGGTGCACTTGCTCCGGTAATGTGGCAAAGCCTATGTAGTCTCGGTCCTTGTCAAAGGAGGGTGTTTTAGCTGCAAATATAGACAAGTTTTATTTTAGCAAAACACGCTGAAAGTTAATGTTTAAAACTATATACATTTTTATTAGACTGTCCAAAAAAAAGCTAATACAAAATATTGATAAGTGAGGGCGTGGCATACGTGGTTAAACACATATATTTTATACTATTTGAGCAAATAGGTGATGCTTTGTGATGTTAATATCATCTGTCCGATAGCTCTTATGATAACGAAACTGTAGTGAAACTGTCTCTGACATCATATCTTTTACTATGGGAAAGTTATGAAAACTGCCTATAATTCTAAAAAAGAGACTTTCTTTTCGGGATATTGATTATTTTATTTATATGACCTATGGATTGCTGTAAACTTCAAAATCACTGCTATTACCGCCATCTTATAAATTAAATTTGTTGTGAAATAAAAATACAAACAATTAAAATAAGCTTGGATAATGATGTACAAAATAAGATTTTTTTTAATGCCAAATTGATTTCAAAAATTCGAAAATAAAAGAACGAAACCTAAATCGTCTTAGTACAAAAATTTTATTGACAGAATGTGAAATTCAACGTTTTGGAAGTGATGATGGTTGAACGGAAAGCGGTGCTCAACCACTTGCGAACATTCACGGACGCAATGTAGTACTAGAGACGATAGTAAAAAATCATACTTATAAAGTTGAAACCAAATTAGCAGTTATTTTTTGGGTTTCAAACCTCAGTTAATAACAACATCAAGTAAGATTTATCAACCCTTTTTGGAGGATATGTAAAATCATAATGATGAATCTCGCATCGTACTTGGTAATGTATGACATACTAAGTGTCTTCTGATGACGCACATCGAAAATAAGACTACTCCAAAACAAATTGCTACAAGAAATCCCATTTTATATGCATTAATTGAAATATAGGTCTTCATCCAAAAAAATGTTTTAAAAGTTATCGTACGCCAAGTTACGATTCTTAAAAGTGTTCCTTAGAGGGGTCACAATTTAAAAGCCAGATGCCCAGCCAACTGCTGTGGAACTTTTATGCACAAATCGCTGTTAAAGCAACTAATATTTTATACAACCAAAACAATCCAATCACTTCAATGGTGCAGGAGATTTCACTAAATTAAATGCATTTAAAATGTTAAACTTTTATTAATAACATGTTACCGAATGGCAAAGCAGAAGTACGCAATATTGAAAATTGTGTAAAATGAAATTTGCATGAGGGTCTTTTTTTTAAGTGTACTGACTGACATACACACTTACTTGAAACATTTTCTATGGCTACGTGTACAAATAAGTGTATTTTACGTTTGTATAGTAATTTTGGGGCCGTTTCAGTAACAATACAATTGTTAGATTAATAAAAGACTTGTGCAAAAAAAAGTTAGTTAAAAAGTTACAATTTACTTAATACGACGACTATTAGCACATAAATGAAAAGTTTGACCCTTTCCAAGTTTCTATAAGATGCGTATCTATACTTACACATTTTAAAATTGTTGGTCAAATCTCTGTTTGTTTAATATATTATTAAGAATTTAAACATGTTTTGACAAAATGTATATATTTTTTCAATCAATATTTTATCAAAAATTATCCCCGAGCCTTTTGTGAACACTTCTTTTAAATGAAATAAATATTATGCTTTCTCTTCGCTTTCCAGTATAGAACTAGTTTGTGTAAGTTTTTCGTTTCAGATAGAGCTCTCAAAAAGGATAACAGAAGTTATGCATCTGTAGCACATGCACACACATGTAAATGTATGTATATTTATTGGAAACTAAAGATATGAATTAAATATAATTTAGTGCACCAGTTCTTGCTGCCAATATCTCAACTGAAAGTCCATACAACAGAATTGCAATATTATTTAATTCTTATTAAACTTAATTTATTAAAAAAGCATTTAATGTTGAAGCGTATACTTAAGTTTCAAATAAAGATTAACTAGTAAATAAATACTATGCATTTAGAAGGTGTTTTTGAGATTTCCAGTTTGTTATCATTCCAATAAACAAAATAACTACTGCGCATGTTTCTTTTGAAACAAACATTTAATATTGAACAGTTATTCTCTTCTTAAATGCACCGTAAGGGAAAATTCACACATTGTACATAATATACAATACTCGTAAATACAATAAATTGAATAAAAGCGTTAGAAAATTGTGTCAAACACAGGGATGAAAAATAAATTCAAATTGTTAACTTATTTTGTCTATTTGAATCAGGGTGGCCAGTCAGCATAGTTAGCTAAGGGAGGTTTTCATAACTTAAGGTTGAATTAGTTAAAACGTACTTTAAAGGAACGTAACACATGGAAATTGTTGTTGGTTGTGTCTCTCTATTACTCTTTGTTTGGTTTGGTTAAAAAAAAAAGGAAAAAATGTCAAACCACAACTATTTTATTGTGTAAAGTTCCTTTAAAGTATATTTTAACTAATTCTACCTTTACCGATAGTTGAAAGTAGGTTGTTATCAAACACATTTTCTTTACAGTGCGCTTACAACTGGCAATGCTGTTAGACAATAGCAGTACATACACACTTTTTCACTAATACATGCAAACTTTTTCAATTGTCTGACCTACTATTTTGCAACATTTCTTGCTGTGTGTAGAATTTTTCATTGGGCAACGACATTTTAATTTTTCAGCTGAATATTTTGATATTTAGTTTTAAATTTTGCAAAGACAGCTAAAAAACAGCTAAAATGATGCATTTTTATATGCATTGTTTTAGGATGCTTTTAAATTCCTTAATGGGTTTAGTAAAATGTCGTTCTTCATTTGGAAGAAAGTTGTTCCATAATCTTGAAACTCTAACCACAAATGATCTAGTCATATAAGGAGTTGAGTGATTTGGACATACAATAGTGTTAGTTCTTGATGATCTTCCAAAGTTGAATTTCTTTAAAAGATATGGGGGCATACCAATTATCTTATAATTATTAATTATCTTATAAAATTGAAGAAGCAATCTTTGGTTAACAAAACTATGAAAATCAGAATCTAATATGCTAATTAAATGACCAGGCACATGTTCCCTTAATTTGAGATTACAAATATATCTCACAACTCTATTTATTTAATGTGCTAAAAAGTAGTCGCTGCTTACCTTGGAAATGTAGATTGATAAAACTCATTTTATATTTCACTTTAGTTAAAGTTACCTTTTGTGCTTTGAATCGAGTGCATAAGAATTAACTACAATATGCTCTAGTTTCGGTTACAAAGCTTAATAATTTGTTAACCTTTTTGTTATTATCTTAGTCAAGTATGTTTTATTTTAGAAATATGAAAGTAAAAATGTGCCGTAATTTAATTGTATGGAGGAGGTACTTACGATTTGGATCTAAACAATTTTTAGATTCATTGACCGCATCACCATTGGACCCAGCAGTTGAATAATCACAATTTCGTTGATGTTGTAAAGTGTTTGATATATTATTATTATTATCCTTGGAAAAATAAGATGATAGAGTTTTAACTGTTCGATTTGAGTTTCTTATTTGATGGTGACTTCTTAAAGAGGGAGCATCATTTTGGCTATTTGCAAACGACGCAGCAGAAGAAGTGGATATTTCTACTGATCCAGATATACCACCGCTACCTCCATCACCGAGTAAATGCCTTCGCTGTGGAAAAGCCGTTTTAATCTTATCAAAAGAGTAACTTTCATATGCAGACTGGTAAGTCAATATATCTTTACAAAATCATATAAGGAGCACTAAAAATTCAAAACAAGGTAGGTTTTTGAAAACATTGTTAGTTTGAAAGGAAAGTTTGCCTTGATTGCTTTAAGCTTTTCCGGAGGAACCTGACCAGTTTTTTTTGGTAGATATATAATCAAAATTATATTTATCGACTACCCGAAAAAAGTTAAAATTATTCGAGTTGAATGCGAAGATCATTTTTGTAATAACAGCCAGTCTATTTTCAAAACCCTCTGAAATCTTGCACTTGGCTACACTAATTGTAAGCAATGCTTGATAAAGTGCAGCGAGCTGAAGGAAAAATGAACTCAAAAAAAGATGTGTTTTCCTATGATTTGTAAAGACTTATTGACTTTCCGTCTTCTTTTATATATCTATTACATATATATATATAAATATATATATAAAAAAACAAAGGTTGCTAATGAAACTAACGTTTATTACTTCCTAGTTCCTAACCTAGTCTTTCAATCCAGTCAATTTTTTATGGGGCAATAAACATTAATAAGAGAATTCTTTTGTTTTTGACAGTTAATTCCTTTATTATATGGGAGTTACCCCGCCCATTATTCAATTTAGACAGTTTTCTGCTAGCCTGTGCACATTAATATAAGGATTACTTCAGCAATTTCAAGACTCTACCTATTAAAGTTCTCCATATACACGATATAAATTTTTCACTCTGTTTGGAACCACCACCATTTGAACAAAATTCCAACAATCTACGTGTTGCAGTACCACTGACACACAATAATAATTTTTCGCTTTATATGGAAGGTAACACGGCCATTGTTCAAATCTTGACTGTTTTTTGCTAGACTATGCGTATTAATCTGGGGCTATTTGCAAGATGCTACATATTATAGTTCTCTATAATTTTCTATCATTTCGTATGGAACTGACAGATAAAAATTCCAATAAATTGGAATTAAATTAAAACAAATCGAATTAAGGACCTGTTGATTTTTGGAAAATAAAAATAATTGGCTCTAAAAGTAAAACAATGTGTATACTTTGTGGTTCCTAAAATTAAAATAATAAAACTTTGTTTAAACGGTGTTTAAATTCCTTTCAGAGATGAATTTAAATAAATTTAATGAACTTGGCAAATTTGTACTATTTAAAGTTTGGCAGAGTTTCATCCCATACATTATTAACGACTAAAACCAAAACTAAATACATCGTTAAAGTAAGGGGCTTAACAGTTCGTTTATTTTTACAATTTAGGTGAATAGAATTTTAAAGAAAAGTGGAAAAAATATATTTTAAATACTAGTAGAATGTAATGCGTTTTCTGGATCGCTACACCCTTCTTAATTTCTTAATTTTTCGTATCTTAATTTTTCGTATCTATCTACGATTAGCAGTGTTTTGTGTGTAGCGAAGAGCGATGTATTGTGAGTAGGCAAATAAAATATTGTTTTGATGCAGACCCCTAGAAGCTACTGCTATAATCGACATTATATTCACTTAAAAATACAGTATAAATGATAAACGAGACCATTATTCACAAGCACAAATATGCGAAGATTTTACACTCTGTTTTGACGACCTAAAATAAAAATTAACAGTTAAGTTTGTTTACAAATATGTATGCATACATTTGTTTTTTACTTTTGCACTTCATGATAAGAAATGCAACTTCATAATTTTGCCCACTTGCAAGAGTTAAATATTTGACGTGAATGCCTTTAATTTTTTTTTCTCTGTACGAAAACATTTTTGTCCGGCTAGTGAAATTGTGTTTCTTGTGTACTTCTCTCCCAATGCCATGCAAGTAAACAAACATGTAGTGAGTGTATTTCAATACATGATACAAGATACAGCACTCAGTTGTGAATTGAACAACTGTTTTCAGACAATTATATTTTGTTTTTAAAAAGCAGCAGTAATTGTAAGAAATTCCACAAGAAAAATTTTTTATGTTAAAGTCTAATTAATCCAAAACCAAAAATTAAATTAAAATATGTATTTAAATACCCACTAAACCAAAAGAATTCGTAACGACTGTTTGACAAAATCTTCCGATTTCGGAACCGAAATATTAACGAAATCGTAACGATTTTTATATGAAAGGGTTGACTCGACTTCGCAACGATATGTAGTTACGAAATCGTTACGATATATAGTTACAAAATCGTAACGATATGACGTTACGAAAGGTAGGTAGGTAGGTAGTTAAGAAATCGCAATGATTTGTTTTCTGTGAGTATCCCCGTATAAGCCAGAACTTCGTTCTCTGAAAGTGAATATAATGATTAGTTAAAGATTTGGTATTCAAGGCAATACTTTACCGTAATAAATTCGATTTCAATTGTCCATCTTGCATGTATTTATTCCTATTTTCGAATTTATTATTGTTTATTATTGTTTGAAAATTTTTTAGACATTTTTTGTAAAAAAAATTTTAAATTTTTTTTTTTTTTTAAATCTATAAAGGCCGTTAATACAAATCAAACCATAAAAACCTTACCAACCATGCACTTCTGGCTATCTACCTGTCGCGGTGTAATATTTATTTAACAAACAAAAAAAAAAATCAACAGAGAATCATTAAAATAAAACTTGAGTGGCCTACACTCAACTTTACCATACCCAATGGAAACAGATATTTTTATGGATACATTACATAAAGAATAAAAGTTCAAAGTATATTCGAATCGAAAAATTGATGATTTTCGGTTTGGGGAGTTAAGTAAACTACCTCTTGCCCCTTCCCGATTATGCCTCATTTCCATAAACCAAAGGCACATACTGAATTTCATTTTGATATGTCATACGGTATGACCTGTAGAGCGTTTAGAAAATTTGGGTGTAAGTAAACTACCCCTTTCCCCTTCCCGATTATGCCCAAAATTTATACAGCTTTACATCTCTATAAACCAAAGGCACATACTGAATTTCGTTTTAATATGTCATACGGTATGACCAGTAGAGCGTTCACAAAATTTGGGGGTAAGAAAGCTACCCCTTGCCCTCTCCCGAATATGCCCAAAAACTATACAGCTCTTCATCTCCATATACCAAAGGCACATACTAAGTTTCATTTTGATATGTCAAACGGTATGACCTGTACAAACTCCACAAAAATAGTGGCATACACACACACCCACCCATAGTCAAAATGGATTCAAGAGACCTCAAAACGTATAAATCCGTCAAAATCCCGACCTCGAATTTTTTCATTATTACTATTATACTTTACCTTATACTACGTATGGTAAAGTAAAAAAAACTGAAAAAACGTGAAAAAGTATAAGTGGTCGTGGTGTTTTGCCCACAGCCACCAAAGGAATGATCTGATGTTGCTGAACTACAATTCCAAAATTTTCGAAACTATGCCTGGCAAATTGGTGGGCTTAAATCTTCTGTCTGTCTTCTCGTCTGGTGCCTTGGCAAACAACATTACTACCCGAACACGGACAGACGGATAGACGGACATCGCTTAATCAACTTTTCTATGTATAATGATCCAGAATATATATACATTATAGGATGGGAAATGAATATTGTAGAAATTACGCACGGAATGACAAACTTATGCATATATACCCTTTCCACCTGTGGTGAAGGGTATAAAAACATTTTTAAAAATAAGATTAATTTAATGTTGTTTTTTTATGTTTTCATTTTTAAATATTAAACACTATGAGAGCGTAGACTTATGACACCTACTGCATGTACATACAAATGATGTACGAATGTATATATGTATGTACATTCATATGTATTTTATAAATTTTCGATGAATCAAATAAACATTTTTTTTTTTAATTTTCAATTCTTTTGCGTAACAAGGCAAATATTAGGGTTTTATTCGAAGTTTAATTAAGTGATGTAAGTTCCCGTTTAGACTGCATGTTTTCTTACACCAATTGTGACATATTTGAATGGAGGGGAAAAATTACATGAAAAGAAAAACACATGTGCCTGAAGTTATCTGAATATTTCACAAAAAATTTCAAGGTGTTTTTGTAAAACACACAATTTTTATAATAGGTATTAAACGTTTGGTTGCTTTGTTTCGGAACTCACCCATTTGTTATCTATCAAAACATATAAAATTTAAAAAAATTTTAAATAAGTAACCAAATGAACAAAAGTTTTCATAAATTTACAAATTACATATGAATATTGTGCAACAACAACAACAAAAAGAAAATTTGACATTATACAAAGATAGTCATCCATTGCAAAATGGTTTAAAAACCTTTTATTTTGGACAAATAAATCGGTGAACCAATGAAGATTTCTTAAGAAAATTTCGTTTGGTCGACTAGAAATATTCTTTATAAAGATTATTAATAAAAGTTTAGATAAACCTTGAAATAATTAAAAAAAGAGCAACGTGGTTCCATATCTGTTTTTGTATTTTTTAGTTTTGGCCAGCTTTAGCTTGAATTATTGTTATATTGTTATTTTAAGATGTCGGCTATACTTCGTTAAGAAAGTACAATTCTCTAAATTCGATAAACGTTAAAAAGAAGTTTTTCAGCGACGAGATAACAAAATTAGTCTGCCTTCATTTTATGACATTAATGTGGATGCCATGTCTTACTTTAAAGAGACAATTTAGACCACAGCATACCTCAGTGTTACCATTCATGAAAATTTATCTTATTTTTAAGGTTTTTGAAATGTCAAAAAGATAAAAAGATTTTTTAACAAAAAAAAAAAAGTTTTAAAATGTGGTATTTAGCAATTTTAGTATACAAAAAATTAATATATTCGTATTAAAAAGTTAAACAAAAGTGAGATATTTATTTATTTAGGTGACTAAGTAGCTAAAGCACTCCGTTCTACCCATAATCTATCCGATGAAGAAATTATTGTTTTAAGTTTTATATGAGGTTGTGTAGCTGTTTATTAAAAAAATTTGTTTTTTACAATGATTTTTTTAATTTGCAGAGTCTTTAGCACCTGCTAATTGTTTTGAATTCAAATAGTTTCGAGGTTTTTGAGACTTTATCTTGTTTAAAAAAGTTTATGCAGTTTTATTGATAAAACTGAATCACTATCAATAAAAGCGAAATAAAGAACAAATTAGATACACCAACATTGTCTATTATTTTCAGATCTTGGGACGTTCTAAAATTTCTAATCATAATCGCACAAATTTCAAAAGAAATGAATAAAAAGAGGTTATTAAGACATGTATATTGAAAAAAAATGTACAAAAGCATGAACATTAGAATGTCTCACTAAAAAAGATTTATAATAAAAAAAAAAGATTTTTTTTGTTGATTTGAAGATTTTTAAAAAAATATGGCAACACTGCTCATTCATCATTTAATCATTCGTTTTTATTTTTCGAGTTTTATTTTTAGCTTGGAAAATAATAATAATTTCTCAAGTTTTATTTTATGATTGTAAAATAACAGTTATTTTTCAGTTTAATTTTTTGCTTAGAATTTTACGCCTAGAACCCATATTAACTGACTTCTTTTCTAAGCAATAAATATAACTTAATAAATAATCATTATTTTCTAAGCGAAAAAAAAAAAAATTGAAAAATATCATTAAAAAGTTTTTTTTTATAAAAGTATTTTTTAATAAAACTTATAACCGTTACGATCCCTAAAAATTAGACATAAAAGCTCATTTGACACGTTAATATACGAAAGATTTAGGCTCATTGCGCATTCAAACTTCTAACAATCTTATTTTGTATACTTTTTTATTACCTTTATTTAATTTGACTGTAGGGTTGATCACATTCTCAGCCTCTACTGAAAACTGTTTATTGATTTTGCTGTGGTTGAATCTTATCAAAAAGCAAATGATTGTATGCATATTCATATTTAGCTGTTTTTAAACTTGTGGTTAGGCAGACCGCGAACAAGCAAATAATAAGAAAAAATGGAAATAATGAAATTATAATATACTTCAACAATAATTAGAGTTCAAGGTTCGATTTCCAGAGAGATAGCTATTCCTACTGCCACAAGATTTATAAGATAAAGTAATAAAAACCAACAGATCCATGTTAAATTAAAAAACAGTTTTAAACTTCTTTAGATTACAAAATAATGCAGTGAAAACAGAAAGATTTCTGTATTTACTAGAGTATCCATTTAATCGAGTTTTGGTTTTATTCGAGCAATCAATTAATCGATTTTGCAATTTAAATTTGCCTCGATTAATGGAATAACGTTTTTCAATTACTCGAATAACTGGAATTAATCGCGAATATTTGAAAAATTCTTATTCAATGAGAAAAAACAGCCATACAAAATTGATTAATATATTTTATTAACGACATCTTGTAGATGATTTTAAAAAAATGTTTTATTGATTTGTTTATTTCAGTTAGAAAATTATTTATCGGTAATATAAAATATGGATTAGGTGCCCCAGTAGGCTAGTAGTATGTTAAGCTAGTTTTTAGTCTGGGGGTTCGATTCCCAAAAAGTGTTTCACTACAACGAGTGAAGGTCTTCGCTCTATAATTAAGTTAATTGTATTGTGATAAATGCAGCAGTTTAAACAATCGCTTTCAAAATTTTTTTGCAGTAATAGAAAATCCTAAGAAGACCACAAAAAAACTAATTTATACACACACAGGCCTAAAAGCTGATTTTTCGCAGTGTATACTTTTAAAGGCCTAATAAAGGCGAAAAATTTATAAAATTTAGGCCCATTATTATAACTTGCCTTTAGCTAAAGTTAGGATTTTGTTGGAGCGATATGTAGTTTTTCGTTATAATAATGAGGATAATGCTCATTGCTATAACTTTTTCTTATAGTAAGTGATAGTTAAAAGTGGTTTTTAACTTACTTTTAATAACGAAAATCTATTTATCGCTCCAACAAAATCCTAACTTTAGGTTAAGGCAAGTTATAATAATGGGCCTTAGTATCATATGTATGTAAGTGTTAGTGATAATGGATAAAAAAAGTGACGATGCATTATGGATCATGTCGAATAATTCTCCCACTTCCTTAAGTCATACAAGCCATGACACGAGCATCGACAGCTTCAGTGTCCTTTTTCGTCTCTTCTTTGGTTTTTTAAGTTCATTCGATTTTCGCCGCAAATTGCACATATCATCTGAATTAAATCTGTTAAACTTTGCTTTATCGCCCAAAATGACCGAAGTCCGAATGTTATGAATATGAAATAAAAATGGTGCAGGACACGCTGAACACAACATTGTTTGTATAGGCCGGGTGGAACTACCGAAGCTTTATAGCAAAGACCATTCGTTTTTCCTGTATATTTTTCAAAATATGTATGTATGATATACGAGTATATCGCTAGTTAAAATTTTGTTGGTGGTTTTCTATTTTTGTTATACAACTAAAAACTCCAAGTAAGAAATTCAGAAAAAATATTGTAAGGCAAAGATTTTCTAAAAATAGAATGTAACCATAAAAAGTTTTGAAACATTAAAATAATGTTGAATAAAATATGTGGCATCACCACAGCTTTTTTTATTTTCAAATTTTCAAATTTTTAAATGTAATTTATTACTTAATCCAATGCACATTTATCAGGTAGCCTCACTAAGGAGGGGAAATATTAGGGCGAACATTTTTGATTTTTTTTATATGCCGTTTGACAGTTAATTGTTATGCAAGCTAAGTTCTTCGCAGAAAATTTTTTAAATTATACGTAAATAGCGGTTGTGGATAGGTTGCCGCAAAAAATGCAACACTAGAACCAAAGAATATTCTTCCAACTGTTCACATGTGGCGGCAACGTAACAGATTAGGGAGCTATAGCTTTATCTGGTGTTGGACCGTTACTCGATCGATACGCAGATGTCGGACAGCATTGGCTTAACCAAGAGGACAACGATCTCCTTAATAAAGCAATTAATTTAATTTTTTCCAAGGTGGTGGCAATAGCTATTCATTAATTTGCCTCATTTTTCTAAATGTCAAACTTAATATAAAACGAAAACAGGCGAACATTTAAAATTTTTTTTGTACGAAGTTTAAAATTTATACTTCCAGTTAAGAGGAAAAATTACAAGTTTAACTGTCAAGATACATTGTACATAAGGTTTATTTCTCCAAATGCTTTAATGGTCATGGTTTGTCGTGAGCTTTTACGGATTGTTTTTACAGTATTAGACCATAAGTTCTAGATTTTATCAGTTGTTTTATTGTTTATAAGTAAAATAGAAAGTTACAACTAATTGCATATGTACTACATACATACATATTTATTTGGAATGTTCGTACATGCATTTAATAGAAAAAATATTAAATTGTTTAAAACGTTATGGATAAAGAATATTTATGAATGTATAATTTCGGGTTAGCTTAGGATTTAATTTTGAAATTTATTTTGCAGATAAAGAAGGTAAAAACGAACACTTTTTTTTTAATTTAGAGTTTTTAAGAATTGACTTCACTGCATTAAAGGAGTGATATTTGGAAAATGCGTAGTTTTTTAATGCTCGTTGTTGCTTAAAAACTGAGTATTAGCCACTAGATGTTGGTATGAAATTTGTACGTTCATACCAAAACTTTTAAAAGTCCAACAAAAAAAGTTTAAAACTTCTTAATGATTAAATTTAAAAATTAAAGCATTAATAAAAACTGATAGATAAAATTTTTATTTCTTTACAGAAATCTTACAGTTTTATATTCAATTAAATGTGTCACAAAAATTTTGTTTTTAAGTACAAAATTAATTGATTCAATTACACAGTTATTTAAAATCAGTTTTCAAATATGCTTGCTTGTCTGCAGAAAACACCCAGAATCTTTGGCGGGAATCGAACCCGCAACCTCTAGACTAATAGACTAGCGCGATACCAATCGGTCTATCGAGGCACTCATGTGTTACAATTCATTTAAAAAATATTTTAATGACAGCCCTTACTGTTTAATTGTTTTATAGCGACAATCTTTGACAATTTCTATTACGGTTCAAGCGATATTAATGAGGCGATTAATGGTCCAACATGAAACCCTTTTGGAAGACCTCACTAGACTAATTGGCAGTGCGCTAGTTGATAAGTATTGAGTAGTATTGAGTAATGAAAAGTAGCAGAAATTGCCAGCACTAGTGGGTATGTATGCCACTATTTTTGTGGAGTCTCTACAGTTCATACCTTTAGTATATGGACATAATCGTGAAAAGAATTAATTTTTTGATTTGAATGTACATTGAACAAATGTTCTTTATTCTTTACTAGCTGTGCCCACACGTTGTGTGTGTCCTGTCAATAATTGTTTCTATTTTGCTTTGAAAGTAATCTACACCAAATTTTAAGACTAAATAAAAGTTAAATTTTAAGTATGCAGTACCTTTAAATCGATAAAAGAAATCGGCGTACTTTCTTTGCAGACAGACAGAAAATTCATTACTGTTTTATTATATCGCACTTGTTCCTCAAAAGCGTAACAACTCAAAATTTTTAAATTTTCACTTTTTGCAAAAAACCAAACCACAGAGGTCATAACTACCCACTGTAAAAATCTCGCTTTGATTTGTCTTCTCTTCCGTGAAAAAAGTCGTTATGACCCTCTTTGTGTTTTTAGAATAACTACTTTAGTCTCAATTAACGGAAACAGTTTTTGGCCTCTTCTGAAAATTAATGAATTTTGAGTTGTTACGCTTTTGTGGAACAAGTGCGATCTGTATAGATCCATCCATAAAACTATTTGTTTCCTTGAGGTATGGTAAAAAATTCATACGATTATTAAAACGAACTCAAAAAAAAATATTCGATTAATCTAATATCTATTCAATGTATATTGTGTGAGATAGGTCCTTATAATTCTACAATTTATTAGTTGAATGGTATCCCGAGAAAAATATGCCCTATCTTGTGTATAAAACTAATGTACTTCTGATAACTAATTCTTTTCTACTATACAAAATAAAAAGTAATACAAGCGATTTAAATAATTTAAAGCTTCTGTTCCAAAAGTATGTTTATTTTTATTAATATAATTTTTACCATATCTAAAAGTACTCCCTTCCCCTAGAAATATTGTTATTGCGATTCCAACAGCCAACATAAAAACTATACTCTCTGTTATATTTCATTGCACTTGGAACAAACTGACATGTAGTTCACTACACTATGACTTCTAAAAGTAGTAATATTCACGATTATATTTAATTTTCCAAACTTTATATATTTTTAACTTAATTGAGCTGAAAGGTTATTGCTCTTTCTCCTTGTAAATTGACTCATCTCTTTTAAATATAGTAAAATTTATATAAATAAATAAAATAAATATTGCGGTGTTTGTATGGGTTTTAATCGGCCTGATACAAAATCAGGTAATTTTTAACTTGAGATACTTATTTCAATTTGGTAAAATTTCAAGCACTAATTATTAATTTAAAAATGTTGAAATTGTTTTGAATTGTTCTTAGTATTAGTAGCTATAAAATGATACACTGCAAATTTTATCTTGCTAAAAGTTACGCCCCTATTGCACATACTGTTGGAAGTCCAACTGCATCAATTACTTGACACTTTTTATTTTTACTTGGATAAAACAATAAAATATTTTTTTATATTTATCTGTTCTGTTGATCCGCATGATACCTTTAAAAAAGCAAATTAAGATTTATTCAAGATATGAACGCACACAGCATATTGCACATAAGTATGTATTCATCAGTAAAGTAAACATTCCACAAGGTTTATATTATAAAAAATCTGCATCTTCATAGTAAAAACTAAGCATTCTAATATTGAGGAATTTACGCCCCTTTTTAAAATAAAATTAATGTTAAATAGTATATTGCAGCAAAACAATTCACCCTTCTAGTCAAATGCATCTAAATTAAGTTAATAATTAGAGACAACAATTATTTAACTTATTCAAACGATCGCTCCACTTTTTGTGTTGTTAAACTAATAAATGTTATTAGAACCGATCAAAACGAATTGAATGTAACCGTCGACGCGTGTAAACTACTAGAGAATATATAAACTACTCAATAAGTCAGTTTGAACTGAAGTAAGGCGAATTTATTTACAAGGTGCATGCATTTCCACAACTACATGGATTTTGTTGTGAAATATCACTCAGCTGACTGATTTCAATTGTCGTGTTTGTATCAGAGATGGAAACGTGGCGACTTTTTAATCGCGATTATGTACGCTTATTTTTTCGCTCACGTTCATACACGCTCAGGTGAGTGAAAACAGTTAGTCGCGATATCGCAAACTAACGCTCACAATTTTCGCAATAATAACATATTTTATTTTTTAAATTTTATTTAAAAATATTTCTTAAAAATTAATTGGAGAAAAAAACTTTATTTCTTTACAAATTTAAATAAGGCTAACTAATAAATTTTAGTTATGTACATATATGTATCTGAATTGCATTTGAAACATCTATACATACATATGTATAATAAAACTGTAGCAGGACCATTTCTGTACATGAAATATTTTTTGAAAATTTTGTTGCTGGTGCAGTTAGTAATCGGAGTGGAATACAAAACGTTAATTTTTTAGAAATTTTGTCTGTCAGTCTGTGTTCGCATAACGTTAAATCTAATTAATTAAATTTAATAAAACTTTGTTGGGAGGTACCCTAGTATCTTGATTTAAATATAAGATACTGTTTTTCTCCAAAAATATCTCATTTCCAATTTGAATGTACTACAAACTTGGCAGCACCTTTTATTTTTGTAAGCAGGATATTTTAAACACTATTTGACGAACTATACCATAATTTTAGAGTTTTAAATAAATTTTTATAAAGACTTGGTTCCTAAGTAATTACCCAGGGATGGGTACAGATATATAAAGTAAATATATAAACCACAACTGAAGAGTCTTAAAATTTGATGTGGATTACTTTTGAAACAAAATCGAAGAAAATATTGTCAGGACGCCTACGAAATTTCGAGCACACCTAGTTTAGGAATATGCTGGAGATCGACCAGTAGCAGAAATTCGTTCATAATTAAGTTATTTAAACTTAACAATAATAATGGTACATATATTAGATCAGAAGCTTTAAACTTGACAAAAAAGCAGTCTTATCCAAACAAATAATAATATTTCGACAAATCCTCATCACAATCACATCATTAATTGAAGAAGAACAAATTCGAAAAATTATGATAAATCGTTAAATCATCTCATGGCCGATGGAATATTACAAACAAAAGAATGAAAGAAAATACAAAAAAAGATGTAATTTTCAAGTCAAGCTTAAGTTCGTCTTATTCTCTCTTAAGTTGAAAGAATATTTTTAACCCTTTAACAGTTTAATTTTGTTTCGAAAAATGTTTTCCGCCTGCTTACTTATTTTTTAGGGAAGACGAGTATACTGACGAAAACAGAGTAAAACTTTTTTGCTGTATAAATTTACATGTTATGACAAAATAATCAAGCGATGTCTGTTGGTTTTTATAGATAATCTTAATTAGAATCTTAGAATTAGAATCTTAATTAATAGCACGCTATTAATGAAAAATTAAACTTAATTGTTTACGTTGTAAACAAACTCAATTTATTTCATTGATAAAAAATATACATTACGAAGATGAAAATTTTGCATTATAGAAATGAAAAAAAAAAAAAGTTGTATATAAAAATAAATGAATTTCAAGAAATTTAATTTAAGTTATATTTTTTTAAAAGTTCTTAATTTGTCTTGCTTCAAGAAAAAAAGATTACAGTTGTTTTATTGATTTATAAAACGAAATTATCATTTTTTTGCATGTTTTTGCCAATCTATTTGTTTTTAAATATATTTCCACTTTTACATGTAACCATTCAAAATTTGGTGCTAACCCTGCAAATCAGCCTTCTTTTGTTATCTATACTATCTATAAATGTAACAGGAACATTTCTGTATATGAAATATTTTTTAATTTTCCATTAAAATAACTAATTTCCAAGATAAAATAGAGAAAAAGTAGTGCACCGATTTGAAGGTACTGCAAACTAGGCAGCACCTTTTATTTTTGTCAGCGAGATATTTTAAACACTATTTACAATATCTCGTTGACTAATTCAACAATAACTAGAATTTTATATAAATTTTAGAATATAAAAGTACCCATTATATTAAAAAATACTTAAACCATAACTTAAGCACTATAAAAGTAAGTATTAACATTTGGTGTGGATTACTTTTAAAGCAAAATCGAACAAAATATTGTTTTAAATGTGGAAAAAAAATCATCCCTAGATTTTAAAGAAATAATGATGAAAATCACAACAAAACAAAAATATATCACTATAACATTTTAAAAATAATTTATCGTTAGTCCAATATAAACGTGTCGAAATCTAAGTACGACTGTGACAAGTGTAATAACTGATTTTTAAAATTGTACTGCTGTATTTTCGATATCAAAAGAGCATCAAGAAGTCGCAATTTCAATAAATTAATAATTGTCAATTGCTTTAAGACTCTTTGCCAGCTCTGCTGTGGTTAAATTGTAAAGTAATGAAGCAAAACAATGAGGATTATTTTTATATTTGTCCAATTCATAACTGTCTTGCATTATTATTGTATTGCTGTATTATTGCATTGGATTGCAACCACTGTAAACTATTTTATATGTTTTGTTATTATTGTTTTTGACTAACTAGTTGAAATCATAACATATAGTCATAGTCATAATTTTACTTTATCAGAAATGATTTATAATCCAGCAAAAAATTACGTTTACCTGGAAGCAGGTTTGTAAGGGAGAGCAAAATTGGGAGGGTCAATTCCAACCTGCTTCAGGAAGGCATGATTTTTGTTTGCGATTCTTTATAAAAACTTATTCTCTTACATACCTGCATCCGCGTAAGCGAGAGGTGATGCAGCTTGTTATTATTGTCTTACAATTATAGCATTCTCGAATGCGCTTATTAAGGGCTTTTCACACTTTAATACAAGTATTAATACTTTTGAGAAAAATGAAACTAACATGATGAGTTGTTATTGTTTTTTTGAAAAATTTCAAACAGCGATTAG
This sequence comes from Phasia obesa, assembly GCA_949628195.1. Lineage (NCBI taxonomy): Eukaryota > Metazoa > Arthropoda > Insecta > Diptera > Tachinidae > Phasia > Phasia obesa. The sequence continues at coordinate 146,384,185 of OX451218.1, read as the reverse complement.
ATCTGAGTTGTATTTTATTCAAAAGTAGTAATACTTGTATTATAGTGTGAAATGCCCTTAAGTGCACTTATGAGAACCGTTTTTGAAATACATGAGTTTTATGTTACTGCTTACCAAAACCCAATAATTTGTTGTGTCTGTACTAAATTTTTATTTTTCTCTTTTCTTAATATTTTATGTTTATTTTGTGCTTACTTTATTATTAATTAAAATAAATTTATTCATCCTAGCAATAAAATGTAAATGCCTTTTTGAGAATTATTTTATTAGTGTTAAAATAATAAATTAAATAATTAAAATGAAAAATTAAATTAATTTAGTTTTTTTGTCGTTTTTTATTCTAATTACAGAATGACACTTATAAATAGTTTTGTACTTATACTTTACCTTATTGGCTCACACCATATTTATACAAGATACAACCAATACTGTTTACAAGGTACATACATACATACATATATTTCAAAGATAATTTTTAATCAGCCATACCAATGCAAATCTTTTAAATTTTTCAAAAAAAAAATTTTTTGTTAACAAAAGCACAAACCAGCTGTATGGCTAATTCTTGCTAACAAAAACTTACAACTAACTTTTTGTGTCTCAAATTTTTTACTTTTTTGAGTACTTAATCAGCATCAGTGTTACCAAGTCATAATCTGTCTTGCGAGTAAATCCAACAACTAGTTAGTTGTTGGTTCGCTATGGCTAGATAATACACAGTAAATATCTATTATCGCATAACTTTATCTTTTTTGTAGGTAGCATACAGGGTCATTGAAACTTCAGCGATTCCTTTCAAAACGTGTGGACTAAAAAAACGAAAATTAACTATTTGTCACCTATGACTACAACAAATCAATACTGACCATAAAACTAACTGAACAACTACTTAATAAAGTCTATTCTCTCACTAGTACTTCGACTAGGGGGTAACTTATGTCCACAGAGCTATCCTGCACATAGCCCCCTTTTAATATCGCAGTAAAAGAAATTCCGGTTAACGGATATTCCCGACGTGTCAGATATATCGTCTGGTATACAATATTAGCACTACAAAGTCCTAAGAGGGACCGTAAGTTAAATCAGGGTTGGCGGCATGAAGATATTGGAATAGGCTGGTTCACTGATGACTCCTAACAAGTAAATGGGCCTACCGTCTATGTCCCTAATTTTTAGATTGCAATTCTAATGGAAATTCACTTTGTTTACGAGACAGTATACAAGGCCTTCCTATATACATATATATAAAGTGAGATCCCATGTTCTTATGATCTGGGTGACATTTCTTAACGAACTAGGGAACCACAAAAAACTTTAATTATACAGGATGCTTGATCATCAGGACTACTCCTAGCAAAGAAGGGGGTTTCACGAATTTTATAGGACTAAAACTCTTCTTTTGCATTAATGTCTTTTATTGCTATTGAAAAGTTTGGTTTCTGGGTTGTCAAAATTTGCTTAACATTAGAGGTCAGAAAAGGTCACGCTAATAACGACGTGGTTGACCGGATACGGCGTCATGACAATGAAGATTTTGCGAAAGGCCTCTGAGCATGTGGTCTCTGGTCTGGGATGTCGCAGTATAAAGTACCTAGACGTTACTTTAGTGATACCAAAAGAGGCATACGATCTCTTTTGAATGTAATTGCCTTTAAACAGTTCCAGTGAAAGTAAAGGCTGCACAAAAGTGCATATAGATAGTGGTGTATAGGACTTTTCTAAAAATAATAAAATAAACCAAATACTCGCTTTTGTTTATGGGAGGAATCTTAAGGACTAGAAGCTTCAAAATTAACAAAAGTAATTTATATCAATCTCTATGCACATTGCTGCAATAGTAACACAATTATTGTTAAATTTATACTGGTTTTCGAGATATAAATTGTTATTTTAAATAAAGCCAGTTTCATGGCAATTATGGCAACTGTTTACATTATTTGGTAAAATAAATAAGTAAAATATGAAAATGCCCATTTAAATTCCATATAAACAAACTTTGTTTTTGAATCTGCTGAGTAGTTTCAGAGATATCTAGAAAATTGTGGTGAAAAATAAAATAACTTATGCAAAATTGAAATATGATTGTTTTCAATGTTGTTGTTATTGTTGTCAATAAAAATAGAACAAGAAGGTAAGTGTATTCCAAACAAACCAAACCATCTATATCTTCTTAATATCGGTGCACAAAATTTGATGTAATTTAGAAGTTAACACGGAACACCAAACTTTTACGAACGGCATCCATTGCTTTAGCAGTAGTTTTGTATGGTTCTCCGACCAACTCAGCCACTGATTTGACTTTTCCAACTCATTATTCTTCTAATACACCTTTTCTCTAAAATAACATTGCCCTGTCCCTGTTGGTTCACTTTTTTTTTTGTTAGGGAGATACCGTAGCAAACCACTAACTTCATGGGTCCCTTTTTGACGCCCTTCGTTCCTCAATAATTTCTGGTATGCGGCTATAAATTTACTAATATCTTACTTTCATTGAGTCTCGTGCTGTCTCTAGCCTTTTACTCTCGACTGTAGTGATTTCAGACTGACGACTGATACATGTCGGCAGTCTTCCTCCTCCCAGAGTCTGTGGTAATTACTTACATTTGCTCAAGGCTAAGATCTACACAGCATCTCCATTTAATATGTGTCTGCCCGTAGTCCAAGGCCTCTTTATGTTAGCGTATTTCCAGGCACAGTCTGCAAGTATGGTCTTAGATAGATTTTCTTGGCTGACTTCCAAAACGTTAATTGTATTTCCTTCAACCAAAGTGTAGTGTTTCATAACGCCGCAGTACAAAACATTGACACGCTGTCCACAAGTATTCGTAACGCATTAAAGAAGCAATCATGGCAACATTTTTAAAATTGATACATTGTTTCGGAACTTTGTATATCCATATGATTTAAATACGGTAGCAAATTTTATAGAAACTTTGTATTGATACGTTTTGGGGTAACTGCATATTACGATTCGAAAGAAAAATCATTCGAATTTGTATGTCTTTTACATTGTGTTTCGAACAATTTATCTTTCGAATCGAAATACGCAGTAACCCCCAGTCCCTTTAAGAGTAAACAAATCTTATTTCCAGTTGTTTTATTATTACTAGTGAACAAAGGCCCCCAACTAAAAAAAATGGTTGAAATGAAAATGCATTGGTTTGCTAAATATTTAGCAAAGTGACACAAACCTATCTTGTTGAAAACTGAAATGTTACTGATTTAAAATTTTTACATGTTTTGTTCTCTTTGTGAGATTCTGGTTGAGATTGTGTATGTGCTCACAGACCCTTAGGGGTTTTCGTGGGGGCTCTTGCTTATGAAAAAAACCTTTGTTGACTAGTAAACATTTTCTGCGGTTACTTATAAAAATATTTTTACTTGTCTAATTGTTAACTGAAATATTAAAATATTTTATTTAAAGTTTTATTGTGTTTAATGCGAAAGATTAAGCTTTTTTAAAAATAAGTTTGGTAGATTCCTTTCAAAAGCTGGATTAAAGCAAGATACTTAAAGTAGGTAGATTTAAAAGTATGTATAGTTGGTAACACTACCAGTAACAATTACATACATATACGGGTATGTTCTGTAATCCGAAACGGAAGGAAATTGAAATCGAATAAATTTTTAAAGAATAATATAACTTAATTGTGGCTATTATTTTAGAACATTAGGAATTAAGGAAGTTATGTGAATGGTCTTTAATCAAATGTATAAAAAATAATATCAAAATGTTGTAAGATTTAAAAGTTATGACAATTTAAAATTTCTTTCGGATTCAATTTCACTCGGTTTCGGATTACAGAACATACCCGATTAACAGCTTATTTCGGTAACTTCTTATATTTGCTAATGAGAATTAAATAGAGCAGTATAATTTCCAGCAGCATACTTAGTTTTCTTATTTGTTGCTTCAAGGGTGGCAAAACAGTTTTTATGATTTTTTGACTCATTCAATTCAATTTCGACCTTGTAAAATATATGTATGTCATGTCTAGAACGTGATAACATATTAATTATGTTTTGTAAAGTACCTGCTACCAATTAATCTGCTTTATACTATTTTTACTAATATAAAACTAGTTTGCTTTTAGATAAACTACAAATATCGCAGAACAGAAATTTTATTTTTAACATTCTGCTCGCAAAGTCCACATTTATTCCAGGCTGGTAGAAGCTTATAATCACTTTAAATACTTTGGGATTTTAGAAATAATACAGTTAATTCAAAATTTTGAAATAAAATACCTTAAAATTAGAAGAAAATCATATCTGTGGAGATGCCGTTTAGAGAATTTCAATATATTCTTTAATAAATAAATTAATTATTTGGGCTTAAGTTCTTAATTATAAAGAGATAAAGAAAAATTAGATACCAGCAAAGCAGAATGCATTTTCTAGACAGCTACGTCCGTCATCAGTACTCTTCGTATCGATCTACCCGGTAGTTTCAATTGTTATAAGTTTTCTATTTAAACAAACTTATCAAAGAAATAGAATCTGAGAAATTTTAATTTTACATTATATTTCATAGAAGATAGAGCTTTTTGAAATTGTTTTACACTTGTAAACTCTATTTCTTTTTAGGGTTCCGTACACAAAGTGTAAAAACGTAACCCTATTGTTTTCGCTACAATGTCTGTCCGTCTGTCAGCGCCTTTTATCTCTGGAACCGTAATAGGTAGACTCTTGAAATTTTCACAGATGATGTATAGCTGTTGCCGCTATAGCAACAAATACTAAAACTTGTAAGGTGTTCCGATAGAGAGGTGTTATTCACGAATATGTGCCTATTTCGTGAACTGTAGGAGGCATAGACTCAAGATTTAAAAACAGTAATTAAAACTTAGTTCGCTATATAAACAAGTATAAAAAAATAAACCTGAAAATTAAAGGGTGTTCCTTCCGATAGTGGTGTGATTTGCATGTATAAGGCCTAAGTTTTGAACCATAATAGGTAGACGCTTAAAATTTTCACAGAAGGTGTATAGCAGTGGCCGCTATAGTAACAAATACTAAAACTTAAAGGGTTTTCCGATAGCGAGGTGTTATTCACGAATATGTGTTTATTTCTTGAACTGTAGGAGGCATGTACTCAATATTTAAAAACAGTAATTAAAACTTAGTTCGCTATATAAACAAGTATAAAAAAATAAACCGATAGTGGTGTGATTTGCATGTAAAAGGCCTAAATTATGAACCATAATAGGTAGACGCTTGAAATTTTCACAGAACGTGTATAACTGTGGCCGCCATAGTTATAAATATTAAAACTTATAAAGTGTTCCGATAGGGAGGTGTTATTGACGAATGTGTGTTTATTTCTTGAACTGTAGGAGGCAACCACTTCAAATTTGCAGACAGTAATTAACTCTATGTTCGCTTTCTATTAAATTAAACCTTAAAATTAAAGGGTGTTCCGAGAGTGACGTGCTTTGCGTGTATATGGCCTAAGTTTCGAACAATAGTAAGTAGAGGTTTATTACTATGGAAACTATAACAAATAATAAAAATTAAAGGGTGACGTATATTACCTTATTTTTGAACCGCAATAGGTAGGCCTGAAATTTTTGCAGAAAATGTATTACCATTGCCGTTAGAACATTAATTACTAAAATTTAAAGGGTGTTCCAATAGCGATGCAATTTTCGCGAATTTGACTTTGATTTTAAAAAGAAAAGGGTGCCCCATAAGACATGAAAAAATTAACAACTTGAGTTTTTAAAGGCGTACTAGACATAGTACGGAACCCTACGTGTGTGAGACTAACTCGCACTAGACTGATTTATTTATATTATACTACCAAGTAAACATTTTTCTTTATTTTTATTCTCTTTATATATTTTCTTTTATTTGAAAATGGTATATATCTGTATTGCTATTAGCTATCCTTTGGTTAGCAATTAACAACAATTAGATATTTTTATTTTACAAATGTATATTTTGATTATTAACACAATAGTGTTGAAGGTTAACACTGTCAAAGCCGTGCCCGCTCTGTGAAATTGTATGAATTTTATTTGAACTATTTTTGAATTAATAAATTAATTATTTAGGCTTAAGTTTTTAATTATAAAGAGATAAAGAAAAAGCCTAACTAATTAATTTATTAATTCAAAAATAGTTCAAATAAAATTCATATACTTTAATAAATTTTTTTATTAAAGAATAATAAATTTTTAATTTAATAAATTCTTATAAAGTACATACTAAGCTCGCCGGGTGACGAAATCTTATGCGACAATTAAGAACATAAAGTAAAGGAAATGAAATTAAAAGGAAAGTGCATTCGAGTTTATAAATTAAATATAAAGTAACAAACTAAAATAGAAAGACTATAAATATAAAAGATTATACAATTAAAAATTGATTAAAGTAAAGAATAACAAGTATGATATGAGTGTTATATTCGGCCATGCCGAATCTTATATGCCCTTCATCATAGTAATGCTAGCTAGATATTGTGTTACCCTCTTATGCTTCTTTAAACATATTTTTCAGTTTTTTTTTGTAAAAATTTTGTTGAAAATTTTTTTGTATCTTTTTCAAAATTTTTTGTTAATATTTTTTGGAAAATTTTTTGTAAAAACTTTTTGTAAATATTTTTAGGAAAATTTTGTGTAAAAACTTTTTAGAAATTTTTTTGTAAAAATATTTTGTAAATTTTTTTTGTAAGAATTAGGAACTTCCTGTAATCAATATTGCGTTAGAATGGTCAGGCTAAAGCAACAAAATCGTAAAAAAATTACCTCATATTGACCCCCCTAATTGGTCTTTTGACTGGTCCTGGTTACCAGTGGGCACCCTGTGGGTCTATTGGCTACCTATATATATATTGCTTTCTATAAAGGCCTTTAATATAAATGAAAACAGAAAAACCTTACCAACCTTAAATAAACACAAAATCGGCCTCAAGATTTGTATGCACTCCTTGCGATAACAAAAAAAGTGAAAAAAAAAATGAAAAAAACGTGAAAAAATATAGGTAGGCGTGGTTTTTTGCCCGCAGGCTCCAAAGAAATGATCTGATGTTGCTGAATCACAATTCCAAAATTTTCGAAACTATGCTTGGCAGATTGGTGGGATTAAATCTTCTGTATCTTATCTGGTGCCTTGCCAAACGATATTACTACCCGAACACGGACAGACGGATAGACGGACATCGCTTAATCAACTTTTCTATGTATAAGGATCCAGAATATATGTATGTATATACTTTACGCGGTCGGAGAATATTGCAGAAATTACACACGGAATGACAAACTTATATATACCCTTTCCACCTGTGGTGAACGGTATAAAAAGAGTAACAAATGTAAAAAAACAAATAATGGAATTATACATCTTGAATGTTATGTTTTTGCAGACTGGCTTTTATGGATGGTAGATAATTTATTGTATTGCAGTCAATGATTTTATTCACGGATTCGTCTATTTTGGACACATGACATTCCGTAAAAACATTTTTTTATTTATTTTAATTGTAAAATGCGTATACTCACTAACTACTTTCTAAGAAAGTACCTATAGGACAAAATAGATAAAAGAGAAGACTTCTTTGTAAACCAAGAGCGCCGCTCCTAAGGGATTATGGGAAGTTAATAATTACTACTTAAATGCAATGTAATTTTATTTAATCAGCCACTGTTTTGGAAATGGCTGATTAATTTCCAAAATATTTAACTTCTACCCCACTGTTCATTGTAATAAAACTTGGAATCTTATAAACAAATAATTACATACAACATCCTTACGTATGTACACACAACATATAAAAATGTATACGTACAACCATACATACACTCGTGCATGCATATACAGTGTTGTGCAGAACAAAAGCAACAAAGTGCATATGAAGCTACAATTTGCAATTTCTATTCTTCTTGTTTTCTTATTTCAAGAGTTTTCAAAACATTATTCAAATCTATAAGAATTTAATGTTAAAAACAATAATAAAACTCGTTGACCTTCAAAAGAGAGTGTACATAACAAAAGCAACAAATCATAGTTACTAAAATTTTTTTATGATTTTTTTAAAATAACGGTTTTTTCCAATCATGAAATTCTTTTGGGAAGATTTTGAAGGTAATGAATGAAGTTTTCGATCATTTATTCATAAGCTGTGTACCAAATCACTTACTAAATAATGGCTAGAGATAAATATAAGAAAGAATTTAAATTACGAATAATTGATGATTTTAATAGAGGTGAAAGGCAAACCGATATTGCCAAAAATTACAATATTAACGTATCGTATGCAGATTATTACAAAAGTACAAATCGACGAGAAGCGTTGAAATCAAACATTTAGGAGGAGCCCCACGAGCGAGAAGATAGAAAAATTTGTCGTTTTTTCAAAAACAAAAATCCATTTGCAACCTCCAAAGAGGTCTTTCGAGTCCTAAATTTGAACGTTGAGGCCAGCACTATTAGAAGACGGGTAATTTCAAACAATTTGAAAAGTTATCGACCATGCAAAAAACCATTGCTAACAAAAACAGAAACATATACAGCAAAGGTAATATTTCAAAACAATAATTTTTTACGTGATAGTTTTTAATAAATTTTCATTGATTTATTTACTTAGATTAAATTTTGCAAAAACTCATTTAAAGTGGTCTCCTCAAAGTGAAAAACAGTTTTATTTAGCGGAGAATCGAAGTTTAATTTAATTAATTCTGATGGCATGTGCACAGTTCGTAGACTGGGTAAACGTCTTGAATCCCGCAACTGCAAAGTGTCTGTAAAGCACGGAGGAGGCAGTGTAATGGTCTGTACTTGTTTTTCAGCTGATGGGGTGGGTCCCTTCTATCAAATTGATGGAATAATGGACCGCTTCAAGTACAGAGATATCCTTGAGACCAAAATGTTGCCACATGCCGATTGGAATATGCCACTTCGATGGGTGTTTCAACACGATAACGATCCGAAACACACATCGAGGTTGGTCAAAGATTTCATTAAAGACAAAAAGAAAAAAAGGTAGCCGGAAAAAGATTCAAAAATAAAAACGAGCTGTTCCAAGAACTGAAATCTGAGTGGGAAGAAATTCCGAATAGTACAATAGCAAACATAATTGCATCAATGCCCCGTAGATGTGCGGCTGTTATAAAAAACAAAGGATCATACACGAAGTGTTGAATATGAAATACCTAAAAAATATGAAATAAATAAATGTTTTTGTAAAATGAAATCGAGATAATAAAATATGTGTTTTTATTATGAGATCTATGCTGTTGCTTTTGTTCTGCACAACACTGTACATACATACATACATAAATAAATATGTAAATACAAAACAAGTCTTTAAAGATGTTGGGTAGACTTGGTTTGTTTGCTAACAATTTTATGTCTGGTTGGTTAAGTTGTGTGACTGACTGTTGTTGGTTGGACTGCTTTCGTTGTATGAATATTGCTTTTCAACAAATGAATAAACAAAGTTTAGTGGCTGCATGTTTAGTGAAAATCGTTGACAACTTTTAGTTGAACATTTACCGTTGTAGCACTTAAGCGGTGGTAGAAAGCGCTAACCAACGAATTGGTAACGTTTCGTTTGTCTCATTCAGCACAAAGTGAAACTTAACATAATTGTATTCGTAAAACACTGTCATTAGTAAACATAATAAGAAAAAAGAAAAATTATAAACCACATCTGTATTTAGTACTTAACCAAAGGCCATAAAACGAAATTAATTTATTCATAGTTAATTGTAAAAAAAGTAAGAAAGATTAAAAAATTTTGGAAATTCTTAAGTTATATTTTTAATCAAATAGCATAAAAGTACTTACATTTAAAAATTAACTAAAATTTGGTTATAAAAAAAAACTTAAAAATAACGACTATCTCAACAAACAAAAAAAAAAACAAAACCATACTACGTTCGTTAAAAAAAAAGAAATTTCTTTAATAACAAAAGGTATGTATGTACGTATGTATATGTGTCTAAAATAAAAACAAAAAAATGTATATACAAATATATATAAAAATATATGAATTTACACTACGATTCATCTCCAACATGTACCATTTTATATTTTTCTTTTTACACAATTTGTGGTGTTTTTTATTTTTTTTCATTTGTGAAAGTTAAGTTCAAGGATGTTAAACAGACATGTTTGTAGATAGAATTGACTGCAAAATGTTAACAACAGAATAGTGCTAGGCAAATATATATGAATGTATGGATGATGCATGGGGTACATGTGGCTGTTGATTGCATTCAATTGAAGGGTTTTGTCAAGGTGAAGGTTAAATAAGATGCAATGGAAGCAGTGTTGCCAAAAGAAGAGGCAAATTTCTATATACTCGTACATATACTTTTTGTCGCAATAATAGATAAGTAGCGAAAAACCATGACAATTTTGTTTATTTTCGCCGATTTGAAGCTATTTTTTTAACTTTTTTAATTACATGCATGTTTTCAAAATGCTTAAAATTTTTATTGTTCGTATTAATTAATATTTGAATTCGGGCTTAAGGTTTTATTCTCTCTAAGTTGGAAGAATATTAATTACAAATTAGGTGATTACTTTTAAAGAAAACAAGTAAGAGTGCTATACCCTTATTAATACAGATATGTACAGCATTATCTATATTGTTGACTCTTTGCATAAATTACAACAAGTCGTATGAGAAAAAACTAATTATTCATGCTTTAAAGAAATAGAAGACAGCAGCTACTCAGCTAAATGAAAACAAATTCCGTTGGCTACAATTGTTGCCGTGTAGTCAGCTACTTAATGATATTGAAGACGACAGCTACCTCGTAAACTCTGACATTGTTGTAGAAATACCTATTTTGCTTTTATAAAATTAAATAACTTTTTCAAAAAATAATAAATATTTCCTCCAAAACTTTTTTATATATGAATTTGTAATTTATAATTTTGTGACATTTTCTTTTATTGAATAAAATAAAGTTGTCGCATACAAAAATAGAAAGTGACTACAGCCACAACGATGGTCGTGTAGCCATGTAGCTTTGTTGGCTTCAAAATAATCGTTTACCTATAAACGAGTGTATTTCATTTTTGACAGTTTGTAGTCGGTATCCTGATGTTGTCTATGTGTTTAATACATCTAGGTTTTAGAACAGAGATCTTATCTTATCTATTTAAAAATCAAACGCATTTAAAATAATATTTAACATATTTTTAATATTAAAAATATGTTATATATTTTTAATATTTTAATATTAAAAATATGTTATGTTACACTCATGATTCGGAAATTGTTTGTAAAAATATTTGAAAATTTTTTATAAAATTTTATTCGAATATTTTTTAGATAATTTAAATTTTTTTTTTTTTTTTTTTGCAAAATAGAATTTAAGTTTTCTTTTATTTGTCACCGAAAATTTGGAAAATTTATTTCAGAAATTTGTCCCGCTTTCTTTAAAAAGAAGACTGGTAACCATGACAGTTATATTAGTTTCTACCAAAGTGCAGTTAAAATATATATATAAATAATTTTTTTTAATTTAATTGACTTAAATGCGTTAAATTTCTTTAACTTATAGAAAAAAATCTGGAGTGACCTACACTCAACTTCACCATACCCAACGGAAACAGATATATTACATAAAGAATGTAAGTTCAAAGTATATTCGTATCGAAAAATTATTTATTTTCGGTTTGGGATGTTAATTAAACTACCACTTGCCCCTTCCCGATTATGCCCAGTCCTTTTTCTTCATATATCAAAGGCACATACTGAATTTCATTTTGATATTTCACACGGTATGACCTGTATAGCGTTTACAAAATTTGGGAGTAAGTAAACTACCCTTTGCTTCCTCCCGATTGTTCCCAAAATTTATACAGCTCTTTATCTCCATATACCAAACGCACATACTGAATTTCATTTTAATATGTTAAACGGTAAGATCTGTACAAACTCCACAAAAATAGTGACATACACAATAGACATTATCGCGAAAATAGCCAAAATGGATTCAGGACACCTCAAAACGTATAAATCCGTCGAAATCCCGACCTGGATTTTTTTCATGATTACTATACTTTACCTTATACTACGTATATGTATAAGACTAACAAATTATTTATTTAATAAAGATTTGTCTATTTTATCAAATATTTGCCTACTCTGAACTAAGCTTTAGACTTACGGCATCGAAACTCGCTTTAGAAAAAGCACCATAATGTATAACGTCTTGTGATTAATTTTGTTTAATCATAAGAAAACACTAAAAATCCCTCTCAACATACATATTTCAATTTATTTGCAACTTGTTAATAGATTAAACTGGGCTTCCATATTTCATTTTGCATAAATGAAAAGGAAAACATACCAAAATCACTTTTTATTTCGTTATAAATTAAGGTCAGGTTCAATGTTTGTACTTTTAAATTTGTACTTCAAATCTGTAAATACATTTTACAGAAAACGCATGCGTTAGAATGTTTGTCGATGTTAAAATCCAGGGAATGGAATTTTAACGGTATTTAACATAAGGACGATTTGTATATGTACACTTAAAAAATTTTAACATTAACTGTTTGTAGTTTATTTACGAATACATGTATACATGTATTTTATTTGGAAAACGAAATTGAGAATGTTAAAAATAACCGAAAGTTTTCTAAAAATTCGAAAAAGGTGAACATACTAAAAGAAGAAAATGTTTAAATTTGCACTGTATAGTTGAAAGTTTTACTTTTTTGGTAATAATTTTAATAAATTGCCATATTTTATATAATTTTTAGATTTCCGTTTCAAACGTCTTTCCCTAGAATTTTACTGTTCACAAAAATTTAGCTTTTAGTGCTGGCAAGGTATTGAGTAGAGGGTACCGAGTACTCGGTACCGATACTTTTAGGGTAATATTTTTAGAAATGAATTGATAAAAATATTTGGCGATTACATCGATATATCTCCGATCACGGAAGTATTGAGTACCCAATTTTCATTTTTTTTACTACTTTTAATTACTGTAGCATCGCCAATAGTATTTTTACAATTTAGTCAATAAATGACACAACAACCGATGATTCTGTCCATTTATAAACAAGATCTTTTTTAAGCTCTAGTTGTCTATCAGATCAAATAACACAATTGGCTTATTGAAGCAAAATATTATGAAGGAATTTTATGAAAATATTATGAATTAGGCGGTCGATTCAGTCTGACAGTCTGTAACGTTTCTTGAAAAAACTGCTTTGTTTAAATATTCCACTGTAATAGTTGTCGCCGCACTGTGGTGCATATTTTGAGAAGACGGCCAAAAATCATTTTTTTATGGTTACCGATTTCAAAGCCATATTACTCATTTAATAGTAAATAGCAGAGTTCCTCGGGAACCAAAATATTACTACCATATTTCAACAATATTACAGCCGAACAGGGTAATTCAAAGTGGACTCTCTCGGTCTTTGAACATTTCTTTGAAAAATGTAATTTTTAAATGACTATAACTTTTTTATTTTTAAAGATTTCGATGTAAAATAATTTTTGCATAGTTATGTAAGCTTCTAAGCTATTAGTGCTAAAAAAATAAAGTCTTTGTCAACGTTTCATCACTTTTTATCACTTCACTTTCATAATAAAATTCAATGAAAATGAAATGTAATTTAAACCCTCCATAACTTTTTTTCTTATCGGACGATTTTTACTTGAAATGGCAAAAATTAAAGACCAAAGTCCCAACTACTAAAAAAAAAAAACGCGTATAAAAATTCCAAACCAATCAAAAGCTATGGATTTTTTATAGCCTTCTTGTCAAATGGTCCACTGTGCGCCTATCGAATAGATGCAAATGCAAAATATAGTTGTAACTTGTTTTAAAGTTAAATATTGCTTTTTATTACATCAGGATTTAAATGACTTTAAAAATGTTGTCATTCATTTCAAATTTGTATTGCTTCGTATCCAGTTTGAGAAAAAAACTACATTTGCGTAGCCATCAGGAGCATTTGAGCCACATCCACTAACCACGAAATTAGTTACACCTACTAGTTGATTGTTATAAACTGCTGGACCCCCCGAGTCACCACTACAAACGCCATTACCAACAGTATGACCTAAACATAATGTAGATGGAGGGATATTTCCAATACGGCGCTTACATTTAGCATTACTCATCAAAACTAAAGTATTAAATTGAAGAATCTGCGGGGTCCCACCATTTTCTCTTAGACGACCCCAACCAGTAGTAACAACGCTGGCACCTACTCTAGGAGTTTGTGTAGCCAAGGCAATAGGTTGTATGCTTTCGTTTAATTCCAAGGATTTTTCTAATTTCAAGATTGCAATATCATTATCATAATTTTTATAATTAGGATGCACAATAATTTCAGATATTCCAATTACAACACCACCAGAATTGACTTCCCTACTTCCCGCATGCACTGTTATAATAAAAGCAGGTCGCCTGAAAAATAGATTTTATTAACGAAGATAATTTTATTAGATTCGATTTTACTTTTTAAAAGAACTGCCAAATCCTGTGCTAACACAATGTGCGGCAGTCACCACATGATCTCGTGATATAATAGATCCTCCACAAATATGACGATCGTATATACGTAGGGAAATTTGATACGGAAATTGATTATCCTCAGCATCTCGACCTCCAACTATACGTGGTTGTGGAAAGTACACTAATGTTTGCTGAGTAACAGGCGCAAAATCGATATCGTTACGGTTAGGTTGTATTGCGCCGACATCAAAGATCCAAATTAAATAAATAAAATGTTTAAACCAAATATTCAAGTTCATAATAAACAACGCGTACAAATCCAAAGTATGAAGTAGAGGTTTTAAATGTTGCTTTTATATATAAATATTTAAGCGACTTTTTACTAATTTGTTTATAATCATCACTCTACTTATATAGGCGATTTCAGAACTTTTAAAAATACGGTTATCATTTAAGACTCTACAATATACACTTGCATATATGTATATATATAATGTATTTATATATATATATATATATATATATATATATATATATATATATATATATATATATATATATATATATATATATAATGTATTTATATATATATATATATATATATATTATATTTATATAGTTAAGTTTAAAGACTCATTATTCAAAAATAAGCAATTAGCCCTTTAATTATGGATCGGTCTTATTTAAAAGTTCTTCATATAAAATATTTTTTATAATTTATTTTCAGTAGTTAGGAATGAAGTCAAGAAGCATATACATACTCGTACATACTTTAAAGAGAACTTGAAATTATTAAGACTATCGACCTCATTACAGTGGGTTGAAGGAATTATAATATTGACTACTATTTTGTAGAAGAAATTTTGAATTTTTTTCTACTTCTTGGACATTATACACAATGGATGATGTGTCTGGAAAAAATAATAAATCTGGTGCAATTATGTACGGTACGGTTGGGCAAAAATATCTTTTAATCGATACTTTAGTCAATATTTTTAATAACGATATCATTTTTCAGTATGAAAATTTGATATTTTTTAACACTGTTTTCGTATTTTGTGTAATTAGTTTTTAAAAAAT
The DNA here is from genome assembly GCA_949628195.1 of Phasia obesa. Lineage (NCBI taxonomy): Eukaryota > Metazoa > Arthropoda > Insecta > Diptera > Tachinidae > Phasia > Phasia obesa. Next base: position 146,368,667 of record OX451218.1, on the reverse strand, counting down.
TAATTAATGCAGTTTGCAGCAAATATAATTTGTGTACAACGAAATTAAATTATGTATGCATTGACAACGCCGGGGCTGGACCTCAATCACATTTAAAAGTAGTCGCAAATCTAAAAAAAAGCATTTCGTTAAGCCAACTTAAGGAGTTATTCCTTTTGGGATAGAATTAATACCAATTTTTAATCGATACTGTTAAAAATATCGCTACATTTTTTTAATGTGTTCATCCCTTGTGTATGTGTGCCACTGATATGCTAGCAGAATTTATTGCTCTATACTCGCGATTATAGGAAATCAAAAAATGGTCACTACTGATGCAAACTAAGTGGAAAAGTACCTTAACTCGTATATCTTTATTCTAATTTTCTAACAGTATCTGCGGAATAATGTTTCTTGCGAATTTTATAAAGTTCAAAAACTTTATTTTTTAAATATAACAGGCAATACAGACGGTGAAATAAGCATCATGCATAAGGGGTTAGTGAAAAATGGTTTGCATGTGTGGCACCAACGATGATGGATAGAAAATCAAAAAAATTTATTTTCGCCATAAAACAAGATTTCCAAAACAATTCTAATTACTTTCTTGAGTTCAAGCCTCCACCTAGCAGGTGCCGATTAAATTGCTCGAATGTCCATTTTCTTTTTTAATAATTTAAATACTCGATTATATGATAATATATCTGAACATAAAAGTGTATTTAATGGCCATTCATATTGAAGTATAGCTAAATTTTGTTCAAAATAAATTTAAATAATAATGTAAATACATTTAAATCAGTTCATTTCAACTGATATATATTTCATCATAATGTATTGACTGATGTGATGCAATGGTAATTTAAAATAAGAAATTTTATTGCATATAACTTTCATTTCGACGACAAATATTATTTCTCCGATCCAATAAAAAATCATGTACAGAAAACTATATTATTTTATTAATTTAAAATTTAGCAAAATAATTATCCAAAATAGGGTAAAAAGCAAAACTTATTGACCGATACAAAAAGCGCCAAACGAGCTGTTGTTAGAATAAAAAGAAGAAAGAGAGTTAGCTTTTTTTGAAAAATATCTAAAAGGAAAAATCACAGGTATTCAATTCACAGGCATCACTGTATCTACTAATAATGAATTCAATCGTAATCAAACTAGAGTATCCATTTAATCGGATTTTGATTTTATTCGAGCAAATAATTATTCAATTTTGCAATTTAAATTTTCGTCAATTATTGAATAAGGTTTTAAATTAAATTTGATATTTTCATTTCTTCCTCCAATACGCAGACAAAATTTTGATTTCATTGCTTTTCGGTTATATAAAACATGAATTAAGTGCCATGCCACAGTAGGCTAGTAGATAGTAGGCTAGTCTATCAGTGTGTGGGTTATGGGTTCGATTCAACGCGTGAAAGTCTTCATTAGTACGCTCGATAATTAAATTAGAAATTATATTGTAATTGTATTGTGAGATTAAAGTAAAAATATGAAATATTTTATAAATAGTATGATTTTGAAACATAACATTTATCATGAAGTGCAAATATTAATTGTTTACTTTTGCACTTCAAACACACTTATGCAAATATTTTAGATACATGGACACGTGAGGAATCCTCCTAGTAAGAGTAATTCTGAAATATGCTTTAGCTTATACATAGACACTGGACAGTTTACAGTTTATCTATTAAAATAAACTATACACTACTAAGAAGATTCAAATTATGCAGCATCAAATAGTAAAAATTTTAAAAACACACGTTCAGTATTTTCATATTTTTTTTACGATGTTTATAAACTGAATGAAAAATGTTTGAAAAAAATGTCATAATCGATTTATAAAAAAAATTCATGGGTTATATGTATTATTTCTTCTCTGTATATTTACTAAACACGTCGATACAATTTGTTCGAGTTATTTCTTAATCGAAATTTTTAATTTTTCTTACTCGACCGGTTAATCGATTTAAAATTCTACGAATAATCGAGCGATAATTGATCGAGTGGATACTCTAGTAGATACGCATCCACATACGACCAACCTATCGGTATCTTGCTATCGGCAAGATGGATGCCACTGCCACATACTCAACTGCAACTTGCTATTTGTAAGATATAAATAGTTAATAATTATTATTACTTTCTGTTATTAGGAGCTAAAGTTATATGTACTTTGTAAAAATTTAAAATGCTTGCCTTTTACGGTTCAAATGATACGTAAAAATCAGTTGTGATGTATGGGGACATATTTTAAGTTCTAAAATTATGGGACCAATCTGTAAGCATATCCTTTAAAAAAATAAAAATCGGTTCAGAAATGAGTGTTGCACAACTCATAAAAATAGCTTAAACATAAAAATGTTATAAACGAATAGATAACCTTCACATTTTTTTAAGTGTGTTAAAGAAAGCTTTTTAAAGTTTTACGTACCCGAGATGACATTCTTTGAGAATCTCTAGTGCCGTTTAAACTCGAATAGTCCTCTGCTATACCTATGTTAGATTTTATATCAATCGCATTAGCCGTTTAAAAATGGCTGAATCCAAAATCTTTTGATTCTGTTTCACTGTGCACTGTTTCAACCTTTCAGATTAGACATAATTTTTTGACTAATTTGCTATTAATAGCTTTGAGCAAATTTGTCATTAGTGACAAAAAAAAAAATTAAAATAAGTTAACGTTTTACTTTGACTGACGCTAAGATATATTTAAAATATATATTATTAAATTAGCTTTAAAATTTAAATTAGCTTTTTTAACAACTAAAATCACTTAAAACGAATTGAATTGTACGCTAAATATTTGATATAAATGCAAAAAGTAAAATTTAAATATACCCGCCGTAATTAAAGATGATATCAATTAACTTATTATATATTACCCACTTGTAAGGTTAAGGTGGTTGGTAGCTGTGCCGAGAACCTGAATGGCTAGTTAGTGGTTAAAGAGGACTAGCCGTTAACATCTCCCCTAATCCACGGTGGATAGGGATGGACAAGGAACCTCGTTAGAGTTGCGAGGTTAATCCCTTTAGTAACTCTGTTTGCCACTGGCCAAGGGAGGATATCGAAAGAGAATGACAAAGAAATCTCGCAAGGGGTAGACTGGTCAGTCTATGAAATTACTCCTGCTGCTATGGAGGTAAATGTGGATGAATTGGACGCTACTGGCCCTGTGTGTGTAGGTTAATCCTTTTCGGAAGCAGGCACCTCAAAACGTTTCTTCAACGTCGAGTCGGAGTCTCTACAGCTCATGCCTAAAAGTAAGATGCAGAGGCAGCAGCGGAGACGGGAAAGGAAAGAAGCTGAGACGGCATCGCACTTTGTGTGTGAATGTCCAGCACTGGCTAGCATAAGACTTAGGACCACTGGTAGAAGCCTGTTAAATTTGGATGCCATGCATGACCTGAGCCTTGAACAAATGCTAGCAATTACTAAAGACTGCGTGATGAGAAAGAAGGCCGACAGTTACCAGTCGACAAACTGAAATCACTAAAGTCAGGATTTAAGGCTGGTTGTAGCACGTGACTCAATGTAAGTAGGTTGCCGTAAATTAAATTGCGGTTGCCTGTAATCATAGAGGACGGAAGGGGGTCGAAAAGGGACTAATTATGGAATATTCCCCCTACATTAATAAAAAATTAACTTTATTAACGAAAATATAGAAAATTTAACAATCCTACAGTAGTTGCACAAATATTGTTAGTAATTTATATAGGTGTTGTTGTACGAAAGCCACACCCGGATGTCAAATACCTTGGAATACATCTTTATCGACGCTTAACTAGGAACAGTCACATAGAAGCAAAATTGACACAAATAATATTGAAAGCAGTGCAAATTGACTTATTGGCAGAAACTCAAACCTTAGCTTAGATTGCAAGTATCTATTTTCTAATTCGTTATGGGGTACTGCCTCAGCTTTAAAATTAGAAAAAATTCTAAGGCGCCAAAATAAGATTTTACCAATGTAAGTTATGTGAGAAATTTTTCACTTGAAATAAACAATGATACAAGACAAGATTACGTGATGCGCACGTTTTCCCGTTAGATGGCGTTGTTCAGCCAATAATCAACAAATTGATTCAAAGAAGAACGTACAAATACATTTAAGTAATAGGCAAAAATTGGCAACCCTGCAAATAAACTTTCATAATTTATATTAAAAACTCTCACAATTTATAGTTATACTCTCAATTAGCCAATAGGAAGACAGTGTTGTGACGGCATTAGGCCGACATGTGCAGACAATTTCAATTTTATTTTCGGGATGGCGTAACCTTGTCTTCTATCATCCTTGCTTGAAATTATACTCTGTTCAGTAACTGAAAGTTAGTACTAATTGTTACTGGAAAATTGTTCATTAACTCGAAAAAGTAGCAACGAGAGAATAAAAAAAGTGAGAAAAAAATTGCTTGCTAGTTTTTGCTAGTAAAATTTTTACTAGCAAGAATCAGTCAAGCAGTTCGGGCTTTTATTTACAAAAGTGTAAGTAAAAATAAATTTTTGCAATATTGAAGAAAATATCCTTATTTAGTAGTTAAAATAATATAAAAATAAATATAATTTTGTTGGCTTATTATTTTTCTTTAATTTAGCGGCGAGGGTAATTAACGATAAAATTTAGTTTCTCCATTTTAAATTTAGGTTTTCATTTTATGTCTTTTTGTTTTTAAATAATAACTAGTAAATAAATGATGACAATGATACATTTGGGCCGATTGTACATTTTTCGGGTAAAATTCTGGTTTTAAAATTAGTATTGTATAGTTTTTTAATATTTGTATTTTTTAATATTTGTATTTTGAATACAAATGCATGTGGTCTGGATTGTTATTAATTTAACTATTTTAGAAATTACCTTTAAATATGAGTGTTTATTTGCACTGACTAACCAAAATTATTTACATCTAAAAATAAAATGCATCATTAGCCGTTTTAAAAATTTCCAAATATTTTAAAACAATCATTTTGTTTTAAAGTCTTGTACATACTTTTGTTTTTGTTGTTTGATTGTTTAAAATTTTATTTAGTTTGTTTTCTTTTTGATTTTTATCATCAGTTTGAACTTCTTTAAAAGCAACATTTCTGATTAACAATAGTAGATTATTTTATGTTTGCCTTTTAAGTGCAATTACGTTTACAAAGGTACTATTTGATGGTCAGATCAGTATCTACAAGTTTTAAGTCCTTCTTATCCATTGTTCTAAGATCCTGGTGAAATCTTTTATCTAGTTCTAGTTCATTAGACCATAACCGTAGACATGCAATATGAGGAACCCATGTCTTGTCTTGATTACACAATTTGATTTTAATGTATTGATAATACGCAGGTTTTACAAAGTCCGATTTAGGTTTATGATAATTTTCCAGTTTTTATTCACTACAAATATAGCAAAAACAATCTGGACTATGCACGCAAGATATTTTTGACGATGCCTTATCTAAAATAATAACAAAATATATTTTACTGTCCAATAAAAAAGGAACATCTAAGTAAAAATATTAAATGAGGATAGTTAGATATAGAAACAACAAAAAAAATAAGGGGAAACAAAATTTTTGTTTTTGTGTTGACCAGTGTAATATGAGAAAAAAAATTCTACAACATGTAACACATGTTTTCATATCTTTGCCGTGCCATAGAATAGTACCAGGAATGGAGAATGGAAATTAACTAAAGAAAATTTTGATTTACAAAAAATATATTTGGTTTTTTTGTTAAAAAGTTTTAGCAGCACTGTACCTGCCTTTTTAATAAGATGGCCTAAAAAAAAGGTGTAGATTTTTAGTTAAAATTTTGATGTAAATTCTAAAAAATTAACCGCTAGACAATCAACCAAGAATAAACTTGTTTTTTTCATTGTAAACATTTACCGTTAACGATCGGAACAAAATTAAATCGAAAGCTACTTATAATGTTACTCAAACCTTTATTTGTTTCAGTTTCTAACAAATTATGTCTTTGCTTGTTCTAATTTTTTAAGAATTTATTTTATGCATTAATAAAATAATTTGAAGAAAATCATATAAGCTGCCGTATATTTTTTTGTCTTATGACAAATCGGAATGCTTTTTGATCCAGTCGACATGGTAAAAAACTTTAGCGTATCCGTCAGGATATGATGTTCCACAACCAGTATAAACAAAGCCAGCTATACCTACAACTTCGCCGTTATACACAGCAGGACCTCCGGAATCGCCATTACAAGCACCGTTATTGGGCTTGTGACCCAAGCAAATAAGGGCCTCTGAATCCATATTAATATTATCTTTGCATTCTTTTTGCGTAATTGCAATAAGTTCATTCCACTGAAGCTTTTGCGGTAAATCACCGCCATTTTTTACACGACCCCAACCGGATATCGTAACTTTTGCGCCAGCAGGAACTTCGGAAGAAGCCAAGGGTATTGGCTGAATGTTATCCGAGAATATAATCGGTTCTTCAAGTCGTAGAAGGGCAACATCATTTAAAAAGTTTCCATATTTTTCATGAACAATAACTTTAGCAACCCTCATTAAAACACCACCTTGAAAGCGATCCGTACTACCCAGCCGAACAGTAAAGATTCGTGGATCATTCCTTTTCATAACATAAACATTAAAAAATTAATTAAAAAATCGTTTCAAAATAAAGCAGTTCTTACGAAACACAATGAGCCGCAGTTAGAATAAAATATCTGGATATTATAGAGCCACCACACGTGTGAAAACCATTACGTCTTAAAGACACTTGATGAAGAAATTGTCCTTCGCTCGCATTTGTACCTCCAACAACGCGATTGCTAGGAGCAGCCTGAGAATAACTCGCAAATATTATGCAAAATATTGGAATTAATGGAAACTTTGACATTCTCAAAATAAGTCTATAACTGTTTTATTCTAACAAAATTGTTACTCAAACTCTTATATACTTTTTTATTTTGCATTTATCTTTTTAAAAACTTAATCTAATCTTTAATCTAATCACTTAAATAACTTTTGCAAATCAATTTACTCGTATATTGATTTAAAATATCTCTTCAATGTAAATGAAACACATACTTTACTCGTTAAACTTTAAATTGCATTTTAGGAACACTTCTAGAACACAGAACATCTACCATGTTACGACTTATCTCACCTTAATAGTAAGAGTGACGGACGATTTGTACATATTTTAGAGCTAGAAGCAAATTATTAATCTTTATAATTTTGCTATCAATAAATATTTAAAATTTATATTCGTATAAATAAAATTATACTTATTTATGTATGTTTGTGTAAAATCAGATAGTGGATTAGTGTCCCATATATAGATGGCCGACTCTCCAAATCTCAAAAACGTGGCTATAAACGTCTACACTTATGAGTATGGTGTGAATTCAACACACATAGGGGAGTAAAATTTTTACTCACATTTATACTCTATTACGCGATATGTCGTTGCACTTTTCAAATACATATGTAAATATTTTAAAATTTTTTAACTCAAAATTTATTCACAACTAGTGTATTTTACCCGGCATTGCCTGGGTCCACCCTTAGAGCCCTTCTAAGTGCTTCCGAAATGATTAACCTTTTTCGGTTTTGTCCACCCTGTAGGTTTACTCTCAACAGAAGAGAAACAATTATAGTTTCGCGACAAAGCATTTGCATACATCTCAACAACAGCATCATATATCGTGTTCGACCAATCGAGGAGGTGATTAAGGAAACACAAAGAAAAAAGTAACACATGCATATGATACAATGCAGGTGTATAGCAAGTGAAAACTCGAATGGTCAGCGCTCAAATAAAATGACGATCGAAGCAACGACTGAAAAGATTCAGCTCAACATTCCAATTAGAAAGACCGAATGTCATTATACACATAAGACATTACGATACATGGTTTGGTAACTTTTCAAGTGACAACAAAAAATCATAATATGGAAAATTGAGGGCATTTTGTTGATATTTGTGTGGGAATATATAGGAAAATGTAAATGCCATATCTGCGGACCGATTTCATGCAAACTCCACACAAACGATCTACAGACCATCCCCAACATACCCTGAAATTTTAGCTAAAATTGGTCAAGCCGTTTCCGCAGTTAGTGGTGACATCAAAGTGTACACTTATTTTTATATACATACATACATATGTACATACATATGTATATAGATTTATTGTTTTTCCAAGTTTTTAACAAAAAATTAATTAAATTTTGTTGACATTTGTTAGGCGAAATTTATTTCTTCCAGTATTGTATTTTTTTGTCTTTTAGGGGATGAAAATTTTCAATGCTGTGCTGTGTAGAATTTTTTTTTAAAACCAACACTTATACAAATTTTTCTACCAATACATTCTTATACTTAGGTTTTTTGACAAGAGACTTAAGTTTTTGACGTTTTAGTTAACTATCAATTGTTATGCTCTTCACTCGAAGAAGGGTTTAGATCCTTAAAACTTCCTTAATACTTTTCGGATCGGAAATCAGTTTGTCAAGGAAGCTGAATTATCTAGGCGTTACTTACCTGGAAAAAACATATTGAAATGAAGATACGGAAAGAAAAAAGGATCTTGCATCTCAGCCTCTCAGGTTACAATTAGGCGTAAGTTGAATGGCGTTCAAAAGGTTGCTTTTATGAGTATATGTGGGGCAATGCGCACTGCTCCAACACAGGTAATTGAGGCAATGCTGGAGTTGCTGCCGTTGGAATTATTCATCAGTTGTAATGTCAGCTTTGCGTATGAAGAGCGATGCGATTTGGCATAGCTTTGGGTTGTAAAAGCATTCTGGACTTAGTTAGTAAGAAGGTTAAGGAAGCTCAAATGCCGATGGAACGCATGGGTAGAAGAAAGATAGTCGAAAGACTGCATCGGACACTCATTGCGGATGGCCTTATACACAGTGAGTGTATGGAGAATGACATCAGAATTTTTCCTGATGGTTGTCTTATGGACGACAGGACAGGATCAGGTGTATACTCAGCAGAGCTGAGCTTGTCCTATAGTCTCCGTTTGGGGGAGTACGTCTCCAAAGCTACACAGAGTTACAACAACTAATTCTATCTTATACAACTTACAATCTACAACAGGATGTGAAAATATGTTTTGTAAAAATTTATCAATATTTTATAAACACATACACATATGTATGTACATATTTAAAATTTGACCCAAAAATTAATTTTTGATTACTCTATTTCAGAAACTGCCTTTTGAAAATTATTATTATTTAAAATGTTAAAACGTTTCATATATGCAAAAGTTACAAGGACCTGAGGTGGTCAAATTATGTCCACTGAATGCCTAATACCTTCTCTATGAATGTTCCAAATTTGAAACATATCTGACTATAGCTACTATAGGAGCTTAGAAGTTGTATAATTACTACCAGTTCTTGTACGGTTGGCCTTACTATTCATTTATATCATTTAAATTTTTTTTTAATAAAATATAACTGTACTAAATGAATTGATTTTATTGTTTTGATTTCCTCCGGCGTCGCTACTTGTAATATGAAATTAACACAGTTTGTTATCTAATCCGCAACTAAATTTTATTACTTCGATTAGATATTTTTTTCAGCTTCGATTGGAATAAACGAACGAGTATTATAGAGTAATAAAATTACCCTAATTTTTATATTCGCCAATTAAAAACTTTTTTAGCAAAAACTCCAAAGCCAAGTAGCTTAAATATTTATAATTTTTTAAATTTATTTTCACTTCGCTTGAAGACCTGAAAACTATAATGTTGCATTTGACTTTTCTATTGATGTTGAGTTTTTTTTTGGGATTTGTATGGGCAAGTCCGTCGAATAATCGAATAATAGGTGGCAATGACGCTGTATCAAAACAATTCCCCTATCAGATTTCGTTACGTCATAACCACAGCCATGTTTGCGGAGGTTCTCTTATAAGCAACAGACACGTGTTAACTGCAGCCCACTGTGTAGTTATTAAAGGCACTGAGGCGTAAGTAAAAATTTTTCATAATAACATACATATGTATGTGTAATGCAATTAAATGTCCTTATTTTAAGTTATCCTGCTGAACGGTTTACTATTCGTGCTGGATCCATCAATAGAGTTGCCGGCGGTATTATTGTACCCGTTAAAAATGTTTTAGTACATCCAGATTTCGTTGTTTACAATGATTTAGCTCTTTTGGAATTAAAAGAAGATTTAGTATTTTCCGATACTATAAAGGCAATTGAATTGTTTGAAGGTGAAGTTCCTGAAAATTCAAATATCGTCATTTCTGGTTGGGGTTTAGAGCAGCATGCTGGAGCTAACTTACCAATCAATTTGCAATATCATAATGTAACTTCTTTATCAAAGCCAAGTTGTGCGAAACAGATGGGACTCTACACTAATGCTTTGATTTGTTTAAGTCACCAAAAAGGGGCTGGTGCATGCAATGGTGATTCTGGGGGTCCTGCTGCGTACAATAATAAATTAGTTGGAGTTGCTGGTTTTGTCGTCATTAAATGTGGTTCCTCTAGACCAGATGGTTACGCGAAAGTAGCTTACAATATTAACTGGATAAGACAGAATATGACTTAAATAATTTAACTTTGCATTGATTACATTATATTTGCTTTTTGCATTAGTTTTGATTCTTATCAAAATTCATAGTTCAAGTGATGGAAATAATTAAAAATAAAAAATATCGATATATTATTGCATTTTAATAAAAATTTCAAGTGTTGCGAAAAAAATTAAAATTTTCAGATTGTTAATATTTGATTCAGATAAAAGTTTTCAGATCTAAGATTTAAAAAGAAAAATCTTCAGATTTGTTTCGTTATAGTGATGTGCAGTTTGAATTATAACATGAAACAACTTGTAACGTTAAGTCATAATTATAACAGATTATTCTGGCAGACAAGTTCTAGAGTGACAGTATATCATCCTGATGAAGAAATTTTGTTGAAAACAAAAATTTGAAGTATTATTTAAGATTACTCTAACATGCAATTATGTACAGCACAAATTTAAAATAAAAATATTAAATTCTAATATACTTTATAAATTTCTTTGGAAGTTTCTAAATCTATGTATATATAGACTATACATATCATAAAATAATAACTCATTTCCTGTCTGTCTTTCTTTTTTTGTGTTCGCATCACGTAAAAGCTACTGCATGGATTTTAACAAAATTTTGTTAGAGGTACCTTATTATCCTGAAAGCAGTAAATTTTAAACAATGTTGCGCGACATATGGCGCTGTTTTAAAGTAATTAGTAACTCATTTCCTGTCTGCCTTTTACAGAGCTTTACAATAATTTTTAGAATTTTATATAAATTTTATAATTTTATCCAGGGATGGGCACCTTTATATAAAGTAAATACGTAAGTCTTAAAATTTGGTGTGAATTACTTTCAAAGCTAAATCAAGCAAAATATTGTCAGGGCGCACACAACGTATGTGGGCACAGCTAGTTCCAAATATACGAGAAGATAGATTCCTATCAAGAACTTGTAATAGGCAGTTTCTAACACTCAGGCCCAGAGGAGTGAAAAGCAGTAAAACGTGAAACAGATATTTAGAGAAATTATTATAAGGATGGTCTATGTCTCGTACCACATGTCCAGGGGAGGGGGAGAAATTATTAAATTATGCGGTTAACCTTTATCTAGAAGGTGAAAAAGGCTAAAACTCGAACTTAGAAAATAATTAAATTAATATTTATCATTGTTCATGCAATAGACCGTCTGTTTTTAAAACTTGGATCCAAAGAAAAGAGGAATAACGGAAATATTTAAAAAAAAAATCACTTGTTAATTCGTTAGTGTTACATCGAAACATCTCATTCTCTATCAAAAGTTGTTTCTCCTGTATTGAGGGGTGAGGAAGGTCTGTAAAGGTTTATCCATTTCGTAATATTTATTCGATTTTTTAAGAATTACATTTAAAAACAAATTTACAACAGACTGTTTTTAACAGACATTGTTTTTCATAGGATATTCCCCACAAAAAATAAATAAAAAATGTAAAAAATAAACATTTCAATATCTTGTTAAAATCTTTTAATAAAGATTTCCATGTTTAAAATAAAAACCTGTAAAAGGATGTTTACAAAATATTTATATTTTCAAAATAATTTCTAGTAAAATGAATTAAGATTTTATTAAACTATTACAGTTTGAATCCATGAAGCGAAATAAGCAACATTGCTAAATATATCGGGGTACCGAGAACCACAGGCTCCTACAATGAAACTGCTGACACCAATAAGTTTATTTTTAAAAACTGCACCATTGCCAGCGTCGCCAATACAACTTCCTTTCTTTAAACCATGCGCCAAGCAAACGTTTGAATTATCTTTTCTACCCAGAGCATCCGAACATACTTCCTCTTTGGCAATAGAGAAGGACATGGAGTGTAGTTTGTGGGATGAAACTTTAGAGGATTGTTCACCCCATCCAGCCACCATAACTAAATCACCAGCTGCAGGCTCATCTGCAGGAGATGTAGCTATATCTATCACAGCAACACGATCTGTCAATTCCAAAGGTGATTCCAATATCAAAACAGCAATATCATTCTTATGGTCAGCGTAATTTGGATGCACAGCAATTGAAGAAACATAATGCAATTTCCCACCTGAAAATTGGTTGGTACTTCCAACACGTACTGCCAAGCGATTTGGAGAAACACTTCAATAATAAATTATTTTTTATCAAAATTTGCTTTAAGGCTCTAGATCATAAATTATTATTTACTTGTTATTATTTTCCACTACACAATGCGCTGCTGTTAAGACCGCTCTAGTTCCGATATTGGAGCCACCACAGATATGGGCACCATCTAATCGCACAGAAGCCACATAAGCGAAATTGTTTTTGGAAGCCTCTTCTCCACCCAAAATTCTAGAAGTTGGTTGTGCCAATGTTGAAATAACAAAAATCCCCACAACTGAAATTACTAAACGTGCTTTCGCCATCATGGTTAACCCGCAACTGATTTCAAAAAACAAAATAAATTATTTGCTGAAAAATTACGATAACACAATTAACCAATTTTTTACTAACATAAAAACGGCTATTTTTATTTCTTATTATTTTATTTTTTTAAGTACATACATGCATGCTACACCCGGTTGCTTCGCTACCTACATCGTCATGAAATAAAATATAGATATGTATATCGATATAAAAATTATAGCCTGAAGTCGTAGGACGAGGGAAACGTGTACTGCCCATACAAAGTAATACTTAATTCTTTATGTATGGATGGATACCTACAAAAATAAGCCTTACAACTTTGAGCAAGTAACCTGGCAGAAAACTGGTGCAACAACATAGCGAAGACGGGTAGGCTCTTACAAGAAAATTGGTTATTTTAATAAATAAATATTCATATCTTTTATGCGATTAAGAACAAAATTCCCTTTTTTTATTTAATAGAAAAATAGTTACATATATGTATATATATATTTTAAAACGGGTAAACCCTATCATGAATTTTTCCAAACTTTAATATTTTCGACATTATCTTATCGCATTCATTGAAAACACTTTAAAAGATTAAATAGTTGCTTGTAGTACATCAAAAATAACTGCTTGGAAAATCCAGGTTTCTTTTAATTACGCAAAATAAATTAACTATAATATTTTGCAAGAAGACAATTATAAAAGTACAGTGATTGGTTTTGTAGGTAAAAATAATTAAATTCTCAAAAACATTGCTTATCATTATGTCTCATCAATTTTCGATTTAATAAAAAAATTGTATTATCATGCGTAATGTATTAAACACGTAGGCGACAGCGGCTACACGTATACAAATGCTGTAGAATACAATCGACGCCGTGTAGTCAGCTACTTATTTATATTGAAGACGGCAGCTACAGAAAATCTCTGACATTGTTGTTAAAATAAAGGGTGTTTTTATAGAGGTATAGAACTTTAAGTTGCAATAAAACAACGATGGATTATTCGATTGACATGTATTTTATTTATCCGAAAGATAATCTTGTGGCATTACATTTTAAATATGATTTCTGGCATATGACCGCCACGGCTGGCGCGGATGAAGTCCAATCTGGACGTCCAATTTTCGATGACTTTTTCCAACATTAGTGGCCGTATATCGGCAATAACACGGCGAATGTTGTCTTCCAAATGGTCAAGCGTTTGTGGCTTATCCGCATAGACCAATGATTTTACATAGCCCCACAGAAAGTAGTCTAGCGATGTTAAATCTCAAGATCTTGGAGGCCAATTCACAGGTCCAAAACGTGAAATTAGACGGTCACCAAACGTGTCTTTCAATAAATCTATTGTGGCACGAGCTTGTTGAAACCACATCTCCTGGACATCATGGTTATTCAATTCAGGAATTTAAAAGTTAGTAATCATGGCTCTATACCGATCACCATTGACTGTAACGTTCTGGCCACCATCGTTTTTGAAAAAGTACTGACCAATGATTCCACCAGCACATAAATCGCACCAAACAGTCAGTTTTTCTGGATGTAACGGTGTTTCGACATACACTTGAGGATTACCTTCACTCCAAATGCGGCAGTTTTTTTTGAAGTGTGCGCTTCATCGCTAAACAAATTTCGCTTATGAAAATCGGGAACATTGGTAATCTCGTTTTTGCACTATTTGCAAGCGTTGTTCAGGCATGAGTCTATTCATGATGAATCGCCAAACCAAACTGAGAATAAATCACTTGACAGCTGTTAAATCGGTCGCCACAGTAATGCCAACTTTAAGTTCTCTAAACACCCTTTACATACATATTCTACTTTTATAAAAATAAAATGTATTTCGAAAACTACTTTTTAATTTATTAATTTACTAGCTATCCCCGGTACGCTTTGCTACACCCAGCCACAAAAAATACAATAAATACTTGGAAGAAAAATATTACCCACCTTTAAATGAAACGCACGCTATTCTCACTACAAAAATGTTTCAGTTTATATGTAAGATACGACGCCCACAGTTCCAATCTGTTTTTTGTTAGGCTATACGTATTAACATTTTAATTTTTTACTTTGTGTGGGAGGTACCACTCCCACTATCCTAATTCAGTTCGTGTTTCAAGGCTCTACTTATTGTAGTTCTCTAGGTACACGACATTACCAACGAATGACATTTGATGTTATTTATATAGATTTACTCAAGAGCTCTTAATTGCAAATGAATTAATAATTTTGTGATATTCTCTTCTGTTGTGGTTCATTGCCGCTTCCAAAATTAGAAATTAGCCAAAATTGAAAACAGCTGCAATTTTAGCCGTGTAGCCATGTAGTTATGATGTCGTCAAAGCAATCGCCTTCATATAAACGTAACAGATTGTGGTCCGTAGCCTACTGTTGTCTATGTGTTTAATGCATTAAACACCCCAGCTATACGACTACAAACGCCATTGGTTGCAATCGTCGCCGTGTAGTCAGCTACTTAATTATATTGCAGACGACAACTACATCGTAATCTCTGATACGGTTGTAGAAATATAAATTTTACCATTATAAAAATAAAATAACTTTTGATATCATCCTCTGTTGAATAAAAAATTATTTTTCTTTCTCCCTCTATCTTAGGTCGGTCCAGTTATTAATTGTCGCTTACAAAAATAGAAAATAGTCTAAGTTATAAGTATATACATACTCAATATTGTTTATAATTATAAACTTGAATTTAAGTTTTAGTTCTTTAATTAAGTTGTCTTTTAAGAAAGCAATCACTAATTGAACGCTTCTTGATACCAGTCTATTTGGATTTTCAATCCCTTTATTAAAAATATTTAGTGAATGAGGCAAAATAAAATATTTTCGTAATTTCTATTTAAAATTTTCAAAGTTTAAAAACACAAACATACAACAACGAGCTCCCAACTACCCGAGTTGTATATTATACACCTTACAACCTACAAAAAGTTGTGAATTGTGTAAATCTAACAACAAAAAAAGGAAGGGTAAAAGTAATGTTAGAAAATTTTGTAAACTGTATATGGGTAATTTTATGGATCATTTTTTATTTATATTCCATCACTCCCTGAATCCTATCCTAGCTATAACCTTATATAGAAAAATATCATTTTTGGGAATATGCACTCGAAAATTAAATATCATTCCAATTCTAAGCCCTAGAAAGATGAGTAATAAATAGCTCATTTTAAAGGGAATTTCATAAGTTTTTTTAAGATAATTTCTGATCCCACCATGTCCCCACTTTAAAATTTTTATGATGTACTCACTAAGCCACTTTAAAAACAAACATATGTAAATTAAAAAAACAAAAAAAAATTTAAATTTTAGAAAAAAAAATTTTTTAAATATTAATCTTTTATGATTGGTATCAAATTGAAGCTTATAAAATAAGCTTTAAAAACGAGCTTTTACTCAACTCAGTAGAAATGGAATTAGAATATATTTCATCCTCGAGCGCATATGCAAAAAAGCAATATTTTCCTATTTTGATAACTGTATAGCTTAAAAACTGTGAGAGATATAATTTTTCAAATTATATTTGGATTCAGGGAGTCAACGATTATAAATAAAAAAAGGTTTCAATAAATTTTTTTTTTGGTGGATTTGACATAGAATTACCCATATACTAATAGGACGTTAAAGGTTTTGGCTGTATTAATTAAGTTTTTTCTGTTTTATTTCTTAAATAATCTTAAACATTATCAAGATCTTTTGGACTTTCAGTTCCAAAAACTTAGCAAATTCAAGGTAACACTCAAAATTACTGAGGAGTTCTGATACTAGATATGAAAAAATCATTACTTTTTGACCTCACACCTAAGAAAAAATTAAAATACCTTAAAAGTGGTTAGTTTTGTTTTTTTAATTTTATTTTGTTACGATTTATTTTTTCAAAACATACAAAATAAAGTGTAATTATCGTACTCGTAAGTTTAGGGGCAATAAAAAAATATTTTAAGAACAAATATCGAAAGAAAATTTTTGCTTCTTAAAAGGACATACAGGATGGACTAAAAAAAGTTTTTTATATCTGCTTTAAAAAAATTAATACTTTAGTAAACTGTTAATTAAATTTTTAATACACATATGTACGTGTATGTACATATTCGTCTCTGGAATTATGTATGAATATATTACAATATATTTGATTACATTTTTAACTATTGATAAGTCATTTTTGCTCAATAATACTGTTAATCCATGAATAATAATATGATATTTTGCTTGATATATCTGGATATTTGGTGCCACAACTTCCAAAAGAAAAACTTGCAACACCTA
The DNA here is from genome assembly GCA_949628195.1 of Phasia obesa. Classification (NCBI taxonomy): domain Eukaryota; kingdom Metazoa; phylum Arthropoda; class Insecta; order Diptera; family Tachinidae; genus Phasia; species Phasia obesa. The sequence continues at coordinate 146,351,459 of OX451218.1, read as the reverse complement.
CTAATTTCATACCACTAACGACGCCAGCACCGTCATCGCCTCGACAAATTCCGGTGTTTTCAGGATGAGCCAAGCATAAGATAGAATCGTAACCGAACCCAGCTTCTAGATCACATTCTGGGGCACTCAAAGCGTGCATTGAAACATGCTGAACTTTGTAGGGGTTTAATCCGTTTCTCTGCAAGCCCCAACCATTTACTGATATTGGGGTACCCTCTTCAACCATATCATCTTCGTTGGCCAACTCAATTTTGTCAATTTTATCATTGAATGTAATAGTTTGATCCAGTTTTAAAAGAGCAACATCGTGCAAGAAATTTCCGTAATCAGGATGAATAGAAACAGTTGCAACTTTAACAATATGACCGCCAGCAAATTGATTAACACTACCAATGCGGACAGTTACTCGAGAACTCTCGATGCTTAAAATAAAACGTTAAAATAAATAATTACATAATTTAAAAAAATTATATTATTTATTTTATAATTTCTTACGATGAAAGAATATGAGCAGCTGTAATAATATAGTGATTATTAATTATAGATCCAACACCGACATGTGCTCCATCTACGCGTACAGAGGCCACCCACGGATATTTTCCAGGAGAGCCGTCATCACCACCTAAAATTCTAGAACTAATAGATGTAGCTGTACTACACACAACGGCCATTAAAAGACCCAAAAATGCCAAAGAACGTTTATGTGCCATTGTTGTTCGAATCAAACTAATCGAAATATTGGATTTTTTATTAAAAAGTTATTGTTTGGGCGTTGAATGGAATAGAGATTATTTGGCTCTAATCAAAAAATTGATTAGACTTAAAGATATCTTTAATTTATTATGCCATAAACTAAAGAATTATCAAAAATACAATACTGATGCAATTACGATTAAAAGGCGAAAATAAAATATTCTTAATACAATCGATAGCTTCCAGAAACCATCACCATGTAAATACTTAAGTTATGTTGCTTCTTTTTTTATTGCTTTATAACTCCACGGGGAAGGGTACATAAAAGTATTACACATCACACGTTGCACAGTAGGACAGAATCAGAATATTTTGGAAAACAATCGGCTACTGCTAAGCCTCTAGTATGTCTGAAATCACTAAAGTCAAGATTAAAGGCTGGTTTTAGCACGTACCTTAATGAAAGTAGGTTGTTGTAAATTACATTTCGGTTGCCTGTAATTATAGATGACGGGAGCGGGTTGAAAAAATTAATTGCAGAATTAAGCTATATATATATATGTATATATATATATATATATATATATATATATATATATATATATATATATATATATATATATATATATATATATATGTATATATATATATATATATATATATATATATATATATATATATATATATATATATATATATATGTATATATATATATATATATATATATATATATATATACATATATATATATATATGTATATAATTTTTTATTATTATTTGCTGGTCATCTCTCTCATATTCGGCCAAGAGGAAGGGTGAAGGGTACCTGCTTCTTAGTCGAATGCAATTATTTAGGATGTTTGTAAGATTTCCAATTTCTTTAAATACTTTAATGCTTGTTTCGCAGTTTCTTTAAATAATGACACATATAGATCTTTCTAAATGTTTGGGATCTTTGATGCATACTTTAAGGCATCTTTTATTTTGGAAATCGGGATATTTTAAACACGGTTGCGAAAGAGATGGCCCAGTTTTAAAATAATGACAAAATATGAATTGAAAGCGGGGTATCTTAAACCCTGTTGGGCAAATGGCGCTGTTTTAAAATAATGACAAAAAATGATTTAATTAATGCTAAATAGCCAATTTAATAAAATTTGTATTTGATTTTTATTTTTACTTTGTGGAATTACACTGTTATTAAAATATTTTAAACACTTTTACAGAGCTTTACAATAATTTTTAGAATTTTATCCAGCGATAGGTTGCTTTATATAAAGTTAATAAGAGTCTTAAAATTTGGTGTGGATTAGTTTTAAAGCAAAATCGAACAATATTTTGTTCAGGACGCACAGAACGTGTGTGGTCACAACTAGTAAAGAATATAATTTATATATGTATGTATAATAAAATGATATTCAAAACAAAGACAACATTTTCTTTAGTTACACAGGAAAGAACATCTTTTTACAGGATTTATCAATGCTTTCTTAAAGTTTAAACCCGTTATTGACCTCTCTATAACGGACTGGACCATTAACATCGAGAGGCGACAATTCGGTTATGTCAGTCAGTCAATACATTTGAAGTAAAATTGTTTTTCAAATTACCAATAAATATATTGCCTTTTTCGGTATTGCCCAACCGCCATATAAGGTTCGCAAAGACTATCTATATACATATATATGGAGCACAAAATGTGTTTGTTTTTTGGAAAGCTATAGCTGCCTACACCAGTAAACCGATCTTTCTGGAACAAATAGACGAAATAACTAAGTTTCGATGAAAATCTTCACGGCAGATATTTTACTAATATTAGTAAAAGTACGTGCTAAAAAAATATGCAATGTGTTCGAAATCATTGTTTAATTAATTAGATTGGTCCACAGATACAATACTCTTCAGTTACTGGAAAAAGTTAATACATCTTACATCCTAAATTATACAATATTATATGGAATATGGAGACACCGAGGGAAATTAAAAAAATTAAAAAGTAAAGTAAAAAATTTATTTTAAAGCCAAATTAATCGTGTTAAAAATAATTTGATTAACAGACTTCATTTGCTATCAGTTAATTCTATTTTTCGATTAGATAAAGCATGCTTTAAAATTAATATACTGCGCACTTCAATTTTGTTAAAATATTTATGGTGGTTTGGATTAAGCTTATCTGGTAAATATTGATATTGATATGATTATAAAGTTCCCTTTAAATGTTAAAAACATTCAAATACAAGTGGTACCTATAAAAAACACAAATAATTTTAATAACAAGAAATATAATTAATTACCAGCTGTGCCCGTCACGTCGTGGGCGTCCTGACAATATATTGCTCGAAAGTATTTGTATTTGAAAGTATTCCACACCAAATGTAAGATTCTTACTTTTATAGTGCTTCAGTTATGGTTTATGTATTTACTGTATATAAAGGTACCCATCCCTGAATAAAATTGTAAAAACGCAAAAATAAAGTATAAAAAATCATTGGAATTACCACCACAAGTAAAAAACTGATTTAAATTACAAATATTAGAATATCATCATTAAAATAATCCTTAAAATTACCAAAAAGTAATATTTTCAATTGAGTTTCATAAACATCCAAAGATGTGTTAGCATTCAAATAAATACCTTAAAAAACAAGGGAGTTTGGATGTAATGAGGAATCCCAAGATATTGAAATGGAAATATGTTCGTAAAATTTAAATTCTTTCATATTTTCAGGAAGTCTGAACAGATTTAAATCAAAATCAGAATTATATAAAACAATTTACTCTTATAGCTACAATGTTGCATTTTGATAATCTTTAATTTAGTTTGAAATGTTGACCAAAACACAATAAAAAAAGTCGCCATGTATCAAAAAAATATATAAAAAATGAATTTATTTATACAATTTTGTGAATTAAAATATTAGTATTAATTATTTAATAATTATACATAACATTTTGTAATAAAAATGCAATAAAAAAAGCCATTTCCTATATGTATTTCACTGATTGCTTAATCCAGATCTTCAGGAAACCTTTTTCCTAATTTTAGAAAAGCCAAAAATAATTTACATATAAGTAATAAAATGCTATAAACACAATGAGAATTATGTTAATAGAAGCATATTACAGAATAATAAAGCTTTAACAAAAAACCAACAAACAAACTACGTTTTTATTTTTCTTACTTCCCTTCTACAAGAGGATTAATTTTTTCCAACACTTATTGTAGGCGTAAGGTGTAATAAAATAAATACCAACACAAGCTAATTTTGTTCTCGCAAGAGAAACAAAAATTAACAAGTGTTGTCAATAATAATAGTTCATTTGTAGATGACAAAAAATATTAGTTAATTGAATAAATTATTTATTTAGGCCTAAGTTCTTAATTATAAAGAGATAAAGAAAAATTAGACACCAGCAGAGCAGAATGCATTTTCTAGACAGCTACGTCCGTCATCAGTACTTTTCGAATCGATCTACCCGGTAGTTTCAATTGTTATTAATTTTCTATTTAAACAAACTTATCAAAGAAATAGAATATGAGAAATTTTAATTTTACATTATATTTCATAAGAGATAGAGCTTTGCGAAATTGTTTTTTATTATTTTATTATTTTTTTTATAATTTTCAATTGGTATTTATTTTTAAATTTATTTTAGATCAAAATCGTTTAGTGTCAACTTTTAACAGTTAAAATTTAGCAAAGGAAAATGTTTTGGCGGACGACAATCATATCATTCCTGTTAATATACACATCGTATAAGACGGTTGCACAGAGGGAAACACGTACGCAGATAAATACTGTAGAACTAGAAGCGACACTGCCTGAACCCCGAGCTTATATCCCGGATTCCCAGTACTTGGATTTCGTTTACCACAGCCATGAGGAGCTAACTCGATTTTTAAGGTTTTAATTACAAGATAACATTATGAATAAAATAGAGTTGTTTCGGTTTGAATTACATACATACATACATACATACATACATACATACATACATACATACATACATACATACATACATACATACATACATACATACATACATACATACACCTTTTGTACGAAACTACATACAAGCCGAAACGCCTTTATTATAGAGTAAGAATAAGAATTATTAATTTGCCTTGATTTGATTTCGCAGGTCCACTAGCGCTCGCTATCCTAACTTAACAGCTTTATATTCAATTGGAAAATCGATCCAAGGTAGAGATCTTTGGGTATTAGTTGTGTCTTCGTCTCCATATGAACATATGCTTGGTAAGCCCGATGTTAAATACGTTGGTAATATTCATGGTAACGAACCAGTCGGGCGTGAATTGCTATTGCATTTAATTCAATATTTGGTAACAAGTTATGAAACTGACCAATACGTTAAATGGTTGCTCGACAATACACGCATTCACATATTTCCCTCAATGAATCCAGATGGTTTTGTTGTTTCAAAAGAAGGTTCCTGTGATGGAGGCCAAGGAAGGTATGGCACATTATAAATAAATAAATTTTACAAGCTTTTTTATTTTTTTTTTGTATTTATTACAGATATAATGCCCGTGGCTTCGATTTGAATCGAAATTTTCCCGATTATTTTAAACAAAACAATAAAAGGGGACAGCCCGAAACCGATGCAGTTAAGGACTGGATTTCTAAAATTCAATTTGTTTTAAGCGGTAGTTTGCACGGCGGTGCTTTGGTCGCAAGTTATCCATACGATAACACTCCAAATGCTAGTAAGTATCATCAAAGTAAAGAAAAACTTTATCATCATTGTAAATATAGGTTTAGATTATTTCCCGTTAAATCCTCTTCAATATAGCTTTAATCTACATAATAATAGAGGCTAAAAGGATGTTCTGCGATTTGTTAAAGCTTCTAGTTCTGTATATATAATGTCTATCCCAAGATACCATAATTATAAAATCAAAATTGAAATCCCATTTTATGACGAAAAGATTTTAATGCAATATAATCCCAAAAATGGAGGAGGTGACATCACTACACATACACTGGAATATGATTTATTTGATTTGGCTGGTTAAAAAAAATAATAATACAGCTACACGATGGTTTCAAAATGATTTACTGCAATGACCTATTTATTTTCTTTATATTCTTAACAAAATTATTATAAAACCGTTTAGAATGATTTCAATCTTTAGTAGCCCTTTTTTACATAAAGAATAAAAGTTCAAAGTAATTATATTCAAATCAAAGTAAAGTAAACTACCCCTTGCACCCTTCCGATTATGCCCAAAAACTATTCAACTCCTCATCTCCATACTGAATTTCATTTTGATATGTCAAACGGTAAAACTATACAATATTAGGATTCTATTATATAAATGTAGGGTGTATATCGAAGCAGACCACTTCCATAAATGGCCCCTTTTCGACCTGCAGCATTTTAAAAAGAAGAGTCTTAAAATTTGGTGTGGATTACTTTTACAACAAAAGACAAATTCGAACAAAATATTGTCAGGTCGCGGGTCCTGCTTTAAAATAATATGAAATTCTAAAAAAAGAAAATTGTAGTTACACATATGTAAGTATGCAAGTACATTAGACCGCCGGTAGGTTTAAAAAAAAAAGTTTTCCATTATTTCCATCACCCTTTTAAAATGATATTTGTTTCTTTATTTTTTGTAGATTAGACTGGCTCTCCGTTTTTATAAGAAAGTTTTCACTTTTTCTAAGCATCTTATTTCATGATTTTTTCTAAGACATACAAATAACTCGCTAAACTTTTTTTGTTTCAAGCTTCTAAGCATTTTAAGTTTGTTTATTAAAAATATTAAAACAAAAAGTCATAGGGATGCGAAAAAAGTTTCAATATATGTATCTACATATAGTACATAAGTATGTATGTAGTTGTTATTTGCATTAACTTCATTTCACAGTAGAACCAACGCGAAATAAACGATTTTAATCCTACAACTTCTAAACTACTGGTTAGATTTGTTTGAAAGTTAAGGATGTGTACATTTATCACAAACAGCCAACAGCATATCAAATTAGGCTTATTGAAATTTTTAAAATTAACATTTTATATCTTCAATTTTTCAAAATGTTTCAAAAGTCACCAATTACACTGGTCAATAAAAAAATGTTCTGTCTGTTTTTCGTGCTAATTCCAAATTAAGGTTTACGGGAGTTTTAGCACATAAATCGTAAATTAAAAAAAAAAATAAAAAATGGGTAGTTACCTATGATTTTCTCGCATCTTTGGTACCTGGCACCTTTTTAGTGTCCAGCAGGAATCTGCTAACATGTTGATGCGCTTTCAATTGCTGTTAAAATTTCAAATCCTTCAGCACTATTCTATTCTGAGGCCCAGTAAACTTTCATCTTAGATCTTTACCTCACTGATTTTAGGAAATGTTTTCTTCAAATAAGTAAAACCAGCACAATTTTTGTCAATGACTTTTACAATATTTTAAAAAAATCCTAATTTTATATATAGAGGTGGCAAAAGAACATTTTTGGATCGACCAAAGGCGGAAAAATATAAGGTTGCTTTGTGAGAAAAAAATAATTTAAATTCGTCATTTCGATATCGATATTTGGAAATTTTTGTATTTGGCAATTTTCAACCCTTTAATCATGATCCTTAAATTTCACTCTGCTTTTTGGACAAATTTAAAGTGAGCACTAATCCTTGAATTATAAAATGAGGTCCATCCGATGTACTAGGTCCAAAATTTGAGTGAGGAACCGTTGCCGGTTGTTCCGGCACTGATAAATTTTCGGAGTGAGGAACCGTTATAGAAAGAATCTTAGCAGAGATTCGATATCAGCACGAAAAATAAGTCTAAGATCACCCAGCAAGGACAAAATCTGAAAAAATTTGTATTGACTAATAACGTTTTTATTTCGTATAATAAAAAATGTCGGTTCTTGAAGTTCTTGCAAAAAAGTTCTCAAACCTTTCGGAACTAAAATTGTTTAAACAAATTCCACCAAAAAGAAATATCTGCCAAATATCGAAAGTGGAATTGTGCTTCGATATCTACGAAAACGTCAAACGAAAAATATTTTTCAGAGTATATCCATTCGTTCAAACTATTTAAAACATCTTATTGTCTGCACATCAAATATTTAAAAAAAATTTAGTTGCTGATGCGTGCACTGCTACTTGATTTCTGATATCTACCTTTATGTCTGTAGGATAAAAGCTTATCTACCATTTTGGAAATTTTTTTTTTTTTATTTCGGGTTTCCTAGTAAATCCAAAACAAGTGTGAAAAAACGTATGTTATTACTGAGCCGGTCTAATCTGCATGGCTCTTAATGTTTAATACTACTGTCAGTTTTATAAAGTTTTGTTAAAATTTTCTCACTTGTGTCAAACCAATATGGCGATTAAAAGGAATCTGTAGATCATCAGCTTTATGTGCAAGTGAGTAGTTTAAAAATACATATGTAATTATTAAATTCAATCATACATTGATTAAACACTAATTCGTTTGACAGTATTCCATAGTCCTCATTAGTTCTATATTGATGTCTGTACTTAATCTTTATAAAAACATAAAAATAAAATACCATTTCAACTTTATTTTTACATGTCCTTTGGGGTCAGTGTTTCAAACCTACTCCGCAGCTCCGTCGTTAACACCTGACGATGATGTTTTTAAACATCTTTCACTGGTTTATGCTAAAAACCACGGTAAGATGTCTAGAGGTGTGGCTTGTAAGTCCGCAACCCCTGCTTTTGAAAATGGCATTACCAATGGTGCAGCTTGGTATCCCTTAACTGGAGGTATGCAAGATTATCAATATGTCTGGTATGGTTGTATGGAAGTGACATTGGAAATATCATGCTGTAAATACCCACCAGCATACGAATTAAAAAAATACTGGGAAGACAATCAGCTGGTAAGATTAAACAAAGAAGAAAGATAAAATAAAAAACATTTATTGAATTTATATTCCATCAGTCTTTGATCAAATTTTTGGCTGAAGCTCACAGAGGAGTACAAGGTTTTGTACTTGATATAAATAATTCACCTGTAGAAAGAGCTTCATTAAAAGTAAAAGGCAGAGATGTTGGATTTCAAACAACTAAACATGGTGAATTTTGGAGAATACTATTGCCGGGCTACTACAAACTGGAGGTATTAATTCTTGAAAAATATTCGTAAACTTTAAAAAATAAATAATACATAATTTATGATTTTATCAAGGTTTTCGCTGAAGGTTTTAGCCCTCGTGAAGTTGAGTTCGTAGTTGTAGAACAGCATCCAACACTTTTGAATATCACATTGCAGCCTTCTGCGGTAAGAATATTTAAACATTTTTGCTTATATATAAATAAAAAATATTAATAAAAAATATTTAACTAAAATATTTTTTATGATTTGGCTTTTTATTAATATTTAAAATTTTAGAATTGTATTATTACATAAATAAACGAAAAACACAACGTTCTGCCATTATCTCTTGTAAAGTTTTTTCCCTTAAAAATATTTTTATTCTATCTTCATTGATTTTTCTTCTTACATTATGTACATATTACTGTCTTGTGTATAGAAATAAAATCATCATAGCCCACCTTTGGTTTTAATGGAAAGAAAAAGTTTTGATAACTTGTTACTGTACCGTCGTGCACTTCTTCTTTTGCATAAGATCATTCATAATAAACAACCTGAATATTTTCCAAAGAATGCAATTTTCGAGATCAAATTGAGTTATGAAACTCAACACTATACGATATAATAAACAAGCATCAGAGAGACATTTCTTTCTAATTACAATTCACCTATGAAACCAACTTCCCCCACATATTCAATTTTTAGGCTTCATCACATAACCTAAAACTACTTATACAGATATATGGAGATAAATCTTTTTTTTTCATTTTCCTCCCAAATACTTTCAAACTACCAACCGTTTTTAATATCTTTCAAATCTCAATCAATTTTAATATCTTATTTATGTTATTTTTTGATTTTTAAATTTAGTTTCTTATATTTAAAATAACTTTTTTTTTTGTTTTGCAAATGTTATTAATTCCTTGTGCTCAAAATCTAAAGCCAATATCTACATAGTACTGTTATATAAGATAATTATTTCTTGTTGTGCTGTATTTTGATAAATTAAATAAATAAAAATAAAATTGTTCGCACCCACTTTTTTAAAGTAGCTAGAGAACTATAATAGGTAGCACCAGTAACTCCCTTATTAATAAGTACATAGTTTAGCGAAACACAGATTGGAGTGGAATAGTGGGCGTGCTACCTCCCATACAAAGTGAACAATTATTATTGTCTACCTGGAGACCTGCAATAGTTAGTGTCTTGAAACTTGCATAGTCTAACAAAATCCCCATACAATGCAAAAGAATTATTATCATTACCTAGAGAACTACAATAGGTTACTTGGCACAAGTAACTTTATTAAATGATGTTTGACCGTTGAACTACCATTTAAGCGGAAAATTGTAAGTTTAACTGTTAAAATACCTATAAAAAAATTCAAAATTTTATCCTTAATATTTCCACTCCATAGTAAGGCTACCTGATAAATGGGCCTTGAATTGTAACAATTTTGTTTTATATAATGTTTTACATTTAATAAAATGAGGCAAATTAATAAATTCGCTATTGCTTCCACCTGGTAAATGGATTCGCCTTGGAAAAAAATCAGTTACCATATTAAGGGGTAGTTATCCCCGACTAACAGTTCAACTCTCAATTCTCAATTAAAAATATAGGTTAAAACTGAAAATTATTTTATTAATTTTAGTTATGCAAAAGATAAGAAACCTTACCAGATTACCATACCGTTGACAATATGTCTACAAACTTTGTTAAGCAAAAAATTAAATTGGTAAATTTTTCTTAACTTTTTGTGTCTTTTATTTTTCAAAAAAATAAAGAAAAATAATAAAAAATAAAACAGTCTGTTTTTAAAATGGTTTACTAAATAAAAAGCTTTAATAACATGCTTATCACAATTAACTACTAATAACCTATTTATGACTTCTATGTTAATGGACTAAGAACTTAAAATATATAAAATTTGAATTTTACTATATACATAACTTATTTAATAACGTTTAAATTAAAATATGTAATATAAAGAGTGATTTAAGCTTTCCAAATTTAAAAACAACATTTTTCTGTGCTCTTTGCAGCGTACCGATAATACTCCTGTATCTCAGTATCGACCACTTCCAGGACCACCTCCCAGTCATCACTATCGACCAGCGCAATCTTACAGCGATTCTGGAATTATATCCTCTATTACTAATGGCCTCAACAATTTATATTCTAATATATTTGGCTAATCACCTCTGTAATAGTGGCATTTTTGTTCATCATAACCTTTCCACATTTCGCAAATTGGAGAAATATTGCAACCATTTTGATAGAGGACTAATATTGGTTCATGAAGTAATATAAAGAACGAACGCACGCACTGCCTTATAAAAACCGCTCATGTACAATATTTCCAATTGTTAATTTTAATTGTTTATTTAGATCTGTATAAGTATTTATTTATTTATTCTTAAAATTTAAAAAATATGCAGAAATTTAATGATTGTAATCGTTTAAAAAGTATTATTAAGAAAATAAGTTGCTAAAGAACAAAAAAAAATATTTTAACAAAAATGTTAATTTACGCTGAAGAAAGAAACTTTTTATATAACGTTCTTTCAATCGCCGGATCTTCTAAAACAAAAAACTATTCGTCAGTTCTCTTACTAGTAAGATTGGGTGCACTCAATAAAACATAAAATATTTTTCTAATTTTGATTTACTTACAGATGATTAAAAAAATTTTAATTTTAAGTTCGTTATTCTAAAGATTCAAAAGAAAAGATACTAGCAAAATGTACTGTATTTTTTGGATCGCTGCTTTCTTTTTCAGAATTCTTCGTATCGAACTGCAAGGTCAATTTGGTTGATTTCAACTGCTTACGTTTCCATTTAATTAACTTTTATAGAGAAATACAATGCGATCGATTAAAGATGTTTTTTATAGTGTCAGAGAACTTGAAATTGAAATAAAACGGGGAAAAAAGAGTTTAATATCCATTTTATTGTATTAAGTTTTAAATATGATTACGGGCTTGCGCGTATGTGAGTATTGCGTAACCTGTAGGTCAAATTTTCATATATCGTTAGCAGTAAATCAGGCAATATCACTTCGAAAATTTCCTTCCAAGTGTTCGATCGTTTTTGGTTTCGGTATTCTTTGCGGGACTATAACATTACTTTGTATATCTATACATATTATGTATATCCTATATCTTTATGTATATATAATAAAACAGTAACATGACCATTTCTGTACATAAAATATTTTTGGAAAATTTTGTTGCTGGTGCAGTTTTTAATTGAAATGGAATAAAAAAAGAGCAATTTTTAGAATTTTTGTCTGTCTGCCTGTGTGTGTTCTCATTACGTAAAAACTACTGGATGAAAATAAAATTTTGTGAGGAGGTACTTTCGTATCTTGATTCAAATATACGATACTTTTTTTCCGCAAAAATTTCATATTTCCAAGAGAAAATAGAGAAAAAGTACTGAAAATACGCAATTTTACCGATTTAAATGTACTGCAAACTTGACAACACTTTTTATTTTTTAACACTATTCACAGAACTCTACAATGATTTTACAACTTTATATAAACTGTATGCAGAGATGGGTACTCTATATAAAGAAAATACAAAAACCATAAATGCAATTGTTGTCAGGATGCCAACGACGTGGAGGGCACAGCTAGTATAATATATAATCTACCGAAATCTATAAAACAAACAAAATAAGTTGTTCAAAATAAGCGTCTTTAAAGATGTGTAATTGAAATTAGTGAATAAGTTGCATTCCATTAATTGAACAAGTCGCTCTGCAAATATGAATATTATATACTAAAAAGTATTGTTATTTGTTATTGTGTATAAGAACTCTACTTACTGAAACAAACCCAACTACTAGTGAGCAATTGTGGATAAACAACTTTTTTGTCAACCAAATTTACGCAGAGTTGAAACTGACAATACCAAAAAGACAACTAAAAAGTCAACCGTCAGTTGAGTTGAGGAGAATGCCAATGCGAATTTATTAATGACAAACCAAACTGTTTTCAAAGTTGAGAACCGTAATAGAGACTTACGCTATCCGATGGGGCAATCTTTTGTGAAGTAAAAAAGACTTAGAACCGATTTTTAATGTAACTTTTTAATACGGAGCGAATTTTTTGCTTACTTAAAACAAAAGCAAATTCACACATGTTGGTTTTTTTAATGTAATTGTGCGAAAGAACAAATTCTTATGACTGAAATAGGCAGTTATTCTACTTTTGCTTCTGCAAATTCAAATCAAAAGTATAACGGTCAAAACGTACCTTTATTAATCGCAGAAACTATTCTTTAGTTCGTAATGTTAGTTTAAAACATTGCCATTGTTAACGCGCTCTATAGGTAAAGATTGTAATCGTGAAAAAAATCGATGTCGGAATTTCAACGGATCTTTACCTTTTAAGGTCTCCTGAATCCGGCCGACTTCATAAATGCAGTTTGCAAAGCAACACTGCAATCAATAGAGGTCATAAACGCCTTAGCATTATTTTTTACAATGCCGTGAGTTCATTATTGGAGTGCAAAACACAGCATTGTTTTTATTTGTGATGCGTTGTGTAATGAGCGGTTGAAGTGTATTTTCTTAAAATAAAACGTATGAACTGTTTTTCGTATAATTAAAACTGTAAGTAACAAGGCACATTAATCAGGTAGCCTCACTACGGAGGGGAAATATTTTTTTATATGGAGTTTGATAGTTCAACTTCCATTTAAGGAGAAAAATTGTAAGTTTAACTGCAAAATCCATATAAAAAAAATTGATCATTTTCGCCTTAATATTTCCCCTCCGTAGTGAGGCTACCTGATGAATGTGCCTTGGTTAGTAATATGTAAATGACCTAATGTGCTAAAGATTCATTTCAAAATTTTTTTTCTTAAAGACCACAAACGAAAAGGGTTCGCATAGAAATTTTGAAAAAGGCATTGCATTATACTTGCCACCCCAAACTGTAAATAAATACTTTTTCAACTCCAATATACCTTGAACTTTTATTCTTTATGTAATATATCCATTAAAATATATGTTGGTAAAGTTGAGGTATGGTAAAAGTTTTTCATGTTATATTTAATAGTATGTAATGTAATTAAATAACCACACAAGTGAAATTTGTATTAGCTATAAATGATAAAATTACTACAAAAACAACTGCAATTTTATTTATTTCTTTTATTAAAGCAATAAAACTCATTTCGAATAAAGATTAATAACATATAATGAGTGTATGTGTAGCATAAAATAGCAGTGTGTTATACATACATACATACAGTCGTATGCATACATATGTATGTATATATGTTATGTAATAAGGAGAATAAATTTTCTACTAAATTATTTATTAACAAATATATTAAAAAGAGTTGCAGGATAATTAAGCAGAACATTCAGTACACACGGGTTTATTTTCTTCAACAGCAAATGTAGATGCAATTATAGGTTTCGCACATTTCTGTAAAAAAATAAATAAATAAAAAATACAAAGTTAATAGACATTCATAATATTTAATTTCAATCGTCTTACATGTACATATACCTATGTACGAGTATGCACATACCTTGCATTTGAAACAATCCCTATGCCACTTGGCTTCTAAGGCAACAATTGCATTTTCCGTAATGGGCTTTGTACATCCTGCACATCTGGCGGCAAACAATTGTTCAAAGTCACTTTTACAGTACGCCTTCCCATCACGCTCATAAAAGGAGGAGCCCACCAAGGGTTTATTGCACGGCCCACTACAGCAGAAACAATTTTCGTGCCACGTTAAGCCTAAAGCCTTAATTGTTCGCTGTAAAATGGATTGAAATTTAAGAAATATATGTATTTATGTACGGAAACCACCTTTGATGAGTTCAAAGATCAGTAAAATCAGTATAAATGTAAAAAAATTATGTGTGTAGGATTTAGAAAAGGAATTATAATTGTCTATGAAATATACATATGGCACACTTGATCAAAAAGATGGTATTAAGTCAAAATTGTGAAAATATCATTTTTAGAACAAATCAATTAACAACATCAATATCTATCTATCTATCTATCTATCTACTGTAAAAATGTTAACGCACTCTGATTAATCTTTCATCTCGAAACCCAGTGCAAAAGCGTTATATCATCAATGTTTAACAAAAAGAATAGGTATTTTGTTGTTGAATTTCACAAAAAAGTTATGATATTTTGCACTTGAACTTTTGCAAGACCAATTGAGCCTTTATTCAAGTTAAAAATAATTAAATTGTTTTTTTTTTAATTCGGTTCTATTTTGATTTGATACTATTTTGTTGATAAAATTTGTTTTACTTTATGATTTTAATTCGAAATGAGACTCTTTATGATAAATTTGTTCACATTTTTTTTTAATTATGACTCTTTTCATGAAATAATTCAATACATCATTACTTATAACCTTTTTTATATCTTGTTTACAATACATTTATTTTAAAATATGTAAATACTTTCTGATAATAGTAATAATGAAAATATTTAATATAAAAAAATTTTGGATTTTATATTGTATGAACAAACGATTTAAATCCGTCATTAGTAAGTCAAAGGAGTTATTCTGACATAGAAATTCAGAAAGTGGTTGATGGAAGAAAAACAATTACAATAAAAATTAAAATCGGCGTGTTTTTATTTTTGCAGTTAAAAGAACCCAACGTAAAGTGAAAACGTAACAATATACTTTACTATGTAACCCTACACGAAAAATAAAAGTGCTTGCGAACTGCTTCTGGAGAAAAGGGTCACGAAAAAAAAACTTGGACCCATCACTTAAGAAAGACTACTCGTAATAGCATATTTAAAATTAAGAACATGACTTGAATAGAGATAGAGAAGTTTTGAGCTGATAGTATCTTGTTGGTGGAATATTACTACAAGGTAAGACAAAATTGTATTTTTTCGAGTTAAAACCATTTTGTTCAAGAATAATTTTAACTGTATTAAAATTTCATCCAAAGCCTCACAACTCAAAATAATACAAAAATAAGTATTAACTCAAAAAATAGATTTATTTGGCAATAATTGCAACATTGTAAATATATTTCAAATGGAACTCTACTGAAAATTTTACAATTTTGAGTTAATACCATCTTGTTGATCTAGTGCAATATATTCAACTGGATTATATGTATTAATTAAATGTGTAAAGATATATTTTAGTTACTTTGGTTTCACAAAAACTATGGAAAACGTACCTCTACTATAGGATTTTTACAGCCATGGCACATTCCGGAATAATTTTTCATAAAACACTTCGAACACACAGGCTCGCCATCTTGAATATTAAATGTCGCCTCTTCAATAGGCAGCTCGCAATCTTTACAGGCAAAATGTTCTGGATGCCAAGTCTTTCCCAATGCTGTTATAATGCGTTGTGTTATCACTTCTTTACATTTGTAACAAATTGTTTCCGACTGAAAAGACCAATAAATATATAATTAACTTTTTTTAATGTTGTTTCAATTGGTTTTATCTTTAAACTATCGGCGTTCTGACAATATTTTATTCGAATATAGGTATATATATATATATATATATATATATATATATATATATATATATATATATATATATATATATATATATATATATATTTATTTATTTATTTATATTGAATCAATTCTTCTTCCGAACGAAGTTTAGCTCTGGCACATGTCTAATTGTTCAGCTACATTCATTCTTATGTTGCCACATTAAAAGAGGTTTTGTATTTCTTTCGATTTAATGAAACCGAACAGAATCTATAGCAGCTAAAACTATTCCGATCGGAAGAGTAACTACGGAATCATTTCAATTCAATACGGAATTTAAGACATGCCTGTTTACTTACTAAAAAATTAAAAAAAAAACCAATTAATTTCCACAACGACCGAAATTCATCACAGCGTATCAAAACGATCGCTTTCATCGTTTTCCATCACATACCTGTATGCCTTTTATTTTAAAAACCTACGATTAATTATTTTAAAGCAACGAACATATCCCAGTTTCTTTAATGCACATTTTCAAAAGGAGCTTATGTCATCGAACTGAAATATCACAAACGGTTCTGAATGAAGAAAATATCCAACGTGAGCAAGAGAACGTGCAGAAAAACTCAACATCAATAAGGAGACTTTCAATGCGAAGATAAATTTTACAAATTATAAAAGAATGTAGATGTTCTCTTGTAAATAGCCGTAGAAAATCATGATTTTTTACACAATGTGAAAAAGAGTGACGTAGCTACCACATATGTGGACGGAAAACAATCCACAAATGTGGTGTCTGTCAACAACCCTTACAGCGCAAGAAACAATGGCGCTATTACTAAACATTTTTTGTGAACGAACTATTTTATTTCGTTTTCAGCGGATTGAACCCATACTGACTTTTTATTTGGAGATATTCTTAAAAAACGTGTGTCCGTGAAGAAACTATACCGCAACTAATAAAATATATTTTATAAATTATTAATATCTAGTAAATTGTGCGATACATTTAATAAAACGTCGAGCACATACAAGCTTAAGCTTAAAGACAGTATGAGGCAGGTTTTTAAATACTAGTTTAAACTCAAGATACTATTGTCTCGAGAAGAAGAAGAAAAAATTGCTAGTATTTAATATAATTTATAGAGAATTTATTTTAAAGTTGAAAATTAGTTAAAAAAAATATTTTATCCATTTTATACATTTTCTAAAAAATAATTTTCCTTTTTGTATTTTTTTAAATGCTTATATTTTAACTTATAAGTATGTATGTAAGCATGTGTGTGTGTGTGTTTTTATTTCATGTAAGTTTAAACCAACCACCAACGTTGGTCGCTTAAACTAGCAAATAAAAATAGTTAATTAATATCTTAAAAACTTAAAACAAAGATTAAGGATGACTAAAGCTCTGATCTCCATCTTAAAAACCCGGTCTAAGTGAACAAGATCTTAATTTTGTTTATTTTTAATTAGGCATTAAATCTATTATTTAATCAGTATATGCATATATATGTATGTACAAACATATATACGTATATTTTTTTTGTCTTGCTTAGATTTCTAATATTCACACGTACTTATCTTGGTTAACGATCAATTGAAGTAATTTTTTAACAACAAATTTTAAAGTATTAATAAATAGCAGCAAAAAAGTATAAACAAAAACTTGTTAAGGCTGGCGATGATCTCAGAACAGTATGAGTGTGTCCAGTATTATGTTTGTAGATATGAATAAAGCTAAGTTCTGACTGGGCAAGTAATTGACGAAATAAACGTAACAATAATTTTTGGTAAAGATTTATTAAATTTTACGGAAAATAAAAACTAAAAATTTATAATAGAATAAGGTCCATTATTATAACTTGCCTTTAGCTAAAGTTAGGAATTTGTTGGAGCGATAAATAGTTGTTCGTTATTAAAAGTGAGCTAAAAACTAACTCTCTATCTAACTAACTATCACGTACTATAAGGACAAGTTATAGCAATGAGCATTATTATAGCGAAAAACTACTTATCGCTCCAACAAAATCCTAACTTAAGCTAAAGGCAAGTTATAACGATGGGCCTCATAGAAATAAATAATAAAATAAGTTAAATCGCTTTATTAAGTGAGCCTCACTTAAAAATTCGTAAAGCAAACAACTTTATTTTTTCTTAAATAAATTTTGAGGGGAGATATTTTATTACTTCGGTTTAAATATACAATACTTTTTTCTCAAAAAATATATCATTTCCATTAGAACATAGAGTTAGAAGCCCGTACACAATTCTACAGATTTAAATGATTTGGCATAATTTTTTATTTTCGTGAAAGAGAAATTTTAGCCTCTACTTATAGAACTTTACAATAATATTTATATATAGATAATAATTTTATACAAAACCTATGTTGCAACATCCTTTGTTACCTAGAGAAGGGTACCTCTATACAAAGTAAATGTATAAGCCATATCTGCTAGACTATAAAAGTTACGAGTCGTAAAATTCGGTGGGGATTACTTTCAAAACTAAAGTCAAATTCGAACAAGACATTGTCAGGACGCTTACGACGTCGGGGGCGCTGCTAGTCTTAAATATAATTAAAATCTGTGTTTTGGAAAAGCAATTTATACGGTGATCTCCTAGCAAGTCCTATGCTCATTCTTCTACAAGATAGGACTAAATAGAAGTCCTATTTCCTTACCTAGGAAGATCTCAACAAGAAAATTTTGACGCCTGGACCTGATAAAAACTGAAAACAAAAATATTCTTGCTACTGATTTCATCTATAATAAATCTGTTCAAATAATAAGAATAATTTAATATTTTGTACATACAAATGACTATACATACATATGTATGTACATGTACATATGTACAGACATTAGAGTGGGTCAATTTTTTCTTGACCAAACGGTTGTCAAAATCGTATTCTGCGAGGAATTCTAAGAGAAAAATAGGAAGCTCGTTTTTGATTATAGACCCATAGTTTTTTCGACAAACCTTCTTAGAATTCCTTGTAAAATATGATGAGCGGTTGTCAACGCTTGAGATTTGTTCAATACATACAAATTGACCCACTCTAACATATGTATGTATGTACATACTTATGTAGATAAATATTTACTTTTTATTCAACATTTTTCTATTCTCTAAATAAACTATTCTTAAGGAACAACTAACAAATGATTTATTGATAACTTACCATGTTCAGAATTGTTTTTTTTTTTTTGTACTCTTATATTTAGTGATTTTTTCGTTTTATTAAGATCTTCGATCACTTTTTACACGTCCATACGGAATGTTTATTCTGGTAAAAAAATATAAAATAAAATGGATTAAAACACAGTCCTTTTGTTTAATGCAATGCCTTAAAGTTTTCAATACTTTTATATGTTCAAAAATATTTATTTATACATATTAATTTAAAATCAAAATTGAAACAATTCTCAATGTTGTCAATATTAAAAGAACTTACGAACAAAAAAAATTTAAGAGCCGAAACAAGTAGTAATAGAAAATATTTGACAGAGCACGATAGGGAATCTTTATGCGCTGCCTTACTTTGCGAAAAAATGTGTTCTAAAGAACCAGAGAAGTTAAAAAGATATATTTCTTTATTTTTCTCCATTTTACAGAGATTGAGAAAAAATAATTTTAACGATATCATTCAAGAATGGTAAACACAAGATCATCTCATACCAATCCCCATTATTTCTGCACATTTTAATCCCAAATTACCTAATTTTATTTTGAACTACCTGGTTCAACATAGTGTAGCTTGGGTCCCTCGCAGAGTCTCTAAGCACTCGCGAATTATGCAACCCAATTAACCAATTTTTAATAACAAATGACCAGCTTTGTTTTATTTGTTTAGATCGCAAAAACAGCAATAATGCTAATTTTTCCACCGTTTGACTCAGCAAACACCTTCTATTCCGCCATTACGGATAATGGCAACAACTTGGTGAGAAAATAGCCATTTATTTATTTATTTAAGTCTAAAATGGAATAATCCCATACAGACTTATGAAACTTAAAGCTTAAATTAACTATTTTATAAATAAAAAAATGATATACAAAATTAATTCAATTAATAGAATTATTAATTTGAATAATATCAGTTTTAAAACTAGTCTTTTATGCACTGCTGTTATTTGGTAAAAAAAATTTAAATAATTTAAAAACGTAATTAAAGGACTATTAGCACGTAATTTCTCTAGTGCATGGCTACAAAAAATAATCTTCTATGACGAATTGATAACCTTGAGGTACTATTTCTTTTTATAAACAAAAGTATAGAGTAAGCTTTAGGTATAAGCATATCTAAGTTAGGTTTGAAAGTTAGGTTAGAATCAAACAAGATACCTAAGTCACTGCATTCATTCGTTTTTATTATATTATTATTAATCTTGTAAAAGATACATAAAAACATTTACTTAAGTTTAAATTACACCAATCATTCAAGCAATCAAGATCAGTTTGCAATTTGCTGATATCATTAAAATTGCTTATACCAGAAAATTTAAAACATTGAAAAATGTCATTGATAAAAATATTAAACAGCAAAGGACCCAGGGCAGTGCCTTGCGGAACTGCAGACAATTGATTATACTTAAAAGATTGATGTACATCAATTTTTACAACACAAACCCTATCACTCAGATAAGAAGATAGCCAACTATAAAAAGTTGAAAAAATTCCCAGATTATGCAACTTTTTTAATAGAATATTATGCGAAATTTTATCATGATATTTATAAACTATAATCAAAAGCCTTCGAAAAATCAGTGTAGTATATAGTATCAACTTGAAAACCTAATTCAAATTGTTAAAAACGAAAGTCTGTGAACACAGTAAGATTATAAATTGCAGATTTTTTTTTCGAAAACCATGTTGCTGAGAAATTATCAGAGATTTTGTATTAAAATATAATACATCATATATTGCATGTTCAAAAATTTTAGATATTTTTGTTAATTTGGAAATAGATCTATAATTGCATATATCATTGCGATGATATATTGATTTAAAAATACGGGTTACAAACGTTAATTTCCAACGATCTGCAAAAATTCCCTCTGAGAGGGATTTATTAAAAATTTTCAAAATCGGAACTACTATCGAGTGTGAGCATTTCTTCAGTAGAAAAGCGCATAAACCATCAGCATCTATGTTAAAAGAATTCTTTACACGATTAATAGCATTCACATTTTCATCTTTAGACAATACATTGATTGAATTGATCAACCTTTGACCTCAAAGAAAGCAAAGAAGTCTAGGAGAGAGGAGGAAAGCCTCCAAGCAGCTCTCATTGGCTGCACCGATCCAAATAGGAGGATTAGTGTGGAACGGTGGCAGTTTCTTGAGGGTAGGTTCAGGATTAAATTGTTAAAGGTAGTGCAGGTGGGCCGGAGGATATATTCTTCCAGGGCGCGGAGTGAGCAAAAGACATCAAGGATGTGAACTGTAGAAATTGAAATACACACAAATTTTTTTAAGATTCGATGCTCTTTGCAGAGCATGTTACTCAAAGCCAAAGGATTTCAGACCGATGAATGAGGACTTTGAGTACATTAAACTCGGCTTACATTATAAAGAAGGAACTCGGGGTAGGTTAACCCGGACAATACCGTGCAAGTTCTTTTCACCAGAAGATACAAGGTAGAAAATTTGAGACTAGCGAAACTGGGCGAAGTGAGATTAAAACTACCATAGCGGACAAAGTACGTGAAATTTCACTCGCACAAAATTTTCTTGGAAGAACGAACACACAGGATTTCTCAAAAAATGTCTCAATGTCTACTATTCGTGCAGGAATTCAATGGCCAGAAACTGGGGACTACCAAAGGTGGTACACTGGATTAAACATCGGGTGTGTGAAAAATTATTATGGACACTTGTGGATAAGTGAAAGTCTGTTCCAGACTTAGATTCTACCGGCTTTGAAAGTCATGGGATTAGTATCTCGAGCACGTGAAGAGGGATGAAGTGATGACTATTTAGCCTTCGAAAAGTTATAGTATTAACTCAAGGCTAAGTGCTCCAGGACTCATAATGCTTGGATGGACAAGAACTTAAGATTATCCTGGACGTCGGGCTATTGCAGTCGAGGAGAATGAGATTGCTGATTAACTGGAAAGGATGGGTTCTATATTGAACTCTTAGACGTGGGAAATACTGGTGCAGCCACCGATCAGTCACATGTGTATAAAACGCAATAAGTTATTTTTAGGTATAACTGAGCAATTCTGGAATAAAAAAGAGGATTAAATAGTCTGCAGAGCTATGTGACTGCTCGATGGAGTCAGATTCAGCATCGACAAATAATGAAGCCAACTTATAAAATAGTAAATGTAGGTTCTTTTGGGTGAAAATGTCTAGTACTAACCTGCGCTGGCCTTCTTAATCTAAGCTAATCTGAAAGAATTAATGTTTAAAAAAATAAATTATAAACATCATACGGCAAAATCACGTCTTGCATGGGTCACCCTTTAGTATTAAATTTCACGACTTGTTGTTGTAGCGTTCAAGGAATTGCAGAATCTGGTCTAGTGGGTACTTATTATGGCTTAAAATATGTGCTATCTGCAACAAGCGGGTCTTTTATGGGGATTTTATATACAATACATACATATATTATGTAAATACATATATTATGTAAATTTCAATACGGATATTTTTAACGTACCTGTCTATAACGCTTCAAAACCTAAGACCATAAACATCGAATTACATTACCTATTGGGACACCCTTTAAATTTTATACTTGCTGTAGTGGACATATAATACACTTTTTATAACGGCTCAGAAGATAGGGGCATATAAGTAAAATTACCTCTCTAATGACAACACCCTTTAATTACTACTATCTTAACTTATTTATGCGCTTAATGAAAATTAAAAATTTTCAACGTAATAATCACAGTTATTGTATGGGGACGCCTTTTAGTTTTTAATATATGTATGTATATGTATGTTTTTTTTTTTTTAATGGGATCAACCTAAGCAAACCCTTTCAAAAAAAAAGTGAACATATATACAGACGAACTGATTGATTTTAATTCAATCTGCTTCGTCTAAACTACTCCCACTATCTGTTGAAACTTTTAAGATAGTTCACGTTTAGCAGGAACCCAACCTTGTTTCAGATACTTTACATATAATAAATTCAGTTCGAAATTGCATTGCCACCAAGTAAGGGATTTTCAGAATTTACTTCGATTTAATTTTACTTTTATTCTTGTATGTAACAAATGGGACTGAGATAATTTAAAATAAGTGTTTCGATGAGAATTGTCAGAATCAACCGTTAAATTTTGGCTAGGTTTTTGCGGTATTGTGATCAATTCATTCATTTTTTTTTTTTTTTGACAGACCCTACTGGGTGCGCTGCTTAAAAAGTGTAGAATATTTTTGAAATTTTTTTTAATTTATGCCCTTGATAAAGCAGGTTCTTAAATAGCAAAAAATAAACAACTCACTGTAAGAAACTCTCCAAATATACATTTATATTTTAAGCATGCCGTTTCGATTCCTTTAATTTTATGCTTGATACGCATATAATTTTTCTAAGAAATTTCATGTTTTCTTTAGAACAACCTTCATAGTTTTCTATGAATAGTAAAAATGACTCACTTTTTTTAAATGTCACAACACGGCTAATAAAACGGCAGATGGAAGATAACGCACTCAAATAAAAAAACTGGTTTTGAGGTATTAATTAGTATTAATTAAAAAATTGTGTAATATTTCCCGGAAACTATAAAAACTATTATAAATAAACTATGTATAATCATTGGCGTAGAAACACCATTCTAGGGAGTGCAATTCGCCCTTCAGACTGGCTGTGATCCCCCTAAGAATTTTAAAAATTGTTCTATATATTTATTTTGTTTTGTCCCCACCAGCCAATGTGACTTAATCCAAACCCCTAATCGTGTGCTCAATAAAAAAACACTTATGCCTCTTGTGCTCTAGGGCCTTCATAGTAAATTATTTTTTTTTCAACCCCTACTGTTACTTAAGCAGGTCTTTAAACACTACTTCTGGCTTTCTGCAATTAGTAACAAAGAATAAAAAACTTGCAATAAATTCTCCAATTATTGTATCTACACCGCACCCACCGTTTCGACTCCTTTAATTTCACGCTTGTTACGCATAAAAGTTTTTCAAGAAATTAAATGTTTTCTTAACAACAAGTTTCAGAGTTTTCTCTGAAAAGCATAAATGACTCACTTGTTTTTAAATGGCACAACACGGCTAATAAAACGTCAGATCGAAGATAACGCACCCAAATAACTAATCCAAATAAAAACAAACTATTTTTAAGGTATTGAAGATAGTGTAATATTTCACCGAAACAATAAAAACTATAATAAATGTACATATATAATAGCAATAAAAATTATATATATACATATAATCGAGAAATATTACGTTATTATTTTCAATACTTACTAAAGTGGTTCCTAAAAAACAATTTCACAATTCCACCAAAAATCGAA
Organism: Phasia obesa; assembly: GCA_949628195.1. Lineage (NCBI taxonomy): Eukaryota > Metazoa > Arthropoda > Insecta > Diptera > Tachinidae > Phasia > Phasia obesa. The sequence goes on along the minus strand of OX451218.1, from coordinate 146,326,718 downwards.
CATTCAAGAGAAATTTATGAAATAAATAAATTTTATTTTATTTATTTAATAAATGTTACAATACAATTAAAAATTATATTTTAACTTAATTTTCCTAGCATAGTAGCAAAGACCTTTACTTGTTGTAGTGAAACACCCACAGTCTTTGATGGTATTCTAACCCATAACCTCCAGACATATAAACTAGCACACTACCACTAGCCACCGGAAGGGCACCCTAGGAAATTTAAAAAATGATTCTGCTATCAGAATTTCAGAAATTTTTTATTTTTATGTACATTATTCACAATGGTGAAGGGTATATAATATTCGGCATATGTATTTACATACAACTAAAAGCAAACAGATGACTACCGATTGGTAAATGTCTTTGAGAGACTAATTTAAATTATTCAAAAGTTTTTATGACAGACTTGAGTTAGTTTTGCAATTTATTATTTTTTTTATTTAAATTATTGTGATAATAGTATAAACCAAAAAAGCAGTTATTTACGTAGACAATTTCAGCATAAATTATTGTATGGCGCGCTATGAAAATCGTAGCATTATTTGTTTAACATATACTTTTCAATTAGGTCGAGGCAATGCAGCGGGTTGTTGAGCGGCTAAGCGGTTAACTTCTAGATATCCGCTTAATACATTTGAAGTACTATTTAAGGAGCAAGGAAATCTACAGCAACTGCAGCAAATCAATTGATATATGGCAGTATATATCTCCGTTAACTCTAACATGAAAAGTTTTTGATTTAAATTTTTTTTCGATAACTGTTATTTGCGGTCCCTGCAAAAAACTGTACAAAAAACACCCTTTCTTTAATTTTGAACGAAATTTTTTATCTTAAAAATTTAAAATAAAATTTTTCTAAATATTATAAAATTAATAAAAAATCTTTATTCGTTTAACCATAAAAAAAGTATATTGCAATCTCTCAAAATCGTATAAAGTCCATAAAAACGTATGCGATTTACTCAACTTTCCTGATTTTAACAGTGTCCCAATACGACATATCTCAAGCAAAAGCCTTGAAAATTCATCACACGATGCAGAATATTTTTATCTGTTGAGCTGCGTACTTAAATTTTTACATTTCAGAAAATTGATTTAGGCCTAATGTCCGGTTAGATTGGCAAAATGCGTCGGTACAAAATCGAAAAAAAAAATAAAAATTTGTCCTCAAGTTATTGGTTTTAACCCTTACTTTGCATAAGTGGCATTTTTTCTTTTGTCAACTTGGTTACGGCAAATTAAGGAATTTTACAGACAGACGGCAGAATTGCCAAAATCTGTATGGAAGTTTGGTAAGATTATGAATAAAAGATTAAAGTTCAACGCCAACGTTCTCATCTTATCAACCCAGAAGCTTTTTGTAAATGCAATTTTCATGCAAGAACACAAAACTTAGTAAAAATATACACTCTAGAATTCACAGCATAGCCGCTCATTGCGTGTCATGGACCTTAATGCCATTTTAGTCTAAAGGTAGAATTAATTTTTACTTTCCGTTCTGTTAGGAAACAGCTGATTTATTTTTGATAAATAAAAATGTGTACATGAAGTTAGTTTTTCTGTTCCGGATGAACCTGTTAAAAACATAACTTTACTTTAACGAAATGTAAGACATAAAAATGATTCTTTTGCCCTTTTTATAGAATAGAATAATAACAGGACAGTTTGGCTTACATTTTAAAATTTTTTTTTCAAAATCAGTTTTATAAAATATCTTAAAATAGCCTTTAAAGAGATATGGCAAATGTTACCTTACATCTATAACATACATATGTATATGCTTAAATTGGCTTAAGACGCAATTATTAAAATAATGTAAGACGCATGGGAAAGGAAACTGTTTGATAAAAAACCTTTATAAGAACTTTTTAAAATGGTATAAACATTTTTAAATTTTATTTAAAGCAAAAAGGGAGTAAAAAGCCTTAAACAACAACAATTTACTTGCGTTACGTTCCGTACATAGCTAGCGCCAAGAATAATAGAAACAAGATTAGATAGAATGATGGTCTTCTAATCGTCTTATTTAAAATCCACAGGTTTTTGGACGCCATTCGCCCTGAAAGAGAGCGAAATTATTCTGATGGAGCATCTATCTATCTATCTATCTATCTATCTATCTATCTTGTCACTAACATCAACATTTTCTAAAGCATTTTTTGTGTTTATTTTGATCCAATTTATGAAGTTTTTATTATGCTTAATCTAAATGTCAGCACTGAAAGCATTTTTATAGTTTCCTTGCATAATAAGGAATTAAAAAGAATTTTAAGTCTGACTTAAAAATTATTGATATAATTATTTTTAATTATTCTTTATAAATTAATAATAATTCAAATCGATGGAAAAGATCACGTTCTATTTTTTTATTTTTAAGCATATACAATGCACATTGATTTTTAATCGCTAAATAAAAGAACAAAAGTAATGAACAAAGTCACAATGCTGAAAACACTAAATTGTTGTTTACCGATATGTAGTGATAAGATACTCGTAATATGAACAGTGTCGATCAAAATTAAGTAAACAAATCCTTCATTTATTGGTCAAAAATATTCATGTTAACGTTTGCTGAAGAAGATATGTCACTGGAGTGGTGTTCAATATAAAACTTAATTATGTCAAAAATATAATATTAGGTGTAACTTCTGGTTAAAACAGGTTTTGGGAAGAGGACGGAGAAAGGTAAAAAAAAATATTTTTTTATTTTCTCATATAAAAAAAGTGCAGAATAAATTATTTTTTAGCATAAAATGTTAAGATAACTTTTTCAACGAATCCTCAATTGCATTATTGTCGAACAGAATTAAGCGCTTTCAAAACTGATGACAGCTTTTTTGAAGGGCCCACTGATTTTCAGAATCTTTCGAGGCCCATAAATAAAAATTGATTACCAAATTCGCCAAACTGAGTATAGGGTTTTACTTTGTTAGTAGAATCGAACCTATACTTTTTATTTCTGGCACTGCGTTATCAGAGATGCGTTCTGTGGAAATTGTTTACCATACGAACTACATTTGATATTTATCGGTTTTCTGATTTATATATCTTAGTCTAAATTTAATTTTGTACATCTCTACGGTTATATACATAAGTCGCTTAATTAAGCTATCGCATTCGGATAGTAATAAGTATTTCTAAATATAGATTAATCTGATCCACTGGGACTGTTTTAGTAAGTTACAAACGTTTTTACTTTTCAAATATTTTTGGCTGGGGAACCGATTGTGATAAGTGTTAGTGTAATACACTTAATGCATAAAGCATAAAAATAGACAAAGCAAATAGATTATACTGTTGTAAAATTCAGGAATTAATTTCAGTTTAATATAGGGTAATTGGATTTAGTAGGCTTTTATATTACTATTACGAAAAAAATAAATAATTGAACAAATATAAAACAAGAAAAAATCAATTTAATACCCAAAATACGTAGTGTCGGAATTTTGCAAGTAAGTTATATCTGACACTGTGTATATTACCCAAAATATATTTTTTTTATTTTTTGAAATGGTTCTCCAGAATAAAAAACTTATTTGATGCATTCTGATGGAGGTAAACCAGGAAATACACCTACCAATATGGAATATTGGAAACGGTTTTCAAATTTGAACCATGAAAAATAGAGGAGAGTTCTGTATCTATAATTTGTATTTTTCGTTAGAAAAATTAAGGTCATACACTTATAAAACGATTTGATTAATTGAAACTTAACAGATGGTTAACTCTACTAAAAACAAATGTACCTACTTTACTAATTGGTTGGTTATTCATACTCTTACTTGTTTCGACAGTTCTTCAAATTTCAAAGATATTAAATAAACCAATTTTAATAAAAAAAAGTACTTTTTGCTTTAAGTCTAAATAATTTTTAAGGATAATCCTTTAGCTGGTTTCTAACAATTAATTTTCCATAAATACCTATTTCAGGTTTTTTATTTTTCTCTTTTATATACTATGTATGTATGTATGTATTTATATACATACATATGTACATACATATCTACAAAGTATGTTGGTATGTAAAAGTGTGTGTATTAACAAACAAATGTAAGAATTCTTATTTAGTTTAAATACTGTTCAAAAATACGTGTAAATCGTTGAAAGTCGCGAAATAAACTAAAGCACTGAGCTAGCAAAACAATCATGAAGCACCAAATAAAATAAATATTTCTTCCACAAACTCAAATAGCTTTATTACTGACGATGACGACAACGGGTAGAAAACAAACCAAAAACAAATAAAATAGTTATAGAATAAACAGTGCCACAGACAAAGTCAAAGTCAGCCACAACAGAGGAAGCAACAGAAGAATAAAATTTAACAAACACATAATGATGAAGGCGGGCTGAGCTGGTGCGAATGGTATCGTATTCATAGTAGAAAATAAGCGAAAAGAAAGCAGCACAGAATAACAAAAGCATACGTAGGTACAAAAATTAATAAGAAACCAAACTTATTAATGAATGCAATTCAGATTAATAATAACCCTAAAGTTTCAGGTCATTATTGATCTTATTGGCTTAAACACTTTAAAGAAACGTACATACATTTGAATTTATACATATGTATGTATGTACATACATGAGCATACTTATGACCCCGCAAAAATGTAAAGAGAATGATAGAGGCTCTGATAATTCTCAAAATGATGTTATTTATTCTTAACACATGTATCATTTATAAAAATTAATTAAGTAAAGAGAGTATTCGTTAAACCGGAAAAGCACTGTATACAAACATACGCACATGCATACATTCTTTCAAATAATACTTTGTACCAGGGTTGGTAAGTGAAATTTTAAAATTGAAGCTACCGACTTTTTAAAGTAGACTAAAATCATTTGAAATTCGGTCAATTCTATCTAGCCTTAAACACGATTTTACAATTTTTGACTGCATGAAATTAAAGCCAAGAAATATTTTACATAAAAAAATTTGAAAAAGACCGAAAAATAAATGATAAATTATCCGTTTTGTGTTCATGTATTTTAGAAAATTAATTCGAAAAATGCAATAATCTTTGTTACTGCTTAGCGGCAATAAGGATTGGTTTGTTTCTCCTACTAAGCTTTGAGATTATTTTTTATTTAGCAATTTTAATAGCATTTTAGGAGCCTGCTAGATAAAAAATGTAATATTTATAGATTTTCATCATTTAAATGAGTTGTCTTGATCTCTTTTGAGATTATTTTTAATAGAAGAATTGACATTTCCGAAGACATTAAAAAAAATGCCGTTAAATATTAAAAGAAACCAACTATAAAAATTTATCAAAATAAACCGTTTAGGCCGCCCATCCTAACTTACCGCCAGAATAAAAAAGGATAATAATACAATCTATAAAGGAGCTAACCGCAAAATAAAGTTTAATTATGGTATAAAGGTTTGTAGACGAACGTTCCGTCGCATAAATAATGACTTCGTTAGTAGAGTCGCCAAAAAATCTGTGCTAAAGTCGACAAATTTAAAAACGGTTGGAATATGCTCATAGATTATTATTACTAGAGTTTGTCCTGTGGTCGACTTCGATCAAATTTATTTTTGAAAACTTTTTATATATTTTTCAAAAGTACACACAAAGATGGAAATACGGAGTTCCCAACCCAAATTTTTTAGCAAATTAAGAGAGAAAGAGGCTTTATGATTGGCTAATATTCTTAACTATCTTGGACACAAAAATGTCAAACAAACAAAAAATCAAGCGAATACGTTGAGTTTAAGTCAGTTAAAATGGTTTTTAACTTTTTTCACTTTGCCTATTTATATATAGATTATAAGCGATTATAGATTCTGATATTTTTACTCACGGTTTAAAGTTAATGGGTTTATAATTTACATAATTTATAAAAATAGTATAAATTAAAAATACCTGGTGTGAGCAGAAATATGTAATCATTTCAAATCGCGCTTTTACTAAAATTACAATTGCGCTAAGTTTTCCACCCTTGCTTTGTACACAAATGTTAAAAATTCTCTCATTCAAAAAATTAATAAATAAACAACACCTCTGCCTTTACCTACCTAACATTAACTGACCGATTTAAAATCAAATTTAAATGATGTCATCAACATATCGCACACAACTTCTTCTCCAAAAATTTGAAAGACAATGTCATTTCAAAACTGATGACGAAGTATTTAATTTTTTTTTTCAGATTTCAACCAAAGCAAGTTAGTTGCTTTAGTCCAACAGATAGATATTTTTCTAATGCAAAAATTGGTAGTTTGTTTTGGTTTAATTAATAAATAAATTAAAAAATTGAATTTAAGATTGTGGTAGAAAACGATATTTAATCATTTTAAATTAACAATAATTTGCCAATAAACATAAAAATAATAAGTGATAGAAAATGTGCAGACAGACTAGATTTGTATAGAAAGTATTGCAATACACACTCTACCTCTTCAACCCCTTGCTAACAAATCTCGTCTGTCTGCCCTGTTTCTGTCCAATTGTAAAAGGGGTGTAAGACAGTTGCAAATCCTGATTTAAAAATTTGCTTTGAGACCCTGACTAGAAAAAAATTATCCTAAATTTCAAATAATAACCAGATTTATTTGGTTTTAAATCTTAAACTACAAAACAAGTTTTAATTCAAATACAAGTATATTTTTAATATTGGAAAATATAAATGAAAAATATTGAAAATTGTGTCACAAAATTGTAATAAAGGGCCTCACACTGGTATTCTGTCGCAAACAGAATGTATTTTGCTAGACAATGCACATTACTCTTAGGGTTACTTGTGCAAAGTTTCAAGACTGTACCTGTTGGAGTTCTCCAGGACACGATAATAATTTTTTACTTAACATGGGAGGTACCACTACCACTATCCCAATCCAGTCTGTATTTTACTAGAGTATGCACATTACTCGGAGGGTTACTTGTGCAAAGTTTCAAGACTTTACCTATTGTAGTTCTCCAGGTACACGATAGAGATTTTTCACTTTGTATACCTACTGCCCCAATCCAGTTTGTATATTGTTAGATTATGCGCATTAGCATAGGGGTTACTCGTGCAAAGCTTCAAGACTTTATCTATTGTAGTTCGCCAGGAATACAATAAAAAGTTTTAACTTGGTATGGGATGTACCACGCCAACTAATATGGAGGTTACTGGTGCAAAATTCCAAGGTGCTACCTATTGCAGTTCCCTGGATACAGGATAATAATTTGTTACATTGTATAGGGGTACTACGATCACTGTCCCAATCTAGTCTATGTATTTCTAGAGTATGAGGGTTACTTTTACCTACTTTCAAGACTATACCTATTATAGTACTCTATGTAAACGATAATTTTTCATTTTTTATGGGAGGTACCACGCCCACTTTCCCAAATCATCCTGTATTTTGGCACACTATGCGAATTAGCACACGGGTTACTCGAGCAATATTTCAAGGCGCTATTTATTGTAATTTTCCAGGAATACGATAATAACTTTTGACTTTGTATAGGAGGTACCACGCCTACTATTCCAATCCAGCTTGTGTTTAGCTTAACTATGTACGTTAATATGGGTGTTACTAGTGCGAAATTCCAAGGTGCTATCTAATTCAGTTCTATAGATACAGGATAATATTTTTTCACTTTGCTTGGGAGGTACCACGCCCACTATTCCAATCCAGTCTATCTTTCTTTAAACTAAGGATGTTAACATAGAGGTTTCTTGTGCAAAATTTCAAGGCGCTATCTATTATTAAGATACACGATTATAAATATTTACTTTGTATGGGAGGTGCCACGCCCAGGTTGAATATCAAAAACTAAATATCCTATTTTACCAATCGTATAACTAATAACAAACTGTGAAAATTTCAGAAAGATCGGTTCACTGCTGTAGGCAGCTATAGCATTCCGACAAACAAACCTATTTTGTGCTTTATATACATATGTATGTACATGCATACATAGTATGTATATAGAAGATAGATTGTAGGTATTATCTTCTTAATAAAAAAGCTTTTTAGTTATAACGAATAAATAAAGTCTGTTAAAATAATTCTTTTTCTGTATTAAAAAGTATTGAATGAATAAGCAATGGAGAATTAAATTTAACGTCCAAAAAAATTATTTTAGTTTGATTTATTAAAACTTGGTAAGAGACGTTATTCTTAGATTTTGGCAGCGCACATAACTGAGTTAATTTTTGGTTTATAGCGCACACTAAATCATTACCAGTCACAACTCAAAATTCACAAATGTTCAGAAGAAGAAAAAAACTATTTTTTAAACCATTGTTCTAAGCGACACAATATAAAAACAAACATAACGGTATTTTTGCAGTTAAAGAAGACATTGATACAAACGCAATTTTTGAAGTCGTTAGAGATTTGATCTGTAATCAGGTTTATCGAAAAAAAAACGATTATGAGAAATTTTTAGCATACTTAATTGTATACAGTCACATTATACAATTTAGTGTGAAATATGTATGCATGCATACCTAAAAATATATGTATGTATACCTTTTCTTGAGTTCAACATTTAAAACAAAAAAAGTTTGATCAATAGTTTCTTTTATATTTAGATAATCATTTTCATATTGAACATGCTTATCTATTTTCCTTTCCAATGTGAACCATTGCTACAACACGTAAAATATTTTTCCATATCGTCGCGTTTATTCTTAAACCACGTAAGCGCCAAAAAGTCGTTTTTCAGAAAACGAAAAACACTTAATAACTTCTTTAATATGGGTTTGAAAACAATTTTTTTTTACAAAACATGGCTGTGTGACTCTCTGAAGGGTAGACAAACTTTTGTTTTTTTTTTATTTTTTTACTTACAATTAATTGTAGCCAAATCTGTCGCTTACGTGGTTTTGGCGCAACCAACAAATTGGAAATTTCTGTGTGTAAATTAACATTTATTTTTGTATTTATCAAAAAAAAACTTTTAACTTTACCAAAAATGCTCCAATTGGTCTAAACCTTTCCTGATTTTTTATTCTTAAATACAAAAAAATTAGTGGTTGAGTCTTTAACATTTCCAACTTGAAATATAAAAACCATTATATTTTGCATGCAAATGTCATTTGTATGGCACTTACGAGGTTTTGAAAATGGATTTTTTTATTTTTCATACAAACTTGTTAAAATGAGAATGTAGTCTGGTGGCAAATGTTATTTCTATCATAAAAACCAAAAAAGTCAATTTCGAAAAAATTACGCTTACGTGGTTTAAGAAGAAACGCGACGATATGTTTATTGAATGACGTAGAATTGTTCTTACAACAATGTGTTCACAACTAACGTAGATGTATTGCATACAGCTTACAATCAGCAATAGGTTGTCAATTGAGTAATAGATTTTTCAGGCTATGTTTTATGTAGCTCCCGTGTGGACAAAGAGTGCAGTTTGACACTTTGTAAAATTTAAGATTGCACAAAACAAATTATTGAAACTGTTATTTAACCTTCCTTGGTTTTTTGACATCTAGGCTTCAATCTATTCCGAATACCTATAAAACTTGTGGTTAATTTAAATTTACTGGGCACAAATTTTTACACCAGATACTTTGGATACGATCATACCCATATAATGGAATTGTATTCATCATAGGTAATTTGTACGTAGTTGGGTTACTTGTTTAATTGAAAGTAGTTCAAATAGGATTATTCAAATTTTGCCTCGAATGGTATTATCTAAGGCGAATCTATTTTAAAAGATGGCATCACGGCGAAGTTATTGTTTTTTTTTTCTTTACTTTTTTGTGCATGGCAGCTGTCAAAAATTCGTTTTTTTAAATTTGAAAAAAAGAAGTGATACAAAATACAAAAAAGATACAAAATATTATAAAATACTACCAGAAAAATTAAGGAAGAAGTGTTTTAAGTTGTTGGATGTGATATTTTAATTAGTGCTTTTGGCGTCTGTCGTACATGTAACCAAAAACAAAATACATGTGGGTGTTTTTTGGTATTGTATTTGTTGTCGCGTCAATGCCACCTTATATAAATTCGCCTTGGTATAACCGTATTAGTTTTAAGAAGAAAAACTATTTATATATTAATAACTTTATAAATTACAAACCATAATTTTATTGGTATGAATCGAAATAGTGTTTTATAATTTTAAAGTTAGCAACACTTTAAAAAACGCTTAGTGAAAGAAACCCGCGACGTAAAGTACAATTTTTACCCGACTGGATGTACATTTTTGAAATCCATTGAAACAACTTCATAAATGGATTATGCAGTAGCTGTTTAATTTTAAATAATTTTAAGGAAAACTTTTATAAGAGCTGTAAAGTGTTGCTGTTTATTTTCAGACAGTCACTGAATGATACCTAACTAGAAGAAAATCAATGCTCAAAGATAGCAGGAAGAGTTACATGTAATGGTGACACATTACGTGTTATTTTGAAAATAAAATTTTCCCAATTTTTCTTTAAAATTAATCACCTAAATTGGAAAAAATATCGTTTCAACTTGAACAGAATAAAACGAACTTAAGACTACTACACAAATTATATTTATATGTTAATAAATAGTTCGACTAATAAAATTTAAATATTCAATAATAAAAATTTTCAATTATGCCTCTTCTGAAAATCGGGTGATTTTAAATCACGAACAGTTTTGAAATCACGTGTTTTATTTTATCCTGTTCTGTAAATCACATAATTTATTATTTTTTATATGATATTAAATTGTAAAACCACAAGAAAATGTATAGCTGATTTTTATTGTTTTTTTTTTATAATATTTTCCTCCTAAAATAAAAACAACCTGAAGGGCCTAGAGTATCATTATTGAGTCTAGAGGGTTTAAAATGAAAGTAGGTCAGATATGGGCGTTGTTAGACGTTATTTGCGGAGCAATTGCAATTTCTATCTTTGGCAAGGGTAGATGTACTTTCTAAACTCTTAATATGCTAACAGTTAAAAAGGAGCGAAAAAACACAAATATTTTTTTATTAATATAAAATATTACTGCAAAATAATAGTCTTTAAAAATGTGCAATTTTCTTATAAATTACGTTATTTTACTACAAAAATGAAAAAACAACACTTCAAACCATTTATTCAAGTAGTTTGTTATAAAATTAATAATAAGCTAGTGATTTGAATTTTTACACATTCAGATCCAGTACACATTGTAATGTGTACTGGATCTTTTAGAAGAAAGAGACAAGGCACACAAAAATGAGGATTGTAACCGACAGATGGTCTAAGCATGCCTTATAGAAGGCCTGAAGTGAGAAGGCCTCTTTAGTTTTACCACTGGGTATATAATGAAAACTTAAACACCTAAAATTTTTGTTTTGGCGGATTTTTGTTAAAATTGGGATTAATTTAAGGGATTTTTTATTGAATTAATTTGGATTTTATTTTTTGAAAATTACAGAAAAAAATATTTGTGTAATCAAAAAAAATATTTTTTTAAAAGCTTGATATTAGAGTTTTTTATTTGCTTTTAAGGCAGAGAGAAAAAAATCTAAATTAAGCTTATCTAAAATTTGAGTAAAGGTTTTCTGTTGAACTAAATTAAGCACTTGGAGAAATGGCCATAAAAACTAGCTTACCCCACAACAATCAGTTTCTAGATTTTTAATAATTTGGGTTAATAGCACGCTATTAAATTAAATTAAAAATAAAAAAAAATCCCAAGAAAAAAGGTTCTGTAGACCGAAGTTATACAGTAAACCCAAGTTATACGAAAATATTTTTATTCACTATTTATATAAACAGTATTTAGCCAAGTTTGTTTTTTAGATATGACTGTGTTGCATTAAAGAAGCGATATATTCATTACAAAGTACATGGGCTCGATTAATTATAATGATAAATAAAATGAAATTACGTTAAAATCAGACTTTTGAGCTAGATTTTCTTGAAAAAAAAAAAAAACTAAAAAAATGTTTGTGTGCAATATCTTATATATTTAAAAAATAGATAAAACTAAAGAATAACTTAATTTTTTGTAAAAAATAAACGTAGAAAATTTTTATCATTTTAGTTTTTTCATTTTAAACTTTTTGTCTTCCCCTGCTTCTACAATTTCTAATAATTTAGTTGCCTTGGTAATAACGCTATCTATGTCTAAATATTGATTAGGTGATTTTAAACAAGCCATTTTTCTTTTGCGTGTTGAAGGAGGTGACTGATTTAATACTTCACTGATGGATTTGTCAATATCGTGTGTTAACTCTGTTACAAATGAAGTATCATATTGACCAACTTTTTTTGATAATTCAAATTGGTAAAGTGTGTTATCTAATGTCCGCTTAAGTTGTGATATTGGTGACAAAAGATTGGAGGAACCTCTGTTATTAGTACGCTTTTTACGTTTAAATTCGGATATGCTTTCTTCAGCTTTGCGAGATGTTTCTTCTGCTTTTGCTATGATTTTATCAATCCCCTCTGTTGAAATCCAACTTTTATTATTTTCTTGCTGCGGTGTCTGAGATAAACTTAATGGAATTTCACTATGGTCAATGGTTACTAGATTTAAGGCTTCATAATTAAGCCACCAAGGTTGTGTTTGATAGTTTTTTAAGTCATCTTTCAAATATATAACTTTCAAGTTCACAAGTCTTTTTTTAAAATGTTGAAGCATTCTATTTATATGGGCAAATACAATGGGTTTAAATATAGTTAAATAATTTATCATGCGCACACTTGAAGATATTTCGATATTCTGAAGGCACAAGGAATTGATTTGGTTGACAAGATCTGTAATAGCTTCACGAGAAGCTGTTGTAGCGGCTAAGTCGTCATCTTTAATACATTTTGAGGCATAATTCAGAAGCCACAATTTTAATTCTTCAATATTGAGAGGGACATTTTTTTCCATTTCTGGCAAATACAAACTTTGTAAAAAACTTTTGATATGATTTTTATCGGTTTTATCTTTCCAGTTGACAGGGAAAAATTCCAACCCTAATGGAATGTTAGATGTTGAGGTTTCTGGAACAAATTTTTTAAGTTCTTCAGGAAACTCAGGCATTTCGTCAAAATCTTCTTGTGTAATGTGCAATAAATGATCCAAAGCTTTATGAAATATGCCCACAATATGTTCGGGTAGGCTACAAATTTTGTTAAATATTGGATTTCTTTTAGCTGAAGCGCACCACTTTTGCCACATTTCTTCCCCTAATGAAATCTCTAAAAATTGGAATGCATTTTGCATAGATAGGGCTTGTATTTCACTGGAATTTAATAAATGGCTTTCTTTTGTTATAAAATCAACAGCCTTTATAAATAAGTTCCGGAAACTGAAATTTTTTCTTTTTATTTGGCATCCTAAAATTAAATACGAATATATTAAACCTTCCTCCTGCAAAATATCTAAGCCTAATAGTTTTGCCAATTCCTCTTTATTACAGTTGCAGTTATATGCAATAATGGCCAATGGAACACGTTTAAGGTTTTTAGTTAACTTTAATAAGTTGTGCAGTCGTTTGCGACTATGTGTATCTATCTCTATCCCAGTAACTAAACATACTACGCCATCATTATGGTCTCCTTCTGTAGTTATATGATTTCCTTGTTCATTTTTTGGTATTATTCCAGAGATTTTTCGCACACACAAAGCCACATTGCATTCAATACCGTGAAGAAATGGACATGTATCAGTTTGACATCTTTCTACTAACGTCATGAGCCATTTGTTTGAAAGGTTTTCGAATCCAGGCAACTCTTCTTTATTTTCCGGTATAGAAATAAGAAACTTAAAATATTTTCTTTGTTGCAATAGACCGCTTGATGTAAAATTTCGTTTAGCTAATAAATGCTGACCAACTAAAGCAAACAAATTAAGAGGGTTTTCATACTCATTCAATAAATTGTCGCATTCCATTTTTAACAATTTAGTTAAATCACATGGTTGGCCAAAACGATACCGTTTTATCATTTCCATGTTTTCCTGCTGGCATGGATGTTTTATACCTTCCGCATACTGAGCTCGAGTATTCGTTGTGAACCATACAGGAGTATTTTCTATTAACTTTCTTTGTTCCTTCTTCTTGCGTAAGTTTGTCAACCATCTGCAAAAGTAACGATTCAATAACATTTGGTCGTAACACATTAGTGCATATTCTTCATTAGCTATATCTTCTACAAAAACTTTTACCACTTCAGTAATTAAAAGCTCACTTTGTAAATCAGCAGCTTCCTTGACTGCCTGCAAAGTAAAAAGTTCAGTTTGTGCAAGTTTAAAAACTTCCTCTTCAATTAACTGAGAAATAATTTGTTCGGATGTTTGCTCAGCTTTCTCTTTTAAATTAATCTTTAGCTCTTTTATTTGCCTTTCGTAATCCTCCTCTTGTTTTTTTAATTCCAGATTTCTTAGATTCTCATTTTCTTCGATTTTTTTATCATTTACCTTTAGTTCGTTTCCATCAATATTTCCGATTTTCTTTCTTGAAGTGTCATTTTGATTTATTTTTAATTCCGAAGTAGTCAGGTCGGTTGCAATTAAAGTACTTGTAAAAGACGATTTTGTTGTACTTCTTGGAAATTCCTGCAGTCCACTACTTTCTGCAAAAGTGTCTTCAGGAACATATTTTTGTTGTTGAAAAATATTCGCAGTTTCCCTTACAGCTGTGCTAAAAATATTATTACCGCTTGATTGAAAATTTTTTGGATTCTTAGCAAATATGTTCCCTAATGTTGTTGAAGTTTTTTCTGTATTAGGCTTAAATAATGAATGAAAGAAGGTATTTGAATTTTGTTCAGATTTTATATTGTTCGCCTTGTAAATTGATTCATTTGTTGACGTTGTAGGTGTCGTTTCTGTAAAAATATTGTCACGAAATTTGAATTCGCCCGAAGATGGCCTTATTTCATCTTTTTCAATAATTCTTTCTTTTATTTCATCGTTAATATTTTGTTCTTGTTGAAGATTTTGTTTTCTTTGCTGTTTCAGTGAATTAACTGGTATGTTTTGAGGTATTTTAAACAAAGTAATCTCATTATTTGAGATTAAATTTGTATCTGCCTGTACTTGCTTATATTTTTGTTGAACACTATCTTTAGCATGTGATTCCATAAGCTGATGACCATCTTTAGCCAACGACTCAATCTTAAGCATTCCATTATTATCAAAACTGCTGTGTGGCTGATGATGTTCAAATAAAGATGCCGGTGGTAGTTGTTGTCCAAATACACATTCACCTACCGAAACCTCCCGTTTTGACTCAACAAGCTAAAAACACAAAAAACATATTTTTTATATTTAAATTAAACCTGTTTATATTGCATTTTTTATTGTAGTACTTACTTGCAAAGCTCTATCCATTGCATATTCGACATTAGGTTTGATTAAACGGTCTAATAACACGCGTTTATCCGGTACATCACATTGCAAACCATAGTGGTTAAAAAAACTTATTGCTGATGACTCATCGTCAAATCCGAGGACTCTAGTCAAATATGACAGCGGTAAATATACGTCATTTTTACGCCAATTATGCGATTTTATGATTGCATGCATTGCCCGGACTCGTAGTTTTGTAAAATATCCCAATAAAATACAGGCTGACAGGTAAGATGTGTTAGCTGACTTGATCATTGAAAAAAATCTTACGAAATTATTACTTTGCAATGCATTATAAAATGCAATTGCTTGTTTTATTTCAACACTTTTTTGAATAATTTCTGGTAGTTGTTTAATTTCCCACAAAAAATTGGAATCTCCTAAGTTTAGAAGAATTACATAGGCCCGAAATTCGGCTTCACGAGGACAAACTACTCCTTTGATTCGTAAGTCATGGTACATATATTTTAAAGTTTGCAAACATTTTGTTAAATTTTCGGCATTAATTTTTTTATCAAATACTGATGGGTCTTCAGCTACTAAACGTGCAGCGCAGTGAATGTGAAAACGCGCACACTGTTCCACTAGCTGTACTGCTCCCAAAGAACATAGTTCTTGTTGTGTTATATCTTTCCTAATGGATCGAGTCCGATCCCACACAAAGTGAAACCAGTCACCTAAAGAAGTTTTAGGATCATCACATAACCCCATAATACGGTGCACTAAATATAACATTGTCATTTGTAGAACAGATTCAGATCTTAGTTCATGCGACAGGGGTACTTCTTGATCTGCACTGCTACGAGAGTATTCTTTTACTGCCTTTTTATGGGAAATTGTTGATTCTCCATTTTCCCCATCAGCCATTTCAAAAATGGAAACCTACAACAATAATACGAGACTTTTAACACAAGCTATGTATGCGTTTGTAAATAAAATTATTTTTACCTGTCTCTGAAATTCTCGCATCAGTCTTTCCTTCTCTGGACACATGTCTGGGCATGATCCTTTTGTAGCCACAGCCTTCTTAATATCAGTTTGTCGAACAGTGGTCAAACGTATTAATTTATCTCTTGCATCCAAAACTCTATATTTTTCTTCGTCAGTGAAAGCTGGCACTTTCAATATAGCTTCCAGTTCTTGACGAACCGTGCCATCAATTTTAGAAATTTCTGGTTGAGGTGAATTCTGTCTGTTTATTGCAACTGATTTCATCAAGTTATTTGCATTTTTGGGTATTCGACTCATTACGTTCGATTTCAGCAATGTCGGTGCCCTTAAGGTCGAGTGCAACCTGTGACCTGGAGACATTGCCTCCAGTTCGGCTTGTACTTCTGGGTCAACCCACTCCTCGGTGTTTTGTACATGTGCTTCTTCATGTTCTGCGAAGTTGACAAAAAACTCTATGCCATTAAAGCTGCCGGCATTCAAGTAAGCATTTTTGGCATCTTCCTCGTTTTCATACTCAACTGTGCAACTCAAACGCTTTGGTCGTAAAATAAATCTCTTAATTTTTCCAAATTTACTAAAGTGTATTTTTGCAACTATTTTATCTAAAAACAATTCCGGAATCTGTTCACAGCTACATATAAAAAAAAACTATTTTAATTATGCTTGTAAAATTATAATTATTTACACGTACGCTATGGCTTTATAATTCTTATTTTCTTCACTTGACTTCAAGTCTTTAACACTAAACATTTTTATTTATTTTTCTTTTTTTTAATAAATCTTTTTTAATTTTTTTATTTACTTTGTGGCATCAGTATGGCATCAGACCCAGTGACCGAGACGCCGAGTCGGCTGAAAGCAGGCTTAGTTGAGCCGCGGAGGATTTTAATAGCCGCCGCCGCCGAAAACGGTATAGCTTAGTCCCCTTTCATACCAGTCAAGTCTGACTCGTCAAGTATTTTTATATTTTCTTTTGAACCTGCATTCGTTTTCACACATGAATACAAATTATATGACACATGAATAGAAAATATAACATAAATACGAAAAATTGACTGTACGGTCAAGTATTTACATCTTTTCATTCTCACTTCCCCCTTCGTCCAAAAACTCCAGACTTGACTGGTATGAAAGGAGACTTAGCATCGCTTAAAATCAGCCGCCGATTAGCCTTCTGCAATAAAATTTAAAATATGGATTATCAAAAAAAAAAAAAATATACAAAACAAAAATTTTGCTATTGCAAATAATGGAAACTATAATATATAAAGTTCTTTTCGGCCCTTAAGAAGCATGGGATCCCTCTTCGATCCACATGTAGAAAGGGTATATACGTATGCATAAGTTTGTCATTCCGTGTATAATTTCTACAATATTCCTTTCCAATCTGGATCCTTATACATAGAGAAGTTATGCGATATCCGTCTGACCGACAGACGCCACAAAAGGTACAGAAAATTTAAGCACACCAATCTGCCAGGCATAGTTTCGAAAATTATCGGGTTGCAAGGTAGCTGCTATCTTCCCATTTGAGGCTGCAGGCAAAAACCCGTTAAATAAATATTAGACCGCGACAGCTACATCACAAGGAGTGCATACAGATCTAGGGGGAACAATAAACCCTGACTTCTAGGGGGAAGAAGTTAATATGGGGAAAATTTTTTACTTTTTTGTAAAAAATTTACAAAAATTTTTAAAACAAAATTTACAAAAATCTTAAAAGTAATTTAAAAAACAAATTTCTTAAAAATTTTACAAAAAATGTCAAGTATGTTAACAAAATATTTTCAAGTATTTTTTAAAATCAAAATTACAAAAAAATTTTACAAAAAGTGCTACTGAAAATTACAAAAAAATACACAAAATTTTCCAAAAAATTTTCGGAAAAAATTTTTAATAAAATACTAACAAAAAACATTTACATAAAATCTTACACAAAATTTTCCAAAAAGTTTTCAATAATATACTAACAAAAATTTTTTTTATAAAATTTAAAAAAATGTTCTAAAAATTTTTACAGAAAAAATGTTCTATAAAATTTAATAAAAAATTCCTTAAAAATTTTACCAAAAATATTTTCTGTAAAATTTTTACAAAAACCATTTTCTATAAAATTTTTATAATAAGTTCTATAAAATTTTGAACAAGAAAATTTTCCATACAATTTTTACATTGTTAGCATTTTCAGTTGACGATATATGTACATATACCTATTACGGTTCCAGAGATAAAAGGCGCTGACAGACGGACAGACGGACAGACATTGTAGCGAAAACAATAGGGTTACGTTTTTACACTTTGTGTACGGAACAGTATTAATAATTTTTTTTATTAAGTTTGACTTTTGTTAAGATATGTTAATGTCTAATGGAGACGGGGATAATGAAGTTCAACATAACATGATATATTTCTTACCATATCAAATTCACTGAAAATAAAGAATTATCAACTGCTTCAACTTTTTAATACTGGATTTTTATTATATGAAATTTGGCTATTCACAAGACAAATTTATATTGAATTTCGTCGTGATACACAGCGTTTACACCTGTTGTTGTCATTTATTAAATAATTCTTATTAGATGCCAAAACGCTAACAATTTTATGCGTAGAAAAGATGTAAATATAATAATTCATCTCAGAAAAATGTCCATTGCGAACGTTGATTTACGATTTCAAAATATTAGAGGGCCATTTCGATAATTCAAAAAGTGTGCATTACCCCCGACTCCATTAGACATTAATATGACGTAACAAAAATCAAACTTCAAACAAAAAAAAACATTTTTTTAATACTGTTTTTTATATATGATATTAAACTATTGTTAATGACGAATGTAGTCGGGTGTTTAAGGTGGAAATACATTACACGCTTTGAATACGTAAACGAGTTGCAAGCTTTCTGTATTGTTTACGCTTTAAACGCTTCAATTTACATAACATGCTTTACAGACTTCTTATTTAAATCAGCTTTAGTGAACGAAGTGATATAAATTGTGCTGTTAAATCAATGCAAGTCCCAACTCGTGTAGACGTGGCTTATGTTTAATTAAATTCGCTAATCTGGCAATCCTTACTAACATTCATTCGAAGTTTCCAGATTTTCGAAAACGAAAAAAGCAAGTCAAAATATTTTCTGATTACAGATAACATAGAAAAATTGAAGAAACTGCTCAGTAAGCAACGTTTAAGTGTTACAAAATAAAAATAATTGAAATTTAGTGTAAATTTTTGAAAATAAAAGAAATTAAAAATGGTTAGACGTGGACGTTCAGCCAGCCCGCCTCCAGCAACAAGAAGGTATAAAAATTTATTTCGTTTTCCACATCTATAAATTTCGGAAATTGTTAGGAAAACGTACAAATTCCCACTTGGAAGTATTTCACCCTTGCTAGAAAAATTTAAGAGACATGGGTTAAATTTTTTTCGTGAATAATCCAATTATAGGATACTAAAAAATAATTTTAAAACAGTATTTCCTGAAATGACGAAATTGCAAATTGAAAATATAGTATCAACCAACTCGGTTACATAACCTTGTAAACGGAAATGTTTTCCTATTGAATCAAAACTATTTTTATAGCAATTCGTAGTAGTTATAGAAAGCAATTTATTGATGTAATGTTAATAATGAAATAATTTTTTTCAGAGCTGCGCCATCCCCAGCATCTTCACCACATGTTCCTGCTCGTGTAGCTCCAGCAGCTCCACCAGCTCCTATGCAAACTGCACCATCTGCTGTAGGAGCTCCACAACAACCATCTATGTTTCAGCAAATGGCTGCTACAGCAGGAGGAGTTGCTGTTGGTTCTGCTATTGGACATACTGTTGGTCATGGCCTTACCAGTCTTTTTAGTGGTTCTGATAAAGAAACAACAGCACCAGCACCTGCTGCACCCGTTGGTCCAGCACAACAATATAGCGGCGGTGCTCAAGCTAATCAGCCACAAGGACCATGCAGCTGGGAAATTAGTCAGTTTTTGCAGTGTGCTCAAGGTCAATCAGATTTAACTCTGTGCGAAGGTTTTAATGAGGCATTGAGACAGTGCAAAGTTCAACACCATTTGCAATAAACATCATGTTATTTTCTTATTTCCTAAATTTTTTCTTGGAAGATACAAGCAAATATCTTATAAAGGAATGTTTATATTTTTAACAGTTTTTAATTTTAATAGTTGATTTAATTTCTATATAACACGAATGTGATTTCCTAATCAGATAACAGGTAACAGCAGTCACCATTTACTTTAAAATAGTTTTAAAATGTATCCATCTAATTTATTTGTTCGACATAAAGCTGTTGAATGTTAGAAATCCAACATGTGAATGTTTATGAAATAGAACACCTTAACGTTTCTTAATTATTGTTTATCTCAAAATATTTTGTTTTTTTATGAGTGCGAGTCAAAGAAATAATTTGTTGAACAAAATTAATAAAATACTGGCAAAAAACTTAATAATTATTGTATTTATTAATTAAAAGGCAATCAAAAATTGCGGTAGTAAGTACCTACGTGTAACAAATTTAACTCTAAAATGTTAGTCAATGAAAAATTGTATAAAAATAACTTGTTTTCAATTAATTTTATTATTTTAAAGAAATTTAAAAATTCAACTATTCATTCAAATCACATCCTGCTTTGTGAAACTATTTAACATCTTCAAGAGTTTAACGCCCAAAATGGACAAATTTATTACATTTACGATTTATAAAAATGAATATTGTAATATAGTAATAGCTAAGGGGTTTGCATGATTACTTACTATTCAAATATTTTTCTGTAGAAATTAATTTCTTCACACAATATTTATACAAACTGTTAGTCCAATTGAAATGTTGTCATTTTAGTTGAATCGATTTAGAAATTATTACTCTCATATATTTGACTTTTGCAAACCTATTTTTATACGTTTCTAATACATAAGTATGTATGTACGAGTATATCGATTTTGTAGCATCCTAAAACGTCTATCCTTTAGTAAAATCTTTTTTATTAAACGGTTTTTAAGTAAGATAAATATTTAATTAGGCAATGGAAATCAATTCATTTGGTGTCAAGGCCTGAAGTTAAATTCTTTTTGAGCTTTAATAACAAATAAGGAATACTACTCTAGTGGTAAAAATTAACAAAAAAATTTTGACGCTCAGACCTTAAAAAAATATATAAATATAAAATATTCTAAAAGTTTGTTTAATCTTACAATCGGTATTTTATCACAGCCGTTTTTGAGAAGTTGAAGTTTCACAACCACTTGCAACCATTGAATACAGTCGCCGCAGGTCGTCTATAGGTATAAGTATATAAAGACCGGAAAACAATGAACCCGAATTTAAAGACAGATGATATGATTGCTGAAAAAGATAAATTCATTGAAGTTTGTAGTAGGAACCGTTTGTATAAAAATCCTAACTATAAACGACCATGGAAGGTGTTTTCTTTGTAAGTTACAACCTTGGATGATAAAACGAAAGATTACGCCATTCCGAAAATAAAATTGAAATTTTCTGCGCATGTCGGCCTAATGAAGTCACGAAACTGTCTTCCTATTGACTAATAATTCTGACTGAGAGTACTCAAAACTCTGCTGCGACTCTCTATTGTTGTTGTTGTTGTTGTTTGTCTTTTTCGACATGATATCTAATGACAAATTTTATAGTATGGACACGAATGAAACTTCAAAGAGAATTTAAAAAAGGTTTTAGATACAAAAATTGCAAGTGTGGAACAGGACTTACAAACTTTTCAACTTTACATTGGCCAAACAACGTCATCTAAGGGAAAACATGCTCTTGGCGTAATCTTGTCTTCTATCATTCTTGGTTACAACAATCGTAGGTTAAGAAATCTTTACATTTAAATTATTTTTAGGATTTCCAAAAGATTGCTAAGCGATGTTCTTGCATTAGTTGAAAAGGATTTCACCTCAGCTGTTGAAAGTTTTGTGGACAGCTTTTTACAAACAGAAACAAACTCTTTTTAATATTTAAATATAAATTTTTATACCATCAAAATCCCTAACAAAAACAGAGTTCAAGTAAATTTTTTAATAAAATGAAAGTATACAAATATAATATACTAGCTGTACCCACAAACGTTGTGTGCGTCCTGACAATATTTTGTTCGATTTTGCTTGGCAAGTAAATCCACACAAAATTTTAAGACTCTTACGTATTTACTTTATTTAAGGTACCCATTCCTGGATAAAAATTTATATAAAATTATAAAATTTTAAAAATTATTGTAAAGCTCTGTAAAAGGTGTTTAAAATATTTTAATAACAATATAATTACACAAAGTAAAAATACAAATCAAATACAATATTTATTCAATTCGCTATTTGGCATTAATTCATATTAGACATTATTTTAAAACAGCGCAATATGTTGTGCAACCGAGTTCAAAATATTACGCTTTAATTCATTATTTCAAAATAGCGCTATCTTTTGCGCACTCGTATTTCAAATATCCCGCTTTCAAAAATAAAAGATGCCTTAAAGTATGCAGTACCTTTAAATCGGTAAAAAAAACCGACGTACTTTCACTGCTTTTTCTTCACTTTCTCTTGGAAATAAGATATTTTTGCAGAAAAAAGGATCCTATATTGGAATCAGGATACTAAAGTAGTTTTTATGTAATGCGAACGTAGACACAGACACATACAGACAAGAAATGAGTTACTCTTTTATTATATGCATAGATATACATATGTACATATATACTTAGTCCAGCCAATGATACACAAAAACTGTACAATGCACGGTTGTTGTTATCATTTGTGGCTAATTTCTCTAATGTTCGGCCAAGAGAAGCATACCCTCCTTAGTAGAACGTAACCACGATCATTCAGGATGTTACGGGTATCCGGATTTAACTAAGGGCTCGTCTAGGTCTTTGTTAATGTTCGAGTTTTTAACGTACCACGGAGCGGTTTTACTCATTTTCAAAACTTTATCTCGGCGCCTTTAATTTTTTCCAATTTTAAGGATCAAATTATAAAGTAAGAGCTTGCAGTCTAAGCTTAGTATTGAGTTCTGAAATTTTCAGCATAAGCGTCTCTCAATATGTTCGTTTAAGTATAAACTTATGACAAGATAAATAACTTTTTAACAGCTTAAAAAATTGTTAGGCAAGTTTTGCTTTAACTTGGACTACATGCCATATTTCGTCGAAAGCTTGAGACATGTCAATAAAAAGCGTATGTGTGCGATTGTGCAATAAGTAGTTCTGTGTCTGTCTTCTAAATCCGAATTGGTGGTTCAGAATATATCCTTTCTCGGTCAAAATATTTTCTCAAATACCTTTTATATACATAGACACATTGGTCTTTAGGATTCTGCCTTCATGTCATCTTTTACTGGCTTAGGAAAGCAATCAAAGAAACCTTCCATTCAGGAGGAAAGTACTTAAGGCGTAGAATCGCATTAAAAAATAAAAAAATAATTTTCGTGGGTTAGTTCCATTGGCATTTTGTTACTCGTTTTGTCAAAACCACAGGCCTTCTTAGGGTTTAAGCTAGCAATTGCCCTTGAAACATCTCGTAAGTTAAATCTAAGATTATTGGCTTCAACATCTACGGGTTGCAATTCAACTTTATTAGTACTGGTATATATTGGCGGAAATACATTTTTCAAATGGTTCACTAATAAATTACTATACGAGGTTCGCAAGAGCGACTTACGCATAAGAGGTCTTTTAAGGTTTTTTGTTGTACGCCTATCAAAGAAATATTTTCTCCGTCCATATTGATAAAAAATCCGTTATTAGTACTAATACTTCCTTACAAAGGCCATATGAATAATAATTATTGCATTTGTATAACAAGACTAACTACCAACAATACTCGAATTGTTTTAAGGCCAATGTGCACAGTCTGCCGCTTGATAGTTTAAATACACAAAAAAAAAATTGTAAAGATAAACTAAATAATTAATAGCAATCAACAGCGAAAACAAATAACTTTTATCTCTAAGGACTTGGTAAGATAAAAGTAGATTCTATTAAATATAATCATAAATGTATGTATGTATGTTCATATGTAACTGTCACAACTATGATAAGAAGTTAGTAAAATATTACGATAGCCATCGGTCAGGAGGCATGAAAATTTCTAAGATAAGAAAAAATTTATACGAGTTGCAGAAATAAAAAACGGCCCAAAGTAGTACTTCAAACTTTAAGATGGGGAAAAGCAAATCTAGACCATTGGAATTGCATATAAAGTCCAGCAAGAAGGCAAAACAATTTTATTTATTAATTTCATTTTAAGTTCGTCAAACGTAAGATCGCAAACTAAAACATTGAAAGACATTTAAAAACAAAAGACATGATTCTAAATAATAAATCCAACGCACCCGCCTATTTAAATAAGGACTTTTTCAAAATCGCACTAGAGGATGGTTTACGCGAAAAATGTTTAGAAATAAAGCAAATTAGTTTCGCTGAGTCAAATGGTGGTGGAGAAAATTATTGCAGCAACATTTATCGCGTTAAAGTGTTATACCGCAGCAACAAATATCAGCTTGATGAAGAGATGGCGCTGATCGTTAAAAACATAGTTATTACACCCGCTACACAATTTTTAGATGATTTAGCAGTATTTTTAAAAGAGAAGATATTTTATTTAGATGTTTTGGGAAAATTGGAATTATTGATTGCAGATGGTTCTAAATTTGGGGCAAGGTAAGTGCTACGTAAACTAAATACTGTGCATTATTTGCTTTGCGCAGCCGATAACAAAGCAAACGTTATAGTTTCAAACTGTTAACGAAATTTTAAGTGCAGTTGACTGGTTTTTAAAACAACGGTCTTTTTACTGCATAAAATGACAGACTGTATTACAGATCGCAACTACAATTGAATGTAAAATCGGCGAGTCGAATATCAAGAAAACTAGGATATTGATACCAAGAGGATAAGGGTAGGAGATCAGGACTTTTATAGTTGCAAACTCAGTTTATTGCAAAATGAATTCAAATCCTGAATAAATGGATAATACTTGTCTATATCGGAGTTGCCCCACAGTTTCCTGTGTTTCCGCATCTTAACACCTTTCGAAGTCACTTTACGGGTGATTCGTGAGCACCAAATATGCAGTGCACTGCAATCACAGCTACCAATTTACAAAGTTATTCCGCAGAGATTTAAACCAGAGTTTCAGTGTTCCAGCAATCATATGAGGGCCTAAAAATCATTTGGCTGATGCCTAACTTGCAGAGTTATGTTTTCGGGCATACCCTGGTACACAAAATAGGTCCCGATTGGAATATCCTGCCATATCATTTAGCGTTTATGCTTTTACTTTTCCCTGTGCTTTCTACAGGTGTAGAGGGCTATAGAAGGATTTTCCGCTGTAGGTTGGAATTATATGTGACATTAAACCTAGGAGTACTGGAGTCAGACAAGTTCCATTATATCGTTCCATCCTATCGTTAAGATTACACTTTTAGCGCTTTCATGCCAAGGTCACCACTATTACTAACCTAATCAAGAATACTACTATTACTAATCGGTTCGATATAAAGCAAGTCTTTTCCGAATACTCCATACCACACACCTCTGAATATCATAGTGTTAAGATCCACAAACAATAGGTTTATTGCAAGATTTCAAAGAAAAGGTGTCAAACCCACCGCCATATTACACTGTAATACTGTAGAAATGCTGATCATTACTGCAGTTAGCAAGACTATGACCATGGTACAATAATACATGGATTATCTGAAAATGTATTAAAGTCTGTTCGCGCACTTAAAAATGAGTAATAATTTCCAAAAAAAATACTGTTTTTTTATATTACTCAGAGCATTGTAAACTAATTGCTGTATTTTAATCAATCCTTTATTTAACTCGTAATATTTACTTAAAGAAAAGAAAAATATGCATGATTTTTAAGTAAAACTTTGCAACTAAATTTAAATCAGTTCTCGTAGGCGGAAATTTGTTATTCGGTATAAACTGCTGCTAACGGCATATGTAGCGCTCTCAATTCCTGACTTGCTTAAAGCAGCCGTAATGGTGTTAGGCTCGTTAGATTTAGTTCACAAGTACTGCATATTTCTGTGGCATTAAGGAATAAGTGCTTAAGTCGACTTAAGCAAAATTTAAGTTATTGGCACCTTTGGAATCTCCGTAGTCCAAAGTACCCATGTGCAAAGTTTCAATTATTTTGTACCATTTTTGAAGAAGTTATAGCGAAATTTAATTCTGCTTATCTTTTTTCAATGTCTAAACGCATTGGGAAAAAAGCTTCAGAAACTACAAGCTATTTTTCCAAATCAAAAAATCTTTTTTTCACAACTTATTAATTGCAACGCCTGCGTACTTTTGGTAGATCTAAATTAATTTCCAAAACATACGTTTGACTTCCATGTGTGAAGTTTAAAGATCAGATATTTTTTAAAAAAATTAATTTTTAAGTTTAAAATTGCTCTCCTACAAAACTTAAAAATCAGACTTAAGCACTTTTTCCTTTTTGCCACAGATTTATTTAGGTATCCTTCCTATATCACCAAGGGACTCTGTAGATATACATATAATGAAGGCGAAACGTACTCAGCTGCCGTGTATTTAAACCCATAATGTAAGGGCTCTTTAGAATAGAACAGTGTGCCTTGGTACTCTTTATATTATGGCTTATATAGGTGGCTTAAGCAATTTTACTTTTAATATAGGAGGAATATTGATGCATACCACTACTTAAATAGGTCCATTTTCGAAATTTTAATCTTGATCAAAACGAATTTTTGGAGATTGATATTTATAAATTTTAACTTTTAAATTAAATACTAACTATTACTTATGTTAAACAATTATCTAAAATTTTTTTTGTTATAATTCTATGTAAGGATTGTTAAATTTAAAAACCTTTACTTAAAAATGCTTCCTTTTACATATAACAAGGCGTATTTATCAGGTAACCTCACTATGAAGGGGAAATATTAAGGCAAACATTTTTAAATTTTTTTTATATGGAGTTTGATAGTTCAATTTTCTTTTAAGGGGAAAAATTAAAAGTTTAACTGTCAAAATCTATATAAAAAAATTTATTATTTTCGCCTTAATATTTCCCCTCCGTAGCAAGCCTACCTGATTAATGTGCCTTGACATACAATTTATTTTATTTTTTTTAAATAAGTAAACCAGTTTTATTTTTTATTATGTCTAATTACTTTTATTATAATAAATAATTTGTCGTACATGTGTTTGGGAACACAGCTTATGTTCTTTATATATTTCTTTATATTTTAGTAAAATATATGCATATGCATATGAACTCGCATCATCGTTACTTAACGATGGTGTTTATAGATAAGTCTGCTGGTTTCCATAGATAAGTAAGGTGGAGAAAATTGATTGAATTCGCACCAACGTTAGGTGACGATGGTGGCAATGATGCCAGTTCAATCATTTTTGTTCAACCAAAACGAGCAGATCTATGTATGTATTGAAACAATGTTAGGTGACGATGATAGGAGTTCAATAATTTTTCGGAATATAACCGTATAATGGCTAAGAAATGATGCTAAATTCCAAAACTTAAATAGAGCTGCTGTTGATATCAAGAAGATCCATAATGAGATTAAAAAGATCCATAAGTGGAAAAAGAAAACATCGTATAAAATAAGAAAGTAAATTATAACACATTTTATGGTGGTTTGAGTATAGTAATAAATAGAGTACGGTGGCAAGGGAAGTTTCGTATGCGAGACGAATCCCAATTGAATAAATTATTGAACTAATAGGTATTAATATTAATTGCAAAACCTAGATATGTGTATGTATGTTAATAACGGACTTATCAATAATAATTAAAATTCGCCAAAAACTAAAAATAGCATAAAATCGATAACTTAAGAAAAATTTAATTAATCATGAATATAAAAATTAAAAAGATAATGAGGAAAAATTTTAAAAGAGAAACCCATGTTTAAGAATTAAAATATTTACATGAAAAATTTAAAACCGAAAAATGATTCTCTAAATAGGATGAAATTTATCACACTATT
Source organism: Phasia obesa (assembly GCA_949628195.1). Taxonomy (NCBI): domain Eukaryota; kingdom Metazoa; phylum Arthropoda; class Insecta; order Diptera; family Tachinidae; genus Phasia; species Phasia obesa. The sequence goes on along the minus strand of OX451218.1, from coordinate 146,298,485 downwards.
TCAAAACATTCGGTTTGAAATCGACCGGTTTCCATCACATATGTACCTGATAAAAAGGAGAAACCAATTTAGTCCACTTATTTTTTATTTTCAAGGTGCCTACATACCACATGGGAGCCAATGCAAACAATTATTTTTGATGATTTATCGCAGTATGGATACAAATTAGCGAATCGGCAGATTGGGTTAAATGAAGAGCATTGTGTTGTTACACTAAAGAAATTGGCCAAGTTTCATGCATCGTCAATAATTTTGCTTGAAAGGGTATGTGAATTATTATAAAAAAAGTTATTATTGTTGGTCATTTATTTGCAGGTTTCTGGTATCAAAGAGCATTTCGAACCGGAATGCTAGATGAAACTTATATTCGAACTAACAAGAGATTTATAGACTTTATGACGTTATTATTGCGAACATTGACAGATTTGGTTAATACCTGGGAAGGCTATGAGATAATATCCGAGAAATTACATAAACATTGTGATAATTTAATAGAAAACTTGGTTAAAACTGGTAAAGAGATTCCCCATGAAATAACAGTTTTGAATCATGGTGATTTGTGGGTAAATAATTTTTTATTTAAATACGCTGAAGACGAACCGGAAAAACCCGTAGATGCCTTGTTTGTGCGTTACAATAAGTTGAGCAAAAAAGTATTAAAAAATAAATAAAATTTATTTCTATAACAGGTCGATTTTCAAAATAGTTTCTTTGGGAGTCCTGGCTGTGATATAAATTTTTTTTTAAACAGCAGCGTGCAACTGGATGTATTAGTAAACCGCCGAAACTTTTTAATTGAATCGTACTATGAAACATTTCGACAATCATTGATAACTTTGCATTGTAATTACATTCCGTCATTAGACGATATAAAAAGGGAAATAAATGCACGCGAACTATATGGCTTTTTTTCATCCTACGCCTTTTTACCAATGGTAGCCATGAAGAAAGAAGACTCTGAGGACAACAGCATTGAAGCTTTTGCAAATAAAGATTTTGCTGACAAAAAAGTAAAAGTCATGTTTGCATCTAACCCCAGGACAACTAACACTTTAAAATATGCTTTAAAACGTTTTGACGAATTAAAAATATTTGATTAATGTTATGACTTTACAAGAATTCAAGGCCTGAATTTTGAAGACTAAAAGCTTTATATTTGGATTTATGTACATAAGTTAGTATAAAGTTACCATTAAGAGCTTTAGTACCAAACTATTACTTTAAAATAAGATTAAGCATAGAAATAAAATAAATCATCAGAAATTATATTAAATATGTGACAGGTTATTTCATTATAAAAAGGCCCCGTACTTTTAACCAACAAATCTACAAATATGGGCATTTCCCATACAAAAATTAAGAAATAAATTTAAATAAACAAAAATCATAGTATTTTTTATATTCTCGTAGTTTCATTTAATGTGCTTATTCTTGTGCTGAAAGTAACTGATTTTACCCCGAAATCCGTTACTGCTGCCTTTACTGCAAGTTTGCCTTGAATGTTTGACATATTATTTTTTCGAGTTTATTTGGCTATTTTGAAGCACTTGTTATTAGCTTGTATTTTCATCTAACCGTAAGCTATTATGATTATTTCATTCATGTCGAAGTGTGGAATTTTACATTATTAAAAATCAGTTTAGGTACAATGGTATACTTATCATGGAAGATATGACTTAGGACTTGTAGTCAAATAGGTATAATATTTCATACTTAACACCTTAATTGCTGAAGTAACAGCTCAAAAACTAAACATCACCTATTATTTAAGGCATGATCTGTCAAAAACAGCATGTGTGTCAAAAAAGTATGATAATGTGGATTAGAAATTAATGGTGTGACAGACTTTTTGACAGGTCTGTACGATTTGATAACCTTTCGAGAAAATACATAAAGTAGTATTTTTCATGCGATCAGAGTTGCAAAATCTTGTTTTGGGTTATTGTGTGGCATCTACAACGACATTTTGAAACCATTTTTTGAGTAGGATAGAATTCTTTCAGATTTTTTTCTGATTGTATAATACGATTGTGTAGGATAGTGAATCCTGGCCTTCAGTTTGAACTAATGAAATTTATTGTGTTCAAACTTTGTGCCCAATTACATTATGCAACTTTTGTCGCTGCAATCTTTCTCTTTAAAATTGCATTTGTGTTTATAAGGTGAAATTTTAATTGCGGCAATTTGTATGTATGTACACATTCGTTTACATTTTAAACTTCGTAGTTAAAAATACAAATGGAAGAACAAAACGAATTGTTTTTATTCCGTTGTAACCTCTTCGAACAGACTTATTTTAACTCTCTTCGGTTGCTTTAATTAAGTCAATATTTAATTTAAAAAATTGTGTGTATTAATATGGCAATAACAACGTAAAAATCGAAATTAAATATAAAAGTTTCAGTTGTAGACAAATAAGATAAATAATGAAAAACCAAACAAAGAATTATTAAACTTGTCGGCATATCCATTAATTTTTACATATTCATACGCAAATATGAATATTTTTATATCGAATTAACAAAGAGGGTTTTATAACCGTTTTGAACAAGGTTTTTTAATGATGTTCAGAGTTCAACAACATCAGCAATATTGATATTAGCTATCATATCACATTTCCTGGCAACGGGCCTTACAGATTTTTTTCACTTTTACCCCTTGAAAATATATACGAGTATCTTTTTTATTCTATTATTTTTTATTCTTTACCTCTTTAT